>OY728147.1:613237658-613837658 GCA_963277665.1 Viscum album | reverse complement strand
TTTGGGTTTTTTAGGTTTTTTTAGAGTTTTTTTAGAGTTTTAGGGTTTTTTAGATTTTTTTTATCTGTTTTAGGGTTTTAAAAGTTTATAGAGTTTTTTCATGGTTTTTTATTGTTTATATTTGGTTTTAGGGATTTTTAAGGTTTTAAGGGGTTTTTATGGTTTTTAGGTGTTTTAATATTTTTAGAGGCTTTCACGTTTCCATGGATTTTTATGTGGTTTTTGGGTTTCTATGGTTTTTTGGGTTTTTTTTCAGATTTTGATGGGATTTAGGATCTTTTTTCCTGGGTTTTTAGGTTTTTAGGGGTTTTCTAGGCTTTTAGGGTCTTTTGGGGTTTGAGGTTTTTTTTGAGTTTTTATGGATTTTAAGGTTTTTTAGAGTTTTTAACGTATTTTAGTGGTTTAAGGATTTTTAGAGTTTTTATTGGGTTTTTAGGGTTTTACATGTTTTTACGGGTTCTAGGGTTTTTAGTGGGGGGGGGTTATTGTTTTCAGGGTTCTTTCAAGGTTTTTAGTGGTTTTTAGGTTTTCATTGATTTTTTGGGATTTTTTTATGATTTTTATGGTTTCTAGGGGTTTTTAGATTTTTTAGGGATTTTGAGGTGTTTTTTGGTTTTTTTGGATTTTTATGGTTTTTTTGGGTTTTAGAGAATTTGGGTTTTTAGGGTCATTTTGGGTTTTTAGGAGTTCTAGTGGTTTTTATGGGTTTTTAGGATTTTTTAAGGTTTTTAGGGGTTTTTATGGTTTTTAGGGGGTTTTAGGGTTTTTAGGGTATTTACATTTTCATGTATTTTAGATGGTTTAAACAGGTGGTGAAAAACGCCAACAAAGGCCAGCAGGAAATGGTGTTTCAACCTATAGAATGGGTGTGGGTACACTTGAGGAAGGAGAGGTTCCCAAAACAACAAAAATAAAAACTTCATCCATGAGGAGATAGTCATTTCCAAGTCATAGAGAAGATCAATTATAATGCATAAAAGATTGAGTTACCCAATAGGTATGGAAATATTAGTCTCACCTTTGATGTTGCTGATCTTTCTCCCTTTGAATTTTCCGATTTGAGGATGAATCCTTTTGATAGGGGGGGAGATGTTGAGGATCAAGGAATGAAGGCACATAGAGGGGTTGAAGGCGAACATGATGAGGAGGGTGTAAGGAACATGGTTGTACAAGACCTATTGTGAGGAATTGGTGGCCCAATGAAAAGAGGGAGGACCAAGAGAATAAAGAAGGCCTTAAATGGGTTAATCATGGAATTCCATGAAGATACCAACACCCTCTTTGCTTGGGGAAGAATCATAGACTATAATTACATTAATTAATGCCCAAACATGCTTTTAAAAGTCCTACCCAAGTGGTGCTATGAATTTTCAAGCCCACTCCCATGGAATCACCAAAGTCAAAAGGTAGTGGGCTATTTGTCTTTACTTTTTCCAAAAGGGAATGATACTTGTCTCCTAAATTCATGGGCATGTTATAAAATTTTCAAAAGTTTCATTTATGATTTTTGACTTGAGGAAACTAGGTGTTAGAATTTTGTATCAATCTTTGGCTATAAATAGCCACCCCCTTGTACTTTGCACATCATGAATGAAGGTAATGTTATTACGGTGATTTTTTCTTCCAACCTTTGTGTTCTTTCTTAATTATTGACTTATCAAAGGATTGGTCAACCTTAGTGTCTTCTTATGGCTAGAGTTCTTAGAGAAAAGTTTTACTTGGGTTCTACCTTGACCACTTCCACCCATCCTTCCAATTTCTCAATTTCTGTGCCACATTTCAAATGTTTTCTTGCAGCGATCTAGGTGATCAACACACGAGCATTGAAAAAGGTTCCTATGGAAATTCCTAATGGGTCTCGCATCGTGTATCAAAAATCCTAAAAACCCCAAAATCCCTAAAATACCTAAAAACCCTTGAAATCTTGAAACACCCCTAAAAACCATAAAAATCCTAAAAAACCCCTAAAAACCTTGAAATCCATAAAACCCCCAAAAAAAATTAAAACCCCAAGAACCCATAAAAACCATAAAAAACACTAAAAACTATAAAAACTTTTAATCCCTTAAAAATGATAAAAAACTATTAAAAAATTTCAAATCCCTAAAAAAATTAGAAAAAACCCTAAAACCCAAAAAGACTATAAAAACTCAGAAAACCCCTAAAAACCCTAGAACCCCCTGAAAACCCCCCAAAACCCCCAAAATCCTTAAAACCATAAAAACCATAAAACCCATCAAAATCATAAAAAACCCCTAAAATCCATGAAAATGTAAAAAACCATAAAAACACTAAAACCCCCGTAAAAACCATAAAAAACCCTAAAAACCTAAAAACCCTCTAAAAACCCATAAAATTCATAAAAAACCAGAAAAACTTGAAAAACCCTAAAAACATTAAAAAACTATAAAAAAAAATTTAAAACCCTAAAAACCCAGAAGACCCTAAAAACCCTAAAACCCCCCTGAAAACACTAAAACCCCCCAAAATCCGTATAAACCGTAAAAACCCTAAAAACCATAAAAATTCTAAAAAGCCTCTTAAAATCAATAAAAATGTAAAAAATCCCTCAAAACCCCGAAAACCCCCTGAAAATCATAACAACCCCTAAAAATCATAACAACCCCTAAAAACCTTAAAGACCCATAAAAACCCTAAAACCACTAAAAACACTAAAAACCCTTTATACCCTTAAAAACATTAAAAATATTTTAAAAACCTTAAAAACCCTAAAAAATTAAAAAAAAAACCTAAAAAACTAAAAACCATAAAACCAGGAAAAATCATAAAAACCCCTTAAAACCCTAAAAACCGTCAAAATCCATAAAAACCCTAAAAACCATAAAACCATAAAAATCCTAAAAACCCTAAAACCCTTGAAAACCCACTGAAAACCATAAAACACCTAAAAAACATAAAAAACACTAAAAAACCATAAAACACTAAAAAACACTAAAAACTCTAATGTTTTTAAAGGATTTTAACATTTTTATGTGTTTAAATTGTTTTTAGAGTTTTTATGGGTTTTACGTTTTTTAAGGTTTTTAGGGGTTTTTATGGTTTTCAATATTTTTAGTGTTTTTTATTTTTTTCATAGACTTTTAGGGGTTTGTTTAGGATTTTTATTGTTTTTAAGGGTTTTTGGGTTTTTAGGGATTTCAAGGGTGTTTAGGGGTTTTCATGTTTTTTTAGGTTTTTTAGTGTTTTTCAAGGTTTTTAGGGTATTTTAGGGTTTTTTGAGTTTTTAGGGTTTTTTTGAGTTTATTAGGGGTTTTAAGGGTTTTTAGAGTTTTTTAATGTTTTAGGGGTTTAAAGGGATCTTATCGGTTTTAATGGGTTTTTAGGGGTTTTATGTGTTTTGAGGGGTTTTGAAGGTTTTTAGGGGTTTTTATGATTTTCAAGTTTTTAGGGTTTTTGTTGGTTTCATGGATTTTTTTGGGTTTTATTGTTTTTAGGGTTTTTAAGGTTTTATGGATTTTGAGGGTTTTCTGGGTTTTTACATGTTTTTTGGTTTTTCGGTTTTTTGGTGAGTTTTTATGGGTTTTAAGGGGTTTTTACAGTTTTTTAATGTTTATAGGGGTTTTATGAATTCTAAGAGTTTTTAGTAGTTTTTCTAGGGGGGTTTAGGGCTTTTAAGATTTTTTGGTGTTTTATGGTTTTTAGAGGTTTTTCAGGGCTTTTAGGGCTTTTTACATTTTCATGGATTTTTATGTGGTTTTTAGGATTTCTATGTTTTTTGGGGGGTTTTTTGGGTTTCAAGGGATTTTAAGGGGTTTTTAAGGGGTTTTAGGGGTTTTTTGTGTTTTTTGAAGATTCCATGGTGGGGTGGGCTTGCAATTCGTAGCACACCATGGGTTGTGTTTTTAAAAGAACATTTGGGCCTTAAAGAATATAATTATAGGTCCGAATGCTTCCCCTAAGAAAGGGTGTTGGGCCTCCTCATGGAATTCCATGATTAAACCATTTAAGGCCTCATTCATTCTCTTGGTCCGCTCCTCTGTCATTGGGCCTTCGATTCCACGCAATGGGTCTTGTCCACTTGTGTGCATTTTCCCCTCCTCATCAAGTCCGCCTCCAGCCCCACGATTCCAATGTGTTCCATGATCCTCATCAAAAACAAAAAACCCTAAAACCCCTCGAAAACCGTAAAACCCCTAAAAATGCTATAAAAACATTAAAACCCTTAAAATCCAAAAAAACGTTAAAAACTATAAAAAAATCTGAAAAATACAAAAAAAAACTCAAAAAAACCCTAAAAACCTAAAAGACCCTAAAAATCCTAAAAACCCTGAAAATACTAAAACCCTAAAACCCCCTAAAAACTCTAAAATCTCTAAAAATCATGAAAATCCTAAAAACCCCTGAAAATCCAAGAAAACATAAAAACCCTTAAACCATGAAAAAACCCATGCATAAAACCCCTAAATATCTTAAAAAAATCTAAAAACCCATAAAAACTTTAAAAACCACTAAAACTATAAATACCCTTCAAACTCCTAAAAATGATAAAAGACTCTACAAAACTTTAAAAACTCTTAAATACTCAAAAAAATCCCTAAAACCCAAAATACCCTAAAAACATGAAAAAACCTAACCCCCTAAAAAAAATCGTAAAAACCATCAATATCCCTAAAAACCCTAAAACCCCTAAAATGCCCTTGAAAATCATAAAAACCCTTAAAAACCTTAAAAACCATAAAAACCCATAAAACCATAAAAACCACTAAAAGTCAATGTGGATGGTGCTGCCCTGGGTGCACCTGGTCTCTCCGGTTTTGGTGGCATTTTCCGAACGTACAGAGGCTTTTTAAAGGATGCTTTTATCACTTCATTGGGAATGGGTTTACATATGAAGCGGAGCTTTAGGCCATGATTAAGGCCGTCCAGTTTGCAGTTCACTTTAGGTGGAAGCAGCTATGGATTGAATCTGACTTGATGTTGGCGGAGGAAGCCCTCAAAAGAAAAACAAGGACAATCCCATGGAGGATCCTCCCAATATGGGTTGAGTGTCTGAGCACCTCTTAGGTTATGAACATTATGGTCACACATGCATACAGGGAAGCGAACAAGGTGGCAGAAATTCTCTCCAAGAAAGCAATTGAGGATGGATGTTCAATGTGGTCATTTGTAGCACCATATTTTTGTACTCCCCTTGTGGACTCAGACATGAAGGGTGATTTTCATACTCCGTTGTGCAGACCCTACCTATAAAGCCTTGTACTTACTTTTTTAGATAATAAATTTTTTGGGGCCTGGACACGCCTGGCCCCGAACCTGCTTTTCCCTAAAACATTATAAACTCCAAAAACCCTTAAAAACAAAAAATACTCAAAAAACCCCCTAAAAGGAAAAAAGTTCTTAAAAACCCTAAAAAACTAAAAGACCTAAAGGCCATGAAAACCCCATAAAACTGTCAAAATCTCTAAAAACCCTAGAAAACAAGAAAAATCCTAAGAAACCCATTTAAATCCATAAAAACATAAAAAACCCTAAAAACCATGAAAAACACTGAAAACCATAAAACCCTTAAAAACCTTAAAAAACCATATAACCACTAAAAAACTAGTAAAAACTCTAAAAATCATTAAAACCCCCTCAAAATGTAAAAAAACTCTAAAAGACCTTTCAAATCCTAAAAAACTAAAAAAACCAGAAAACCCCCAAAAGACCCTAAAATCCCTAAAAACCCTAAAAACCTCTGAAAACATCTTAAAACATCAAAAATCCATAAAACCCCTAAAACCCCTAAAAACAATAAAAATCCTAAAAGACCCCTAAAAATCTATGAAAATGTAAAAAACCCTGAAAAACCCTAAAAACCCATAAAAACCCTAAAAACCCATAAAAAACCTTAAAACCATAAAATTGATAAAAAACTATAAAAATCATAAAAAACCTATGAAAACACAACACAACCGTAAAAACCCCAAAACAACCCTTTAAACCCTAAAAACCCTAAAAAACCCAAAAACCTTAAAAACTACTGAACCCCCCCCCCCCCAAACCCTCAAAATCCCTAGAAACCCTAAAAAACCATAAAAACCCTAAAACCATAAAAATCCTAAAAACCCTTATAAAACTATGGAAGATGGGAGTGTGCTCTCATGATGTTTCTCTCCCAACGTGACAATCTCCAAGGTTCGTGGTTCTTGATTCAGTTCTCCTCTCTCAGAGCAGTCTTCATAGCTTGGTTGAAGAGGCGTTCGTCCGGTTCTCCTCTCTGGTGGGGGACTCGTGGAGGCTGTCGCTTCTTCTTGGTGGTGAATGGGTTCGATGGGGATGGGTGGGTCAAGATAGTGTTGGCTTGGGTAGGTTTCCTTGGCTTCTCGGCCTAGGATCGGTAGGCCTAGTTGTTATTCTTCCTCAGGTGTCAGAGTTCTTGTCGTGGTGTCTTTCTCATGGTGTTAGTGATGGACGATGCTGGGTCTCATCGGTAGGATGCATCGAGGTAGCCAGATCTATGTTTCTCAGACCCCTACAGCTTGCAATTCATGGTGTGGAGAGGTTCAGATGGGACTTGCTCTAGATCCATCTCTTCTTCTAGACTGATCTGCGACCGCTTAAGGCGGGTGTGGAAAAACTTAATGAAACTTAGTGGTGTTTTCTCAACAGATTTGATAGGGGTTGTGTGGTTTGGATGTTTGACACGGTGGGGATGGCATCGGCTTGTGCTGCAGCTTCAGGTTTGATTTCTTTTTCTGTGACGACTTCCCGGATTTATGACAGAGAAGGGTGGATACAATGGCTGTTAAGCCTTCTTGGTGGTGGCATGATCCCCATGCTTTGGAGGACTGCAGATCCTGTCTTCATCAGTCTGCAATGTTGGTGTAGTGACAGTTCTTTCATTTCATTGGTTTCTGGTTGTTTTGTGTCTATTTGTTTGCTGGTGCATTGGTTGTGGCTGTATTAGATGTGATTTGTTGATGGAGCTAGCTGTTGAAATGAAGATGAGGGGTCGCTTGGTTATGGGTCTGAATAAAGAGTTATGGGTGATGCGGTATGGCTTGAGGCTTGGGAGCTAGTGATTCTGTGTTGCTACTGTTAGGAGTGATTTTATAGAAGCTGCCTGGCATGGAGGTGCTGGTTGCTGGAATTTGAGGAGCTGGGTGCTGGTTACTTCTTGGACAGGAACTACTGAAGGGGATGTTGTATATGAGGCTTATGAGTCTGGTACTAGTGGTAATTTTTTGCAGGTTCTTGATCTATATGATTATTCCTATGGAGGCTGGTGGTCTGATGTTGCTGGTTGCGCTGCTGGATGTAATGTGATGGGCGCTGTTTGGTTAGAAAGTCCTGCTTGTTGTCTGACTGGTTGGATGTGTGATGGCCTTGGAAGCTGAGATGCTGGAAGATTGCTTTGTGGTTATGGTGTTGTTGGATGCTGGTTGCTGATTGGATGGGAGGTGATGATGGGGACAGTTCCATTTTTCTTCATTGCTTGTCTTTTGTTGTTTGGTCTTTTGTGTCTTTTCTTTCTTTGTTTTCCTTTTGGGGATTGTTTTTTGGGTATGGGTCAATTGACCCTGCTCCTCCACGGTCTGCAGTGTCCTATTTTTCTTAATAAATTTTGGGGGGGCAGGAATAGCCTGGTTCCCGAATATGCCTTGCCCTATAAATCTATAAAAATGTAATAAACCCTAAAGCCCCCTAAAAACCATAAATACTCTTGAAAACCTAAAAAACCCCTAAAAACACATAAAAACCATAAGAAATCACTAAAAAATCTATAAACCCTAAAACCCCTAAAAACATTAAAAACTCTAGCAAACTGTAAAAACCCCAAAAACTCAAAAAAACCCTAAATACTAAAAAACACCCTAAAAGGATTAAAAACCCTAAAAACCCCTAAAATGGCATAAAGACCCCCAAAATTCCTAAAAACCGTAAATATCCTTAAAAACCCCTAAAAATATGTGAAAACATTTAAAACATTAAAATCCCAGAAACCCCCCTGAAAACCATAAAAATCCCTAAAAACCTTAAAAAACCCCCAAACCCATAAAAATCCTAAAAACCACTAAAACTCTAAAAACCATTAAAACCCCTAAATAAGTTAAAAACTCTAAAAAACCTTAAAACCCCAAAAAAACTCAAAAAATCCTAAAAATAAAAAAAACCCTAAAAACCCTAGGAACCCTAAAATCCCTAAAAAAACCCTAAAAACTCTAAAAATCCAAAAAAAATCCTAAAAACCAACTAAATATCTATGAAAACATAAAAACCACTTAAAACCATGAAAACCCCCTGAAAACTATAAAAACACCTAAAACCTTAAAATACACTAAAAACCCATAAAAACCCATAAAACCCACTAAATCTAGAAACCCTTTAAACCCCTAAAAATATTAAAATACTCTAAAACCTCCTAAAAACTCTAAAAAACTTAAAAAAAACTCTAAAACCCCCAAAACCCTGAACATCCCTAAAAAAAATAAAAAAAACCCAGAAAAACCCTAAAACACTCAAAATCCCTTAAAACTCTAAAAAATCCGAAAACCCATAAATATCCTAAAAACCCTTAAAAATCCATGAAAACATAAAAAACTCAAAAAACCTTAAAAACCCCTCAAAACCATAAAACCCCCAAAAAACCTCAGAAAACACAAAAAAAACACACAAAACACCTAAAACCACTAAATATACTAAAACCCCTTAAACCCCTGAAAAAATTAAAAAAAACTCTAAAAAACCTTAAAAACTAAAAACTAAAAAAACCGTAAACCCCCCCCCCCCAAATTCTAAAACCTCTAATAACCCTAAAACCCCTAAACCCATAAAAATCCCTAAAAATCATAAAAAAACCCTTTAAAACCCATAAAAATCTATGAGAACGTAAAATACCCAAAAACCGTGAAAACCCCCAGAAACCCATAAAAATACCTATAAATATTCAAAAAGAATCCTAATAACCCATAAACCCATAGAAACCAGTAAAAACTATAAAAACCCTTCAAACCCCAAGAAACATTAGAAAAATCTAAAAAATCATAAAACCCTAAAAAATAAAAAACCCTAAAAACCAAAAAAACCAAAAAACACCTAAAAATCCCAAAACCCCTAAATCCCCTATAAATCCGTAAAAATACTAAAACACTACAAACTATAAAAATCCTAAAAAACCCCTAAAAATCCATGAAAACATAAAAAACCATAAAAACCCTGAAAGCCATAAAATAAACTAAAATCCTTAAAAACATAACAACACATAAAAACCCTAAGAAACTAGTAAAAACTATAAAAACTCATAAACCCTAAAAACTTTAAAAAAAACTATAAAAAACATTAAAAACCCTACAAACACAAAAAAACCTAAAATCCCAAAAAGACCCTAAAAACACAGAATACCCCTAGAACCCCTAAAAACCCTAAAACATCCCTCAAAATCCATAAAAACCCTAATAGACCATAAAAACCATAAAAATACTAAAAACCCATAAAAATCCACGAAAGCATTAAAGACCCAAAAAACCCTGAAAAACCCCAAAAAACCATAAAACTCTGAAAAACCTTAAAATCCCTAAACCCAATAAAAACTGTAAAAATACTTCAAACCCCTAAAAATGTTAAAAAACTCTAGAAAACATTAAAAACCCGAAAAAAATAAAAAAACACTAAAATCTCCAGAAGAGTCCGAAAACCTTGAAAACCACTAAAACCCCTAAAAACACTAAAACCCATCAAAATCCCTAAAAAACCTAATAAACCCTACAAGCCATAAAAATATAAAAACCTTAAAAACCATAAAAATCCATAAAACTTCTAAAAATCCATGAAAACATAAAAATCATGAAAACCCTAGAAAACAACAAAAACCCCTTAAAACCTTAAAAACTCCTAAAATCACATAAAAACCAACAAAACCTCTAAAACCTCTAAAAATCATTTACCCTATAAAACGTTTAAAAAACTCTAAAAACCTTAAACCCCTAAAAAACTCAACCCTCCCCCCAAACCCATAAGACCCTAAAACCCTGAAAACCCCTAAAAAACCTTAAAACCATCAAAATCCCCCAAAACCCTGAAACCACCTTAACACCATAAAAATCCTAAAAACCCCAAAATATCCAATAAAATGTAAAAACCCTAAAATACCTAAAATCCCTAAAAACCCCTAAAAACCATAAAACCCCTAAAAACCTTAAGAAACCCTAAAAACACTAAAAAACCATAAAACCCCTAAAAACCATAAAAACCCTAAAAAACAACTAAAAACTCTAAAAACCTTTAAAACCCCTAAAATTGTTAAAAAACTATATAAAACCTTTAAATCTCTAAAAAACTCAAAGAAAACCCAAAAAAACCCAAAAAGACCTTATCTTTGAAAAACTCTTAAAACCCCTGAAAAACCCTAAAAACCATCAAAATCCCTAAAAACCCTAAAAAACCATAAAACCCCTAAAAACCATAAAACACATAAAATCCCTAAAAACCCTAAAATACCATAAAAACAAAAAAACCCACTAAAAACTCTAAAAACCCTTAAAATCCCTAAAAAACTAAAGAAACTTAAAAAATATTAAAAACTCAAAAATACCCTAAAAATACAAAAAGACAATAAAAACCCTAAAATCCCCTAAAATCCCCTAAAACCCCATAAAATCCACCCACAAATCCCTAAACCCCCTCCAAATTACTAAAAATCCTAAAAAACTTAAAAAATAAAAAAATCCTAACCCCCCTAAAAATACATAATAACATAAAAACCCTAAAAACCCTAAAACCCCCCTAAAACCATAAAACCCCCAAAAACCATAAAAACCCTACAAACCCATAAAACCCTAAAAACCACTAAAAACTTTAAACACCCTTAAAATTCCTAAAAACATAAAAAACTCTAAAAACCCTAAAAACTCAAAAAAAAAAACTAAAACCCCAAAAGACCCTACAAACCCTAAAAACCTTTAAAACACCTAAAAACCCCCAAACCCTCAAAATCCATAAAAATACATGAAAACATAAAAAAATATAAAAACCTTGAAAAATATCTAAAAACCATTAAACCCCTAAAAACCATAAAAACCCTAAAAAATAATAAAAACCGTAAAAACCAACTAAAAACTCTAAAAACCCTTTAAAACCCTAAAACATTTAAAAAGATCTAAAAAACCTTAAACCCCTAAAAACTAAGAAAACCCTAAAAACCGAAAAAGACCTTAAAAACCCTGAAAAACTCAAAAAATCCATAAAACCCCAAAAGACCCTAAAAACTCTGAAAACTCCTAAAACACCCATGAAAATCCCTAAAACCCCTCAAAATCTCTAAAAACCCTAAAAACCCTAAAAACCCTAAAAATCTTTAAAACCCCCTAAAAATCCATGAAAATGTAAAAATCCATAAAAATCCAAAAAAACCTCCAAAAACCAAGAAAACTCATAAAAACCATAGAAAGTATAAAAACTCTAAGAACTCTTAAAACAACTAAAAACATTAAAAAATATAAAAAACTTTAAAACCCTTAAAATCGAAAAAACCCTAAAACCCCTAAAAATCCCTAAAAACTCTCAAAATCCCTAAAAACCATATAAATCCTAAAAAACCCCTAAAATCCATTGAAACCAAAAAAGAACTAAAAAGTATGAAACCCCCCAAAAAAGAATAAAATCCCAGAAAGCCATTATAACTCCTAAACCCCTTAATAACCCTTAAAAACCCTAAAAACAACTAAAAACACTTAAAACCCTCAAAACCCCTAAAATCTATAAAAACTCAAAAAATCTTAAAAAACCAAAAAAACTCAAAAAAACCCAAAAAATCCAATGAGACCCTAAAACCCTGAAAAACCTTAAAAACCCTAAAAATAGCTAAAAATCCTAGAAAACAAAAAATCTCTAAAACCCCTAAAAACCATAAAATTCCTAGAAACAGACTAAAATCCATGAAAATGTAAAAAGCCTTAAAACCCCTAAAAACACCTTGAAAACCATAAAATCATTAAAAACCCATTAAAATATATAAAACCCTAAACCACACTGGGGACTCTAAAAACCCTTAAAACCGCTAAAAATGTTAAAAAACCTATAACCCCCTAAAAAATTCAATGAAAACCTACAAACTCCGAAAACCCCTAAAAACCAAGAAAACCCCTAAAGAACCTCAAAATCCATAAAAATAATAAAAAATTTAATAACTATAAAAACCATAAAAATCCTCTAAAAATACCTAACAACATATATAGATTCTTTTTCTTTCCAAACCTGGTGATTTTGGCAATGGACTCTTTGGAATAAGCAGCCTGGGTTCTCTATTCGTTTGGGGTGGGAGGACCTTTAGCCTAAGTTTTCCTCCTTTCCTTGAAAAACCTTATTTTATAATTGGTTTATTCCTATTGGGTTGTGGGATATTCATCAAGAGATTATTTTTCTTACTGAACCTGGTAATGTTTGCGATGGGAGTTTTTGGAATAGATAGCTTGGGTTCTCCATTAATTCAGTGTGAGGGGACCTTTGGCTTATGTTTTTCTTCATTCCTTGGAAAACCTTAGTTTGGAATCGGTTTATTCCATCTAGGTTCTCCTTTTTGTTGTTGTTAGAGATCCTTAACAATCATACAAATCGGGATAGATTTGAACATAGGGGTCTTTCTTTGTGAGGCATTTTCTGAGTATTTTTATCTTCTTTTTTAGCTATTTTTTTATAGAATCTTCGGCACACATTTTTGAGTTTCTCTAATATTGATTGTCCTAGATTCTTCTTTCTTGGATTTTATTGTTTGGAGTCTAAGAATCTTCATTTGGGATTCATTATTGAATGTTTTCAGAATATTTGGGATGGATACTCTTGTTTATATTATCTAGAAGGAGAGTAATTACAACCTACATGGTTCCCCTCACCATTTGTGTTGGATATCTATGGAACAAGCTCAAATATTATATTTTTTAGGCTCTCCTCTTGAAATAAATTTTCTAATGTCAAATCTAATCAGGATTTAGTCAATAGATGGAATTCTTTTCACTTCTTTATTCATAGTGGATGCTAGTCTTTTCCATGTGGTTGGATTAGTTAGTTTTCTTCTGCCAAGTGTTATATTCTTGATACTTCTTGTTACAGGTTGTTGGTTGCATGGTTTTGTGGGTTTAAGGTCTAAGAGATGTTTGGAGTGGCTGTTATTTTTGGTGGTGGCTACATGACTTAACACGAGCTGGAGGTTGGATTTGTTTCCCTTTGTTTCTGTGTGTTTGGCTGCTGGTTGGAAACTACAGGTGGTTGGGAGGCTTGTATTGCCTCTGCAGGGTTGATTGTTGATTTTGGTGGGTTTCTATGTACTATTGGGATAATTCTGCTTATCTTGTGGTCCTATGGACTAGGGCAAGTTTTTTGTTGGTTTTTTGGTGTGCGATGTTGCTGCAGGCTTGGTCAGGGCTCTCATTGGGAGCTCATGTAGTTTTGATGGGTGGGGATTGTTGCCTACTAATTTTTTTTGGGTTTGGATGTTGGTTCCATGTGTTATTCAAGTGTGGCTAGTGTAGGGTGTTGGGTTTGGGTTAACTTATGGTTCAATATGTTGATGGCATGGGGGATGTTTTGGATTAGAGTCTTTCTTTTATTTAATTCTTTTTGCAGGTTGGTTGCATGGAGTGTGGGGATGTATTTTGTTTTTTGGGGTTGCAGGTTATTCTTCTATGGTTATAGTGATTTTTTTTATTCAAGGTGTTGGTTTGTTTGGGTTCTTGCTACATGGATCTTGGCTACTGAGGTTTTGGAGGCTGCTTGGTCTTGAATTTTATGTTTTGCTGATGGTGTTGATGGACATATCTTAGGTGTGGTTGGTTGTCATTAATGGGGCTTGATGGGAGCCAATTGGTAGGTTGTTGAAATGTTATGCCTCTTAGGGCAGCTTTCAGTGCTTTTGGTTTCTTGTGTAGGTGATAGGGTTCTTGTAGATGAGGTTGGGCTAGCTTGGTGGACCTGGGGGTTTGGATTAAGCTTTTGGTTGTTGCAAGATATGTTTTGTAGGTGGATGGGTTCATGTGGGAGAAGGTTGTGAGTGAAGGGGATGGATAGAGGAGGATGTTTGGTGGCGAGGCTGGATTGGAGTGATGGTACCTTGTCAGTGTTAGGATGTCTTCTAGTGGCTTGTTTACAGAGGTGCAAGGTGCTGCTACGTGGGTTCTTTTGTTGGTTTGGAATGGTTGGATGGTCCTTCCGATTTCCTACTTGCTACTTTTTTCTTTCAGGGTAATTTCTTCTATTTTGGTGACGTTTTTGGCTATTAGTGGCCTGGGTTTTGACTAGGAGCCACTGTTCAATAGGGAAGGCGGGGATGCTAGTTGGCTAAGTTTGGTGGGTGTTCATGGGGATGTTATTTTCTGTGTGTACATGCATATGGTGGGAGTTCATGTGTGTGTGTGTGCAGCAGGAGGTTCGTGTGTGTGTGCGTGTGTGGGTGGGTGGTGGTGTGTGCATCCATGGGTGTCTGTGTTGGATCTTCCTTGTGGAGCTGTTGTTTTTCATTGGGCCTTATTGAGGTCTTAGCAGCGTTGTTACTCTGCACGCTTGCTAGTTCGTGGCCTGGAGCTATTGTGATTCCTTATACTAGTTTATTGGGTTGTCTACTTGGACCATACTATCAATTACTGGTCATTGGTCCTACCGACTCATTTATGTTTGGTGAATGTCTGGTGGAGGTGTTGTAGTGTTCATTTTTGGGGGTTTCCTTAACAACGGCTTCTTATTGTGCATGGTCACTAATTGTTTCCTTTGTTTCTTGGATGTGTGATAGGTTGCTAGATTCTCTTTGGTGGGATGCTACTTGGCGCCTCATGGTGGGTGCTCTCATGCTTTTGGGTTTTTGGAGTGCTTGCTTGCTTGTGATTCTTGGGACTGGACTGGTTGGGCTTCGCAAGCTTCTTGGGCCTTACAGTTGCTTGCTTGTCTAAAGTTGCTTTGGCTTGGTTTTTCTTGAAATTATTTTTGGACTTCGGGCCTTGGGTCAGCAGGTTCACCCTTGGATGAACATTTGTACTTCAATTCCTTTTCCCTTTTATATATCATGTTATATTTTCCTTTCAAAAAACCCTAAAAGACCCTAAAAACTTTAAACAAACTTTAAACCCCTAAAAACGATAAAAAACTCGAAAAAAACCCAGAAAACCCCTAAAACCATAAAACCCCATGAAAAACCAAAAAACCCAGAAATACCCATAAAATCCCTAAAAACCACTAAAAACTCTAAAACCCCTTAAACCCCATAAAACATTAAAAAAATCTAAAAACCAATAAAACCCTAAAAATCTAAAAAAATTCTAAAAACATAGAAGGACACTAAAAAACCTGAAAACCCTAAAAACCCCTTAAAACTCCTAAAACCCTTCAATATCCCTAAAAACCCCTAAAAACCATAAAAATCCTACAAAACCCAAAACAATCCATGAAAATACTAAAAACCTTGAAAACCCCATGAAAACCATAAAACCCCCCAAAACCTTAAAAAACCCTAAAAATCTATAAAAACCTTAAAAGACTAAAATCTCTAAAAAACCTTAAAATCCTAAAAATGTTTAAAAACACCAAAAAAACTTTTAAAAAATAAAAAACTCTAAAAAACTTTAAAAAAATAAAAAACACAAAAACCCAAAAAACCGCGAAAAATCTTAGAAATCATAAAATTCCATGAAAACCCAAAAATCCCAAAAAAACCTTAAAAAATCATAAAAACCACAAAAATCCTAAAAAACCCCTAAAAATATTTGGAAATGTAAAAAATTCAAAAATCACTGAAAACCCCCAGAAATCCTAAGAAAAGAAGATGGTGGCGCACTCTCCTGGCGTTCTCTCCCTATTGTCACAGCTCCTAGGGTTCCCTTCAGATTCCCCTGGAGAATATGGGGTTAGATCTTCTCTCCGGCCCTCTTGGCCTTGTGGGAGACTCTCGTGGCGGTGGTGGATCAATGCAGAGTCATTCGGTACTGATGATGCTCTTTGACAGCTTCGCATTTCCTACGTTGCGGCGGTGTTTGGGGTTTCGAAGCCTTCCGCGGTCCTGCCCTTTTGTGCTTGTAGGGGGAGATCTGGGCGACTTCGGCCTTCAAGAGTGTTCTAGGGAAAAAAGGCGGCAGGCTTCAGTGGTTCTTCCTCCTTTCGGCTCTTAGCGTCTCGATCATGTGATGCTGAGGATGGGTCAACAGGGTCAAGGACCTCTTCGGAAAAGGTTGCAGCATCCCGACCAAAGGTGGAGAGGGATTCATTGGAAGACAGGGGCCCTTTGAAGATGCTCGGTGTTCTGAGGATTCTCATCAGTTTGTCTGCGGTGGGGCTCCGCGATCTACAGGTCAACGATGTGCTCTAAAGATTCAGATCGGAGGCTTTGGCGTGGCCTGGTTTTTCCAGCGGTCTGGCACAGTTATGAAGGTACCTCTTCCCAGAGTGCGGTGTCTCAGATCCACAAAGTTTTGGGTCAGATCCATTCTTTTCCTAGTGTGGTGGTGCACTTCCTTGGAGGAGCCTCTCAGATCTGGAGTGCGGCGGTCTTGTCGGTCTTTGCCGATCCTTAAAGTTGTGTGGGGAGCCTTTGCATTGGTATGGCTCGAGCTGCCAGGTGATGGTGCTGATTTCTCATTGTGGATATCAACGCGGAAGCAGATTCATTCTTGGATTTCTTTTTTTTGGTATAGTCTTGTTGTTGGCCTGGATAAGTGTTGTGTTCTGGGCTCTTTGTTTGGCTATGGTGGCTGTTTCCGGATTATGGCGAGATTGGTTTGGTGCAGGTTTTTTAGTTCTGTTTTGAGGTATTGGATGATGTCTGCTCTCGGTGTGCGAGTTATGTGGTGCTTGTGGTGGATCTTCTCAGTAGAGAGGTGCTGGCTACTGGTCTGTGTGAAGAAGGACGATGGTTGCTGTATGGATGTGCTGGATTCTGTTCTTTGTGATTCTAGATGCTGGTTGCTTCCAGGTGGTGAGCTACTGAATTCTGGTGATGGTGAGGCTTGTGATTTTGATGTTGGTGGTTCTGGATACTGGTTTCTTCTTGGATGGGAGGTGCTGAAGCTGTGGTTTATGGCCATGCTGTTGTTGGATGTTGTTTGCTATTTGAGTTTGGATGCTGGTCATTGGTTAGCTGTGAGGTGTTGGATGTTGGGATGCTGGATGGTGGTGGTGGCTGCTTTGCTCTGTCTGTTTTCTTTTTTCGTCCTTGACTTTCCTTTTTTTGGGTCTTTTGTCTTGGTTCGTTAAGGGTTTTTGGGTGTGGGTCGATTGACCCCTCCCCTCCCTTGTCTGCTGTGTCTTTTTATTTAAATAAAATTTGGGGGGGATCAGGAATAGCCTGATCCTAGAACCTTCCTTGCGCCCAGAAACCCTAAAAACCCTGAAAACCTTTAAACCCCAAAAAACCCATAAGCCCCTAAAAATCACTAAGAACTCTAAAAACCCCTAAAAACATTAAAAACTCTAAAACAACGTAAAAACCCTTAGAACCCCCTGAAAACACCTCAAAAACCTCAAAATCCCAAAAAATCAAAAAAAAAACTAAAAACCATAGAAATACTTAAAAACCATTCAAATCTAGGAAAATTTACAAACCTTGAAAATTCTGTGAAAACCATAAAACCCCCTAAAAACCTTGAAACCCCCTTAAAACCCTAAAAAGCTCTAAAAACTCTAAAAACTCTAAAAACCCTTCAAACCCCTAAAAACATTAAAAAACTCTAGAAAACATTAAAAACTCATAAAAAACCCCCTAAAAACCCAAAAGTCCCCAAAACCATGAAAACACTAAAAACCCTAAAAATCCCTAAAAACCCTAAAAACCCTAAAAATCTTGAAAACCCCTAAAAAATTCTAAAAATCATAAAAATCCTAAAACCCTCAAAAAAATCTGTGAAAACTTTAAAAACCTTAAAAACCCTAAAGAACCCTAACAAAACATAAAAACCATAAAAATCACAAAAAACTCTAAAAATCATAAAAACCCTAAAACACTAAAAACTCTAAAATACTTAAAAACTATGAATGACCGAGAAAAACATAAAAACCCCTAAAAACCTTAAAAATCCCTAAAAACCATAAATATCCTAAAAACCCACTAAAAACTCTAAAAACCTTTAAACCCCTTAAATTTTATTAAAAAAACTATAAAAAATATTTAAACCCCCAAAACACTCAAAGAAAACCTTTAAAACCCCAAAAGACCCTTGAAACCTTGAAAACCCCTAAAAACCTTCAAAATCCTTAAAAACCCTAAAACCTCAAGAAAACCATAATAATCCTAAAAAATCATAAAAATCCATGAAAACATAAAAAACACTAAAAATCCTGAAAACCCCTGAAAACCATAAAAACCCTAATCCACTAGAAACTCTAAAAACCCTTAATACCCCTAAAATTGTTAAAAACTCTAAAAAACCTTAAAAACCCTAAAAACTTCAAAAAACCCTAAAAACCCAAAAATACCATAAACCACCTAAAAATACCAAAAACCCTAAAAACCCTTAATACCATCAAAATCCCTAAAAACCCTAGAAAACCCTAAAAACATAAAAATTATAAAAAACCCTACAAAACCATGAATGCATAAAAACCCTAAAAAACCATGAAAAACCCTTGGAAACCACAAAAATCCATAAAAACCTAAAAAAACATTAAAACCCCATAAAACCCCTAAAACCTCACTAAAACCATTTTAAAACCCCTAAAACGTTTAAAAACTCGAAAAACCTTATAAACTGTAAAAACTCAAAAAAGAACCATAAAACCCCCAAAATACCCTAAAACCTTGAAAACCTACAAGGTAGGAAAAGGCTTATGTTGTCTCCATGGCACTCATGACTGGGTTCCCCTTTGCTCCTTGTGTTAACTAGTCAACAATTGCTCGATTATGGAGGTTTTGAGTGTCCTTCGGCTCTAATATCCTTTATTCTAGACTTATATGGAGTGGTATCCTCAAAAGAAGATGTGGTTTTGATCCCTCCCTACATTTGAGGATGGGAAGGTGTCACGTCGACTCTCTTGGGAAGAAGAATTCGCTGTTTCAGATAGGGTTTCGACTTCTAAGGTGTCCAGAGTTGATGTTTCTACTACTAGGAAGGGTGAGATCTCACTGGAGGATGTTAATAAGTTCCCCTCCTTGGATGGTGCATTGGTTCCATTCCCTAGTATGGATTTTTTGTTGGGGATGTTGAATATAGGTATTTGTAGAAGATTGTTATCCATACTTAGGCTACGATTGGGGCTACTGATAACAAGATCATTCGATTGGTGGTTTTATTGATGTGATCCCAACTTTTGGTGGTGCTGTGAGTCGGAGGTTGCGCCTAAACCTAACTATATTTTAGATAATGTTGAGGGCTCCTCGGGAAAGGCTGGTGGTTATGTGAATTCATATGTTCCTTCTATGGATCCCTTTAAGGCTACGGAGGACTCAATTGTTCCTATTTAGTTGATGGATCTGATGTTTTATCCCCTGGTAGATGGGGGAAGAATCCTAGACTTTTCTTACCTCCTTCAGTGATCAGAAGTGGTGCGACCAAATGGACCAACACATTGGTGGGGTATTTCCTCGACAAGAGCCTTCCGTTCACATTGTTTTCAAAATTACCTCTAATATTTGGGGGAGAAATATTATTGAGACTTTATGCAACAATGATGTATTCTTCTTTTTTGGTTTTATTCCTTCATGTAATATGGTCAATCTTTTATCATGTGGCACCTGGTGTTTTGTAGGACGATCTATGGTTCTTCGTTCTTGGTATACGGGTATGTGATTGAATAAAGAGTACTTTTCTATATTTCTAACCTGGGTGAATATAAGGAATTTTCTTCTAGAATCTTGGATAGTGGATGGGATCAGTTATATAGTGAGTGCAATGGGTAAACCACTTTTTCTGATATAGACATGATGGAGATTAGCAGAATTAATTTTTCTGGTGTTTCTGTCAAAATTTTGGCTGAGCATGTTCTCCTGGAAAAAATCAAAGTGGATTTAGGTAGAGGATCCATACTTCTGATTGAAGTGGAGTATGAATGGGTCTATAAGACCTATAGTTTTTGTAACATTTTAGGCATCAATTTAATCAGAGTAAGAAGAAACATGTGGAAGACTCTCTGTCCAGATGGACTAAAGTTACCCCAATGAAGCGGGTTTTCGAGAATAAGAATCTAACTAGAGATCCTACCTTGGATTTGAAGGTCACCAAACATACTAGTATTTCTATGATGAATGCTCTAGTATTTTATTTTTATTCTTCCTCCGGCAACCCTAGATCCCAAGTTGAGGCTGAACTATCTTTCATGGATAAGCCTTCTTCTTGAGCTCTAGTTGCGGATAGGCCTTCTGCTTTGGCTAATCCATATGGAATGGAGGTTTCTATTCCCATTAGAAATTACTTTGAATTTTTATTAGAGAATATTACTAAGGCCGGAGCTAGGTCAAGCTCGGATCCTACTGATACTCCTAAAGATCAAAAGGTAGTTGATGATGCTACTCCTACTTTGGATGGTCTATGGAATTCTGTTGATTTTGGTCTGGTTTATGTGTTTGATTCCTCCAATTCCAATTTACTTCGACCATATGGGAAGAAAGGTGACGATATCTCCTTATGTTCAAACTCTCTGAGTCAATCTTATGAGGTTTCAGTTCCAGTGGATATTGGTTTTAAGGCATCAGATGTTGCAGGTTCAATTGTTGGATCTTTGGTATCTATTTTGGAGTAGAGATTTTCATCAATTATTAAAATGGATGGATGTCCTCCACTGAGTTTGGAACTCGTGTATTTGTCCAGTCCCAATTCCTTTACTATAAGGGATAATCCTCTTAGAAAGAATATTATTAAAGTGGATGAATCTGATTTGAATAGGGTTCACATCAAAAATTGCCCCATTTCTAGTAATTCAAGTCCCTCTCTTATTATCAATGTTTAATATTAGAGTTTGGAATATTAGGGGACTTAATACCCCTGGTAATCAAAGGGAGTTTTTGGATCTCATTTTTTCCCATAAGTTGGATTTCTTGGGTATTATCGAAACAAAGGTTAATAGTGTGAATTTGGACTCTTTTCTGAGGAATATTATGCCAGGATGGTGTAGTCTTGATAATTCCTCCTTCTCTCCTAGTTTTTGCATCTTGGTTTCATATAATCCTCACTTTTTGATGATTGATTTTAAGTTTTATTCACTAAATATTATTGAATGACTTGTCAGATATGTTATGTTTGATATAGTGTTTTTGATTACCTTCGTCTATTGTTCAAATTATATTACTAAGCAAAGGGGTATTTGGAAAGACATGGTTAGTAGGGATTCAATAAGGCATAAGACTCATGATATTTTTCTTTGTGACTTGAATGCAGTGAGGTTTCTGAAGGATAGGTGTGGGGCTTTTTGGATTGGACTGCCTCCATGGAAGAATGCAACACAAATATTGTTGATGTCCGTTTGGTTGATTTTTTGTGTTTTGGGATGAGATCCTCTTAGAGGGATGGTAATTCAGGGGTTTTAAGGAATCTATAAAGAGACTTGGTTAGCTCTTCCTAGTTGTCTAGGTTCTCTTCTTCATTTATTGATTTCCTACGTTTTGGGGTTTTTCACCATACCCCTATTATTATCAGTTCGGGTGAAGGGTTACACTCAGGTAAGATTCCATTTTAATTATTCAACCATTGGGAGATGTATGATGGGTTTATGTCCATGATTTCCAATAATTGGAATGTTGGTATTTTGGGTTTCAAGATATTCCAAGCCCACCAAAATCATAAGAATTTTAAATAGGCTCTTTATATATTACATTCTCAGGTGTCGGCTCAGACTTCCTCTGAGGTTTCCCGGCTTAAGATGTATTTAGAAGAATTTCAATCCTCTATGGTTCTTAATGGCCCCTTGGATTAATTTTCTATGATTGAAGCTAAGTGTAAGGATAAGATTCAGATTTTGAACATGAAGGATACCCTCTCAACTGAAAAAACAGGGTTTAGTGGCTGGAGGAAGGGGACCAAAACTCAACCTTTTTATTAAAATATGTGAATGCCTGGTTTAACTCTTCCAAGATGAATATCCTATATCATGATGATTTATCTGATACCATAGATCCAAGAATTATTATTGCTGAAATGGTTACTTTCTTACATCTTCTGTTTGGTTCTCATGATTCATCTTATGAGGGTGGGCTTCTTTGGTAGTATTTTTTCATAATCCTATTGATCAGGGTAACAGAGAAAATTTGGAAAAGCCTATCATGTTAGGGGAGGTTTAAAAATAATTTTTTTCTCTTCATCCCAATAAACCACTGGGTCTAGACAACTTCAATGTTTTTTTCTTTTTAAAGGCCTGGTGAGTGATTTGTTCTGATGTGACTGAATCCTTTTTGGAGTTTTTTAGAACTAGGAAGCTGCTATTTGAGGCCAATGGAACTATTATTACCTTGGTTCCTAAGGTTCCCAATTCATTTTATCTTTCTAACTTCATACCCATATCTTGGTACAACACTATTTAAAAACCCATTTATAAGATTTTGTTGTCTATATTGAAATTTCTTCTCCCTAGGTGCATTAAAAAAATCCCAATCTACATTCATTTTTGGGAGAAATATCTCTAATAATATTTTTTATGGCTTAGGAGTTAATGAGGGTGTACCATATGGATTATTGGGTTCTTATATGTGCTTTCAAAATTGACTTATTCAATGACTTTTACTCGGTAAGATGGGAGTTCATATGGTATTCCTTGGAGATTCTTGCCTTTCCTGATCAATTTTACTCCTAGATTAAAAGGTGTGTTTCTTTATCTACATATTCAGTTAATATTAATGGATGCTTGCATGGTTATGTTTTTGGGAAGTAATGTTTAAGGCAGGAAAATCCTCTTTCTCTCTTGTGGAGCTCGTAATGGTATCCTTTGAAACATACAGGTTGAGTTCTCCATTTGAACGTTTTGAGAGGATCTTAGACCAAAGATTGTCATTGTTCTATGGATCTCTTTGGTCTGGAATCAGGTTATTCCTACTAGGTATGCTTTTGTTCTATGGTTTTATATTTTAAAGCACTTTACTACTCATGATCATTTTCAATGGAGGTGTTTTATCTTTCCTAATCAATGTTTGATTTTTTAGAATAATGCTGAGGATCTGGATCATCGTTTTTTCAAGTGCGCTTTATCCCGATAGTTTTGGTCTCATTTTTTGAGTCTACTTGATGTTTATTATGGGGTTAGGTCCTTTCTATATGTCACTGACTGGTGTATTGGTTTTTTTGCTGCTGATTCCTTAAGGAGTTTATTATGGAATCTTGGTTTGGTGTCCTTGGTATACATCATATGGAAGGATTGGAATTCTCATTTTCATGTTTCTACCCTATTAGCGGTCATATCATTTGGTATAGGTTCGATCATATTGTTTTTTCTAGTATTTATTCTTGCAAGAAGTTCCCTAACAGTTTGAAAAAACTTAAGTTATTTAGAAAATATAATTTCTCGGATTATTTTCTTCATGTTGGTTAATCCATACTTAGAATTGGTCTTGGAGATGGACTATTCGGTTGTTTTCTACATGTTTTGGTTGTTCTCAGGCTGGGATGTGTATAGGTAGTGGTTGGTTGGTAGGGATGGGTTGTGTGGGCATAGAATCCTCAGGTGGAAGGATTTCAATGCAGTTTTTTTTTTCTATAGATGCTTGTAGGATCATGTATGGTTCTCTAATGGTAGTGGGTGCTCGAGCTTGAGTGTAGGAATTAGGGGGTTGGGGGTGTAGGGTACTATTGGGGAAATTCGGTTGGTGGATTTATTTTGCTAGTATTTTTTGTAGATGTGTGTATGGTGTTATAGGGGTTGCAATGAATGGTGTTGGGGTTTTTGGGATGTGGCTGGTTGTGGTGTGGGTGTTTGTTTGTTGTGTGTGGATCTGGGATGGGCTCTTGTTGGATGGGTGTTTCTTTGGTTGTGGTTGTGTTGGTGGATGGATTTAGGCTTGGGGATCTTAGTTTTTAGGCTTCATATTTTTGGTTTCTTGAACTATTAGTTAGGTTGTACAGTAGGGGGTAGGGTGGAATGAGCATGCAGAGGGGTGGTTTATCCATGGTGCTGGGGTGACTTTGGAGGAACTATTTTTTTCTGATTTTTTGCTAGTTTATGGAGCTGGTTGGGTTGAGGCTTGATCTGGTTGTTGGGTTGTGTTGGGTTGGATTTTATAGAGCATGGATGTTGTTTTTGGTGCTTTTCTATTATGGATGGTTGTAGTTTTCATGTTTTTGGGTTGGTACAGATGGTGGTTCTTTATAGGGTGTTTGATGTTGGCTGATTTGCTTATTGTTGGTTACTGGGAGTGTGTGGGAGTTGTGGGTGCTGGTAGGTATTTTTTGTTTGTTTTTAGATGGATTTTGGGTGGTTTTACTACTACTTTGGGCTGTTAAGAGTTCGAGTTTTGGAAGTTTTTTGGGAATTTCAGGTGCTGGTTGAAGTTTGGGGCTTGTAGGTGTGATGGTGTTGCGGGTCATGGGACTTCTTCTTGTTGGAGGATATTTGGTGGTATAGGGGTGGGTCTTTGGCTTGTGAAGGATGTTTTTTTGTATGGATTCTAGTGTTTTGATTTGTTTGGCCTATTTTGTGGGGGTCTGGAGGGTTGGTTGGGGCACTTTACAATGGGAGGTGGTTTTTGGATTGGCTTTGGTTATTGCGGGTGACATGTTTCATTGATGTGGTAGGTGTGATGCAGGTGAGTAGGGGGTTTTTGGTTGTGTGTGTGTGTCTGTGTGTGGGCGTGGCTAGTGATGTGTGAGTGTGGGTGTGTGTGAGTGTGTGCGGGTGGGTGTGCGTGTGTGGTGCATGTGTGCGTGTGGGTCCAGCCTCTCATGGCAGGAGCTTCTAGTTCTTCTTGGGTTCTTATTTCCTTGGTGGTGATACCTCTTAGAGGGGCTTGATTGCTTGTTTATGGTTGTGCTTGGGTTTCATTTCTGTTGGTTGCTTCACCACCTAGATTGTACGCTCTGATTAGGCCTTTGCTGCTACTGCTAGCCTTTTTGGTTTGCATCCTTTTTAGGCTCGTGCTGGTGTTTTCTTGGTGGTGTGATATTGTGTTGTCATGCTGGTTGTTGTTGGTGATGTCGGCTCCCACCTCTTTGGACTTCTACCTTTGTGGGGATTTTGGTGGTATTTCCCCGTATTGGTTGTTGGCTTACTGTATTGCTTGGTTCTTCTTAGTGTTGGATGGGTTGGGCATCGCGATATTTCTCAAGCCTCCAACTATCTGCTCTCCTGTGGTCACTTGGTTTCAGGCATTGATTGGATGGGACTCGAATAGTTTCTCAGGCCCTGCTTCTGGTTGTTTGCTTATGGATGTTTGGATTTGGTCTATTTTTCATGTTGTTGTTGTTTTCGATCTTTGATCCACTGATTCACCCTAGACTGATTGTGTTGTACTTCAATTCATTCTCCTTTTGACATATACTATGTTCTATTTTCCTTAAAAAAACATTTAAAACCCCTTAAAAATCCTATAAAACCTCTCAAAAATCCCTAAAACCCCAAAAAACAAAAAAACCATAAAATCCTAAAACCCTCGAAAAATCAATGAAAATGTAAAAAACCCTAAAAACCTTGAAAAACCCCAAAAACCATAAAATCCCCAAAAAATCATTAAAACCCTAAAATTCCATAAAAACACTCCCAAAAACCCATAAAATCATTAAAAACACTAAAAAATATGAAACCATAAAAAATATAAAATCCTAAAAGACCCTAAAAACCCTAAAAAACTCTAAAAACAGCAAAAAAACCATAAAAACCTTGAAAAACCCCTTGAAAATCATAAATCCCCTAAAAACCTTTAAAACCCAAGAAATCCATACAACCCCTAAAACCCCAATAAAAACTCTAAAAACCTTGAAAATCCCTAAAACTCAAAAAACCCAAAAAAAAACCCCAAAAACCCTGAAAACCCCAATAAACCTAAAAACCCCTAAAAACCCACAAAATCCCTAAAAACCATAAAAATTTATAAAAACCACAAAAATCCTGAAAAACAAATCAAGATCCATGAAAAACTAAAAACCCTAAAAAGCCCTGAAAACCATAAACACCCCTAAAACAAAAAAAACCCTAAAAACCCACTAAAAACATTAAAACCCCAAAAAATGTTAAAAACTAAAAAAAAACCATAAAAACCCTAAAAACACTAAAAAACCCTAAAACCCCTCAAAATCCCTAAAACCCTAAAAACCCTAAAAACCCTAAAAACCCTAAAAACCCTAAAAACCTTAAAAATCCTAAAATCCCCCAAAAAATCCATGAAAACAAAATAAAACCCCAAAACCCAGACAAATCAATGAAAACCATAAAACCCCTAAAAATATAAAAAACTCTTAAAATTGTAAAAAACCTAAAAAATCTCTAAAAACTCAAAAACCCCTTAAAACCCCTAAAAATGTTAAAAAACTCTAAATATCCTTTAAAATCTAAAAAAAACTAAAAAAACCCCACAAACCCAAAAAGACTTTGAAAACCCCTAAAAACTCTAAAAACCCTAAAAAAACCTAAAAACCATAAAAATACCTAAAACCCCTACCCCCCCTCAAAACCTTAAAAACACCAAAAAATGTTAGAATGAACCTAAAAACATTAAAAAACCTAAAAAATCCATAAAAACCCAAAAGACACACTAAATACTCTAAAAATCCCATAAAGCCCTAAAAACGTTAAAAACTCTAAAGAAGAATAAAAACCCTAATAAAATCAAAAAAAATCCCAAAGAACCCTAAAAGACCCTAAAAACCCTAAAAAACCCAAAAAAAACTCTAAAAACCCTCAAAATCCCCCAAAACCACTATAAATCCATAAAAACATAAAAAACCCAAAAAACCCTGAGAAACCCCTAAAACCCATAAAAATCTCAAAAACATTAATAACCCTAAAAAACCATTAAAACCCTAATAAACCACTAAAAACTCAAAAACCCTTAAAAACATTAAAAATGTTTAAAAGACTAAAAAACCTTAAAAACCCTATAAAAATAAAAAAAAATAATAAAACCCCAAAAGACCCTAAAAACCTTGAAAACCCCTAAAATACCCTAAAACCCCTCAAAATCCTTAAAAACAACCCCTAAAACCCATAAAAATTCCTTAAAACCCTTTAAAATCCATGAAAACAAAAAAACCCTAAAAAATCCTAAAAAAGCCCTGAAAACCATAAAACCCCTAAATCCCTATAAAAACCCTAAAAATGCTAATGACTCCAAAATCCCTTAAAGCCCCTAAAATGTTAAAAACTCTAAAAACCCTTAAAAACCCAAAAAAGCTCAAAAAAAAACTCTAGAAATCCAAAAGGACCTTAAATACCCTGAAAACCCCTAAAAACAATGAAAAATAAAAAAACCCTAAAAATTATGATAAACCATAAAAACCATAAAACCCCTAAAACCCTCAAAATCCCTAAAAACCCTAATAACCCAAAAAAAATAGAAAAATCCTAAAAGACGCCTTAAAATCTATGAAAATGTAAAACCCCCTAAAAACCTTGAAAGACCCTAGCAGTCAGTTACTGGTTCTGGATGGTGTCTCTCTGAGTAATAGGTTTGAGGGTCTGGACTCTATTGAGTCAGCTGGTGGAGATGTTGTGCCGGGGGGGTGAGTAGGGGGAGGTGTCTAAGCTAGGGGAGGGGGATCAGATTGAGCATGAGCAGAATCTGGTTGAGAAGTAGGCTTTATGCATTGATGAGGGACCCCCTGATCAGAGTGTGAATGAATCTTCTGTACAAATCCCAGGGTGAGGTGGAAATGGGAGGGCAAGCCTGTAGGTTTTTTCATTAGTTCACAATGGGGAGGTCGGTGAAGATTGTGTTGAGCATGTGGATGGACACTTACTGCCTGGGAATGCTGGCACCACTGGTGAAGGAGGTATGGCTCCAGACATGCAGCTGGCTATGGTGGTGTATGGATGGGCTTCTGCTGATAAGGCCCAGTGTGTGGTTTTACATGACATTGTCTTGGTGGAATGACCAATTGTTTGCATTACGAGTGAGGCTAAAATTTTAGGGGATATTTTTTATGAGTATGACAGTATTATAAACTTCAATATGGCCTAGTTCAGCAGGGAAAGTGACACGCTTGGGGATGCCTCTCAAAAGTGGGAAGGAAATAAATCAGCAGGGTTCACTTCAGGCATTAATGGCCTTGGGTCCAATGGACATGTTTTCAACCCTCTGCTGACAAAGTGTGAGAATAGGACCGGTGATAAGGGGGCCTCAAGTGTGGAAAGTGACAACATCTTATATATGAAGGAAGCTCATACTGATGGTTTCACCTCTACCCCCAAAAAAGGAGGCATAAGATGGATTATTCTACTCTTCCTCAACCCATGGCTACTCGGGCTTCCTCAAAGGCGGCTACACTGAAAGACAAAGTCAACAAGTGGGAGCGGCCTCCATGCACCTTGGAGCAAGAAAGACTTAGGGAGAAGTATCTGGAACTCTTTAGACTTCAATAGGATTTTGAGTCCAGATGGGAATCGATGGACACGGGGGCAGACTCTAACTTCTGCTTTGCTGACGCGACTTCTGGATATGGTGCAGATGGTGACCCATATAGTGCAGTCCTTGTTTATGACTTTGGTGGTGATGTGGATTGACTTGTTTCCCTTTTGTGCTTTTGGGTTCCTTGGGTTTCTTTGGGTTTCTATGGCGTTTTTGGGGGGTTTTGGGTGTGGTTCGTTTGACTCCTCCCCTCCATTGTTTTATTTGTCTGTATTTCTAATAAGTTTTAGGGGGCCAATGATAGGCTAGTCTTGCGCCTTTCCCTAGAAAACTTAAAAAACCCTAAAAACCTAAAAACCCCTAAAAACCCTTAAACCCCTAATTTTTTTAAAAAACTCTAAAAAATATTTGAAAACCTAAAAAACTCAAAAAACACTAAAAAAACCATAATAACCCTCAAACTACCTAAAAACCCTAAAAAATGTGAAAACCATAAAAGTCTTAAAAACCCCTAAAAATCCATGAAAATGTAAAAAACCCTAAAAATCCTAAAAAACCCCTAAAAACCTTAACAAACCCTAAAAACCCATAATGACCCTAAAAGGCACTAAAAACTCTAAAAACCCTTAAAACCCCTATAAATGTTAAAAAACTTTAAAGCCCATAAACACTTAAAAAAACCTTAAACCCCCAAATTACATAAAAACCCTCAAAACACTAAAAACCCTAAATACCCTAAAAACCCTTAAAAACAATAAAAATCTTAAAAACCACCTAAAAATGTTAAAAACCCTAAAAACCATGAAAACCCCCCCAAAAACCATAAAACCCCTGAAACCTTAAAACACCATAAAACCTTAAAAACCACTAAAAATTCTAAATCCCCATAAAACCCCTAAAAACATTAAAAAACTCTAAAAACCTACAAAACCTAAAAAATCAAAAAAACACTAAAAACCCAAAAGACCCTTAAAACCCCTAAAACCCCTAAAACCCTTGAAACCCCCTAAAACCCATCAAAATCACTAAAAAACATCAAAATACCTAAAAAACCTCAAAATTCTTAAGAGCCCCTAAAAATCTGTGAAAATGTAAAAAAACCTAAAAACACTGAAATTGCCTGAAAACCATGAAAACCACTAAAATTCATAAAAACCCTAAAACCAGTAAAAAACTACTAAAAACTCAAAAAAACCATGAAACCCATAAAAATATTAAAAAAATATAAAAAATCTTAAAACACTGAAAAACCCAAAAAACCCAAAAAACCAGAAAAGACCCTAAAAACCTTAAAAACCGCTAAAAACCCCAAAAACCCTAAAACCCATAAAAACCATAAAAACCTTCAACCCTCAAAATCCCTAAAAACCCTAAAAAACCATAAATCCATAAAAATCCTAAAAACCCCCAAAAATCCATGAAAATATAAAAAACCCTAAAAAACCAGAAAACCACAAAAAACCATAAAACCCCTAAAAAAGATAAAAAACCATAAAAAACCATAAAATCCTAAAAAACCACTAAAAACTCTAAAAACCCTTTAAACCCTTAAAACGTTAAAAAAATATAAACAACCATAAAAACCTAAAAAGCTTAAAAAACCCCAAAATACCCAAAAAGAACATAAAGCCCCTAAAATCACTAAAACCCTCTGAAAATCACTAAAAATCCTCAATTTCCCAAAAACCCATGAAAACCCTAAAACCCTTAAAAATCCTAGAGACTCCTAAAAATCAATAAAAACGTAAAAAACCCTAAAATCCCTAAAAATATTAAAATCCCCTAAAAACCTTAAAACCCCATAAAAACCTTAAAAATCACTAAAACTCTAAAAACACTTAAAACACTTAAAAATGTTAAAAAACTCTAAAGAACCTTTGAAACCCCAAAAAATAAAAAATAACCTAAAATCACAAAAGACCTTAAAAACCCTTTAAATTCCTAAAAACCATGAAAAAACCTAAAAACCCTAAAAATCCATACAAACCCCAAAAACCCTTAAAAACCATAAAATTCTTTAAAACCCCCTAAAAATCGTGAAAACATAAAAAAATCCTAAAGACCCCGAAAAACCCCTAAAATCCATAAAACACTAAAAACCTTAAAAACCCTAAAAACCCATAAAACCATAAAAAAGCACTAAAAACACTAAAAATCCATAAAACCATTAAAATCTTAAAAACTCTAAAAAACCTTAAAAACCCTAAAAACTCAAAAATCCCTTAAAAACCAGAAAAATTCTATAAAACCCCAAAAAATCAATGAAAACGTAAAAAACCCCTTAAAATCCATGAAAACATAAAAAACCCTAAAAACCCTGAAAAACCTATGAAAACCAGAAAATCCCTAAAAACCTTTTAAAACTCTAAGAATCCATAAAAACCATTAAAAGCTCTAAAAACCCTTAAAACCCCCAAAAATGTTCAAAAACTCTAAAAAACCTTAAAACCCTAAAACTCAAAAAAACCTCAAGACCATAAAAACCATAAAACCATTAAAACCCTAAAAAACATTAAAAACCACTAAAACACCTCAAACTACTTAAAAACTGTAAAAAATATAAAAACCATAAAAATAATAAAAAACACCTAAAATCCAAGAAACCATAAAAAACCCAAAATACCCTGAAAACCCCCTGAAACCCATAAAAACCCCTAATACCTTAGAAAATCCTAAAAACCCATGAAGACTCTAAAAATACACTAAAATCTCTAAAAACCTTTAGAGCTACTAAAAACATTGAAAAACTCTAAAAAACCTTAAAAACCCGAAAAATTTCAAAAAAACCCTAAACCACAAAAGACCCTAAAACCTTGAAAACCCTAAAAAACCTAAAATCCCTTGAAAAACCTTCAAATCCACCATGATTCTTAAAAACCCTAAACCCCCTAAAAACAATAAAAATCATAAAAAAACCCTAAAAATCCATGAAAACATAAAAAAACTCTAAAAACCCTGAAAAATTCCTGAAAGCCATTGAAACCCCTAAAAATCTTAAAAACCCCAAGAAACCATAAAACCCCACTAAAATATAAAAACCCTTAAAACCTATGAAAATGTTAAAAAACTCTAAAAATCATAAAAACCCTAAAAAATAAATAATAAAACCCTGAAAACCCCAAACGACCTTAAAACCCCCAAAACCCTAAAAACCTGAAAATAAGAAAACCCTCAAAGTCCATAGAAAACCCTAAAAACCATAAAAATCCAAAAAATAAACACCCTAAAAATCCATAAAAACCTAAAAGACCCTGAAAACAATAATATTCCTTAAAACACATTAAACCTCTAAAAATGTTAAAAAAACTAAAAAACCTAAAAAACCTTAGAAAACTCAAAAAGACACTAAAACGTCAAAAAGACCCTAAATCCCCTAAAAACCCATAAAACCCTAAAACCCTTGAAAACACTAAAAACCCTCAAAGTCCCTAAAAAATATAAAAACCCTTAAAAATCATAAAAAACCAAACAACCTCTAAGAATCAATGAAAACATAAAAAACATAAAGACCGTAAAAGACACTTGTATAACCATAAAACCCCTAAAAACCTTAAAAAATACTAAAAAATCTAAAAACCGAAAAAACCCTTAAAATCCTTCAAAATGTTTAAAACTCTAAAAACATTAAAAAACCTATAAGAATCAAAAAAAAAATATAGAAACCCAAAAGACACTAAAAACCCTGAAAGACCCTAAAACTCTAAAAACCATGAAAACCTCTAAAAACTCTCAAATTCCATAAAAACCCTAAAAAATCTAAAAACCATAAAAATCCAAAAAAACACCTGAAAAACAATGAAAATGTAATGTTTTTTAAAAACCTTTAAAACCATCAAACCCCTAAAACCCACTAAAAATTATATAAACCCTTAAAACCACAAAGAACACTAAAAATCTTTAAGAAACATTAAATAAACAAAAAGACTTAAAGAAAAACTAAAAAACCCCATAAAGATCGTAAAAACCCGGAAAACCCCTAAAAATCCCTAAAACCCATAAAAATCCCTAAAAACACTAAAAACCCTAAAACCCACAAAAATATAAAGAAACCACTAAAAATTCATGAAAATGTAAAAAAACACTATAACCCTGAAAAACTCTGAAATCCATAATATCTTAAAACCCATAAAAACTCTAAAAACCCTTAAAAACCCTGAAGGCGATAAAAAACTCTAAAAAAACTTAAAACTAATAAAAAACTAAAAAAACCCTAAAAAACAAAAAAAACCCTAAAAACATTGAAAACCCATAAAACCGTTAAAATCTCTAAAAACCCTAAAAGACCCTAAAAACCATAAAAATCCTCAAAAACCACTAAAAACCATGGAAACGTAAAAAACCCTAAAACCGTGAAAAAAACTAGAAAACAATAAAAACCTTAAAGACCTTAAAAAACACTAAAACCACCTAAAACCCCTAAAAACCACTTAAAATCCTAAAAACCCATAATAGGTTAAAGACTCTAAAAAACCATAAAAATCGTGAAAACTAAAAAAACACTAGAAACCCAAAAAGGCCCTAAAAACCCTGAAAACAATGAAAACCCTAAAAACCCATAAAACCCCTTAAACCCTAAAGATCCCCAAAACCCCAAAAACCCCAACAACCCCAAAAATCCATAAATATCCTAAAAAACCCTAAAAATCCATGTAAACATAAAAACCCCTAAAAACACTAAAAAACCCCTCAAAATCATAAAACCCCTAAAAATATTAAAAACCCCCAAAACCCATAAAAATCATAAAAAACCACTAAAAACTCTAAAAACCCTTAAAACCTCCAAAAATGATAAAAAAGTTTTAAAAACCTTTAAAAACCGATTTTTTTTAAAAAACCCTATAAACTCTAGATACCCTCAAAACCCTGAAAAAACTTGAAAACCCTAAAAACCCCTAAAGAACCCTACACCCCTCAAAATAACTAAAATCCCTAAAACCCATAAAAAATCTTTAAAACCCCCTAAAAATCCATGAAAATGCAGAAAACCTAAAAACCCTAAAAAAACCTTAAAAACCATAAAACCCCTAAAACCTTAAAGAAGCCTAAAAACCCATAAAAACACATAAAACCCTTAAAAACCACTCAATAATCTAAAAACCATTAACACGCCTAAAACGTTTAAAACTCTAAAAAACCATAAAACCCCTAAAAGCTCAAAAGAACCCATAAAACCCCAAAAGGACTTAAAACCACTGAAAAACCCATAAAAGCCATGGGAAACTCTAAAATTGATCAAAATCGCTAAAAACCCTAAGAAACCCAAAAACCATAAAAAAAATTTAAAAACCCCTAAAAATCCATGAAAATGTAAAAAACCCTAAAAAACCCTAAAACCCTAAAAATCACTAAAAACTCTCAAAATCCTTAAAACCCCTAAAAATGTCAAAAAAATCTAAAATCCGTAAGAACCCCAAAGAACTAAAAAAACCCCTAAAACAACCAAAACACCCTAAGAAAATTGAAAACCCTAGAAAACATAAAACTACCAAAATCTGAAAAACCAATAAAAAACCCTAAAAATAAAAAAAAACTTAAATCAGCTAAAAATCCATGAAAATGAAAAAAAACCCAAAAACCCTTGGAAAACCCCTAAAAACCCTAAAAACCCATGAAAACCCCTAAAAACACTCAAAATCCCTAAAACCTCTAAGAAACCCAAAAAACCATATAAATCTTAAAATCACCTAAAAATCCTTGAAAATGTATAAAACCCTAAAAACCTTGAAAAACCCTGAAAACATAAAAATCCTTAAAACCCTTAAAAACACTAAAAACCCATAAAAACCCAAAAAATCAAATAAAAACATTAAAGCACATTAAAACCCATAAAACCTTAAAAAATCTAAAATCCTTAAAAACATTAAAAAACTCAAAAATCCCCTAAAACCCCAAAAAGGCCCTAGAAACCTTGAAAATACCTAAAAACCCTAACAACCATTGAAAACACCCAAACACCCAAAAACCCCCTAAAAACCATAAAACCCTATAAACTACAAAAAAATCACGAAAATGTAAAACCCTTGAAAACCATAAAACTTCTAAAATCCTTAAAAATCTAAAAATCAATAAAACTTCTAAAACCCACTAAAAACCCTTAAAACCCATAAAATGTTAAAAACTCTAAAAAACCTTAAAAACTTCCAAATACTCAAAAAATTCCTAAAAACCTAAAAAACCCTGAAAAAACCCTAAAACCTAACAATCCATGAAAAACTGTAAAAACCCTCAAAATCCCTATAAACCATAAAAATTCTAAAAAACCCCTAAAAATCCATGAAAACTAAAAAACCCTAAAAAACATGAAAATCCCTTGAAAATCATAACACCCCTAAAAACCCACAAAAATGATAAAAAACACTAGAAACTCTAAAACCCTTTAAACCCATAAAGACGTTAAAAAAATCAAAAAACCCTTAAAACCATAAAAAACTCCAAAAAAACACTAAAATCCCCAAAAGACCCTAAAAGCCCTTAAAACCACGAAAAATCCTAAAACTCCTAAAAACACAAAAACCCTCAAAATCTCTAAAAACCATAAAAATCTTAAAAAACCCTAAAAATCCAAAAAACGTAAAAAGCCCCTAAAAATCATCAAACCCCTAAAAACCTTAAAAACCAATAAATCCCCATAAAAAGAATAAAACCAGTAAATACTCTAAAAACCCTTTAAACCTCTAAAAATGTTAAAAAAACTCTAAAAACCCTGAAAACCCTAAAAAACTCAAAAAAAAACAATAAAAACTCAAAAAAACCCCTAAAAACCCTGAAAAGCCAAAAAGGCTCTGAAAAAACATAAAAAACCCTCAAAATTCATAAAAATCTATAAATCTATAAAAACCATTGAATTTTTGAAAACTCCCTAAAATCCATGAAAAGTTCAAAAAACCCTAAAAATCCTAAAAATAGTAAAAACCCCTAAACACCCTAAAAAACCCTGAAACCCCATAAAAACCCAAATAAAGCACTAAAAACCTTAAAACCACCAAAAATTTAAAAAAATATAAAGCCCCATAAAAACCTAGAAAACTCAAAAAACCGTAAAAAACAAACATGAACCTTAAAGACTTGGAAAATCCTAAAAACCAAAAACCCTTGAAAACCCCTAAAAACCTCAAAATTCCTAGAAACCCTAAAACCCTAAAAACCCCTAAAAGACTCTAAAAACCCCTAAAAACACCTCAAGACCTAAAAAATCCCTAAAAACACTAAAAAAACTAAAAACCATAAAAATCATAAAAACCCTAAAAATCCATGAAATATATAAACCCCCCTAAAAACAATGAAACCCCCATGAAAAGCATAAAAACAATTTAAACCCTTAAAAACCCTAAAACCCCATAAAAACCCTAAACCCTCTGAAAACCCTTTAAACTCCTAAAAATGTTAAAATACTCTAAAAACCTTAAAAGCACTAAAAAACTCCAAAAAAACATAAAACCCCAAATGTCCCTAAAAACCCTAAAAACCCCTAAAAACCCTAAAAAGCCCTGAAACACCCTAAAAACCATCCAAATCCCATAAATACCCTAAAAAACCCTGAACCCCATAAAAAATACTAAAATCCCTAAAAATCCATGAAAACATAAAAAACATAAAAAACCTTGAAAGACCCCTAAAAACCATAAATCCCCCTAAATTTATTTAAACCCTAAAACCCATAAAAACCCTAAAAACCACTAAAACACTAAAAACCATTTGAACCCTTAAAAAGGTAAAAAAATCTGAAAATAATTAAAACCACTAAAAAACTAAAAAAACCCTAGATATCCAAAAGAACCTAAAAACCTTAGAAAACCTTAAAAACCCTAAAACCCTTGAAAACCCTAAAAACCCTCAAAATATATAAAAACCCTAAAAACCCTAAAACGGATAAAAAACATAAAAAACCTCAAAAATCCATGAAAATTTAAAAGGAATAAAAACACTAACCCCTATAAAACCATTAAGCCCATAAGAATGATAAAACCCCCCAAAACCCTAAAAACACCAAAAACTCTAAGAACCTTTCAAACCCCTAAAAACATTAAAAACTCTAAAAAACCATAAAACCCTAAAATAATCAAAAAATCCTAAAAACAAGAAAAGATCTCAAAAAATCCCAAAACCCATAAAACCCATTAAAAACCATAAAAACCATCAGAATCCCAAAAAATCCTAAAAAAACAAAAAAACTATAAAAACCCCAAAATCCGCATAAAAATCCAAAAAAAGTTTAAAAATCCTAAAAACCCCAAAACTCCTCATACTATAAAATCCCCCAAAGACACATACAAAATCATAAAAACCCTAAGAAACAGTTAAAAACGATAAAACCACTTAAAAACCCTAAACATGTTAAAAACATAAAAAAAATAAAAACCCTAAAAACTCAAAAATAAAACCTAAAACCCAAAAAGACCCTAAAACCCTGAAGAACCCTAAAAACCCTGAAAAATCCTAAAACCCCTCTAAATACCTAAAAATCATTAAAACCCTAAAACCCGTAAAAATCCTGAAAATTTCTAAAAATCCATGAAAATGTAAAATCCCCTAAAAACCCTAAAACCCCCTGAAAACCATAAAACCCCTAAAAAACATTAAACCCATAAAACCCCAAAAAACCCCTAAAACCCACTAAAAACTCTGAAAACCCTTTAAACAACCAAAAACGTTCCAAAATCTAAAAAACCATAAAATCCCTAAAAAAGTGAAAAGAACCCTAAAAACCCAAGAAGAACCTAAAAACCCTTAAAAACATTAAAAACCCTTAAAAACCCTGGAAACCCCTAAAAACCCTCAAAATCCCTACAAACACAAAAAAAATCTAAAACCATAAAAATCCTAAAAATCCATGGAAATATAAAAAATCATGAAAACCCCCAGAAAACCGAAAAACCCATAAAACTTTAAAAAACCCTAAACACCCATAGAACCCCTAAAACCCACTAAAAACTATAAAAACCCTTTAAACCCCTAAAAATGTAAAAAAAATCTAAAAAACTTTGGAAACCATAAAAAACTTTAAAAAAACCTAAAAACCCACAAGACCCTAAAAACCATAAAAACCCATAGCCTTTTGAGAAACCCTAAAACCCCTAAAAACCTTTGAAATCCCTAAAAATAATAAAAATCCATAAAACCACTAAAACCATAAAAATATAAAAACCATAAAAATCCAAAAACCCCTAAAAATCCATGAAAATGTAAAAACCCTAAAAACCCTAAAACCCCCTAAAAACCATAAAACCCATAAAAATATAAATCCCCAAAAACACAGCATCATTATGGTGTTGGGAAGTGATGTATTCATTGCTCATCTGGTGATGGTGTTGGATGACCATTGCTATGGGTGGTAGTGTTCTGCCTTTGGTTCTGTTGTTGTCTGCTTGTCAGTTCTCTTGCTACGTGCGTTCAATGGCTAGATGGTGGCATTACTATGGTACTTGATGTTGCTGCCTCATTACGCTACTATTCAGTAGGGTATTTACTGTTGGTCTAGTGATAGTGCTCATTGGCCTTTTTTTGTCCTTATGGTCATTGGTGCGTAGTTTCTGGTTTTTGGCATCGGCCTTATTTGCTACTGTTGTGTTGTCTTTGGGCTGGTTGGTTCACCTTGGGCGATCGTTGTGCTTCAATTCCACTTTCTTTCTATATACCTTATTCTATTTAACTTTAAAAAAATCCATAAAACCCCAAAAACCCTTAAAAACCACTAAAAACTCTAAAAACCCTTAAAAACCCTAAAATGTTTAAAAAATCTAAAAAACCTTTAAACCCTAAAAAACTGTAAAAATGAAAAAAAAAATACATGAAAACGCAAAAAAAACTTAAAACCCTGAAAACTCAAAAAACTTTAAAAACCCTGAAAACCCTGAAAAAACATACAACCCCTAAAACCTCCTAAAAACCTTAAAAACCTTAAAATCCCATAAAACCCCAAAAAACCACTAAAAACTCTAAAACCCCTTAAAACCCCTAAAAACATAAAAACTCAAAAAACCAATAAAAATTCAAAAAGACCCTGAAAACCATGAACACCTTAAAAACCCCTAAAAACCATAAAAACCTTCAAAATCTCTAAAAATCCTAAAAACCTCAAAAACCATAAAAATCCTAAACCCCCCTAAAAATACCTGAAAACATAAAAACCCTGAAAAACCCCTAAAAACCATAAACCCCTAAAAACCCTAAAAACCCTAAGGGCTTGTTTGGCACAGGTGATATGGAGAAAAAAGAAATTATATTGAGGGAAGAAATAGATTTATAATGTTTGGTGGGGTAATAATAGGAGAGGAGAAATGATAAGGGGGAAATGGAGAGAAATAAATTTCTCTCCAACTATTGTTTTTAAATCATTCCAAAATTGGGTTGATATGGAAGGAAATGATGGAGGAGGTTTATTAATATTTTAAAATTCCAATTTTATCCCTATTTTCTACATGTATCAAAAAATAATTTCTTTTATTTTCTTTTAAAAAGATTCACCAAAAAGATGGATAGAAATCTGAATCATTTCTTTTCTTTTACAAAGTTATAAATCTAAACATAAGGAGAGAAATCACAATCATTTCTTTCCTTTATTTTCTTTAATAGACTATCAAATAATTTCTTTTATTTTACTAAAATCTCACCAAACACAGTGTAAAACCCATAAAAACACTAAAATCCCACTAAAAACTCTAAAAACCCATAAAACCACTAAAACATTAAAAAACTCTAAAATACCTCAAAACCCCTAAAAACTCAGAAAAACCCTAAGAACCCTAAAAAACCCTGAAAACCCCTAAAATCCCCCAGAAATCTTCAAAATCCCTAAAAACCCTAAAAATCCTAAAAATCCAAAAACCCCTAAAAATCCAGGAAAACGTAAAAAACCCTAAAACCCTGAAAAATCCCTGAAAACCATAAAACCCCTAAAAACCATAAAAACCCATTAAAAAAATAAATCCCTTAAAACCATTAAAAACTCAAAAAACACCTTTAAACCCTAAAAATATTAAAAATATCTAAAAAACCGAAAACCCCCTAAAAACTCAAAAATAACCCCTAAAACTCCATAAAGACCTTAAAACCCCAAAAAACTCTAAAAGACCATAAAACCCCTAAAAACTCAAAAAATACTGAAAATCCTAAAAGATCCTAAGAACCCTAAAACACATAATGAACTCCAAACCCCCCTAAATCCCTAAAACCACTAAAACCCCTAAAAACCATAAAAATCCTTTAAACCCCAAAAAATCCATGAAAATGTAAAAACCCTAAAAACCCTGAATAGCCCCTGAAAATTATAAAAACCCTAAAAACATTCAAAAATCCTAAAAAACACTAAAAATTATAAAAATCCTTTAAATCCCTAAAAATGTTAAAAAAAAATATAAAGAACCTTACAAACCCTAAAAACTCAAAAAACCCCTAAAAATAAAAAAAACCAAAAAACCCTAAAAACTATCAAAATCCCTAAAAACCAAAATAATTCTAAAAAACCCCTAAAAAACTTGAAAACCTTAAATACCCTAAAAATGATAAAAAAATCTTGAAAACCATAAAAACCTTAAAAATTCCTAAAGTCCCATAAAAAACCTAAAAACCACTAAAAACTCTAAAAACTCTTAAAACACCTTAAAACATTTAAAAACTCTAAAAAATATTAAAACCCTAAAAAACTCAAAAAAATAAACCTAAGGACCCAAAGATACCCTCAAACCCTGAAAAAACCTAAAAACCCTAAAAACCCTAAAACCACCTAAAAAACCCTAAAGCCCCATAAAATCCCTAAAAACCTAAAAAACCCTAAAAAACATAAAAAACGTAAACCCCCCTAAAAATCCATAAAAATGTAAAAACCCCAAAAATGTTGAGAAACCCCTGAAAACCATAAAAACCCCTAAACGTGTTAAAAACCCTAAAAACCCATAAAACCCTAAAAACCAACTAAAAAATCTAAAAACCCTTAAAACCCCTAAAAATTATAAAAAACCTTAAAACCCCTAAAAACTCAAAAAAAAACCTAAAAACTCAAAAGACCCTAAAAACCCCTTAAAACCATAAAAACAAAAAAAATCCCTAAAACCCCTACAAAAATAAAAAACATAAAACCCCTAAAAAATCCCTAAAAATCAATGAAAACATAAAGAGATTCGTTTTCTTTCTGAACTTGGTGATGTTTGTGATGGATTCTCAAGAATAAGTATCCTGGGTTCTCCATTCATTTAGTGTGGGAGGACCTTTGTCCTAAGTTTGCCTCCTTTCCTTGGAAAACCTTTGTTTGGAATTAGTTTATTCCTGCTAAGTTTTGGGATCTTCATCAAGAGATTCTTTTTCTCACTGAACCTGGCGATGTTTGTGATGGGATTATTTGGAATAGAAATCCTTGGTTCTCCATTTGTTTTGTGTGAGAGGACCTTCATCCTATGTTTTCCCCCACTCCTTGGAAAACCTTGGTTTGGAATTGGTTTATTCTTAGTAGGTTCTCCTTTATTTTGTGGTTAGTGATCCTTAACCATCTTCTAACTAAGGACATATTGCAACAGAGGGGGATTATCTTTCCTAATCACTGCTTTATGTGTGAGTCTTTTTCTGAGTATTTGTATCATCTTTTTTTTCTACTGTGTTTTCTCTCGGAATATTTGGCACACCTTTTTGAGTTTCTATGATCTTGATTGTTCGGATTCATCTTTATTGAATGTTATTGATTGGATTATGAGCATCATCATTGGGGATTCATTGTTGAATGTTTTGGGAAGACTTGGGATGGATTATCTGGTTTATATCATTTAGAAGGAGCATAATTATTTCCTTCATAGTTCTCCTCACCACAGTGTTGGAAATTTATGGAATAATAAGGAATATTCAATTCATTCTAGGCTCTCATCTTGTATAAAATTTCCTAATGTTAGAGCTAGTTAGGAGTTTCCCAATAGAGGGAATTTTTTGAACTCCTTTGTGGTGGATTCTAGTATTGGCCTTGGGGTTGCCTTAGTTTATTTTGGTCTTGCACGATGTTCTGTTTTGTGCTAGTACTTGTTACAGGTTTCAAGTTGCAGGGTGCTTGCAGGTGTTGTGAGTTTAGGGGATAGGAGATGTTTGGAGTGGCGATTGTTTGTGGTGGTTGATACTTTTCTTATTATAGGTTGGAGCATGGATTTGGTTCCCTTTGTTTCTATGTGTTTAGCTACTGGTTGGAGACTACAGGTGGCTGGGAGGATTGTGTTCCCTCTTACAGGGTTGGTTTTTTATTTCGGATGGGTTGGTATGTGCTATTTTGTTGCTTCTTCTGGTCTTGGGATATTGATGACTTGGGAAGGATTTTTTTTGGTTTTTCTGTATTCGGTATTACTGTAGGCTTGGTCGGGGCTCTTGTTGGGAGATCGTGTTATTACATCAGGTGGGGATTGATGCCTGCTAATTTTAGTTGTGTTTGGATGCTTGTTTCATGTGCTATATGAGTGTGGATGGTGCATGGTGCTGGGTTAGAGTTACTTTCTGGTTTGGAATGCTGATGGTAGGGAGGATAAGTTGTCTTGGATGTTTTCTTTTGTTTGGTTCTTGTTGCAGGTTGATTCCAGGGAGCATGGGACTATTGTTTTTTTTAGGTTTCATGTTCATCCTTTTTGTTCTAGTTATTATTCTCAGTCTTTAATTATTTTTTCTTATTTGAGGTGTTGGTTTGTTAAAGTGTGTGCTTCGATGCTATGGTTTTTGAGACTACCTTGGATTGAATTATATGTTCTACTGATGGTGTTGATTGCCTTAGATTTGGTGTGATCGGTTACTGTTGATGGGGATCGATGGGAGCCTCTTGGTTGGCCGTTGTAATGGCTTGCTACTTGGGGATGCTTCTCATGCTGCTGGTTGCTAGTGTTGGTGATAGGTTTCTTGTAGATGAGTTGGGGCAGGCTTGGTAAACCTGAAAGTTTGGATTCGGCTTTTGATTGTTGCATTCTACATTTTACAGGTGGTTGGGTGAATGCGGGCTACAGGTTGTGTGTGTAGGGGATGGATGGAGGAGGATGTTTAGTGGTGGGGTTGGAATGGAGGTGTGGGTGCCTTTCTGGTGTTGTGACGTCTTCAGGTGGCTAGATTACCAAGGTGCAAGGTGTTGTTTCTCAGGTTCTTTTGTTGGTTTGGTTTGGTTGGATGATTCTGCTGGTTTCCTACTTGTTGCCTTTTGCTTTGAGGGAGATGTATTCTACTTTGGTGATGCTATTAAATGTTTTGGTTTGGGTTTTCAGCTGGTAGGCCCTGTTCAGAGGGGCAGGTTGGGATTCTGGTTGGCTGAGTTGGGTGGTTGTGCATGGGGATTCTAGTTTTTGTGTATGTGCGTGTGCTTGTGTGCGTGTATGCGGAAAGTGGTGCATGTGTGCGGGTGAGTGTGTGTAGTGAGAGGGGTGTGCGTGTGTACGTGTTTGTGTGTGTGTGGTGGATTAGTTGGTCTTGATGAGATTATCGATCCTTCTAGTTGGTTGTTTGTACTTCAATTCCTTTTCCCTTTTACATATCATGATCTATTTTCGTTCTAGAAAAATCCTAAAAAACCATAAAAACTACAAAAACCCATTAAAATCCCTAAAAACATTAAAAAACTCTAAAAACCCTTAAAACTCACAAAAAACTAAAAAAACACCCCAAAATACTAAAAAGACCCCCCAAAACCATGAAAACCCCTAAAACACCTAAAAACCCTTGAAAACCCCTAAAACCCTCATAATCACTAAAAATCCTAAAAAACCCTAAAAACTATAAAAATGCTAAAAACCCCAAAAAAACCCATGAAAACATAAAAAACCCTATAAAAACCATAAAACCCCTTAAAACGTAAAAAACTCAAAAACCCCATTAAAAACCTAAAACCACTATAGATAATAAAATACCTCTAAACCCTTAAAAACAATAAAAAACTCTAAAAATCCCTAAAAATCCTAAAAACTCAAAAAACCCAAAAAAACCCCAAAAGACTCTAATTAACTTGAAAAACACTAAAACCCTCAAAACCTCTGGAAAACCATAAAAGTCTCAACATCCCTAAAAATCCTAAAACACACAAAAAAATAATAAAAACCCCCAAACCCCTAAAAATCCATGAAAACATAAAAAACCATAAACACCCTGAAAACCCCCAAAAATCCTTAAAAATACCTTAAACCCCATAAAAACCACTAAAACCTCCAAAAATCCTTGAAACCCCTAAAAACATTTAAAAACAAAAAAAACATAAATACCCCTAAAAACCCTAAAAGACCCTGAAACCCTAAAAATTCCTAAAAACCATAAAACCACTAAAAAATCCTAAAGACTCTCAAATCCCTAAAAATCATAAAAACCAAAAAACCATAAAAATACAAAAAACACTAAAAATCTATGAAAATGTAAAAAACCCTAAAAACCCTGAAAACGGACTGAAATCCATAAAACCCATAAAACCCTTAAAAATACAAAAACCCCATAAAAACCCTAAAACCCCACTAAAAACATAAAAAATCCTTAAAACACCTAAAAACATTAAAAACACTAAAAACCATAAAAACCCTCAAAAAGTAAAAAAAACAACAGAAACCCAAAAATTCCATAAAAACCCTACAAAAATCTAAAACCCCTAAAAACCCTTGAAAAAAACCCCTAAAACCCTCAAAATTCATAAAAACCATAAAAATACTAGAAACCCCCTAAAAATAAATGAAATCATAAAAACCCTAGATCCCCTTATAAACCCCTGAAAACCATAAGAACCCTTAAAAACCTTAAAACCCCTAAAAATCCATAAAAACCCTAAAAACCCACTAAAAACTCTAAAAATCCTAAAAACCAAAGACCCTAAAAACCCTAAAAATCCTAAAACCCACTGAAAAAACCCTAAAAACCCTCAAAATCCCTTAAACATAGAAAACCCCTAAAAAAATTAAAGTCCTAAAAAACTCCTAAAAATCAATGAAAATGTAAAAAATCCTAAAAAACCTAAAAACCCCTAAAAATCATAAAAACCCATAAAAACCTTAAAAAACTCAAAAACCCATAAAACAACTAAAAACACAAAAAACCCCTTAAACCCCTAAAAATGTTAAAAACTCTTAAAAACCTTAAAAACCCTAACAAACACAAAAAGACCTTAAAAACAAAAAAAAGACACAGAGAACCATGAAAAACCCTAAAAACCCTGAAAACCCCTCAAAATCCCTAAAATCCCTAAAACCCCTAAAAAACCAAAAAAATATAAAAATCCAAAACCCCCTAAAAACCATGAAATAATAAAAAACCCTGAAAAACCCCTGAAAACCATAAAAACCCAAAAAAACCTTAAAAACCCTAAAAATCCATAAAAACCCTAAAAGCCACTATAAACTAAAAAATCCTTAAAACCACTGAAAATGTTGAAAAAAATATTAAAAACCTTAAAAACCCTAAAAAACTCAAAAATACACTAAAAACCCAAAAAACTCAGAAACCTCTAAAAACCCTAAACCCCCCTAAAACCGTAAAAACGTCCAGAATCCCTAAAACCTTAAAACCCATAAAAACCATAAAAATCCTAAAAAATGCCTCAAAGTCTATGAAAACGTAAAAATCCATAAAAACCCTAAAAACCATAAACACCCCAAAGAACCTTAAAAACCCATAACAACCCTACAAATCACTAAAAATATAAAAACCCTTAAAACCCCTAAATGTTAAAAAGCCATAAAAACATTAAAACCCTAAAAAATTCTGAAAATCCCCTAAAAACCCAAAAAGACACTAAACCCCCCCCCCCTCCCCACAAAACTCTAAAATCCCTAAAAACCCCTAAAAAACAAAAAATCCTCAAAATACCTAAAAACCATAAAAACATTAAAAAACCTAAAAAGCCACTAAAAATCCTTGAAAACATAAAAAAACCCCTAAAAACCCTGAAAACCCCTTGAAAACCATAAACGCCACTAAAAACCTTAAAAAACACTAAAACCCCATAAAAACCATAAAAACCAATAAAAACTCAAAAAACCTTAAAACCACTACAAATGTTACAAAACCCTAAAAATCCTTAAAAACCCAAAAAACACAAAAAACACAAAAAAACCCCATAAAACCCAAAAGACCCTAAAACTCAAAAATCCCTAAAAACACATGAACACCCCTAAAACCCACAAAATTCCTAAAAACCCTAAAAACTATAAAAACCATAAAAATCCAAAAAAAACCCCTAAAAATCCATGAAAATATAAAAAATTCTAAAACCCTAAAAAACCAATGAAAGCTATAAAAACCCCTTAGAATATTAATAAAAATATAAAACTACATAAACCCCTAAAACAAATAAAAACTATAAAAACCCTTAAACCACCTAAAAACATTAAAAACAATAAAAATATTAAAAAGACTAAAAACACAACCCCCCAAAGACCCTATGAACCCTAAAGAATACAAAAAACCCCTAAAAACCATAAAAAACCCAAAAATACCTAAAAACCACAAAATCCTAATAATCCCTAAAAATCCACAGAAAAAATTAAAAAACCCAAAAACCCTAAAAGCCTTAAAAACTCCTAAAACCTTAAAAAACCCTAAAACCCATAAAAAACCTAAAAACACACTAAAAACTATAAAATTCCTTTAAAACCTTAAAATATTAAAAACTCTTAAAATATTAAAAACTCTTAAAACCTCAAAAACCCTAAAATCAAAAAAAACCCTAAGAAAACGTAAAACACCTAAAAACCATTGAAAACCCCTAAAAACCCTTAAAATCCCTAAAAACACTATGAAACCTTAAAAATCATAAAAAACCTAAAACCCCCTAAAAATCCATGAAAATCTAACAGACCATAAAAATCCAAAAAACCCCTAAAAACCATAAAAATCCCTAAGAAACTTAAAAACATTTAAACCCCTAAAACCCCATAAAACCCCTAAAAACACCTAAACTCTAAAAACCATTAAAACCACTAAAAATATTAAAACCATTAATTCTTCCAAATTTTTTCTTCTGTGTAAAGAGGATGTCTTAGTTATTTATGATCCTAAGCAGATCATTTTGAGTCTATTGAGTTTTTTCAATCTCTTATTAGGACTCCACACTCATCAAGTTATGCTGGAAAGTCAGTTTTGGAATTGTTTTTGTATTATGTGGTTGATCTTACCTCTGCTAACATGTTGAAAATTATTTTGGATCCTTAGGAGTTTTGTTAGGTGTTTTTTTCAATTCACCATAACAAAACATAGAGCCCTAATGGTTTTAATGATTTCTCACTAAATAATTCATGGTCCGTATTTGGTCTGGATTTCACCGAGGTGGTTCTTGAATTTTTATGAACTGGGAAACTTCTTCATGAAGCCAATGGGTCCATTATTTCTCTAGTTTTGAAGGTGCCAAATGTTTTCTCTTTATCTGAGTTTAGGCATATCCCGTGTTACAACACTATCTACAAATATATTTCCAATATTTTAGTAGCTAGATTGAGAAATATTCTTCCTAATTTCATTAACAAGGCACAATATGCCTTTATCCAAGGGATATGCATTTCTAATAACATTTTACTTGCTCAGGAGCTGATGCATGTCTATCATTTGGACTTTGGGGATCCCTGTTGTGCATTCAAGGTTGAATTGTTCAAGGAATTTGAATCTATCTGGTGGTAATTCTTATGGGATGGTATGGATCTTCTTCGATTCCCTACCATATTTTCTTCTTGGATCAGGAGGTGCATCTATTCTTCTATGTTTTCATTTAATATTAACGGATGCTTGCATAGTTATTTTCTAGGGAAGAGAGTGTTGATACAAGGGGATCTCCTTCCCCCCCCTTTTTTTGTTTTTTTGGAGGTCTTCTCTCAAATTCTGGAATCTATTATCTCAATTTTAGGGTCCTATAAATTCTATCAGATATGTGTTAAGACCTTCATTTCTCACCCTTTATTTGCGTATGATCATTAATTATTCTTGTTTGGAAATTTGGATTTTTTTTTTCTTGAAGCATGCTCTGAATATTTTTTATTCTATACCTATGATGTCTCTTTGCCTCTTGAAGTATGTTATGTTCATAGTTGGTATTTCTATTGAGGTCTGGAATAGTATTAGGGCAACCATGGGTTTCAATATCAGCTCTCTCTTGCTTTTTTATCTTGGGATTCCTCTTATCACCTCCAGAATTAGATATATTGATTGTGTTTTTTTATAAGAGAAGATTATTAAGAGAATAAAGGTTCGGATGAAAAATTTTCTCCATTTTGTGGGCCAGTTGCAGCTTGTTCAATTCATCTTGTTCAGTATACAGGCTTATTTGGTGCTGCCATTTTATTGTGCCTAAAAAAGATGTTTAATTCTATTGAAGGTAAACTTAGGTGTTTCCTTTGGAAGGGTCCATCTCTTGGCATATCTGGGGATAATTTGGCTTGGGACTTGGTTGTTGGGCCCAAGGAAGATGGAGGCCTTGGGATTAAGCGAATCAAGGAATGGGATAAAGTATATTTTTCTAGGAATATATGGGAACTTTATAACCCATCCTTTTCTTCTATCTAGGTTGATTGGGTGAACTTTTTTTTTGCTTGGTCATTCTCATATATTGGTTATTAAAGTCTCTTGGAATAGCTCGTCGTCTTGTAGGAAGTTATTGGGGCTAAGAGATTTCTTTAAGGACCATATTTCCTTTTGTATTGGAAATGGATCTCACATCTCCCTTTGGTTTGATCCTTGGATTCTTAGGGGTTCTAGTTGTTCATCCATTAAGGATCATATTATTTATTAATCTGGATCCATGCTTATGATTTGGTTACTAACATCATCTCTGATGGGAAATAGAACACGGCAATGGAAATTTCTATTAATCTTTGGGACATTCATCAAGAGATTATTTTTTTGCTGACATAGGAGGAGACTGTAATAAGATTCTTTAGAATAGGTAGCCTGTGTTTTTTGTTCGCATGGTCTGGGATTATCTTAGGCTGAAATTTGCAATGACACCTTGGAATTCATTGGTTTGAAATCAGTTAAACCCATCTAGGTTCACTTTTATTTTTTTGTTTGAGACTCTTAATCGGATTCCTATATAGGATAGGTTACAGTGTAGATGTCTTTTTTTCGTGATTAGTTCATCCTTGGTGAATTAGATTCTGAGAATTTGAATCATCTTTTTTTCAACTATCCCTTTTCAGGGAATCTTTGGATTACCTTTTTGAGCCTTTATATTTTTTATTGTCCAACCTTGTATTTTTCTATTTTCATTGATTAGTGCTCAAGGAACTTCATTGATGACTTGATTACAAGTGTTCTAGGTAGTCTTTGGGTGGCCTATTTGGTTTACCTCATTTGGAAGGAGTTTAATTATCACATGTATGGATCCCCCTCTCATTGTGTAAGTCATGTGTGGTTTAAGTTAGAGACTACATTTTGTTCTAGGCTCTAATCATGAAATAGGTTTTCCAACGTTAGAGATAATCAGGTTTTGGTTACTAATTGGAGTTTTCTGAGTCCTTTTCTTCATTGTGGATGCTAGATTGAGGAAGGGTGGTTATGGTTTGAGTTGTCGTATGGTGTTGATGGTTGTGTGATTGGGTTGGCCTAGAGGAGTCTTGTGGTTTGGCTATCCAAGGGATGTGGGAATGATTCTGTCCTTGGGATGTTTCTATCCTTGGGCTTCTAGCTTGGGTTCTATTTTTTTAGTGTCTTATTTACTTATATTAGGTTCAATCTATGCATGTGTGGTCTGGTTGGATTGGTGAAGGTGAAAAGTTTGATGTAGGTATTGGGTATGGTAGTGGTTTTTGATCATAATGGATGTTGGTAGTCCTATGGGGTTGGTTGGTTGTTGGGTGATGTTCTGCTAACCCTGGAGTAGTTTCAGTTAGAGCTGGTCTATTGCTTGAAAATGTGCAGAGTTGGTGTTTCTTGCGGTTTTATATTCTATTGTAGGGTTCGTGGTCTTTTCTAGGACATATGTTGTGGATTTTTAGTGGTTTGGTACTCTCCTTTGTTGGATGGGTGTTCTGGTTGTAGGTTTGGGTGGCTGTAGGGTTGGGGGAAGCTGGATGAGGTGGTTGCATAGGTTGTAATGATGCAACTGGGAGGGTAGGGCGTAGGGTGCATGATATTTCAGCAGGTTATTGCACTCTGTGTTTCCTTGCTTGTTGTTGGGTTTCCGTTGGGGGTGTTACTGTCTGGTATTTTCAGTTGGGTACAAGTGGATACATTGGTGGAGTTGGTTTCTTTGGTGGGATGGACCAACTGGGCTAGTGTGGGTCCTTCTATTCTTACGGGGTTAGGGATGCTTCGATGGGGGAGAGGGCCATTTAGAGGCACAGCTAGTTCTTTTGTTGGGCGTGTCTAGAGCTGGATTTGGGTGGTTTCCTTTATCTAGGGGTTGGGATGCTGCTTTTTCATTAGGTTACTATCGTCTTATTTGAAGGTGGTGTCTTGAGTCATTTTCTTTGCTTTCTTTGGGTGGAATTTTTTTTGTTTGCTAGTTTTTGGTTGGCTTGTTTGGTGTTCTGGTATGGAGATGGCCAGTGGTCTAGTGAATGTATTGGTTTCGGTGGTGCTCAAGGATGGTTTTCGTGTGGTACTGGTTGGTTATGGCATTGTTTTGGGTGGTTTTTGGATGCTTTGGCGGTGTTGTGTCTGTACGTGGGTGTGTGCAAGTTTGGGTGTGTGCACGTGTTCGGGTGGCGTGTGTGCATGCGGGTTTGGGTGCATGGCTCGGTTGTTTCTTGTTACTCATGGTGTCTTTCTTTCTGGGTGGGATTTCTTTGATGGATCTCTTTGGTTGTTGGGATTATTGTATTCCTATAGATCGTGGTTCCTTGCGGTGCTCATGTAGTGACATGTGATGTTTGTCACGGGGGGATTTCTGGCCTCTTGGAGTGTGGAAACTTGGTGATCATTGTTGTTGTCTTCTCTTAGGCTGGGTTGGTTATTGGGATCATTTTTTTTCAAGATCATGTGCTTTGGTGGTGATGTCAGATTCTCTCCTTGTTGGATTTTCTGCTCTTGATGGTGGTGTTGGCTTCCTGACAGGTGAATTTGTGCGCTACTCATTGGGCTAATTTTGTTCCTACTAGCTTGTGTGGTTATGGTGGTGTTTTCTCTCCGTCTCTTGGGTATTCAGCTTCTTGCAGCTTTGGGGCATGTTTTTTCTTTTGGATTACTTGTTTGACTACTCTTACAAGGGTATTCCGTGGATTTTTTTGGTTTTTCTTCCTCTTATTTATTGCCTATCCCCAGACCCTGTGTTTTGGGACATCTTGGTTCACCCTTGGGGGATTATTTTGTAATTCATCTTTCATCTATATATACTTTCAATTTTCCTTTCAAAAAAACCCCGAACAAGACTAAAAGCCCTTAAAAACCTTGAAAAACCTTTAAAACCATCAAAATTTCTAAAAACCAAAATGAACCTAAAAACCTTGAAAGACCCTAAAAACCCCTAAAAACCCTAAAAAAAACTCAAGATCCCCAAAGACCCTAAAAAACTCTAAAAACCATAAAAATATTTAAAAACCCCTAAAAATCAATGAAAACCCCCAAAAAAACATAAAAACCCTAAAAACCTTTAAAACCATAAAAACACAAAGAAACCACTAAAAACCCTAAAAACCCATTAAACCCTAAAAACGTTAAAAAACACTAAAAACATTAAAAACCCAACAAAACTAAAAATACCCTAAAAACACAAAAAGACCCGAAAACCCCTAAAAACTTCAAAAACCTTAAAACCCATCTAAATACCTTAAAACCATAAAAATAAAGAAATAGCCTAAAAATCCATGAAAGCATAAAAATCCTAAAAACCCTAAAAAACACCTAAAAACCATAAAACCCCTAAAAATCCTTAAAACACCCTAAAAACCCATAAAAACCCTCAAAACATTAAAACCCCTAAAACACACAAAAAAACGTAAAACCCCAAAAGACCCTAAAAACCATGAAAAAACAAAAAATCCCAAAAAACACACTAAAAAGCAATAAAAACCCTAAAACCGATAAAATCAGAAAAATCCTAAAATACTGATAAAAATCCATGAAAACGTAAAAAACCATGAAAACCATAAAAACCCTTAAAACGTCAAAAACCCCCTTAAACCCCACTAAAAACAATTAAACCCTTCGAAGCCCTTGAAAACGTTAAAAAACTCTAAAAAACTTAAAACCGCTAAAAAATAATAAAAAACCCTAAAAACCTAAAAGACCCAAAAAATGCCGAAAACCCCTAAAATCCCTGAAAACCCTAAAAACCACTAAACACCCTAAAACCATAAAAATCCTAAAAACCCGTAAAAATCCATGAAAATGTAAAAAACCCTGAAAACCATAAACACCATTAAATTTTTTAAAAAACCAAAAAAACCAGTACAACCCCTAAAAACCACTAAAAACTCTAAAAACCCTTGAAACCCTTTTAAAAAATTAAAAACTCTAAAAAACCATAAAAACCCTATGAAATCAAAAAAAAACCTAGATAACCAAAATGTCTCTAAAAACCCTTGACAAACCCTAAAAACCCTTAAAAACCTTAAAAACCCTTTAAACCCCTAAAAACTCAAAAAAGACCCTAAAACACCTAAAGGACCCTAAAAACCCTTAAAATACCTAAAAACCCAAAGAAACACAAAAACCCATAAAAATCCTAAAAACCCTAAAAATACATGAAAATGTATAAAATCCTAAATACATTGAAAATCCTCTAAAAATAATAAAAACCACTAAAACCTTAAAAACCCAAGAAACCCAAACAAAAACACTAAAACCCCACTAAAAACTCAAAAACCCTTAAAACACCTAAAAACATTAAACACACTAAAAACTGTTAAAACCCTAAAAACTCTGGAAAATCCTAAAAACCCTGAAAAACCCTAAATCCCACAAAAATCTATAAAAACTCTAAAATAAATAAAAATCCTAAAAATACTTTAAAAATCCATGAAACCTTAAAAAAACCTAAAACCCCTAAAAAACCACTGAAAACCATAGGAACCCTTAAAATGCTTAAAAAATCCATAAAAACATCGAACCACTAAAAACTCTAAAAACCCTTAAAACATTTAAAAAATCTAAATAGCCATAAACACCCAAAAAACTCAAAAAAAAACTTAAACCATCAAAAATCCCCTAAAACCCCATGAAAAACCCTAAACCCCCTCAAAATACCTAAAAACCCTAAAAATTTAAAAGCATAAAAATACTAAAAAACCACTAAAAACGCTAAAAATGTAAAAACGTGGAAAGACCCCTAAAAACCATAAGACCCATAAAAACCTTAAAAAGCTATAAAAAACCATAGAATCCCTAAAAACTCTAAAAACCTTAAAAACTAAAAAAAAAATAAAAATCTTAAAAAACCGTAAAACCCCCCAAAAAACCCTAAAAACACTAAAAATACTAAAAACCCCTAAAAACCCTAAAAACCCTAAAAATCCCAAAAAACAATAAAAATCACTAAAAACAATAGAAATCTTAAAAACCCCATATAAATCAATGAAAACGTAAAAAACACTAAAACCCATGAAAAACCCCTAAAAACCAAAAAAGCCCAAAAAATACTAAAATCCCTAAAACGCCTTAAAAATGTTAAAATACTCAAAAAACCTTAAAACCGCTAAAAACTAAAAAAATACTAAATACCAAAAAAGGCACTAAATGGCCTAAAACCCCTGAAAACCACCTGAAGAACCCAAAAATCCTAAAAATACATAAAAACACTAAAAAAACAAAAAACCATATAAATCCTAAAAATCCATGAAAACGTTAAAACCTTAAAAACCTTGAAAACTCTATGAAAACTATAAAAACCCATAAAAACCATAAAGCCCCTAAAAACCCATAAAAAACCTAAATAACTCAAAAACCCTAAAAACCTAAAAGACTCTAAAATCCCTAAAAACCCCTAAAAACACTAAAAACCCTAAAAACCCTAAAACCCCTCAAAATCTCAAAAAACCATAAAAATCCCTAAAAGTTATGAAAAAAATCTTGAAAACCCACTAAAAATATATGAAAACAAAAAAACACTAAAACCCTACATAAAACCTTACAAACCTTCAAAAACCTAAAAACCACTAAAAACTCTAAAAACCTTTAAACCCCAAGAAATATTTAAAACTCTAAAAACCCTTAAAACCCTAAAAAACTCAAACAAACCCCCCTAAAAACCCAAAAAGACCATAAAACCCCTAAAACCCCCCAAGATCCCCCAAATCCCAAAAAACCCTAAGAACAACAAAAATCCTAAAAACCCCCTAAAAATCCTTGAAAACATTAAAAACCATAAAAACCTCGAAAACCCCTTGAAAACCATAAAAACTCCTAAAAACATTAAAAGGCCCTAAAACCCATAAAAACCCTATGAAACCTCTAAAAACTCAAAAAACCCCTTAAAATGCATAAAAATGTTAATTAAATCTAAAAAACCATAAAAACGTTGAAAACCCCTAAAAATCCTATAAACTCATGAAAACCCCTAAAACCCCCCATAATCCATAAAAGCCCTAAAAACCCATAAAAACCATAAAACTCCTAAAAACACTAAAAATCTATGAAAATTTAAAAATCCCTAAAAACCGTAAAACCCCTTAAAACCATAAAAACCCTAAAAATGATAAAACCCTAAAATCCAAATAAAAACTCTAAAAACCTTTAAAACCCCAAAAAACATTAAAATTTAAAATAAACATTAAAAACCCTAAAAACTCAAAAAAATGCCTAAAAACACAAAAGGACCCTAACAACCCTGAAAAACACTAAAAATCCTAAAAAACCCTAAAACCCCCTAAAAAACCTAAATACCCTCAAAATCACTAGAAAACCTAAAAACCATAAAAATCCTAAAATATCCCTAAAAATCCATGAAAATGTAAAAAACCTTGAATCCCTATAAAACCCTAAAACCCCCTTAAAACACTAAAAACTCTTTAAAACCCTAAAAATGTTAAAAAAACTCAGAAGAATATTAAAAACCTAAAAATCTAAAAAACCCTAAAACCCAAAAAGACCCTAAAACCCCTGAACACCCCTAGAAACAATAAAAACCCTAAACCCCATAAAATCTCTAAAAACCCTACAAACCCTAAAAACCCCAAACCCCCCTAAAAATCCATTATAATGTAAAAACCCAAGAAACCCATAAAAACCTTAAAAACCGCTAAAAACTTTAAAATCCTTTTAAACCCCAAAAAATGTTAAAAAACTCTAAATACAATAAAACCCTAAAAACTCAAAAAACCCCTAAAAACAAAAAAATGCCCTAAAACCCCTAAAAAACCAAAAAAACCCACAAAAATCCTAAAACCCATAAAAATCCTAAAAAACCTGAAGAATCGATGAAAACATAAAAATCTTTAAAAATCCCTTAAAAACCATAAAAACCCATAAAAACCCTAAAAAACAACTCAAAACTATAAAAACCATTTAAATCCCCAACAAAATTAAAAAAACTAAAAAACCAAAAAACCCTAGAAAACTCAAAAATACCCTAAAACCCCTGAAAACACTAAAAACCTTCAATGTCCTAAAAAACCCTAAAACCCAAAAAAATCCAAAAAATCCATAAAAAACCATTAAAACGTAAAAAATCATAAAATTCCTGAAGGACCCCTGAAAACCATAAAACCCCTAAAAACCTTAAAAAATTCTAAAAGCCCATAAAATCCCTAAAAACAATAAAAACTATAATAACCCTTAAACAACATAAAACGTTAAAAAACTCTAAAAACATTAAAACTCCTAAAAACTCAAAAATAAACCTAGAAACCCAAAAAGACCCTAAAAACCATGAAAAAACTCTAAAGTCTCTAAAAAACCTCATAATCCCTAAAACCCCTAAAAAGCCCTAAAACCTTAAAAATACCAAAAACCACAAAAAATCGATGAAAATGTAAAAATCCCTGAGAACCTTGAAAACCCCTAGAAACCATAAAAACCCCTAACACTCTTAATCCACAATAAAAACATATAAAACACCTAAAAAGACACTAAAGACTCTAAAAACCCTTTAAACCCCTAAAAATGTTTAAAAACTCTAAAACACCTTAAAACCATAAAAAACACAAAAAAAACCCTAAAAACTCAAAAAACCCCATGAAAACCATAAAGAACCTTAAAAACCATTAAAACCATTAAAAACAATAAACAACGACTAAAGACTCTAAAAATAATTAAGACCATTAAAATGCTAAAAAACTCTAAAAATCCATAAAAACCCTAAAAAACTAAAAAAACCCCTAAAGACCCCAAAGACATTAAAACCCTGAAAAACATAAAACCCTTAGGAACTTCAAAATCCCTAAAAACCATAAATATTCTAAAAAATCCCTAAATATCCATGAAAACATAAAAAAACCATAAATCCCCTAAAAAAACCACTGAAAACCATAACAATACCTAAAACCATAAAAACCCCCAAAACCCTTAAAAATCCTAAAAAACACTAAAAACTCTAAAACCCCCTAAAAACTAAAAAAACCCCTAAACTCCCTAAAAACCTTGAAAAATAATAAAAACCCATGACGAACCCTAAAATCCATCAAAATCCCTAAAAACCCTAAAAACCATAAAATTCCTAAAAATATTAAAAAATCTGTGAAAATGTAAAAAAGATAAATACCCTGAAATACCTTGAAAACCATAAAAACCCTTAAAACCTTAAAAACCATAAGAACACAAAAAAAGTCACTAAATAATCTAAAAACCCTTAAAACCCCTAAAAATATTTAAAAACTCTAAAAAACCTTAAAACCCCTAAAAAACTCAAAAAAACTAAAACCCCAAAAGACCCTAAAAACCCTTAAAATCCCTAAATACCCTAAAACCCTAAAATCCATAAAAATCCTAAAAACCCTCAAAAATCAATGAAAACATAAAAAACCCAAAAAGCCCTTAAAACCCCTAAAAACCATAAAAAACCATCATAATCCTTCAAAAACCCTATTAACCCATCGAAGCCCTATAAACCACAAAAAACTATAAAAATCCTTTAAACCCCAAAAAATGTTATAAACTCTAAAATCCATAAAAACCTCAAAAAACCAGAAAAACCCTAAAACCCAAAAATCCACTAAAAACCCTGAAAAACCTAGAAAACCAAGAAAACCTCAAAATACCAAAACTATTTAAAAACCCTGAAAACAATAAAACCCAAAAAACCTATGAAAATTCATGAAAAGTTAAAAACCCCAAAAAACCTTGAAAAAATCTTGAAAACCATAAATACCCTTAAAAACCTTAAAAATCCTAAAAATCCTAAAAACCCACTAAAAACTCTGAAATCCCTAAAAACTACTAAAAATGTTAGAAAACTCTAAAAAACCTTAAAACCTTTAAAAAACTCTAAAAATCCCTAAACACCCAAAAAGACACTAAAAAACAAGAAACCCCAAAAAACCCAAAAAACGCATGAAAAACCCAAAACCCCTAAAAATCCCTAAAACCCCTAAAAATCCCTAAAACCCCTAAAAACCCTAAAAATCGTATAAATCTTAGAAACACCTAAAAATCCATGAAAACGTAGAAAACCCAAAAAAACCTTCAAAATTCTTCAGAACTATAACAACCACTAAAAACCTTAAAAAACACTAAAAACACATAAACACACTAAAAATCCATTAAAAACTCTAAAAATGCTTAAAACCCCTAAAATCATTAAAAATATCTAAAATCCTTTAAAACACTAAAAAATTTAAAAAACTATAAATCCAAAAAGTCCCTAAAATCCCTAAAAAACTCTAAATACCCTAAATACACCTAAAATCCCTAGAAACCTCTAAAAACCCTAAAAATCCCTAAAACCATAAAAATACTAAAAATCCCCAAAAAATCCTAGAAAATGTAAGAATCTAAAATCCCTGAAACCCCATTAAAACCAAAAAACCCCTAAAAACCGTAAAAACCCTAAAAACCCTAAAAACCCCTAAAAACCACTAAAAACTATAAAAACCTTTCAAACCCCAAAAAAAATTAAAAAACTCTGAAATACTCAAAAAATCCCTAAAAACCCAAAAGACCCCAAAACCCTGAAATCCCCTAAAAACCCTAAAACCCCTGAAAAAACTTTAAACTCCTCAAAATCCCTAAAAGAACTAAAAAACCTCAAAACCAAAAAAATCATAAAAAACCCCTAAAAATCCATCAAAACATAAAAAATTATAAAAGTAATGAAAAGTAATTGAAAATATAAAAAGCCTTAAAAACCTTTAAAAACCCTTGAAAAACCTAAAAACCACTAAATACCCTTAAAACGCATAAAAATGTTAATAACTCCAAAAACCATTAAAAATCCTAAAAACTAAAAAACCCTAAAAACCCTAAAACCCTTGAAAACCACTTAAAACCCTCAAAATCACTAAAAATAAAAAAAACCCTAAAAATACAAGAAAATGCAAAAAAACCCTGAAAACCATAAAACCCCTAAAAATATTAAAAAACAATAAAACCAATTACAACCATAGAAAACTAGTGAAAACTCTAAAAACCCTTTAAACCCCTCAAAACATTAAAAAAATCTAAAAAACCTTAAAAACCCTAAAAACCTAAAAATCCATAAAAACCCTAAAAATATCTAAAGACTATGAAAATCCTAAAAAGCCCCTAAAATTCAAGAAAACATAAAAAACCCTAGAACCCCCAAAAAATCCTAAAATCCCAAAAAAATCTAAAAACCATAAAATCCCCTAAAAACCCTAAAACACCTAAAAACCACTAAAAACCATTAATCCCAAAAAAATGTTAAAAAACTATAAAAACCACAAAAAACCTAAAAAACTCAAGAAAACCATAAAAACCCAAAAACTCCCTTAAAACCCTAGAAAACCCTAAAACACTGAAATCCCATAAACCCCTCAAAATCAATAGAAACCCTAAAAACTATGAAATACCTAAAAACCTAAAAACACCTAAAAACCATAAAACCCCTCAAAACCTTAAGAAACCTTAAACCCTATAAAAACTATAAGAAATAATAAAAATATAGAACCCTTTAAACTTTTAAAAATGTTAAAAACTCTAAAAAACATTTAAAACTCCAAAAAAACGCAAAAGAAAACCTAAAACACCTAAAAGACCCTAAAAACCCTGAAACCCCCTAAAAACCCTAAAACCACAAAAAACCCTAAAACCCCTAAAACCCCTAAAAACCCTCAAAATCCCTTAAAACCCTAAAAAACTCTAAAAACCATAAAAATCCTAAAACCCCCAAAAAATCCTTGAAAACATAAAAAACATAAAAAAAACCTTGAAAAACCCCTGAACACCATTAAACCCCCTAAAAACCTTAAAAACCCTAAAAATCCATAAAATCCAAAAAACCCACTAAAAACACTAAAACCCAATAAAACCCATAAAAAGTTAAAAAAAACTCTAAAAAACCAAAAAAACCCTAAAAACTAAAAAACCCTCTAGAAACCCAAAAAGGCCCTAAAACACTAATAACCCTAAAAACCCTTGAAAACACATTAAAACCCTCAAAATCCATAAAAATTATAAAAACCCTAAAAACCCTAAAAAACGTTAAAAACCCCCCCAAAATCCAAGAAAACGTAAAAAACCTGAAAAGGCTTGAAAAACATGGAAAACCATAAAACCCCTAAAAAATCCATAAAAACCCTCAAAATACCTAAAAACCCTAAAAACCCATAGCAACCCTTAAAAACCCTAAAAACCCCTAAAACCCATAAAAAATCCTAAAAACCATAAAACCCTAGAAACACATAAAAACCCTAAAACCCACAAAAAACTCTAAAACCCTTTAAACTGCTAAAAATGTTTAAAAAACTCTAAAAAAACTTAATAGCATAAAAAACTCAAAAAACCCTTAAAACCCCAAGAAGACACTAAAAACCACTAAAGAATCTAAAAACCCTTTGAACCCCTAAAAATGTTAAAAAACTCTAAAAACCTCAAATACCCCAAAAAACTAAAAAAATGACCTAAAAACCCATAAGACCCTAAAAACCCTTGAAAAACCTGAAAACCCCACAAATGCTTAAAAACCCTAAAAACCCCTAAACACCTTAAAAATCCTTAATAAACCCTGAAAATCCATGAAAATGTAAAAACCCTAAAACCCCCCAAAACCATAAAACCCCTAAGAACCTTTAAAAACCCTAAAAATCATAAAAACCCACTAAAAACTCTAAAAAACATTAAAACCCCTAAAACCCCTAAAAATGTTAAAAACTGTAAAAACCCTTTAAAACAAAAAAAAACTCAAAAAACCTAAAACCCCTAAAAAACACTTAAAACCCTTGAAAATCCTTAAAGACCCACAAAATCCCTAAAAAACCTAAAAAACCTAAAAAACCCTGAAAACCCCATAAAACCATAAACCCCCCTAAAAACTTTAAAACCCCTAAAATCTCAAAAAACCACTAAATTATCTAAAAACCCTATGTACCCCTGAAAGCATTAAAAACTATAAAAAACCTTAAAAACCTAGAAAACTCAAGAAATCCCAAAATAAAAACCTTGAGAAACCATAAAAACCCAGAAACCCCAGAAACCCCTAAAAAGTCACAAAAACTCTAAAAACCCTAAAACCATAAAAACATAAAAATAATAAACCTAAAAAACATGAAAGTGTAAAAACCTTGAAAAACCCCAAAAAACATAAAAAACTATAAAAACCCATAAAAACATTAAAACCCACTACAAACTCTAAAAACTATTGAAACCCTAAAAATGTTAAAAAACTCTAAAAAATAATAAAAATCATCAAAAACTCAAAATACCCCTAAAAACCCCAAAATTAATAAAATCCCTAAAAACAATAAAACCCCCCTAAAATTCCATGAAGATGTAAAAAACCCTATACACCCTGAAAAATCCCTGAAAATCATAAAACCTCTAAAACACAAAAAAAAACATAAAACTCTATAAATACCCTAAAAACCACTAAAAATTCTAAAAACCCTTTAAAACCATAAAAATGTTAAAAATATCTAAAAAACATTAAAACCACTAAAATACTAAAAAACCCTAAAAACCCAAAAGACCTTAAAAACCCTAAAAACTTAAAAAAAACTATAAAAACCCAAAAGACCCTAAAAACCCTAAGAAAACCAAAGAAACCCAAGAAAAACTTTGAAACCCTCAAAATCCCTAAAAACCTAAAAACCATAGAAATCCTAAAAACCCTAAAAATACAGAAAAATGCAAAAACCCTAGAAACTGTTAAAACCCCCACAAAACCATGAAAACCCCTAAAAATCTTGAAAAACCCAAAAAGTCCAAAAAACCCTTAAAGCCACTAAAAACTCTAAAAACCCTTGAAACCCCTAAAATCATTAAAAAATCAAAAAAACCATAAAAACTCTAAAAAAACACAAAAAAAAACCTAAAAATCCCAAAAGACCCTAAAAACCTAAAAAAAACCCCAAAAAATCCTCAGAATCACTAAAAACCATAAAAACCCTAAAAACAATGAAAATATTAAAAATCCATGAAAATATAAAAAACCCTAAAACCCTGAAAAACCCCTGAAAACCATAAAATCCCCTAAAACCATTAAAAACCCTAAGAACCCTTAAAACCCTAAAAACCACTAAAAACTCTAAAACCCCTTAAAACCCTAAAAACATTGAAAACTCTAAAAAACCTTTAAAACCCTAAAAAATAAAAAAAACCATAACAACCTAAAAAGACCCTAAAACCCATTAAAAACCCTAAAACCATAAAAACCCCTAAAAATCCTCAAAATCCCTAAAACCATAAAAATCCCTAAAAACCATAAAAATCCTAAAACCCCCTAAAAAACCATGAAAAAATAAAAACCTTAAAACCCATGAAAACTCCATGAAAATCATAAGTACCCCTAAAATCCTTAAAAACCCTAAAACCCCATAAAAACCTGAAACCCACTAAAAACTCTAAAACCCGTTTAAACCCCTAAAATGTTAAAAAACTCTAAAAACCTTAAAAACCCTAAAAAACTCAAAAAAGATGTAAAATGCCAAGAAGACCCTAAAAACCTTGAAATTCCCTAAAACCCCTAAAAATTCCAAAAAACCTTCAAAATATTTACAAATCCAACAAAACCCAAAACAACATAAAAATCCTAAAAAACCCTAAACCCATAAAATCCATAAAAATGCTAAAACCCCTAAAAACCCATAAAAACATTAAAAATTTGAAAGAACCTTAAAACCCTAAAAAACTAAAAAAAACCCTAAAAACCCAAATAGATCCTAAAACCCTGAAAACCATTAAAAACCCTAAAAACACTTGAAAAACCATAAAAACCCACAAAATCCTTAAAACCCCTAAAAACCCAAAAAACATAAAAATCGTAACCCCCCTAAAAATTCATTAAAATTTAGAAAAACATAAAACCTTGAAAACCCCATGAATATTATAAAACTCCTAAAAACCTTAAAAACCCTAAAGCCCCTAAAAACCCTAAAAACACACGAAAAACTCTAAAAACCCTTTAAACCTCTAAAAATGTTAAAAACGCTTAAAACCCCAAAAAAATAAAAAAAAATCAACATACCCACAAAGTCCCTAAAAACCCTGAAAACCCTGAAAACCCCTCAAATTCCTTAAAAACCCTAGAACCCATAAAAATCCATGAAAATATAAAGTGATTATTTTTCTTTCTGAAATTGGTGATGTTTATGATGGATTGTTTAGAATAGGTAGCAAGGTTTCTCAATTTGTTTGGTGTGGGAGGACCTTCATTCTAAGTTTTACTCCTTTACTTGGAAAACCTTAGTTTGGAATCAGTTTATTCCTACTGAGTTATGGGATCTTCATCAAGATATTATTTTTCTTGTTGTACCTGGTGAGGTTTGCAATGGGATTCTTTTGAATTGGAAGGTTGGGTTCTCCATTTTTTTGGTGTGAGAGGACCTTCGAATTAAGTTTGCCTCCATTCCTTGGAAAACCTTGGTTTGGAATTGGTTTATTCCTGGTAGGTTCTCCTTTGTTTTGGGGTTAGAGATCCTTAATCATCTTCCAACTCATGATAGATTGCAACGTAGGGGGCTTGTCTTTCCTAATTATTGATTTATTTTTTAGGATTTTTCTAAGGATTTGTATCATCTTTTTCTCAACTGTGTTTTTTCTCAGAAGCTTTGGAATGCCTTTTTGAGTTTCTCTGATCTTGATTGTCTAACTTCTTCTTTCTTAGTTGTTTTTATTAGAGTCTTGGAATCTTAGTTGGAGATTCTATGTTGAATGTTTTGGGAATACTTGGGACGTCTTCTTTAGTTTATATCATCTTGAAGGAGAATAATTCCCACCTGTATGGTTCTCCTCACCATAGTTTTGGCTGTCATTGGAACAAGCTAGAATATTCTATTCATTCTAGGATCTCCCCTAATAAGAAATTTCTTAATGTCAGGGATAATCAGGAGTTGGTCAATAGATGGAATTTTTCTAACTCATTTCTTCAAGATGGATGATAGTATAGGCCTCGTGGTTGGCTTGATTGCTTTTGGTATTTCCTGGTGTTCTATTATGTGGTACTTCTTGTTACAAGTTATAGGTTTTTTGGAGGTGTTGCAGGTTATGGGGATGGTAGGTGTTTGGAGTGGCTACTGTTTTTGGCGGTGGCTACTTGACTTATTGCGAGTTGGAGGTTAGATTTTTTTCCCTTTTTTTATGTGTGTTTCGATGCTGGTTGGAGACTGTAGGTGGATGGGGGGCTTATACTACGTCTTGCAGGGTTGGATGTTGATTTCAGCTAGGATGGTATGTGATGTTGGGATGCTTCTTCTAGTCTTGGGGTCTTGAAGATTGGGGTAGGCCATTTACTAGGTTTGTGATCCTCGATGTTGCTACAGGCTCAGACAGAGCTCTTGTTGGGAGATCATGTTGTTGCGCTTGGTGGGGATTGCTGCCTAATACTTTCAGTAGGGTTTAGATGATGGTTTCATGTTCTTTGCGAGTGTGGATGGTGTAGGGTGCTGGGTTTGGGTTACCTTCTGGTTTGAAATGCTGATGGTAGGGGGTTCTGTTGGCTTTGAGGCTTTCTTATGTTTGGTTCTTGTTACAGGCTGGTTCCATGGAGCACGGGACTATTGTTTTTTTTTGGGGTTGCATGCTCAGCCTCCTTGTTCTAATTCTTTTTCTGGATCTAGTTTTTTATACTAGTTTGAGGTGTTTATTTGTTTGGGTGCATCCTACTAAAGGTTCTTGGCGTAGTGGAAGCTCATGGGTGGATGTTCCCACTTGGATTTTTCTCAATAGAAATGATCAATCCAAGATCAATATGACGATAAACACCAGAATCCACAGATCGAATCACCGAAATAGACAAAGAAGAAGAATAGTCCTAGAACCACAAATGAGGATCGTCACAGGTTGAATATAATTAATTTAATTAATTGAAAAGAAGAAACTTTTATGGCGTTCTTTCTTTATTGATATTTCTGATCATGCTCTGATGTGATTCGTCATTGCATCACAGAAACCAAGTGTAGACTTCCTCTAGCGGTGATCCACACGCGCACCACGTATCTCTGGATGTCACCAAAGTAGTCTACAGGTGCTAGCATGGGAAAAACTTTTCTTGCATTGTATGCCTTAGATCACATTGATCCGATGGAGGAGGATCTCTCTCGGTCTTGAGAGCGTTCTTGGAGGAAGGACTTCTTTCGGCCTTGAGAGAATTCTCCAGAAATGTTGTGCACCACGATTGGGGAAAAGTGTTGGGATTGTGAGGATATTTATAATCGTGTTTGAGGTTATAGAGTTATGACAATAAATATACACATTATGCGTTTTATTTATTTCATTAACTCTTATTTAAAAACCACCGTATTGAATTATTAATCCCTTGACATGCACCCACGCTGATCATAATAAATATCATTTAATAAAGCAATATTATATCCTCAAAATACCGACTGAACAAAATATACGATGTGTAATAATTAATACACGGTGTGTACTTGTTTTTCATAAAAAACTACACGGTGTGTAATCATTAATACACGAAATGTACTTGTTTTTCTTCTCGTTTCCAAAATGAAAACTACACAGCGTGTAATCATTAATACATGGCGTGTACTTGTTTTTAAAATAAAAACTACACTGTGTGTAATTATTAATACACGATGTGTAATTGTTTTCATTTTATTCTTCCTCCAACATTTAAATGATTTAGGATTCCTTGAATAATTATTAAACCACATATAGGAATAATCTTTATTCTACTTGAGATACTTGGATACACTTAGTGTGTGACCCTCTGGGTCTTTTTCTCGTTGGTATTAGGTGAGCTTGCCTAAAGTCCAAGATTATTGTCTAGTAATTGGTCAAGGAACCCAAGAGAATGATGTTGACGCCGCATTGACGTGTCACCTCATACGAATGCTTAATGTGTAATTTAATCCCTTTGTCTTAATATCTCATCAAGCAGGTTTCATGTAAGTGTCATAAACCTATATGGTTGATCTGTCATTCTTTGAATTCCAGAAATAAACTCGTCATTACACCATGGCCATGGAATTTGGGTGACAATTCTATTTCAATCAAAGGGCCTGAGATATCTACTTCCATAAATATGGAAGAGACAAATCCTTCCTTGACTTATCCATTAACAACATGTCATTCATGATGCACCCAACGTACCCTACTTCCCGCCAACTGTCTTCGTGATGATTTTCATCAGAAAATCTAAGTGCGTGAGTCATGACATGAGTTAATGATAATCTTCCAGTCTAAGGACCATTACACATGCTCGTAGATAGTAATGTCCTATGACACCAAGACATGCGGGATTACTACTGGTGGGTATGTTCTCATAATCTCCCATCTTGAGGATTACCAAGTGTGAACTCTATGAGAGAGAGAGTCTCATCTTCTTACGAGTAATCGCACATGATGGTTTGTATACTATGTGTCCTATCATAGTATGTCATCCAACCGTAGAACTTTATTTAAGAATATTATTATAGCATTTCAACGTTCTCATCATAGCGGGGATTTGCCATGACCTCATTAATGCAACAAATATTCTAGGACATTATTATATTATAGTTATGCAAAACAATGAACAATATATAATAAGTGTACATTCACATAATCAAAGTACAAACAATTGGTTCTCTGGACACAAACTCTAACAAACTCTCACTTGGACTAGAGTCAGCTGCCTACGACTTTTAGTCTGCTAGACCTCGCATGATGATCATGTTTCTGCTGAGTCAAGGCTTTAGTCAAGGGGTCCACCACGTTGTCTTCTGTGAAGATACTGCTCACTGCAACTTCACCTCTCTGAGAAAAACCCCTCAAGAGATGATACTTCTGAAGTATGTGCTTTTTTCTGCTGATGCGACCTTGGATCTTTTGAAAGTGCCACCGCTGTAGTATTATCACAATAAAGTGTGATAGGATCTTTACTGCTAGGTAATACATCCAACTCTTGGAAAAATCTTCGCATCTAAACTGCTTCTTTAGAATCCTCGGAAGCAGTGATATACTCAGAATCTGCTGTAGAATCTGTGACCACCCCTTTTTTTGAGCTCTTCCAACTCACTGCACCTCCATTCAAACTGAATATGTATCAAGTCTGTGACTTCATGTCATCTTGATCAATCTGGAAACTAGCATCTACATGTCCTCTAATGACTAATTCCTCATCTCTTCCATAAACCAGGAATATATCCTTAGTACACCTTAGATACTTAAGGATAGTCTTGACTACTATCCAATGACGGTCTTCTGAATCAGCTTGATATCTACCTACCACACTTAATGCGTATGGAACATCTATCCTTATAAATATCATAACATACATGAATGACCCAATCACAGATGCGTGAGGGATCCTTGCCATTTTTTTCTTTCCTCATGTGTCTGAGGACACATTTTCTTGGAAAGATGAATGTGACACTGGAAATAATCCCCTCTTGGACTGTTCCATACTGAATCTCTTCAGAATCTTGTCAATGTATGTACTTTGACTTAGGCCCATCATTCTCTTGGATCTATCACGATGGATCTTGATCCCAAGAATATATGCTGCCTCGCCCAAGTCTTTTATAGAGAAGCATTTATCCAACCATGCCTTAACTAACTATAAGACAGGTACTTCATTTCCAATTAGTAATATGTCATCAACATATACTATTAGGAAAACAACTGCACTTCCACTAAACCTTTTGTATACAAAAGTATCACATTAATTCTTAACAAAGTCAATTTCTATTACGGATTCATCAAAACAAATTTTCCATGACCTTGATGCTTTCTTTAATACATAAATGGATTTCTACAACTTTCATACCTTGTTGGCATCCTTTGGAGTCACAAAACCTTAAGGTTGTGTCATGTAGACATCTTCCCAGAGGTTCCCGTTAAGGAATGCTGTTTTGACATCCATTTTCCAAATTTCATAGTCATGGTAAGCGGTAATGGACAATAGGATTCTGATGGATTTCAACATTGAAATAGGTGAAAAGGTTTCATCATAGTCAATTCCTTGACGCTGTCTAAAACCTTTTGCAACCAGTCATGCCTTATAGGTGCTGAGTTGTCCCTCCATGTCCAGTTTCTTCTTGAATACCCATTTATTACCAATAGGCTTTACATCAACTGGAGGATCTACCAAAATCCATACATGGTTTTAGTACATGGAATCCATTTCAGAATTCATGGCTTCTTTCCACTTAGAAACGTCTGTTCCCTCAACTGCTTCCTTATAGGTAAGAGGACCATTATTGTCCACCAATAATGAGTCACCATCCTCAGTGACAAGAAAACCATATCGTTCGGGTTCTCTCACCTCTCTCATGCTCCTACGCATTTCTTGTGTCTCTCGAAAAGATTGTTCTTCCACAGGGCTTTGTGGAATCTATTCTTGTACCAACTCCTGTGTATCTTGAGCCTCGACTTCATCGAAGTCTATCTCGCTCCCATTATATATTTTGGAGATGTGATTCCTCTCAAGGAATATGGATTGTATTTCCACTGTAACCTTTTTATCTGAATGGTTGTATAGGTAATATCCCCTTGTTTTCTTGGAATATCCTATAAAGATACACTTTGTGCCTCGGGGTGCAAGTTTTTTACCTGAAGAGACCTTAACAAATGCTTCGCTACCCCGCACATGTAAATTTGATAAAATGGATTTGTGTCCACTCCAAAAATTGTATGGAATACAATTTATCGATTTATTTGGTACTTGGTTTAGTATGTCTACTACTGTTTCTAATGCATATCCCAAAAAGGATAATAGAAGACTCGCATGACTCATCATTGATCTCACCATGTCCAACAGGGTGCGGTTTCTCCTTTCACTAGGTGTGTAAGGAGGAGTGAGTTGATATATAATCCCAAATTCCCATAAGAAATCAATGAAGTCCTGATTAAGATATTCTCCTCCTCTTTCTGATCATAGTTTCTTAATCTTCTTACCAAGCTGGTTCTCAACTTCATTCTTGTATTCTTTGAACTGTTCAAAAGAATCTGACTGATACCTCATTAGGTAAATATATCCATATCTACTAAAATCATCAGTAAAAGTTATGACGTACAAGAACCCACCCTTTGTTTCAACTAGAAATGGTCCACAAACATTTGTGTGAACTAATTCTAGAATCTCTTTGGCCCTTTAACCTTTTACACTAAATGGGGCTTCAATCATTTTTCCTTGTAGACACAAATGACATGCACCAAGTGGTTTTAGTTTGAAAGAATCTAAATACCCATCTTGATGTAATTTTTTCAAACATTTCTCATTGACATGACCTAGCCACTGATGCCAAAGTTGGGTGTGGTATTAGTCATGTGAATTAACTTTTTCATCGATTTCCATTACTTGGTTTGTGTAGTCTAACACATCAAGGCTATTATATAAATGTGCCCTACCAAAACAAATGCTTTCTTTATTAAAGTAGCAACATTCATTTCAAAATTTTAAGATGAATCCATAAGTATCTAATTGGGATACTGAAATAATGTTTTTGGTTACAGAGGGTACATAATAACATCCTTTTAATACCAAGACCATCTCAGTAGGCAATGTGAGGTGGTAGTCTTCGACAGCTACAACAACAAGTCTGGCTCTGTTGGCTGCTCGCAGATCCACCTCACCTCGTTCAATCATTCTGAATCTACTTGGTTCCTGTATTTGGATACGGATATGAGCACCACAAGTAATATCTAATACCCAATTAGTATAAATAGATAGATTTCATTTGATAACAAACTCACATGAAGCTTCCCCTTGCTTCCTTGGCTGGGTGTAGTTTTTCTTCCAGTGGCCCTTCTTGCCACATGCGAAACAAACAACCTCTTGTTCTCTTGCCTCCCCTTTGATCATCCTTTTCTTGGAAGGCCTTGAAGAAGATTTGGGATTAAATATATTTTCCTTCCTTTTCCTTTTATTCACCTCAAGGACAGAAGGATTTCCACACTTAATATCATTGTCCACTTGGCGAATGAGGATAAAAAGATCAGATAGAGACTTCTCAATGTTTTTCAGGTTGAAATTTATAACAAAGTTAGAGAAGATCTGGAAGTGTGATGCAAGAATGAGATCGGTACCCAGTTATTTGGGGAGTTTAAACCCTAGAACCTCCAAGCGCTCAATGTAGCCAATGAGCTTGACTACATGAGGCCCAGCTGGGGCACCCTCTCCAAGCTTGCTCTGAAATAGAGCCTTGGAGATCTCAAACCTTTGATGTCTTTCTCTCTCCTGGTATAGACCACAGAGGTGCTCGAGCATTCTATAGGCATCCATGTCTTCATGAGACTTCATGATCTCACTATACATTTATGAAAGCATTAAACATTAAACGTCGAGTGCATTGATCAAATGTTGATCATAGACCAAGAAATATTCATCACTCTCCCCTTGGGCAGGAAAATCAGGAAGTGAGGACTCCAGCACATAAAACTTTCGTTCATGGAGTAGGATAACCTGAATGCACCTAAACCATTCCTGAAAATTACTGCCTCTGAGGATATTGTCTTTATCCATAATTGATCATAGAGAAAATGTGGTTGAAGAGTTTTTCATATTTATTCTAAAAATTTAAAAGAGAATATTAATCAGTACTTTCTTGATTACTTTTTATGATAAATAATAAATTTTATTTAGTCTCCCACTATTTTATCAAGTCCCAATGGCCCTCACCATTGAACTCGGAATTTCTAGTTGATTTGACATTCTAGTGGCAAAGATCCATATTCCCCTTCACATAACCCCAATGAGGGCTGGTCAAGCTATTATAAAGTATTTAGGTAGGCAGGTCTTTGACAACTGTGAGCTTACATTTCCTTGATCTATTGAGTGGACTCCCCAATTTTGAAATCCTAAATTGGATTTCCTCAACACTTGCCTCCATTTTACTACAAGTATATCAAGGGCTACTCCTCTTGATGTAAAATATCTAAGTCAACCCGAAACTTTCATATGATATTCCTTTATAAAAGTAAGTGTCCCAACAAGGGTTGGTAAAACACATAGTTTTATTGAGTCTATCCCTTAATCAAGTAACATAATTCTTGGTCTAATGTAATATAGTATTTGAGGGATTTTATTCTTTATGTGTAGTTTCACATGATCACATGCTTGTTAATATTAATTGATGCTTTCTTAAGTGATTAACCATGTTCTGATCATGTTTACGCAAAGTCCGGTTTTTATTTTATTCCACCATTACATGCTTGTTTATTTTACTAAATATGTGATCGCGACAACACATACATAATAAATAACCCATGAAATCAGACATAAATAAAATAATATAGAATGATCAATATCTTCTATTGGTTATCTTATCTAGCAGTTTTGATTGGCTAACCCTGACCTAGGGAAAAACACCTTAAACCCAATGGTTTATGTTTCGATGCTCCCAACTTTACACCTTTGTATCTTCTTGGGTTGGTTTCACCTAAACTTTGGATTTTGAACCATATCCTCTGGCTTGGGAGATCCTCCATTACATGGGGTTTACATTAAAGAAACCATGGGCACGCATGCCCTACATTTTATTAGAAGAAGGCTCATAGGACAATGAATTTAAATTAAATAAATTTAAATGAAACCATACACACACAAAGGGTCTTTGGTCTATCTCATGATCATCCATAGCATGCAATGACATTTACACATATTTAGAATTCAAATTCTTTTAATAGTTCTTTTATTCAAGATAAGTCGCACTTGAATTCAATTAATTATGATCTTATAATTAATAAATTCTTTATCTTAAATTACTTTTTGAATTTCCTTGAGATTCTTCTCATCCATATTCTTTGTACGGGTCTTTGTACTTTGGAGGAAACCTAGTGAAATTCTATTTCTGGAAAGTACACAACGTGTAGGCTATATTACACGGCATGTATTTTTTTCACCCTTTATCCAAAGTACACACCGGGGGGTTTGGCGTGTTTTCTATACTTTGGAAATTTTGGATTACACGACATGTAGATTAATCTAACACGATGTGTACTTCCTTGTTACGAGGTTACCAGCCTAGAAATCTCATGTATGCAGTACATGGATTCTCTTTGTACACGATATCATCTGGGATGGATCAGACTACACGGCATGTTGATTCAACATACACGTTGTGTATTCCAGTTTCTATGCGCCGTTCATTTCTGGACAACACGGTGTAATATATACTTAGGTATACTCAATTCACACTATGTGGTTTGGTGGACCAATACCGTTTTGTTGAACCTAAGTACATGGCGTGTAGTTTTCACTACACGTCGTGTATTCTTATGTTGTACAGACAGAAAGAGAGACTCCTCCATATGAGTTCCTCATTTTTATTTTAATCAAAATTAAAATTAAAAGGTCTTTTCTGTGATGTGAATCGATAAACAAAGGAGGAAGAACAGATCTCGTTCATTTAGATTTATAGAACTATTTATCTTGAATTGAATCAAATATAAATGCGTAAATTGTCAATGAAAATTAAATAACTATAATCGGGGTTGTAACCTACCTCTGATACCATTTTAAGGTTCCAGGCGTAGCAGAAGCTCATGGGTTGATGTGCCCACTTGGCTTTTTTTCATTATCAATGATCAATATGGGATCAATACGATGATAAATACCAGACTCCACAGATCGAATCCCAGAAATAGACAAAGAAGAATAATAGTCCTGGAACCACAAATGAGGATCATCACAGGTTGATTATAATTAATTTAATTAATTGACAATAAGTACCTTTTATGTCATTATTTCTTTGTTGATATTTCTGATCTCACTCCAATGTGATTTGTCATTGAGTCGCAGAAGCCAAATGTAGACTTCCTCTAGCAGTGATCCACACATTCACCACATATCTCTGGATGTCGCCAAAGGAGTCTTTAGGTGCTAGAGTGGAGAAACATTTTATTGTGTTTTCCGCCATAGATCACCTTGATCCGATGGAGGAGGATCTCTCTCAGTCTTGAGATAATTCTTAGAGGAAGGAGTTCTTTCGGCCTTGAGATAATTCTCCAGAATTGTTGTGAACCATGATTGGGGAAAAGTGTTGGGGTTGTGAGGATATTTATAATTGGGTTTGAGGGTATAGAGTTATGAAAATAAATAAATGCGTTATGCATTTTATTTATTTCATTAAATCTTATTGAAAAACCCTCATGTCTAATTATTAATTCCTTGACATGTGCCCACGCTGATTATAATAAATATCATTTAATATAACAATATTATATCCTCAAAATCCCGACTGAAAAAACTGCATGGCATGTAATCATTAATACATGATGCGTACTTGTTTTTCATAAAAGACTACATGGCGTGTATTAATTAATACATGACATGTACGTGTTTTTAATTTCCTTTGAAAAATGAAAACTACATGGTGTGTAATCATTAATACATGGCGTGTACTTGTTTTCAAAATAAAAACTACACGACGAGTAATCATTAATACATGGCGTGTACTTGTTTTCATTTTATTCTTCATCCAAAATTAAAATGATTTAGGCTTCCTTGAATAATTATTAAACTACGTACGAGAATAATCTTTATTCTACTTGAGATACCGGGATACACTTAGTGTGTGACCCTCTAGGCCTCTTTCTCATTGGTATTAGGCAGGCTTGCCTAAAGTCCAAGATTACTGTCTAGCAACGGGTCAAGGCACCTAAGAGAAAGAAATTGATGCCACATTGACATGTCACCTCATACAAATGATTACCATGTAATTTAATCCCTTTGTCTCAATATCTCATCAAGCATGTTTCATGGTAGTGTCATAAACATATATTCCTGATCTTTCATTCTTTGACTTCCATAAATAAACTCATCGTTACACCATGGCCATAGAATTTGGGCGACAGTTCTATTTCAATCAAAGGGCCCAAGATATCTACTTCCATAAATATGGAAGGGAAAAATCCTTCCTCGAATTATCTATTAACAACATGTCATTCATGACGCACTCAACCTACCCTAATTCTCGCCAACTGTCTTCATGAAGGCTTTCGTCAGCAAATCTAAGTGCGTGAGTCATGACATGAGTTAATGATAATCTTCCAATCTAAGTACTATTACATATGCTCGTAGATAGTAATGTTCGATGACACCAATACATGCGGAATTACTACTGGCGAGTCTATTCTCATAATCTCCCATCTTGGAGATTATCAAGTGCGAACTCTATGAGAGAGATTCTCGTCTTCTTACGAGTACTCGCACATGACGATCTGTATACTATGTGTCCTATCATAGTATTTCGTCCAACCGTAGAACCGTATTTAAGAATATTGTTATAGCATTTCAAGGTTCTCATCATAGCGAGGATCTTCCATGAACTCATTAATGCAACAAATATTCCAGGACATTATTATATTATAGTAATGCAGAACAATGACCAATATATAATAAGTGTACATTCACGTAATCAATGTAAAAACAGTTGGTTCTTAGGACACCGACTCTAACACCTACATGGAGCTTGGATGCCGATATTCTGGATGCTAGCTGGGCTTGCATTGTATATTCGGTTGATGGTGTTGATGGTCTTAGATTGGGCGTGGTTGGTTGCTATTACTGAGGCTCTATGGGGGCCTATTGGTTGGTTGTTACAATGGTCTGCTTCTTGGGTTTTCTTCTAGTGCTGCTGGTTTCTTGTGCAAGTGATAGGGTGCTTGTAGATGAGGTGGGGATGTCTTTGTGGACCTAGGAGTTTGGCTTCAGCTTCCGGTTGAGGTAGGCTACATTTTGTAGGTGGTTGGGTGCATGCGGGCTATGGGTTGTGAGTGCAGGTGTTGGATAGAGGGGGATGTTTGGCAGCGAGGCTGGATTGGAGGTGTAGCTACCTTGTTGGTGTTGGGACGTCTTCTGGTGGCTGGATTGTAGAGGTAAAAGCTGCTACTTCCTAGGTTATTTTGTTCATTTGGCTTGTTTGGATGGTTATACTGGTTTCATTCCTAGCGCCTTTTCCTTTGAGGGTTATCTCTTCTACTTTGGTGATGCAGTTGGATGTTTTTGGTCTGGGTTTTTGATTGGGAGGAGCTATTTAGAGGGGAAGGCTGGGATGCTAGTTAGCTGAGTTAGGTGGGTGTGTGGGTGGATTCTAGTTTGTGTGTGTGTGCGTCTACATGTGTATGGTGGGTGGTGCATGTGCATGTGCATGCGCGTGTGTGTGTGGGTGGTGGTGGTGTGTGTCTGGGTTTGTGCTTGTGTTGGATCATCCTTGTGGAGATTTTGTTTTTCCTTGGGCCTTCTTGAGGCCTTGGCAATGTTGCTACTCAGCATTCTTGATGGTTCACATCCTAAAGATGTTGCGATGAATTCTATTGGTTCGTTGGGTTGTATACTTGGTTCATGCTATTTGATACCGGTCACTGGTCCTGCTGACTCATTTATTTTTTTTGGATGTCTGGTGGAGGTGTTGAGGTGTTCATTGTTGCTGGTTTCCTTGGTAGCAGCTGCTTTTTGGGCACATGCACTATTGGTTTTCTTTGCTACGTAACTGAGTGTTGGGTTGCTGGATTCTCTTTGGCGGGTTGTTGTTTGGTGCCTCATGGTGGGTGATTTGGTGATTCTTGGTTGCAAGAGTTTCTACTTGCTTATGATGCTTGGGGCTAGACTGATTGGGCTTCGCAAGCTTCTTAGGCCTTCCAGTTGATTTCTTGTCTGAGGTTGCTTTGGATTTGTTTTTCTCACTCCTATTGTTGGCCTTCGGGCCTTGGTTTAGTTGAATCACCCTTGGGTGATCATTTGTACTTCAATTCCTTTTCACTTTTACAAATCATGCTCTATTGTTCTTGTAAAAACCCTCAAAACCACTAAAAAATTCTAAAATTTTAAAAACCCTTAAAATCCTAAAAAGCATAAAAATCTCTAAAAAACTATAGAAACCCAAAAAAACTCCCTAAAAACCAAAAAGACCCTAAAAACCATAAAACCCTAAAACTACTAAAAAACCTTGAAAACCCCTAAAAACCTTCATAATCCCTAAAAACCATAAAAACAATTAAAAACCATAAAAATGAAAAATACCCCCTAAAAATCCATGAAAATGTAAAAAACCCTATAAACCTTGGAAAACCCCTAAAACCCTAAAAACCCTTAAAAAATTTAAAAACCCTAAACCCCCCTAAAACCTCTAAAAACCAATAAAGACAACAAGAGCCCTTAAAACCCCTAAAAACGTTAAAAACTCTAAAAAATCTAAAAACCCAAAAAAACACTAAAACCCCTAAAAACCATAAAACCCCTCTAAATCCATAAAATCCCTAGAAACACAAAAATCCATAAAAATACTAAAAACCCATAAAAATCCATAAAAACGTACAAAACCCTGAAAACCCCTTCAAACCATAAAACCCCTGAAACCTTAAAAAACCCTTAAAAACCATAAAACACTAAAAACCACTAAAAGCTCTAAAAATCCTTAAAATCTATAAAAACATTAAAACACTCTAAAAAACCTTAAAACCCTAAAATACTCAAAAAAACCCCTAAAACCCCCAAAATTCCATAAAACCATGAAAATCCCTAAAAACCCTAAAACCAGAAAAAACCCTAAAACCCATCAAAATCCTTAAAAACCCCCAAAAAATCCTAAAAATAATAAAAAACCTAAAAAACACCAAAAAATCCATGAAAACGTAAAGAAACCCATAAAAACCCCAAAACCCCCTGCAAACCATTAAACCCATAAAAACCTTACAAACCCAAAAAAACCAAAAAAACCCACTAAAAACTCTAAAAATATTTTAAACCACTAAAAACATTAAAATACACTAAAAACCTTAAAACCCCTCAAAAATTCAAAAAAACACTAAAAACCCAAAAAGACCTTAAAAACCCTAAAAACCCCTAAAACCCCTAAAACACCTAAAAGCCCCTAAAATCCATAAACACCCATAAAATTCCTAAAGATCCCCTAAAAATCAATGAAAACGTAAAAAACTCTAAAAACCCTTAAAACCCGTGAAAACCAGAAGTACCCCTAAAACCCTTAAAACCCCATAAAATACTAAAACCCACTAAAAACTATAAAAACCCTTAAAACCCCTAAAAAATTCAAAAAAATCCCTAAAACCCCATAAAAACCCAAAAGACCCGGAAAACCCCTAAAACCCCTAAAACCCCTTAAAATCCTTAAAATTTCGAAAAACCCTAAAAAACGTAAAACTCATTAAAAAACCCTAAAAATCCAGGGAAACCTAAAAAACCCTAAAAACATGAAAAGCCCTTGAAAATCATAAAACCTTTAAAAATATTAAAAACCCCTAAAACCCATAAAAACCCTATAAACTACTAAAAACTCTAAAAACCCTTAAAACCCCTAAAATGTTAAAAAACTCAAAAAACTCTAAAGACCCTAAGAACCTAAAAACCCCATAAAAACCATGAAACCCACTCAAAATCCATAAAAACCCTAAAAACCCTAAAAATAAAAAGAAATCCTGAAAAACCCCTAAAAAATACATGAAAACTTAAAAAACCCTAAAACCCAAAATAACCCCTAAAAACATAAAAAACCAAAAAACCTTAAACCCCCTAAAAACCCATAAAACCCCTAAAAACACTAAAAACTCTAAAAACCCTTAAAAACCCTAAAAAAATTAAAAACTCCAAAAAATACTAAAAACACTAAATAAATCAAAAAAACCCTAAAACCCAAAAAGACCTTAAAACCCCTAAAAATCCCTAAAAATCCTAAAAACCCTAAAAACCCCAAATCCCAAAAAATCCTAAAAACCATAAAATCCTAAAACCCCTTAAAAGTCCATAAAAATGTAAAAATTCCTAAAACCCCTAACCCCCCCCCCCCAAAGAAACCATAAAACCCCCAAAAACCCTTAAAAACCTATAAAATCTCATAAGAACCCTAAAAATAATTAAAAACTCTAAAACCCCTAAAAACATTAAAAAACTCTAAAAAACCTTAAAACCCTTAAAAATTGAGAAACAAACCCTAAAAACCACCAAAGAACCTAAAAACATTAAAAACCCCTAAATCCCCTAAAAATCCCAAAATAACAAAAAACCCCTCAAAATCCCTAAAACCCCTAAAAACCATAAGAATCCAAAAAAACCACTAAAAATCCTTGAAAATATAAAAAACCTAGAAAATCATGTAAACCCCCTAAAAACATTGCAAAACTTAAAAAAACCTTAAAAACCCCAGAATACTAAAAAAACACAAAAACACAAAAACACCCTAAAACCCATAAAAACTATAAAATCCATAAAAAACCAAAAAAACCGTAAAAATCCATAAAAACCATAAAAAACCCTAAAAACCATAAAAATCCAAAAAACCAATAAAATTCCATGAAAACACAAAAAATTCTAAAAAATTAAAAAAAAACCTCTAAAAACGATAAAACCCCTGAAAACATTAAAAAATCCAAAAAAACCATAAAACCTCTAAAAACCCCTAGAAAACCCTAAGAATCCTGAAAATCCTAAAAACCCCTGAAAACATCTAAAAACCCTAAAAATCCCTAAAAACCTTAAAAACCATAAAATCCTAAAAACCCCTAAAAATCCATGAAAAATTAAAAATCCATGAAAACCTAAAAAACCCAAAAATCATGAAAACCCCCTGAAAACCATAAAACTTCAAAATCCTAAAAACCCATAAAAACCTAAAACCCACTAAAAACTCTCAACTCCCTTAAAAACCCTAAAAATGTTAAAAAATCTAAAAAACCTTAAAATCTATAAAAAGCAAAAAAACCTTAAAATCCCAAAAAGACCCTAAAAACCAAGAGAAACCCAAAAAACCAAAAAACCAAAAAACCCTAAAATCCCTTAAAATCTCTAAAAACCCAAAAACACCCTGAAAACCAAAAAAAGTCCAAAAACCCCTAAAACAATATGAAAACAAATGAAAACATAAAAACCCTAATAATACCTAAAAAATCTAGAAACCATTAAAACCCCAAAAAACGTTAACAACTATAAATAACCTTAAAACCCCTAAAAACCATAATAACCCAAAAAGACCATAAAAGAAAAAAAATTCCAAAAAACCTTGAAAACCCTAAAAACCCCAAACACCCCAAAATCCATAAAACCCCTAAAATACCCTAAAACCCATAAAAATACTAAAAACCCCTTAAAATCCATGAAAACGTAAAAAATACAAAAAAACATGAAAAATATAAAAACTGCTAAAAACCTCTAAAGGCCTTTAAAACCCCTAAAATCCCTAAAATACCACAAAATCCACTAAAAACCCTTAACACCCCAAAAAATGTTTGAAAACTCTAAAAAACCTTAAAAACACTACAAAATTAAACAAACCTAACCCCTCCACTTAAAGACCCTAAAAACCCTGAAAACCCCTAAAAACTCAAAAAACCCATTTAAACCCCTTAAAACATTCAAAATCCCTAAAAACACAAAAACACACTAAGAAACCTAAAACCCTAAAACACCAAAAAACCCTAAAGATCCCTAAAAACCCTAAGAAACCCTAAAACCCATAAAAATCCTAAAAACCCAAAAAAATCCACAAAAACGTAAAAAACCCTAAAAATCCTAAAAAATCCCCTGAAAAACATAAAAACCCCTAAAAACCTTAGAAAACCCCAAAAACTAATAAAAACCCTTAGAAACACTAAAAACTACAAAAATCCTTTAAACCCCTAAAAATGTTAAAAAACTCTAGAAACATTAAAAACCCAAAAAAGGAAAAAAAGGTCAAAAGGAAAACACATTAAAAACTTGAAAACTCCTAAAACCCTTGAAAACATTAAAAACCCTCAAAATCCCTAAAAACCCTAAAAACATAAAAACCATAAAAATATTAAAAAAACACCTAAACATCCATGAAAACATAAAAACCCCTAAAACCCTTAACCCCCTTGAAAACCATAATACTTCTAAAAGCCTAACCCCCCCCCCCCCCCCCAAAAAAACCCTTAAAAACCCTAAAAACTAACCAAAACTCTAAAAACCCTTAAAACCCTAAAAATGTTAAAAAAAACTATAAAAACCATAAAACCCTTAAAATTTCAAAAAACCCTAAAAACCGAAAAAAACCCCTAAAAACCGTGAATAACTCTAAAACCCATAAAACCCCTAAAAAACACTAAAAACCTTAAAAACCCCTAAAACCCCCTAAAAACTATAAAAGCATAAAAATCCTAAAAAAATTGCTAAAAGTGAAAATATAAAAAACCCCATAAACCCTGAAAACCATAAAACCCCCTAAAAACGTTAAAAACCCTAAAACCCATAAAAACGTTAAAAACTCTAAAAACCCTTTAAATCCATAAAATTTTAAAAAACTCTAAAAAACCTTTAAAACCCTAAAAAACGTAAAGAAAATCATAAAATCCCAAACGACCTTAAAATGCTGAAAACCCCTAAAATCCTTGAAAACCCCTTAAAATCCCTAAAAACCATAAAAATCCTAAAAACCCCTCAAAATCAATGAAAACATAAAAATCCATAAAAATCCTGAAAAACCCTGGAAACCCATAAACAACCCTAAAAACCTCAAGAAACCCAAAAAACCCAAAAAACCCACTAAAAACCCTAAAAACCCTTTAAACTTCTAAAAATGTAAAAATCTCTAAAAAACCATAGAGGCCCTAAAAACTCCAAAAACCCATAAATACCCAAAAATTCCCCAAAAAACTTGAAAAATATAGACCACACCTATAAATCCCTAAACACCCTCAAAATCCCTAACAGACCTAAAAAACCATAAAAACCATAAAAATCCAAAAAAACCCCAAAAAACTATCAAAACGTAAAAAACCCTAAAAACCCATAAAAACACCTAAAAACCCCCAAAAACCATAAAAAACCCTAAACCCCATTAGAACCCCTAAAACTTTGGAAAATCACAAAAACCCATAAAACCCCTAAAAACATTAAAAAACTCTAAAAAGCCGTAAAAACCCCTAAAACACGTTAAAAACCCAAAAGAATCTAAAACCCTAAAAACCCCTAAAAACAGTTGAAAACCCCTAAAACCCCATAAAATATATAAAAAACTAAAAAAAATATAAACCATAAAATCCTAAAAAACCATAAAAATCCTTGAAAATGTATAGAACCATAAAAACCCTGAAAATCCCCTAAAACAATAAAACCCCTAAAACCAAAAAAAACCCTAAAATCCCATAAAAACCCTAAAAACCCACTAAAAATTTGAAAAGCTATTAAAACCCATAAAAACATTAAAAATAATAGATAACCTTTAAACCCCTAAAAACCCTTAAAAACCCAAAAGACCTGATAAACCCCGAAATACCCTAAAACCCCTAAAAAACCCCAAAACCCTTAAAACCTATCAAAAATCCCTAAATACCCCTCCGAATCATAAAAATTATAAAAATACCAAAAATAATCCATGAAAATGTGAAAAACCCTAAAAACCCTAAAAAGCACTGAAAAGCCTAAAAACCATTAAAAACCATAAAAATCCTAAAACTCATAAATACCCTAAAAACCGCTAAAAACTCTAAAAACCCTTTAGACCCCAAAAGGTTAAAAAACTCTAAATAACCTTAAACGCCTTTCTAAACTCAAAAAAACAACTAAAAACCCCAAAATACCCTAAAAACCATAAAAATACTAAAATACCCCTAGAAATCCTTAAAAACATAAAACCCCCAAAAAATACCTTAAAACCATTAAACCCCTAAAAAACTTCAAAAACTATAAAAGCCCATAAAAACCTAAAAAACTGACTAAAAAATTTTAAACGCATAAAAATGTTAAAAAGCTCCAAAAACCTAAAAAACCCTAAAAGACTCAAAAAAATCCTAAAAACACAAAAAAAACTGAAAACCCTAAAACCCCTAAAAATCCCAAAAAACCCTAAAAACCCTAAATATCATAAAAATACTATAAAACCCCTAAAAATAAATGAAAAAGTAAAAACCCCTAAAAACCATGAAAAACCCTTGAAAACCCAAAAAACCCCTAAAAGTCTAAAAACCCCTAAAAACGTTAAAAACTGAAAAAACCTTTAAAACCCAAAAAACTGAAGAAAAAACCATAAAAACCCAAAATTTCATAAATGTAAAGACCAGTAAATTTCAAGGAAATTTTTTTATTAAATTTTTTGGGACTTTACGAGTACGTAGTTTCTGACAGCACCTGATTCTGAGGCCCGGTGTGCCCGGAATAAGTTTCCAAAGTTAGCTCAGGTACGTTCAGTGAATGAATGAGCAGGTTTTTCTATCTTTTGGACACGTGCTTGGAATTGAAATCTAAGGGCACTGATGAAACCACATCGCCAGTAATTCCTTAAGAGGACCTTTACCGAAGATGCGTTTGCTCAGGAGGAGATGTTAAAAAAATATGGATTAAATTAGAAGTGAATAAAATTGTGGGAAAATTTTATTCTTTTATCTAAGGTGGTTTTATTCTACATGGAGGAGATAGGGTGGGACCCACTAGCAACCTAACTACCCATGTGAGGATAAATGTGAGGTGGGGCCCACACGATCCCCAACCCTTCACATTCTCTAAACTTCTTAAAAACTCCCCATTAAACTCCTTTGTTTAATGTTGGCAACCCCCTTGAATTTATTTGAGTAACCATTCCTCTCCCCACTCTCCCACTTTAATTCTTGCTAACACACATATAATTAATTAATTGAACCTCATCAATTAATTGAATTAAGTTTTTGATTTTTAAATTTTGAATGCATGGCAAAATAAAATAAAATTATTAGAAGCCGTATTTTATTTTGGTTAGAATGGTTGTGTGAGGAGGATTTGGGAGAACTCTGGTTTTTTTGAAGAACTTCATCCTCCCGTGAAGAACGTCACCTCTTCGACAAAGAACGCCATCACCACAAAGAGAGATGACATGCCTTTCCTTCTTCTCTCTGCAACTAGTGTGGAGACGCCACTCCCTCCTTGGACACACGCCAATGCCATCTTCAAAACCTCACCCCGTGACGTTGTATTCCGCGACGTCTGGTGAATAACATCGATTATAGAGGTAGGGGTTATTCTTGAAAGTGGATGTTATGTACCCATTACTCATTGAAAATTGTTGTTTATATATGGCCGATTTTTATAATTTTACGCGGAGGGTGTGGGATGAACGAACACGGCCTGACAACCCTCCGTTGTTCTCGTTTATTATTCTAGAATCAGAAATCGAAGGAGGAGGAGGCACGAAGGCATTGCTCCATACCGGGTATGTGACAAAGGAGGCCGACTGTGAGACGCGACGTACTCAGATTTCCACAGGGCAGGCGCCTGATGGATTTTGTGAAGGAGCAGAACATGACATCCTCTTTAGGAAACGTACCATGGTACCAGTTGCATTACAGGAGGAGGTGCTGAGGAGTTTCACACTTCCCCTTTGGCGGTGCATCCAAGAGTAGCGAAGATGTACCAGGATCTCAGACAACAACACTAGTGGCAGGGTATGAAGAAGACTGTGGCAGAGTTCGTTTCATGATGCCTCACCTGCCAGCAGGTGAAGGCGGAGCACCAGGTACTGGCATGCTTGGTGCAGCCCTTAGAGGTACCAGAGTGGAAGTGGGACGAGATATTTATGGATGTCGTCACGGGGCTTCCACATACTTCCAGAGGACATGACTCCATCTAGGTGATCGTAGAACGACTCACCAAGTCAGCCCGCTTCTTACCGATCAGAGAGTAGGGCTCAGTGGATAGCTTGGGATGCCTTTACGTTCGAGAGATCGTACGACTTCATGGTGTGCCATCTACTATCATCTCCAATCGATATGCTTTCTTTACTTCCCGGATTTGGAAAGGGTTGCAGGAAGCATTTGGGATGCATCTACGCCTGAGAACTGCCTTTCATCCTCAAATGGATGGCCAGACGGAGAGGACCATTCAGACACTTGAGGGCATGCTCCATGCATGTGTCCTTGACTTTGGTCGCAACTGGGAGGATCACATACCTTTGGTGGAGTTTGCGTACAACAACAGCTACCACACTACCATTGGGATGGAACCATATGAGGCACTGTACGATAGAACCTGCAGATCACCTCTGTGCTGGACTGACCCTAGGGAGTCAGCACTTCTAGGACCAGATATTCTCAAGGCTATGACGGAAAAGGTGCAGATCATCTAGGAGTGGATGAGGACTGCACAGAGCCGACAGAAGTCCTATGCTGATAGGATATAGAGACCACTGAATTTCGAGGATGGCGACCACGTTTTCTTACGGGTCTCACCTCAACGTGGACTACGAAGATTTGGACGGAGCGACAAGTTATCTCTGCACTTCATCAGACCATTCCAGGTTCTCAGTAGGATAGGCGAGGTGGCTTATCGCCTTGCTCATCCACCTTAGTTGTACCGGGTGCACGACGTCTTCCATGTATCTCAGCTAAGGAGATACGTGCATGACCCGACACATATCATTGATCATGGGGAGCTGGACATCGATGACGGGGTGAATTTTGCGGAGGTCCCGGTGGAGATCGAGGATCGAAAGAAGTGGGTCCTACGTGGATGGTCTATTCCTCTGGTGCGCATTCGTTGGCAGCATGAGAACCTCCAGGAGAGCACAAGGGAGTGAGAGGCGCAGATGTGTGCACAGTACCCTCATTTATTTCCCTATTTTATGATGTGGCTTTACGGGGATGTAAAGCCCTGAGGTGGGAGTAATGTAAAAACATGTAAATTTCAAGGAATTTTTTTTCCTAAATTCTTTGGGATTTTATGAGTATGCAGTTTTTGACGGTACCTGATTCTGAGGCCCGGTGTGCCCGAAATAAGTTTCTGAAGTTTAGCTCGGGTACGTTCAGTGAACGAACAAGCAAGTTTTTCTATCTTTTGAACCAGTGCTCGGATTTGAAATCTGAGGGCACCGATGAAACCACAGCACCGGTAGTTGCTTAAGATGACCTTTACCAAAGATGTGTTTGCTCGGGAGGAGATGTTAAAAAAATATGGATTAAATAAAAAGTTAATAAAATTGTGGGACAATTTTATTCTTTTATCTAAGGTGGTTTTATTCTACATGGGGGAGTTAGGGTGGGACCCACTAGCAACCTAACTAACCATGTGAGGGTAAATGTGAGGTGGGGCCCACACGAGCCCGAACCCTTCACATTCTCTAAACTTCTTAGAAACCCCCCATTAATCTCCTTTGTTTAATGTTGGCAACCCCCCTGAATTTATTTGAGTAACCCTTCCTCTCCCCACTCTCCCACTTTAATTCTTGCCAACACACATTTAATTAATTAATTGAACTTCATCAATTAATTGACTTAAGTGTTTGATTTTTAAATTTTGAATGCATGGAAAAATAAAATAAAATAAGGAGAAGCCTTATTTTATTTTGGTTAGAATGGTTGTGTGATGAGGATTTGGGAGAACTCTAGTTTTTTTTGAAGAACTTCATCCTCCCGTGAAGAACGTCACCTCTTCGACGAAGAATGTTGTCACCACAAAGAGAGACGACGTGCCTTTCCTTCTTCTCTCCGTAACTAGTGTGGAGATGTCGTTCCCTCCTTGGATGAACACCAACGCTGTCTTCGAAACCTCACCCCACGACGCCGTCTTCCGCGATGTCCGGCGAACGACTTCGATTATCGAGGTAGGGGATTATTCATGAAAGTGGATGTTACGTACCCTGTACTCGTTGGAAATTTTTGTTTATATATGGCCGATTTTTATCATTTTACATGGAGGGTGCGCGAAAAAAACACGGCCCGACCATGCTCTGTTGGTCACATTTATTATTCTAGAATCGGAAATCGAAGGCGGAGGAGGCACGACGCCGTCGTGTCGTGCTGGGTACACGAAAAAGGAGGCCGACGCCATCGCACCGATTGTGCAGGAGGAATAGCGGCCCGCTACACGGGCTGCTTCGGCAGAAGAACCGGCCAGGAAGAGCTAAACCGCGGTGCCAGGAGGGCACCACACTGAGGCACCAGCCGGCCCGTCGGCCGGCCAGGCGGAGCTGGACCGCGGCGCCAGGAGGGCACCGCGCTGGAGGATCGGCGGCCCTCCCATGCGGGCCGCGTATGCAGAAGACAGTCCGGTCTAGCGGGCCGGTTTGGGGAAGGTCGGCGCCGCTGGTGCAGAAAACTGGGGGGGGGGCTACCCCCCCCCCCCTTCGAACCTGCTCGGCTTCAGCCGAGCCCGCCGGGTCGCGCCCTCCCGGGCTGCCCCAGGCCAGGCTGAGCAGGGCTGGGCCACACCCCTTCGGGCCGAGTTGTGTATTTTCTTTGGACCGGTCCGACACCCATGCTGGGTCGTACCTGTCAAACTGGGTCAACCTGACCTGTCGGCCCACTGGGCTAAACAGGTCGGTCCTGTTGATCACTTAAATGGGAATAACTTAATGACCGCGCGTCCGATCGACGCGCCTTCTACGGAACTAGGACCCTTTCGACGAGACAGTTCTTTTGTGTTACTCAAAGTGAGTTTTGAATGACTATGGTTATCATCCAGGTTAGAAACGAGCGTATTTCTAACTGGGCCCCTAGAGCGGAAAAGCCATTATCTCTCAAACCAGGCATCTGATTGACGCGCCGTCTGTGGCGTTGAGTTCCTAATGACGAGATGGAACTTTGGAATACATCAAATCTGGACTTTGTGACTGTTAATGTATCGACCCTCTTGGATCGTGGAGAGGACCCTCCCGGAATCGAGCGTGCTGTGTGCAGGAACCCTAGAGCTGGTTGCGACTGCGACGACGATGATGACAATACTTGGATCCTACGTGGGTTCGGTAGCGAGGACGACTGTACTTGGATCCACCATGGGTTCGGCAGTGATGTCGACTGTACTTGGATCCTACGTGGGTTTGACAGCGATGGTTATTGTACTAGGATGCTACGTGGGTTCGACAACGACGACTTCTGTACTTGGATCCTATGTGGGTTCGGCATGGGAGATGATTAAGAGGATACATCTATCATCTTCACCCCTCTTCGTGAGTAGTATACCTGTGTGAGCTGAGTCTTGACTTTCAATCATTATCATCATTGTGATTGACTTTCTTTCCTGTGTGGACTGGGTTGTGCTTTCCTGTGTGGACTGGGTTGTGCTTTCCTTTGTGGACAGGGTTGTACTTGGGCTTGTGAGTTGGAGCTGAACTGGAATTGATGACTTAGGTATATATATGGGCATATACCTAAGTAAAGTCGGTTGATACTTCATGTTTGTATCTTTCCTTTGGTTTATCCTTTGTGGATTCTGGGAGACCTTCGGGGGTCTCGGGATCCCTACTGAGTATCGTATACTCACCCATGCACAGGCTATGCCCACACTACATTGTGTTGGATGCAGACGACAGACAACAATGATCGAGGTGGAGTCTTGTAGAGCTGGACGGTACCTGGAGGTGGACCACTTGGCAGGACATACACAAAGCGGATGGCTGGACCCGAGGAGCAGAGGAGGCCATCTATACGCACCCTTTAGGTGGGATGTCCGGAGGACGACACCGTGGTTGCTGGTTTACTTTACTACAATTTTTATTTATTTTCTATTGCACTTTAATTTCAGTTGGGTTTGTATTCTGGCCTATTTTTTTCCAGCACTTACTTTTGTAATCAGTTTACTTAGTGTTTACTTCAGCTTGCGTACCTTGTTGTGTTTATTTTCTTATATAAAGGCAATGCCTTCCCTTTTATCAGGATTTACACCCTTGGTGCTTGTCACCAACCCCTGGCCTATGGAAGGCGGGCTTGGGGTAGTCACGGCACGGTCCCCTAGGACGGGTCGTGACAATAAAAGCCCTAAAAACGCCTAAAGAACCCAAAAAACCCTCAAAATACCTAAAAACCCAAAAAAACCCAAAAACCAAAAAAAATCCAAAAAAATACCCTAAAACTACATGAAAATGTAAAAAAACTTAAAAACCCTGAGAAACCCCTGATAGCAATAAAAACCCCTAAAAACCATAAAACATTAAAATCCCATAAAACCCATAAAATCCTAAAAATAACTAAAAACACTAAAAACCCTAAAAACCCCTAAAAAGGTTAAAAACTCTAAAAATCATAAAATAAACCCTAAAACCCAAAAGACCCTAAAACCCCTGAAAACCCCTAAAACTCTAAAACCCCTGAAACCCTCAAAATCAGACAAAACTAAAAAAACCCTAAATGTAATAAAAATCCTAAAAGACCCATTAAAATCAATGGAAATGTTAAAACCCCTAAAACCACCTGAAATCCATAAAAACCATAAAAAACCCCAAAAACTCTAGAAACTCTTAAAACCAAAAAAATATTAAAAAACTCTAAACAACCTTAAAACCCCTAAAAACCCATAAAAACCCTAAAACCCAAAAAGTCCCTAAAAACCATAAAAACCATTGAAAACCCAAAAAACCCTCAAGATCCCTAGAATCCCTAAAAACCCCTAAGAACCATAAAAATATTTAAAAACCCCTAAAAATATGAAAATGTAAAAACCCTAAAAACCATAACACCCCTAAAAACCATAAAACCCCCCAAAACCCTTTAAAAACTCTAAAACCCAGTAAAAACCCTAATAAACCACTAAAAATCAAAACACCGTTAAAACCCATAAAAACATTACAAATCTCTAAAAAAAATTAAATACCCCAAAAAACCATGAAAACCCTAAAAACCAAATAGACCATAAAAACCTTGAAAAAACCATAAAAACCATAAATCCCCTGAAACCCCCTAAAAACATAAACACCCCTAAAACCCTAAAAAAACAAAAAAACCATAAAAATTCAAAATAACCCTAAATCCAAGAAAACGTAAAAACCCCCTGAAACCACCCTAAAAACCATAAATATCTATAAAAACCTAAAAAACCCCAAAACCCCATAAAAACCATAAAAACCACTAAAAACTCTAAAAACCCATAAACCTCTAAAAATGTTAAAAAACAATAAAAAACCCTTGGAAACCCTAAAAACTCAAAAAAAAACCCTAAAAACAACAAAAGAACCTGAAGAATATGAAAACCCCTAAAAACCTGAAAACCCTAAACCCCCTTAAAATCACTAAAAACCCTAAAAATCAAAAAATCCTAAAAAACCCCTATAAATCCATGAAAATGTAAAAAAACCCTAAAAACTGATGAAAACCATAAAATCCCCTAAAAACATAAAAATCCCTAAAAATACATAAAACCCAAAATCACCAAAAACTCTAAAAACCCATAAAACCCCTGAAAAACTCTCAAAATCCATACAAACCCTAAAAACACTAAAAAACATAAAATACCTAAAAAATCCTAAAAATACATGAAAATGTTGAAAACCCTAAAAACCCTGAAAAACATAAAAACCCCTAAAACCTTAAAAACCCCTAATTGGTTCTGACGAACCCAAGAACAAGCCTGTTGGCAGGCCCCCTAAGAATAATGGTAGGAAAGGCAAAGGGAAAGACATCGGTCCCCCATCCATGAAGAAACAACCTCCTCCTGGGGGTAGGAAAACATCTTCTTAATGAAGATCATTTTCTGGAACTGTAGAGGGCTGGGAAATTTATAAACGACCCGTGCCCTTAAGCATTTTATTTTATCCAACAAACCAATGCTTCTTGGGATTCCAAAACCTATGAACATCTATGACAGTTGGAAGGGCCTTAATTGGAAGAAGTTTGGATATTCTTTTGTTACACATAATAACATTGAGAGTGGTATGGAGACTCTTTGGGTTCTCAAGCATGATAATATTCAATTTTTATCCTTTGAGAGAAGACCTCAAGTCATATCACTACGGATCCAGAATTATGACTCCATACATAAAATTTCTTTTATTTATTCCTCTTGTGTTTACACTAGGAGAAGGAAACTATGGAGTGATATGATGAGCATCAGTGAGCACACTCATTACAACTGTATTTGGGTTGGTGATTTCAATACGGTGTTGCGGACAGATAAAAGGATTGGATCATCTTTCTCACACATCGTTGCAGAGGAATTCTCTTGTTGTATTGACCAGTGCAATCTGGTGGAACTCCCTATTGTGGGTGATCGCTTCACATTGGGAAGGTTCACCATCAACTGGAGGAAAGCAAGTAAATTAGATAGATGGTTATTCCAAATCAATGATAATAGTTCTTCAAGTGCGATATCTGCAACTACTCTCCCTATGTTCAATTCGGATCACAACCCCTTGATGATTGAAATCAATGACAATAATCGCAGGTCCTCTCCTTTGCCTTTAAAATTCAACAATGCTGGGCTCACCATCCCTGGATGCAGGAAAGTGGTTATTAATGGGTGGAGTAGCACTTTTTATGGCATCCCACACTTTGTTGTGGCGGAGAAGATCAAATGAATAAAGAGTATTCTTAAGTAATGGAGTAAGACCTCTTTCTCCAAACTCGATGATGACATCATGGCTACTAAATCCCAGCTTGCTCACTGTCAAATAAACAATCAGTAGTAACTCACCCCCTCTAGGGAGGAAACACAGCTTCATTCTAAGATGGATGAGCTCTTGGATCTAAAAGAGAAGCTGGCTAGAAATAAATTTAGCATGGCCTGGCTCAAGGAATGGGATAGGAATTCCAAATTCATTCATCGACTTTACAGGGAGAAAAAATATAAGAAAGTTCTGAATGTCATCCGGATTAATGGGGCCTCCTGTTTATCTAAACATGAGATCTCCAATGTTGTGGTTGGTCACTTCAACTCACTTTACAATGATGGCAGGCATGAGAAGACCCCTAGACTTTTTGAATCTATTGATCCTTGCATTAATGATCAGCACAATAAGTGTCTTAATGATGACCCATTTGAGGAGGAAGTCAGGTTTTCTCTTTTTTCTCTGAATATGGAAATCACTCCCGAACCAAATGGATTCAGTAATAAATTCTTCATGTTTTACTGGGATATTTTACATGTGGAGGTCACTAATGGTGTCAGAGAATTATTTATCTCCTACTCCATCCCTCACGGAACAAATTCCAACATCCTTGCTTTACTGCCAAAGAAAGAGAATGCCATGGATATTGGAAACTTTCTTCTTGTGGAGATTGGAAACACTATTCATAATATTATAAGTAAAATTCTGGTGATCAGGCTGGGGAAGATTGTTGGTGGGATAATCACCCCAAACCAGTTTGGGTTTGTCCCAGGACGTAATATTCAGAGCTGCCTATATTCTTCATCGGAGGGTATCAACATCATGAGGAAAGACTCTAAGTATGGAATCTTTTCTATGAAGGTTTACATCTCAAAGGCATTTGATACGATCAAATGAAGCTTCATCTTTACTACTCTCAGCAGGTATGGATTCTCCACCTCTTTTATAAAGCTGATCCATACTATGTTGTCTAGTTCCAGGATATATATTCTTGTTAGTGGATCCCCTAAGGGATTCTTTCATTGCTATCACAACGTCAGGCAAGGTGATCCGATTTCTAGCCTTCTCTTTGCTCTGGTTGGGGATTACCTTAGTAGATGCATAATTGATTTCGTTCAGGCTGGTGTTTATGCTCTGATAAAAACTGGGAAAGATCTTTATGTGCCAACTCATCTTCTATATGCGGATGACATTCTCCTTTTTGGGAAGGCTAATAGGCATACCCTATCCTCAATTAAATCACTTCTACTACATTATGAAGAGGTTTTGGGGCAATCGATTAGTTGGAAAAAGTCCTCTTTTATTTTTGGCAATGGTATTCTAGCCTCCAAGCAACTCAGAATTGTCAGAACTTTTGGTGCCATGAGGGGTTCCCTACCTTTCATCTACTGGGGGGTTCCCTTGTTCTGGGGGGAAGGTGAAAAGTGGATACCTTGAGGGAATTTCACTCAAAATCACTCAACAACTTGAGATTTGGAAAGGAAAATGCTTATGTCAAGAGGGAAAATTTTTAATGATCAATTCAGTGATTACATCCATGTTTGTGCATGCTTTCTCCATTTATAGATGGCCGACAAATCTCATCAAGAGGTTGCAAGAAAAAATCAGTAACTTCGCATGGACGGGCAGCATGAATGAGAAGAAGATTCTATCTATGGAATGGAAAGAATGCACAAATACCATCGAAATGGGTGGGATGGGCATCAAGGGACTTAGGAAATTCCATGATGGCTTAATTGGTAAATTTAAATGGAATCTTTTCAACCTGAAAGATAGGTGTCTTGACTTCTTGGGGGAAAGGTTCACTTCCAAACTATGTGAGGAGTTCCCTGGATTCACTCCTTCTTCGGTCTGGACCACAATCAGGTCCTCCTATAGAAGAATTATTTCCAACTCTAAATGGGCGGTCTCAAGGCATTTGGTTGTGAATTGTTGGAAGACCACCTGGCTTGATCAGCCCATCCATGAATCTGTCTAGCCCCATCAGAATTTTAAGAATTAGTCTATCACTGATTTCAATAATAACATGAGTGAGATTGAAAGCATTTTGCCACAAAATATTATCGCACAAATACAAAGTTACAGCTTCAAGGATATGGACTGTCTTATTTGCAATCCCAATATGGTTGGGCAGTTGAGTGCGAAGGAATTTTACTGGTTTGAATATGAGCAGGGAATTCACCCCCCTGCTTGGCTCTCTAAATTTCAGAGGCCCTTCATTCCCCCTTCCAGCCACCTTCTACTGTGGAGAATTTGGAGAAATAGACTGCCAGTTCAAGAGCAGTTAAAAAGAGTTGGGTTGTTCTTGGCCTCTGCTTTCCCGATCTGTCTTCAGGATGAGGAAAATCTGCAGCATATTTTTCTTAGTTTTAGATTGGCTACTGGTCTTTGGGAGTATTTGTAGGGAATTATCCAGCTGAAAATCTGCACGGAAAGTATGTTTCCTGCTCTTTTCAGCAGTATTTTCGGTGTGCAATGCGGACAACAGATTGCTAACCTAATTCTTGTTGATGCTGCGGCCCTTTCCACTTTTGTGTGGGCAGCCCGAAATAAAGTAGTTTTTGATAACGCTCCATGCTGCCTCCGCACTGGTGTGGTGGAGATCCACAAAGTCGTCTGCATGGCATATCATATCCAAGATGGTACGATGGATAATGATGTTAATGATCTTATTGTGTTATGAAATCTTGGAGTTTCTGGAAGATGCAGGAAACCAAGGGACTTTAAATTCATTCGGTGGATTCCACCAATCCCAGAATGGATAAATGTCAATGTGGATGGTGCTGCTCTGGGTGCGCCTGGTCTCTCCGGTTGTGGGGGAATTTTCTGATCATACAGAGGCTTTGTTAAAGGATGATTTTATCACTTCATTGGGAATGGGTGTGCATATGAAGCAGATCTTTGGTCCATGATTAAGGTTTTCCAGTTTGTAGTTCACTTTAGGTGGAAACAGTTATGGATTGAATCTGATTCGATGTTGGCGGTGGAAGACCTCAAAATCAAAACAAGGAGAATCCCATGGAGGCTCCTCCCACAATGGGTTGAGTGTCTAAGGACTTCTCATGCTATGGACATTATGGTCACACATGCATACAGGGAACCGAACAATGTGGCGGATATGCTCTCCAAGAAAGCAATTGAGGATGGATGTTACATGTGATCATTTGTAGCACCAGATTTTTGTACTCCCCTTGTGGACTCAGACATGAAGGGTGAATTTCATACTCGGTTGTCTAGACCCTCCCTATAAATCCTTGTACTTACTTTTTTATTAATAAATTTTGTGGGGTCGGGACATGCCTGGCTCCGAACCTGCTTTGCCTAATAGGTTTTGAGATAGATGAAACTACTGACTCCTATATTACAAAAAATTACCATAGAGGGAATTGGAGGGGAATTAAAAGCATTTGAATCTCTGATCTTAACAAGAGGATGGAACCGCTAAGACAAATCATAATAAGGAGTAACCACTGAGCCTTCAAATGACACTGAATTATCCTGATACAACCCCTCCACAAGCCCAATCGAACCAAGCAGTTTCATGAAAAATCCAACCAGAACCGACAAAGGAGCAAGACGTACCTCCAAAAACCCATAAGCAATGACACCCACATAAATTTTCTTCGATACAAGAACCAAATTGGGGGATCCCAAAACCCCCTAAGAAAGATCCTCCATAGTCCCAATCAACTAAATATCATCCTTAAAATCCTCCACCAACCCAACTTCACTAGGAAAGGTAGGATTCTTTTCAGAATCTTGATGTATCTACCCAAGAAATCCTTTGTGATACCTTCTCTGCAAATTTGAACATTAGCAAGGGACCCCTAAATGGCCAAAGAGGGAGAGGAGAAGCAGTCTTGAGGGCCGCTCACCACCTCTACACGTGAATGATCCGCCCGTAGTTGCCGAGAGGTAATGGGAGCACCACCACTATGAGATCCATTTGCTCTATATTTAGATTTTTTAATGTTTTAGGGGTTTTAAATAATTTTAGAGTTTTTAGGATGTTTTAGGGTTTTATAGGGTTTTAAGGTTTTTAGGGGTTTTTATAGATTTTAGGGGGTTTAGGGTTTTTAGTTTTTTTAATGTTTTCATGGATTTTTAGTGGTTTTTATGGTTTTTATGGTTTTAGGGTTTTTAGGTTTTTTAGGGGTTTTAGGGTTTTGAAATACATTTTGGGGTTTTTAGGGGTTTAAAAGGTTTTTAGGGGTTTTTTTTGGTTTTCATGGGGTTTCATTGTTTTTAGGATTTTTTACATTTTCATGGATTTTTTGGGGGTTTTAGGTTTTTTATGGTTTTTAGGATTTTTAGGGTTTTTGAGGGATTTTAGGCTTTTTCCTGGGTCTTAGGATTTTCATGGTATTTTGGGGGGTTTTTGGGTTTTTTTGAGTTTTTAGGGGTTTTTAAGATTTTTAGAGCTTTTTAATGTTTCTAGGGGTTTTAAGGGTTTTTATTAGTTTTAGGGTTTTTATTGGTTTTTAGGGGTTTTTAAGAGTTTTTATTATTTATAGGGTTTTTTTATGTTTTCAGGGATTTTTTGGGATTTTTAGGTTTTTTATGGTTTTTAGAGGTTTTTTGGGTTTTTATGGATTTTGAGTGGTTTATGGGTTTTCAGAGGTTTTTAGTTTTAGGGTATTTTGTTTTTTAGGAGGATTTTTGAGTTTTTTAGGGTTTTAAGGGGTTTTAGTGGTTTTGGGGTTTTTATAGTTTCTAGAGGGTTTTTCGGGTTTTTAGGGTTTTTTACATTTTCATGGATTTTTATTGGTTTTTAGGATTTTTATGGGTTTTTAGGTTTTTATGGTTTTTAATGTTTTTATGGATTTTGAGGGGTTTTGGAGTTTTTTAGGTGCTATAAAGGTTTTTATGGTCTTTTGTGGCTTTTATGGTTATTTTGGGGTTTTAGGAGTTTTTTTAATTTTTTGGGTTTTAAGTTTATTTATAGTTTTTTAACGTTTTTAGGTGTTTTAATGTTTTTAGTGTTTTTACTAGATCTTTAGGGTTTTTATGGGTTTTATGTTTTTTATGGGTTTTAGGGATTTTTATTGTTTTCAGGGGTTTTTCAAGGGTTTTATTTTTTTTTTTCATTTTCATGTATTTTTAGAGGGTTTTAGTGGTTTTAGGGATTTAAGGGTTTTTAAGGGTTTTTGGGAGTTTTTAGAGTTTTTAGGGTTTTCGGTGTTTTTAGGGTTTTTAGGGTTTTTTGAGTTTTTTTTTGTGTTTTTTGGGTTTTATGGGTTTTTATAGTTTTTAACATTTTTAGGGGGTTTAGGGTTTTTTGAGTTTTTAGTGGGTGTTTAGGGGTTTTATGGGGTTTTATGGTTTTTTAATGTTTTAGGGGTTTTTTATGATTTTCAGGAGGTTTTCAAGGGTTTTCAGGTTTTTTATGTTTTCAGGTATTTTTAGGGGTTTTTAGGATTTTTATGGTTTTTAGGGTTTTTAATGATTTTGAGGTTTTTCATGTGTTTTTAGGGTTTTTTGGGTTTTTTGTGGGTTTTAGGGTCCTTTTGGGTTTTTAGGGTTTTCTTTGAGTATTTTAGCTTTTAATTTTTTTTATATTTTTTAAAAGTTTTAGGGGTTTGAAGGGATTTTATAGTTTTTAGTGTATTTTTAGGGTTTTATGGGTTTCTAGGGGGGGTTTATGTGTTTTAAGGGTATTTATGGGTGTCCGGATTTTTTTTATGATTTTTTTAGGATTTTAGGGTTTTTTCTGTTTCCACATATTTTGAGGGGATTTTTAAGATTTTTTTGGTTTTTAGGGTTTCTAGTGTATTTAGTGATTTTGAGGGGATTTCATGGGTTTTTAGGGTTTTGGTGGTTGTTTTTGAGTTTTTATGGGTTTTTAAGGTTTTTTAGTGTTTTTACAGTTTTCAAGGGTTTTTAGTATTTTTTTCATTTTTAGGGATTTTAGGGGTTTTGTTGGATTTTATGGTTTTTATGGTTTTTAGGGATTTTGGGGGGTTTTGGGTGTTTCAGGGTTTTCAGGGGTTTTAGGGGTTTTTAAGTCCTTTTTGGGTTTTTAGGTTTTTTAGAGTTTTTAACTTTTTTAGGGGTTTAAACGATTTATAGAGTTATTAGTATTTTTTAGTGTTTATATGGGTTATTAGAATTTTTTAAAGGCCAAAAAAACCATGAAAATGTGAAAAACCCTAAAAACCCTGAAAAAATCCTTGAAAACCATAAAAACCACTAATAACCTTAAAAACCCTAAAAACCCATAAAAACCATAAAACACACTAAAAACTTTAAAAATCCTTACAATCCTAAAAACTCAAAAAAACCCTAAAGGCCCAAAAATACACTAAAAACCCTAAAAACCAAGAAAACCCTTGAAAATCCCTAAAAAACCTCAAAATCACTAAAAACCCTAAAAAATCAAAAAACTATAAGAATCCTAAAAACCCCTAAAATCCATGAAAATGTAGAAAACCCTAAAAACCATACCCCCCTAAAAACCATAAATCCCCTAAAAACCTTAAAACCCCTAAAAACCCATAGGAACCCTAAAAATAACTAAAAATTCTATAAACCCTTAAAAACCTCTAAAAAACCTTACCCCCCCCCCCCCCAGGAAAAAACTCGAAAAACCCATCAAACCAAAAAAGACCCTACAAACCCTAAAAAACCACAAAAACCCTAAAACCCCTAAAAATCGTCAAAATCCCTAAAAATCCTAAAAAACCATAAATGCCATAAAATTTATAAAAACCCATAAAAATCCATGAAAATGAAAAAAACCCTAAAAACCCTGAAAACAATAAAATCCACGAAAAACCCTAAAAACCCTAAGAAATTAGAAAAACCATAAATCCCCACTAAATATCTAAAAACCCTTTAAATAAATAAAAAACTTTAAAAAAACTAAAAAAACAACAAAACACTAAAAACCAAAAATACCCTAAAACCCTTAAAACCCCTATAAACCACTAAAAAGCCCTAAAACATCAAAATCCCTAAAAAAATAAAAAACCCTAAAAACCATTCGATCACAATAAATCCTTGAAATCCATGAAAACGTAGAAAATTTTAGAAACCCTTAAAATGCCCTAAAACATTAAAAATCTAAAAACCCTTAAAAACCCTAAAAACCCACTAAAAACCCTTAAAACCCTAAGAAACTAAAAAAACGCTAAAAACCCAAAAGACCTTAAAAACCCTAAACCCCCCCCCCCCTAAAACCCCAAAAAACCTTAAAATCCATAAAAGTCTTAAAACCCTCAGAAAATCGATGAAAATATAAAAAACTCTAAAAACCCTAAAAACCCCTAAAAACCCCTGAAAATAAGAAACCATAAAAACCCTAAAAACCCACTTAAAATTCATAAAATCAGTAATCCCCCTAAAACGTTAAAAATAAAAAAATCATTAAGAACCCTAAAAAATTAAAATAAAAACCTAAAATCACGAAAGAACTGAAAACCCTAAAACCCCTATAAACCTTAAACCCCATGAAAAACCCTAAAAACTCTAAAACCCATAAAAATCCTGAAAACCTTAAAAATAATGAAAATTTAAAAACCCAAAAACCTTGATAAAATCCTAAAAACCCTAAAACCCCTAAAAACCTAAAAAACCCCTAAAAATAATTAAAAACCTAAAAAACCATTAAAACACCTAATTTTTTTAAAAAACTCTAAAAATATTACGTTAATGTTGGTCTTGTGGATGGAGGTGAAAAGGAGGGATTGGTGAGTTCAATGTTTGGTTGGGTTGCTTCTTGGCCTACAGTGATGTTTTTCATGTTTATGTTTTGGTGTTGCGCTGGTTTAGGCTGCTGTAGGTGTGGATGGAAGAGTTGTGGAGGTTCAGATGAGAGGGATTGGATGGTCTAGTTGGTGATTCTAACTATGGGTCTTGTGGGTTGTGTTCGTTCCAGTGATGCTCGGTAATATTTGTTTGTGCAGAGCTGGCTGGTTGAGGTGAGGTGTAGGGAGGTTTATGGATTTTCTTGTGGTGATGGGTGTACAGGGGTGTGGCTAGGATGGTTTCCTTCCACCAAGGTTTTTTCTTAGTGGGTTGGGGGTATTTGCGTGTTTTCAGATGGTGGTTTGTCTGCTTTTGTGTGCATGCATGTGTATGTGTGGGTGTTCGGGTGGGCATGTGTGCATTTGGGTTTGGGTGCATGGGTTGTTTGTTGCAGGTTCATTGTGGATTCTTCCTTTCTTGGTTGGCCTCCTTGGTTGGATCTCCTTAGTTTCTAGGATGGTTTCGTTTCCACTTAGTGGTGGTTCTCTTTAATGTGTTCATTTTTTGTTGGTCACCAAGCTTCTATGGCTACTTGCCTTCTTGGACGTGTTGGCCCTCTTAGAGTGCAACAACTTGGTGTTATCCAATCAGCTAGTTGTTCGCCTCTTTCTTTCCAGTGTTCCTTCTAGGTCTTTAGAGGTGTGGTTTCTCCTTGTTGTTGGTTTCTTGCCTGTGACTTCTCTTGGGTTTGGATGCTTGTTTGGATCGTTTTGTTGCTGCTGGCTCATGTGCTCCTGGTGGTCATGTCGGCTTCCCGTCCTTCCGTATGTTCTCTTGGTGGTGTTGGCTTCCTAACTCTTCTTCTATTGGCTTCAAGCATCATTGGGCATGTTCTCCCCGCCCACTTGGCTTGCATGGTAACTAGATGCTCCATGGGTTTTCATTGGTTCTTCTTCCTATGGTTTCATGTTATCCCCTTGAACCCTGTGTTTTAGGTTAGTTTGGTTCACCCTTGGGTGTTTTTTAGTAATTCATCTTTCATATATATATTTACTTTCAATTTTCCTTGCAAAATAACCATAAATATCCTAAAAATCCCTAAAAATCCTTGAAAATGAATAAAACCCTTAAAACCCTGAAAACCCCTTAAAAACCATAAACCGCTAAAAATCTTAAAAACCCTAAAAACTCAAAAAAACCCTAAAAACGCAAAAAGACACTAAAACCCCCAAAACCCTAAAATCCCTAAAAATCAAAGAAAATGTAAAAAAATCCTAAAAACCCACTAAAACATTAAAAAGCCTTTAAACCCCTAAAAACGTTAAAAAACTCTAAAACCATTAAAAACCCTAAAAAAACTCAAAAAACCCCTAAAAACCCAAAAGACCCTAAAACCCCTAAAAACCCTAAAAACCACTAAAAATCCCTAAAACCCCCCAAAATCCCTAAAAACCCTAAAAAATACTAAAACAATATAACTACTAAAAAATACCTAAAAGTTCAAGATATGATACCATATTGGGTTTGTGGTATTTGTTGGTGGAAATGTGAAATGCAAGAGAATGAAGTATAAGAAATGAAAATTAAAATAAATGCATGAAAATAAAAAAGGAAGGGGTGATCAATTTGGACCCCAAGGATACTTTCCCCTTAAAATCCTAATTATAAAGCACCAAAAAGGTTGATCACTCCTTTGATATGAATTACTTTCATTCATTAATGAACATAATAAACAGATGCATAATAATTCTATAAAACACTCAAATTCATAATTGACTTTCAAGGGGTTCAAGGAGGTGTAATTTTATAGCCAAATGAGATAGATACAAGTCGAAATACCTATCCCACAAAATTCTAAATCCTAAAAATGATTTTTGACTTTGTTTACACATGCCCATGGATTTAGAGGATAATATATCCACCAAGAATACTTTTTTGAACCTCCCTAAAGACTTTGAATATTCCCACCATGACTTTGGAGATAAGGGCCCCACCACCTTTTGACTTTGGAGATTTACTTCATGCAAGTGGATAAAAAATTAATGGGATCATTTGTGTGGGATATTTAGGTTCACTTTTGGGATTTAATAAGTGTGATTAAAGGCCCATTTGATCCACTCATGCATGTATGTTGGGCCACATCTTTTAATTTCAAAATGAGGATATATAAAGCCTCTTTCATCCTCCTCATTCTTCCTATTGCCATTGGTCCACCAATAACATGCAATGGGATTGTGTATTTATGTTCCTTCAACCATCCATGCCATGATCTCTCTCAACTCCTCACTGCATATGTGCACCATGATCCTCATCATCCCCTCCCTCTTCAAAAAAATTCTTCCTAAAATCTTTATATTCAAAGGGAGAAAGATCAGTAATATTAAAGATGGCACTCACATTTCCATACATATTGGGAAAGTAAATCTTGTAGGAGTTATCATTGATTATTTATAATACTTGAAAAGGTCCATCTCCCCACGGTTAATGTTTTGATTTTCTTCTCTCTGAGAACCTTTCCTTCCTCACATTCACCCACACCCAATCTTCGGGTTCTAGTACAAACTTATGTCAACCCTCGTTTTCTTGCTTCACATATTTTTCATTTCTTCATTCAATTTTGGCTTTCACTTTGGAATGTAAATCCTGAACAAAATTTTTCCTTCTCCTCACTTATAAGACCAACAACCTCATTAGTAATAAATGAAAGAATATCTAACAGAGTCATTGGGTTAAATCCATAAACAATCTTAAAAGGTGAGAAGTTAGTAGTGGAATGAACTGCTCGGTTATATACAAACTCTATGTGTGGAAAAAAAATTCCAAATTCTTTAGATTTTTTTGAGTTATTGCATGAAAGAGGGTAGAATGAATCGTATTCTCCACTTTAGTTTTCCAATTAGTATAAGGATATACAAAAGTTGAGAACATTAATTTAGTTCCCAATTTATTTCAGAAAGTCCTCCAAAAGTGGCTAAGGAATTTCACATCCCTATCACTTACAATGATTTTGGGTAGCCCATGTAATCTTACAATTTATTTGAAAAATAAATCTTCTATATGAATAACATCATTAGTTTTTGAGAAAGTAATGAAATGAGCCATTTTTATGAATTGATCCACAACAACAAAATTGTTATCTTTTCCCGATTGGGATCGAGGAAATCACAACACAAAATCCATAGAAATGTCGGTCCAAGGATGGGATGGAATGGGAAAGGGGGAATACAATCCATTAGGTTGAGCCTTAGACTTTTCATCCTTACAAGTGACACATTTATCACAAATTTAAATATCATATTTTCTTATGCTTGGCTAATAAAAATGTTTATGCAAAATAGCTAGTGTTTTGTCAACACCAAAATGCCCCATCAAATCACCCAATGAGTTTCTTTTATAGGTAATTATTGATTTGAACAATTTGAAATGAATAATTTATCCCTTTTGAAAATAAGATATCATTTTTTAATAGTCTTTAAATCCATGTTTTTTCACAAAATGTCCAAATTTGAGAAAAATATCAATAATTTTCATACATTCCCTTTAATATCTCAAGTCCAAGTAATCAAGAATTACGAGAAGTAAGAAGATTATACCTTCATGAAAGAGCATCAAGAACGAAATTTTTCTTACCTATTTTTCTTGATCACTTAGAGTAGAGTCTCAATAAATTGCATCCAAGACGCATGTCGCTTATTCAACTTACCTTGGGACATCATATACATAAGGCATTCATGGTCGGAATGAATAATGAAAACTTTTGGAAAAAAGTAATGTTGCCATGTTTCCAAGGTTTGTTTCAAAGAATAAATTTATTTATTGTAAGTTTAATAATTTAATGATTCCCTATTCAATTTCTCACTAAAGTATGAAATTGGACATCACTCTTTTGTCAAAATAGCACCAATACCAACTCCCAATGCATCACAGTCAATTTCAAAAAAAATTGTGAAATCTGGTAGCCTTAAAAGGGGAGCATTGACCAATTTTTATTTGAGTGTGTTAAAGAATTTTTCTTGTTTTTTAACTCATTTAAAGACCACATGTTTCTTTATAAGTTCATTAAGAGGTGTAGCGATGGATGAAAAATCTTTTACAAATATTCTATAGAAGATTTATAATCCATGAAAACTCTTAATATCAGTTGTGTTCTTTGGTGTGGGACACTCGTGAATTTATTTGACATTTTCCTCATCCACGGAGATCCCTTCTGCCCCTATAACAAATCCAAGAAACACAACATAATCCATAAAAAAGGAACATTTTTTAAGATCTTCATAAAACTGGTTTTCTTCAGGGGTATCACACACCAAACACAAGTGTTAAACATGGTTGTCTAGAGATTTTCTACACACCAAGATATCATCAAAATAGAAAACCATGAATTCTACTATAAATTAATTAAGGACATGGTTCATCAAGATCATGAATGTACATAGTGAATTAGGTAATCCAAATGGCATCACTAACCACTCATACGAACCAAACATATTTTTAGAAGCAGTTTTCCATTCATCGTCTTCTTTCATTCAAATTTAGTGGTATCAATTTTTAGATTGATTTTTGAAAACAAATAATCCCCATGTATTGCAATGTCCAGGGACGGGGGAGAAATACAAGAAAATACCTACACTACTAGCAAATAATCTCCATGTAATTCATCAAGCATGTCATCAAGTAGAGGGATGGGATAAAATTACTTAAATTTCTTCATTAGTTATTCAACTTGACACTGGATATCTCTAGTCTATTCTAGATTAGCACTATATGCTCGATTATTGGGAATTATGGAACCAGGTATGATGTCAATCCTTTGATCAATGCCTATCAAAGGAGGTAATCCATCAGGTGTTTCTTCGGGAAACAAATCACCAAATTCCTACAACAAAGATACAACACTAGATATTTCAATGAGAATGTTTCCATTATCCAAAATAATCATGGTATTTCTATTTCTAAATTACCATCTTCATTTCTACCCAAGTTTGAATTTTCCTTTCTCAATTATGTCATCAAATTACTTGTAATTGGTCCCACAAATACTTTCATAGTCATTGAAATCAAGCACCGCCAATTTTACCTTCTCCTCCTCCAAGTTGTTGTGAAGTCCATACACATACGTTCAACCTTCTTACCCCACTCCAAATAAAGTTATGGGTCACTCTTCCCTTGAAAAGTGGAAGTTTCATTTTAATTCTTCCCAAGTTACTTTCTCTCCAATCAGCACATCGCCCTCACCTAGGAAATGATTATTCAAAATTGGAGTACTCATCATCACCTTCATCAATTTCTTTCCTTCATGGAGCCCTTGAAGCTGAGGAACTTTTAAAATTAAACAAAGTAGCATTCAATCTTGTAAATTGGTTAGTGAAAACTTTCATGAATAATTTGAGGTTGATTTCACTTCGTTCTCCCTTGCTCTCCATTTTTTTAAATCCTCACACACTCTTTCTCTTTTTTTAAATCTCTCAAAAAGTTCCTCACAATTTATAGCATGAAAAATTTGTTCCTACAAGTGTTATTAAATAGAATCAAGAAGAAACCTAGTAATAAGAAATTAATTATTGGAAAACTTTAATAATTGTAAATTTTAAAAGGGTTTGAATCAATGGAGTCCAAGTGAAACGATAGGTAAAGAGAAATGGGAGAAATAGTTATGGTTGAAGGTTGTATATGGATGAAGTAAAGAAGACGAAAGAGAAATATTGTAGTATAAATTCACATAATTTGTGATAAAGGGACAAAATAATGTGAAATAAATTTACAACAATTTTTTTGTTTGTTATTTTATTTTATTTTTTCTTTTCTTTTTACTGCTCTTTTTTTCAAATAATTAAACCAAGAGAGAGTGCACAAATATTTGATGATATGGTGTGGCTTAAAAAAATATGAACTTAAAAAAATGCATAAATATGACCATAAAAATTAAAAAAGGATGAAGAATAGAATTTATATATGAAAGTACCCTTCAAATTATAGATTTAAACCTGATTGGAATTCTGTATTGGATATTGTTAAATTTCAAAGAAGTAAATCTATAGCATGAATTGGTTCGGGTATATATCCAAATATATGTATCTGATTTTAGTGTTTCTAAATCCAGATGAATGATAAATTTATGAACTATAAAAATAACATATTATATGTCCATAATATTAAGGAAAAAATGACATAAATGGTGGAATAAAGCTGCGGCTAGAATTGGTTTTGGCTAAAAATGGAATCATAAGAAAAAGAAGGGAGAAATAGAAAAAATGTAAGAATATAGTTTCTTTTGTTGAGCTCTGATAAAAAATGATATGTTAATGTATTGGGTGTGTGGTATTCATTAGAAAAAATTCAGAAACACAAGTGATGGAATTAGTATAAATGGAGATTAAAAGAAATGCCTGAAAATAAAAGGGGAAGGGGGATGATCAATTATGACCCCAAGGAGTCTTCTCCCTTAAAACCCAAATTATAAAGCACCACAAAGGTTGATTACTCCTTTTATGAGCCTCACATTCATTAATTCAAGTAAAAATACCTATCCCATAAATCTCTAAAGCATAAAAACGATTTTTGACTTTGTTTACACATGCCCACGGATTTAGGCGACAAGATTTCCACCAAGAAGACCTTTTGGAACCACCCCAAAAAAATTTGAAGGTTCCCACCATGACTTTAGAGACAAGGGCCTCACCACATTTTGAATTTGAATATTTCCATAAAGAAAGTGGATAAAAATGTGTGGGATCATTTTCGTGGGACATTTAGATTCACTTATGGGATTTAATAACTGTGATTAAAGGCCCATTTGATCCTCCAATGTGTTCATGTTGGGCCACCTCTTGAAATTTCAAAAATAAGGCCACATAAATACTCTTTCAACCTCATCATTCTTACTCTTGTAATTAGGCCACCAATCCAATACAATGGGTCTTGTTCATTCATGCTCCTTCCACTATCCATGTCATGATTTCTCTCAACTATTCATTGTATATGTGCACCATGATTCAAGTTCACCAGATAGCTGACTAAGGCAATCAGGTCTTAAGGGGGAGGGGATGATGCATCCCACATCGGTTTTGGAGGAACACCTAAACAGGTTTATAGGGGATCCTTTAAACCTCCCCCCTAACAGTATGGCTTTTGGGGTGGAGTTAGGGGTTGACCCTTTTCTGCATCAGTTGGTATCAGAGCCAGCCCCTGTGGACCAGTGTCCTTTCAGGTTCTCCAGATCACCGACTGAGGCAACCAGGTCTTAAGGGGGTGGGGATGATGTGTCCCACCTCAATTTTGGATGAAAACTTGGACTGGTTTATAAGGGAAGGTACAAACCTACCCCTAATTACCTGGTTTTTAGGGTGAGGTTAGGGGTTGGCCATGTATTGCATCAATCCTTGAAAATGTAAAGAACTCTAAAAACTCAGAATACCCCTTGAAACCCATAAAAACCTAAAAACCCTTAAAAACCAGTAAAAACTCTCAAACCCCTAAAATCATTAAAAAACTCTAAAAAACATTAAAACCCCTAAAAACTTGAAAAAACACCTAAAACCAAACAAGAACCTAAAAAATCCTGAAACCTAAAAAATCGCTAAAAACCCAAAAAACCCTCAAAATCCCTAAAAACCCCTAAAAACCCTAAAACCTCCAAATAAATCCATGAAAATTTATGAAAACGTAAAAAACCCTGAAAAAACCATAAAACCCATAAAAACATTAAAAAAACCTAAAAACCCAAAAAACACTAAAAACACTAAAAACCCTTTAAATCCCTAAGAACTTTAAAAACTCTATAAAACCTTAAAACTCAAAAAAAATCCTAAAACCCAAAAAAGACCCTAAAATATTTGAAAATCCCTAAAAACCCAAGTAACCAATGAAAAAACTTAAAAACCCTCAAAATCCCTAAAAACCCTAAAAACCCAAAAAAACCATTAAAAATCCTAAAAACCCCCTAAAAACCCATGAAAACTTAAAAATGGTAAAAACCCTGAACAAACCCTAAAAACCATAAAAAACCTCTAAAACCTTAAAAACCCTAAAACCCCATAAACACATAAAAACCACTAAAAACTATAATAACCCTTTAAACCCCAAAAATGTTAAAAAACTCTTAAAAACCATAAAAACACAAAAAACTAAAAAACTCTAAAAACCCATAAAGACCCTAAAAACCCTGAAAATCCCTAAAAATCCTAAAAACCCTTGAAAAACCATAAAAACACAAAAAATCCCTAAAAACCATAAAAACCTGAAAAACCATAAAATCCTAAAAAACCTCTACAGATCGATGAAAACGTAAAAAACCCCTAAAACCCTGAAAAATCCCCGAAAACCATAAAATCCCTAAAAATCTTTAAAAACCCTAAAACCAATAAAAACTCTAAAAACCATTAAAACTATAAAAACCCTTAAAACCCCTAAAAAAGTTAAAAAAACTCAATAAACCCAAAAAAACCCCCAAGAATGTCAGAAGGGGAAGGCACTATCGGCTGCCAGTGATGGTGTCACTTGTGTGAAGGCAGGTGATGAAGCTGGAACCACCTCTGCCCCTCCGCGATGAAGACGAAGGAGGGATTACTCTGCCCTCCCACATCCCATGGCAACTAGGGCCTCTTCACGAGCTGTCAGACTTAATCTAAGGGTGAATAAGTGAGAGAATATTTCAATTTCTGCAGAGCAAGAGAAGGCTAGGATGAAGCTGTTATCCAGGCTTGGAATGCAATATGATTTTGAGTCTGGATGGGACTCAACAGACATGGGTGCTAATTCAGATTTCAGTTTTGCTGATGTGGATGACGTCTTTGGTGTGGGTATGGGGTTTCGAGGTGTGGAGCTGGAGGATTTTGGTGGCGATGTTGACTGATCCTCCCCTTATGTGATCTCCCTCTTGGACTTTTTGACTTGTTTGTTTTTTCTTTTTGTTTTTTTCCTTTCTTTCTATGGCCTTCGGGCTGAGGTCGTAAGGGATTTTGGGTGTGGATTAGTGGATCCCTCCCCTCCCTTGTCTTTAGTGTCTTTGTGTCTTTTCTATTAATATATTTTGGGGGGTGCCAGGAATAGCCTGGACCCGAGCCTTCCTTTCCCTAAAAATCAATGAAAACATAAAAACCCTAACAACTTGTAAAACCAATAAGAACTGTAAAAACCTTGAAAACCCATAAAAATCCTAAAAACACATAAAAACCTTAAAAACCACTAAAAATCCTTAAACCCCCTAAAAATGTTAAAGAAAAAACTTAAAGATGGCGTCTTGCTCTCCTGGTGGATCTCTCCTGTCGCGGAACTCCTCTGGGCATGGAGCTTCGGCGCTTCTGGATTGGGGGGGTGCTTTCTCCCATTGTGGTTTCAGCTTGCTCTGGTAGATCTTGTTGGTGTTGGCCCTTGGTGGTGGCGAATTTTGACTGCTCCATAATGCATCAAGATTTTGCAGTGATGTGGTCCCCTTCGGATCGGGATGGTCTCTGGCGTCGGTCTTCGATAGAGATCGGGATCTGGGTGCTCCTAGATTCTGTGGGTCTGGTCTGTGCAGTTGAAGACAGTTGCAGGCTCCTCCTATTCATCTTTGCATGGATCGTGAGGGGAACTGACGAGGTGTGGAGATCGAGCGGTGATGTGGATCCCTGGATCTGGCTCGTAGGGTGGTCTCAGCGATGGATCGGGATGGCTCCAGGTGCGATTAGTGTCACAGGTTCGTTTTCTTCTTGCGAAGGTGCTGATTGGGTGTGTGAAGCTGCAAATCTGACTTTCCGATGGTGGTAAGGTGGCTGGTGGACTAGTCTTCATCTTGTGTAGATGAAGGTTTTTGCTATCATTTTGCGTAGCAGCTGCAGACTTTCTGTGTTTTGGATGTTGTTGTTTTCTGTGGAAACTAGTTCTTGGGTTTGATGGAAGATGTCAGAACTTTTCTCGTGTTGGTTCTTCAGATCTGTGGTCACCTACAACTATTGCTAGCTTGCTCTGGTATTGTTGTGATCTGGTCCGTCTGGTGGTGAATGGATTCTTTGCTGTATTTTCTGGTTCATTGTTTTTGCATTGCATTTTTCGCTGCTTTGTGATTGTGGATGCTCTAGATGCGAATCAATTCTGGTGTTGGTTCTTGATTTTGATGTCTGCCGAGGTGAGATTCTTTTTGTGTGCTGCTGCTTGTTTACAAGGAGTGAATGGTTTTGGTGCTTTTTTGGAAAATATGGTGCTGTTAGCTACTTGCTGGTGAGATGGGCTGTGAGGAACCATGTGTTGTTGGTTGTTGTACTGTTGGCTGCAATTCTACGTGTGGCATGGTGGAGGATTCTAGGATAAGCAGCCTCGAATGCTAGAAGGGCTATTCAATTTGGTCTGCTCTGGATGTGGTTGGTTTTTCCCCTGACTACTGCTGGGTGTGATTCGTTTGGCTGAGCTATGGTGAAGGTGGAAAGATGCTAGTTGTTGGTGTGCATTGGTATGATGGTTGCCGTATGGAAGTGAACTCTGGTTGCTGGCTCTTGTGTAATTCTGGTGTTGATGGTTATGTGCTGATGGTGATGGCTTTTTTTGGTGAGGAGGTGCTGGATGCTTGTGTATTTGAGGTTGGAAGCTGGTCATTTCTTGGCAGTGAGTTGCTGGATGCTGGATGCTGCTGGATGATGGTGATGGTTGCTGCTTGGACCTGGGTGTGCTTGTTTGGTTTTTTTTTTATATTTCTTTTTGTTGGCATGGGTTGTAAGGGGTTTTCGGGTGTGGGTCATTTGACCCCTCCCCTCCCTTGTCTGCTGTGTCTCTTTTTTTCATTCTAATAAATTTGGGGGGGGCTGGGAATCGCCTGACCCTCGCATCTTCTTTTCCCTAAAAATGTTAAAAATACTAAAAAACCATAAAACACTAAAAACTCAAAAAAAACCTAAAAACTCAAAAAAACATAAAAACCTAAAAGACCCCCAAAACCCTAAACAACCTTGAAAACCAATGAAAATCCCTCAAAACACTAAAAACCCTTGAAAACCCTCAAATCCCTAAAAACCATAAAAATCCTAAAAACCATAAAAATCCTATAAAACTACTAAAACCATTTAAAAACTCTAAAAAACCATAAAGCCCATAAAAATCGAATAAAAGCCCCCTGAAACCCCTAAAGACCCTTAAAACTTTGAAAAAAACCCTAAAAACCCTAAAAACCCCTGAAAAAACCTAAAAACCCAGAAAAAACCTAAAAACCCTAAAACCATAAAAATCCCAAAACCCACTAAAAATCCATGAAAACGTAAAAACCCTTGAAAACCCCTAAAAACCATAAAACCCTTAAAAACCATAAAAAAACATAAAACCCCATAAAAATCGTAAAAACCACTAAGAACTCTAAAAACCCTCAAAACACCTAATAACATTAAAAACCCAAAAACCTTAAAATTCCAAAAACACTCAGAAAACCTAAAAACTGAAAAGTCCCAAAAAACCCAGAAAAACCCTAAAACCCTAAAACCCCTACAAAACCCTAAAAACACTAAAAAACCCTAAAAACCATAAAACCCCCAAAAAAACCATGAAAACGTAAAAAATCTATGAAAACCATAAGAAACCTTAAAAACCCTTACAAACCCATAAAAACCTAAAAATAACTAAAAACTCTAAAAAAACTTTACTTTTTTGCAAGGCTAAAAATTTGGACCATTTCTTGATTTGTGTCTGTCATCCTTGCGTAGAGGCCATGCTAATCTTCTCTGTATTATTCCAACATTATTGAATGTCTCCAAAGAGACAACTCTAAAAAACAATTTAAACTCCTAAAAATGTTAAAAATATCTAAAAACCATAAAACTCTAAAATACTCAAAAAACCCCTAAAAACCCAAAAGATCCAAAAAACCCTAAAAATCATAAATACCCCAAAACCTATGAAAAACCCTAAAAACCCCTTAAAATACCTTAAAACCATAAAAACCATAAAAATTCTAAAAACCCTAAAAACCCATGAAAACATAAAAAACCCTAAAAACCCTAAAAAACCCCTTAAAACCATAAAACCCCCCAAAATCATTAAAAAAACCTAAAAACCAATAAAACCCTAAAACCCCACTAAAACTATAAAACCCTTTAAACCCCTAAAAATGTTAAATAAACTCTAAAAAAACTTAAAACCACTAAAAAACTCAAAAAAACCTAAAATCCCCAAAATACCCTAAAAACCCCTAGTAAAGACCCTCAAAATCCCTAAAAACCCTAAAACCATGAAAACAAAAAAAATCCTAAAAACCCCTAAAAATCCATGAAAACTTAGAAAACCCAAGAAACCTTAAAAACATTAAAATACCCTAAAAATCCATAAAAACCCTAAAAACCACTAAAAACTCTAAAAACTTTTAAAACCCATAAAAGCATTAAAAACTATAAAAAACCCATAAAACCTTTAAAAAACTCAAAAAAATACCTAAAAACCCAAAAGGACCCTAAAAACCCAGAAAACCCCCAAAAACCCTAAAATTCCATGAAAACCCCTAAAATCCCTCAAAATCCCTAAAAATAATCAAAACCCCTAAAAACCCAAAAAATCATTAACTCCCCCATAAAAACCCATGAGAACGTAAAAAACCACTAAAACCCCATAAAAGCCCTAAAAATCACTAAAAACCCTTTATACCCCTAAAAATGTTAAAAACTCTAAAAAACATTAAAAACCCTAAAAAATCAAAAAACCCAAAAGACCCTAAAAACCCTGAAAACATCTAAAAACCCTAAAAACATTGAAAATCCATAAAAATGTACAAATCCCTAAATACCCAAAGAAAACCTAAAAATCATAAATATCTTAAAACCCCCTAAAAAGACATGATGATATAAAAACCCAAAAACCCCAAAAACCCCCTAAAAACCATAAAAACCAATAAAAACATTTAAAAACCCTAAAACCCATAAAAACCCTAAAACAATGAAAAACACTAAAACCACTTAAAACCCCTAAAAATGTTAAAAACTAAAAAAACCATAAAACACTAAAAAAAACCTAAAACACAAAAGAACCTTGAAAATCCTAAGAACCCATGAAAAACCCTAAAAACCCTAAAAATGATAAAAATCCTAAAAACCCTCTAAAATCCATGAAAATGTAAAAAACCCTAAAACCCTGAAAAACCCCTTAAAAAATAAATACCCCTAAAAATCTTAAAAAATCCTCAAACCCTATAAAACTCCTAAAAATCACTAAAAATTATGAAAACCATTAAAACCCCTAAAAACATTAAAAAACTCTAAAAATCCTTAAAAACCCTAAAAACTCAAAAAAAACTAATGACCCAAAAAGACCCTAAAAACCATGAACATCCTAAAAACCCTAAAAACCCCTGAAAAGCCCTAAGAACCCTCAAAATCCCTAAAAACACTAAATAACCCTTCTAAAAACCATAAAAAACATAAAACCCACAAAAATACGTGAAAAAAAACCTACAAACCATGAAACACCCCTGAAAACCTTAAAAACCCTAAAAACCTTAAAAAACCCATAAAACCCTAAAAGGACACTAAAACTCTAAAAACCCTTTAAACCCCTAAAAATGTTTAAAAAGTCTGAAAATCCTTAAAAACCTTAAAAAATTAAAAATAAACACCAAAAAAAACCCAAAGGACCCTAAAAAACATAAAACTACCTATAACCCTAAAAACCATAAAAATCCTAAAACCCCCCTAATACTCCACAAAAACATAAAAAACATAAAAAAACCTAAAAAATGATGGGAAACAGAGGTGGTGAACTAGACACTATCATCCATTTTGCAGACAATTGTTATGAATAATATCAAGAATTGGAAAGAGTGTTTTCCACATGTGGAATTCGCATATAACAGGGCCAAGCATTCCACTACTCAATATTCTCCATTTGAAATTGTTATGGATTTAACACCTTGACCCAATTGATATAGTCTCTTTGCCTGTGCAGGAATCAACTAATATGGATCGGAAATTATGTGCTGAATTCATCAAGCAACACCATGAAAAGGTAAGGAAAAATATTGAGCTAATGACCTAGAAATGCATTGATTATGCAAACAAGGGTTGTAAGCAAGTGTTGTTTGAACCTGGTGACTTAGTCTTGATTCATGTGAAAAAGGAAAGATTTTTGGACAAGTAGAAATCAAAACTCATTCCATGATGAGATGGACCATTCCGAGTGCTCGAAATGATTAAAAAAAATGTCTACCAGATAGCTTTAGTAGGTGAGTATAGTGTAACTGCCACTTTCAATGTTTCTAGTCTTTCTCTGTTTTAGGTGTAGAGAATGAATATTCAAGGAAAATTCTTTTTCCAGAGGGGGGGGGGGTGATGAGAACCAGGCTGAAGGAACCATGTTAATTGCAAGGGTGGAGGAGTTGAATTTTCAAGGCCTCCTGATGTGGGGGAGATTAAAGAGGTTTGAATGCTACAATGGGTGCCCATCTCACTTCATTAAATGCCCAAAGGATCTTTCCATGCATGGATGGAGAAAATGGGGATATTATCTTACTTATTCAAGCCCAAAAAAGATGTTTAAAGCTTATACTACATGGTTGCATGAATTTTGGAATCCTTTCCCACGTGGAGAATTCTAGAATGGCATCTTTGGACACTAAAGTCAAATCTTGTAGGCTAGGTACTCAAAGTCAAATATGGTGGGATATGGGTGGAAATACATGTGTTTCTTTTCCTAAAAGTCATTATTAGAATATAAATTTTTTAATATAAGGGGATTAGGTGGGAATAGGATTTAAGAATTTAGGGTATTATACCCTTGACCTTTTGTGTCACCCCTTGGCTATAAATAGCCAGCTCATTGTACTCTCATTCAAGTTTGAATTAGTGAAACTCTATGAGTTTATTTTTTGAGGAAAATTATTTTATCCCATTGATCTTGTGAATTACTTCCTTGTCAATCTACAAGTTAGATTGGTGATCCAAGATCACAAAGCCGCCAATTTTGTGCCTCAACACAAGTGTGTGGTTGTGTGGATTGGCCATCACACCCCTCCCTTGTGTGAGTTATCTAAGAAGTAGGTCATTCTCCATGAAGTGTTGATTGAAAACTTGCATCAATTATCCATACCTATCATCCACCACTTAGCTCGAAACTACAACCTACTTCTCTCACCCTATGCTGTGAAGACTGGGTCACCCCGAGCACTTGCAACACCCATAACCCCTTGAAAACCATAAAAATGACAAAAATTATTTAAAAAACCTAAAACCCCATAAAATCCTTAAAAACCACTAAAAACTCTATAAACCCCTTTAAACCCATAAAACGTTAAAAAACACTAAAAACCCATAAAACCCCTAAAAAACTCAAAAAAAAAACTAAAAAAACCTAGAAGACCCTAGAACCCTGAAAACCCTTTGAAAAAACAATAAAAACCATCAACATCCCTAAAAATCCTAAAAAGAATAAAAATACTAAAACAACCCCAAAAACCAATGAATAGGTTAAAAACCCTAAAAAACTAAAAAACTTTGAAAACCATAAAAACCTCTAAAACCTTTAAAAACCCATAAAAACCGAAAAAACCACTAAAAATTTTAAAACCCTTAAATCCCCTAAGAAATTTAAAAACTCTAAACAGCCTTAAAAACTTTTTAAAAAAATCAAAAAAATCCTAAAAACTTAATATGACCCCAAAACCCCCAAAACCATAACCCCCCCCCCAGAAAACCCCAAAAAACCTCAAAATCCCTAAAAACCATAAAAACCATAAAAATATTAAAAAACCCTAAAAAAATATGAAAACATAGAAATTCCTAAAAACCCTAACACCCCATAAAAACCCTAAAAACGACTAAAAACTCTAAAAATAATTAAAAACCATAAAAATGTTAAAAACTCTAAGAAAACCTAAAAACCCTAAAAAACTAAAAAAATCGTAAAACCCATAAAGACCCTAAATACCCTGAAAAACCCAAAAAACCCAAAAAACCCTAAACCCCCCTGAAAAACCCTAAAACCCCTCAAAATACCTAAAAACCATAAAACCCTAAAAATTCTAAAACCCCCTAAAAATACACAAAAATGTAAAAACCCTAGAAACCCTAAAAACCCATGAAAACCATAAAAACCCCTAAAAACCATAAAACCCCAAAAAATCCAAAAGTATCCTAAAAACTAATAAAAACTCTAAAAACCCTTAAAACCCCTAAAACCCTAAAAATGTTTAAAAACTCTAAAAACCTTAAAACCACTAAAAACTCAAAAAACCCTGGAAATCCCAAAAAAACCCTTAAGACACCTGAAAAACCCCTAAAAACCATAAAAATCCTAAAACCCCAAAAAAATCCATGAAAACATAAAAACCCATAAAATCCATGAAAACCATAAAACCCATAAAGCCTTAAAACCTTAAAAACCCTAAAACACACAAAACCCCATAGAACCCCTAATGACCACTAAAATATCTAAAAACCCTTTAATCACCTAAAAATGTTAAAAAAATCTAATAACATTAAAAACCCTAAAAACTCAAAAAAAACTAAAAACTCAAAAATACCATAAAACCCTGAAAACCTCCTAAAACCCTCAAAATCCATCAAAACTGTAAAAACTATAAAAATCCAAAAAACCCCATAAAAATCCATGAAAACGTAAAGAATCCAAAAACCCTGAAAAACTCCCTAAAACCATAAAAAACTTATAAGAACATAAAAATATATTAAAACCCTAAAAACCAATAAAATCTCTAAAAACCCAAAAACACCCAAAAACTTAAAAAACTCTAAAAAACCTTAAAACCAATATAAAAAATAATAATAAAAATAAATCCCCAAAAGACCCTAATAACCCAAAAAACCCGTAAAACCCCTAAAAGCCCAAAAAACCCCTCAAAATCCCTAATAATCCTAAAAAAATCCTAAAACCCATAAAAATCCTAAAAAATCCATGAAAATGTAAAAAAACCCAAAAAACTCTGAAAAACCTCTGAAACCCATAAAACCCCTAAAAACCTTAAAAAACCCTTAGAACTCATGAAAACCTTAAAAAGAATAAAAACCTCTAAAAACCTTACAAAATCAAAAAAACCCAAAAAAACAAAATATACCCTAAAACCCCTAAAAACACCAAAAAAACCATAAACCCCTCAGTATCCCAAAAAACCCAAAAAATCTAAAAACCCATAAAAATCCTAAAAACCCATAAAAATCCTAAAAACCCATAAAAAGTCATGAAAATGTAAAAAACCCAAAAAACCATAAAACACCCTAAAAAATCTAATACCCCATAAAAACCCTAGAAACCCACTAAATACTCGAAAACCCCTAAAAAGGTTTAAAAATTCTAAAAAACTTAAAAACCCTAAAAAATTTAAAAAAACCCCATAAAAACCCCTAAAAACCAATGAAAACATAAAAACCCCTAAATCCAGGAAAAACCTCTAAAAACATAAAACCCCCTAAAAACATTAAAAAACCCTAAAAACCCATAAATACCCTAAAACCCACTAAAAACTCTAAAAACCCTAAAACCCCTAAAAATGTAAAAAAACTCTTAAAAACCTTTAGAACCCTAAAAACTCAAAAGAAAACCCAAAAACCCAAAAAGACCCTAAAACCCTGAAAAAACCTAAAAACCATAAAAACCCATGAAAACCCATAAATAATATCAAAATCCTTAAAACCTTAAATCCCTATGAAACATAAAAATACTAAAAACCACCAAATAACCTTGAAAACATAAAAAACCCAAAAAAACTCTAAAAAACCCCTTAAAATCATAAAAATCGTAATAACCCTAAGAACCCAATAAAAACTCTAAAACCCCTAAGAAAATTAAAAAACACTAAAAAAATTAAAATCCCTAAAAACTAAAAAAAACATGAAAACCCTAAAGACCCTAAAAACCTTGTAAAACCCTAAAATCCCTAAAACCCCTTAAAACCATTAAAACCCTAAAATCCCAAAAAACCACAAAAATAAAAAAAATACCTAAAAACTCAAAAAGATCCTAAAAACCTTATAAAATCCCAAACCACTCAAAATTCAAAAGAATCCTAAAAAACCCTAAAAACTAAAAAATCCTAAAAACCCTTAAAAATCCATGAATATGCAAAGAACCCTAAAAACCCTAAAAACCCATTAAAACCAACAAAACTCTAAAAACCATTAAAAACCATAAAAATGTTAAGAAACTATATAAAACCTTTAAACCCCTAAGGAACTAAAAAACACTAAAAATCAAAAAAGAACCTAAAACCCCTAAAAACCCTAAAACCCCTAAAACCCCTAAAACCCTCAAAATATCATAAAACATAAAAAACCTAAAACCCTAAAAAATATAAAAATCCTAAACAACCCCTTAAAATATATAAAAATTTAAAAACCATGAAAACCCCCTAAAACCATAAAAACATCTAAAAGCCTTAAAAACACTAAAACCTATAAAACCCTAAAAACCCACTAAAAATTAAAAAAACCCTAAAACAGCATAAAAATGTTAAAAACTCTAAAAAATACTAAAAAACCCAAAAAACCCCTAAAACCCCACAAAGACCCTAAAAACCCTAAAAACCCTAAAATCCCTAAAAACTTTGAAAAACCCCTAAAACCCCTCAAAATCCCTAATAACCCAAAAAACCATAAAAATCGTAAAAAACTCCCTAAAAATCCATGAAAACATAAAAACCCCTAAAAAACATGAAAAACCCCTAAAAACCATAAAAACTCCTAAAAAACTTAAAAACATAAAAATCCCATAAAAACCCAAAAAACACTTAAAACCTTTAAACCCCCTAAAAATGTTAAAAAAATATAAAAACCATTAAAACCCTATAAAATTCAAAAAAAACCATAAAACCCTGAAAGAACCTAAAACCCCTAAAAACTCTCCAAATACCCAATAGCCCTAAAAACCTCTAAAAACCATAAAAATCCTAAAACCCCTTAAAATGCATGAAAATGTAAAAAACCCTAAAAAATTTGAAAACCCCTGAAAACCATAAAACCCATAAAAACACTTAAAACCCATAAAAACACTAAAAACAAAAATAACTCTAAAAAAATATTAAAACCCTTGAAAATGTTAAAAACTATAAAAAAACATTTTTGGTGCAGATGGGGTGTTTGCAAGTGTGGTTGGGGCTGATGATGGCTTGATGATGGTTCGTTTGGTTCCTTTGGATCACAGCCTCTGGTAGTTGGTTGGTGCTGGTGTGTTCTCAGGTGGGGTGTGTGAGTCTATGAATGCGTTCATTTTTGGGCGGTGTTTGTGGGTGGTGGCATGTTGTGTGCTTTTGTGGGTTGGCTTGCTGCATGTTCTTTCTTTGAAGGGCTTGGTGTGGTCTTCTTGTGTGCCACCCTCAGGCATTATGGTGGTTCATTTTTCATGCACAGACACCATTGGTCGGGGGGTTCTTCTCAGCTTGGATCATGGAAATGGTGTCGGTTATTTCTGGTTTTTGTTACTTCCTTGGTGGAGGGGATTATGTTAGCCTAGGGGTGATAATTTCCATCACGATGTTGTTTGGCTGGTAGGGGCTCTTCTGGTTCCTCTTGGATTTATTTTGTGTCGTCTTCACCTTGGAGCGATGCTTCTTAGTGCCTCATGGATGGCGCTTCATCACTCCTGGATATTGGTGTGCGTGTTTTCTTAGTGCTTCATGGTGCTGGACTAGTTGGGCTTTTTGAAGCTTCTCAGGCCTTCCAGTCATCTTATCACCTGAGGTTTCTTAGGATTTGTTCTTTTTCACTATTGATGTTGTTGGTCTTTGGGTCTTGCTCCACCTTGGGCATTCATGGTAGGGTGTTTTGATTTTTGGTGTTGCTCTTTTCCATCTGACTAAAAACCCTAAAAACCCTTGAAAACCATAAAAGCCCTAAAAATCTTAAAAACACTAAAAACCCATAAAAACCGAAAGAACTGCTAAAATTTTTAAAAACCATAAAACCCCTTAAAATGTTAAAAAACTAAAAAACCTTAAAAACCCTAAAAAACATCTATAACCCAAAAAGACCCTAAAAACCCAAAAAACCCTAAAACACCCTAAAAAATTAAAAATTACTAAAACCATAAAAAACCCTAAAAACCACAAAAATCCAAGAAAACCCATAAAAATCCATGAAAATGTAAAACACCCCTAAAAACCCTAAAACCCTTGAAAACCATAAAAAGCCCCTAAAAACCTTTAAAAACATTAAAACTGCATGAAAACCCTAAAAATCCACTAAAAACTATAAACACCCTTAAAACATTAAAAAATCTAAAAAACCATAACAATAATAAAAACCATAAAAACCCTACAACCCCCCAAAAACTCTAAAAATCACTAAAAACTCAAAAAACATTAAAAACCCTAAAAAACACAAAAAAACTCTAAGAACCCCAAAAGATCCTAAAAACCCTAAAACCCTAAAAACAATTGAAAAGCCATTAAAACCCTCAAAATTCCTAAAAACCCTAAAAACCATAAAAATCCAAAAAACCATATAAATATCCTTGAAAACATAAAAGACCCTAAATACCCAAAACCCTTGAAAACCATAAAACCCCTAAAACCCTTAAAAACCCTAGGATCTTATAAAAACCATAAAACCCCATTAAAATCTCTAAAAACACCAAAAAACATTAACAAACTCTAAAAAACCATAAAAACCTCAAAAAATTAAAAAAAATGCTAAAAACCCATAAATACTCTAAAACCCCTTAAAATCGTAAAATCCACTGAAAACCCTTAAAACCCTCGAAGTCCCTAAAATCCCTCAAATACTTGAAAAACCATAAAAATCATAAAAACCCTAAAAACTCTTTGAAAACTATAAAAATTCATAAAAACCTTAAGAAAACCTAAAAACCCCCTAAAACTATAAAAAACCTTAATACTGTTAAAAATGTTAAAAAAATAAAAAAAAACTTTAAACCCCTAAAAAATCAAAAAAAACTATAAAAACATAAAATACCCTAAAACCATGAAAACCCTTAAAACTAATGTGAGACGTATGGGGTGGCCCGATCTTCACAACATAGGGATGTAGATAAAGGGCGCGGTTAATAACTATGTGGTCGATGATGGGTATGGATAGTGGTCTCAAGTAGTCAATCAATGTTATAAGGAGTGTGGCCTACTACTCAGACAACACACTCAAGGGTGGGTTGTGATGGCCAATCCACACAACAACACACTTGGGTTAAGATACGAATTTGGGTGATTTTTTATTTTAGATCACCAATTTAACATGTAGATTGACAAGGAAAGAATTCATAAGAGAGAGGGAGGAATGTAACGATCCTCACAATGGAGATATTAAACTCATAGAGTTTCACTAATGCAAACTTAAATGGGAATACAATGCCATGGGGTGGCTATTTATAGAAAAGGGGTGACATAAATGGTCAAGGGCCTAATACCCTAAATTTATAAATCATATTCCTAACTTGTCCCTTTAAATTAAAAAAGTTAAACTTTAAAAAGGAGTTTTTGGAAAAGTAGAACATTTTATTCCACCCATAGCCCACTAGATTAAACTTTGAGTACCTAGCCCATCGGATTTAAATTTGGTGCCCAAATATGCCATTCTAGAAATACCCATGGGGGAAAGGCTTCCAAAATTCATGTAGCAATGTGGTCCAAGATTTAAACATCATGTTTGGGCTTGAATAAGTGAGATAATTGTCCCATTTTCTTCATCCATGCAAATAGATTTCCATCGGGCCTTTAATGAAGTGAGATGAGAACCCATTGTAGCATTCAACCTCTTTAATCTCCCTCACGTCATCGGTCCTTGCTAATCAAACTCCTCCACCCAGGAAATCAACTTGATGCCTTCAACATGGTTCTCATCATCCTCCCCCTCTGGAAAGGAGAAAGATTAGAATAGACACTTACACCATACTCACCTGACGGAGCTATCTTGTAAGAATTGTTGTTAATCTTCTCAATCACTCGAAAAGGTCTGTCTCCTTGAGTTATGAGTTTTGATTTCTTCTTGTCCGGAAATATTCCATTCCACATATGAATCCGGACTAAGTTACCAGGTTTGAAAAACACTTTATTTCCACCCTTTTTTTCATGATCAACATTTTATAGGTCATCCACTCGATATTTTCCTTGCCTTTTCATGGAGTTTCTTGATGAATTTTTTACACCCTTTCACTTCCATTTTAGTTTCTTACTATAAAGTCAAAGGAAATGGTTTAATAGGGTCAAGGGGGTTAAAGACATAAACAATTTAAAATGGAGAAAATTGAGTAGTGGAATGCTTGTCCATGTTATATGTGAATTCCATATGTCGTAGAAATCCTCCCAATTCTTGAGATTATTCATGAAAATTTTTCATAGAAGGGAAGATAGTGTTTGATTCACCACCTCCATTTTCTCATCGGTATATGGATAAAAAATAATAGAAAATAGTAACTTCATACTGATTTTTCTCCACAATGTCTTCCAAAAGTAACTGATGATTTTTTTTGTCTTGATCCAACACAATAATCCTTGGAATTCCATGGAGTTTGACTACTTCTTGAAAGAAAAGGGTTTCAATGTTAGTGGAATCATCTGGTTTGTGGAAAGGAATAAAATGTACCAGTTTAGAAAGTCGGTCCACCATAAAAAAATTGAATATATCCCCCTCTTGTTCCTTGGTAACCCCATAATAAATTCCATTGATATGTACTCCAAAGAGGTGTTGGGGATTGGGAGAGGAAGATATAATCCATGGGGATTCAGTTATGATTTGGATTTATAGTAGATAATGCACTTTTGCAAAAAAAAAACAATATATCTAGATATCATAGTCTAATAAAAATAATCACTAAGAATGCTTAAAGTTTTTTTAACACTGAAATGTTCCATTAACCCATTGGAATGTGACTACTTTAGTAAAAGTAAATGGATAGAGAAACAAGAAATGAAAATCTTATCAATACGGAATAAGAAACCATCATATAAATAGAACATTTTCCGACTAACTCTAGGTTTACAATGACTATAAGGTTCACCAAAATCTCTATTAGTGACATATAAATATTTAACTTATTCAAAACCAAAAATTTTAGAATCTATCAAGGATAAAAGAGAATATTTATGTGAAAGTGCATATACCATAATATTTTCTTTTACCTTTTTACATTTTATGACTTATGGAAATAATCTAATGAATTTTATCCATCTAGTATGTCTCTTATTTAGTTTATGTTGGCTCCTAAGGTACTTAAGAACCTCGTGATCAGAATGGATCACAAATTATTTAGTCCAAAGATAATGATGCCATGTTTCTTGTACTATAAACAATGTGTACAAAACTTTATCATATGTAGCATAGTTTTGATTTGGTCCATTTGACTTCTCACTAAAGAAAGAAGAAGGCTTACCTTCTTTCAAGAGTACTCCTCCTATACCAATCCTACTTGCATCACATTAAATTTAAAAGGTCTTACCAAAGTCTAAAAGTGTAAGAAGAGGGTCTTGGGTGAGTCACTCCTTAAGATAATGGAATCCCTTCTCTTGATTTCCCCCCCATTTGAATGGAGTGTTCTTCTTTATCATCAAATTGTACGGTACTTCTAGTGTGTTGAAGTCCTTCATGAATATCATGTAAAAACTAAAAAGCCCATGGAAACTTCTTACCCGTCCAACAGAGGTGGGATTTGGCCACTCTGTAATGGCTTCTATCTTCTCAATATCTACCAAAACTCTATAAAAACTTACAAAAAACTCCAAGGAAAATAATTTTATCGAGGAAAAATTCGCATTTATTAATGTTTCTAAACAATTTTTTCTTCCTTGACACCTCTATGACTTTTATTAAGTAATAATATACATGTTTGTGAAAAGTCCTACTATATACCAAAATATAATAAAATTAAACTACCACAAATTTTCAAATATATTCATGTAAAACATGATTCATTAAACTCATAAATGTGATAAGTTCATTGGTTAGACCAATGGACATGACTAACAATTTATAAAGTCCATGTGTTGTCTTAAATATTTTTTTTCTAATCATCTATTTATTTCATTCTAATTTGATGGTAGACACTTATTAAATTAATTTTTTAGAAAATAGTATATCCATTTTACTCATCCATCATGTCATCCAAGCTAGGGAGAGGATGATGATACTTGAACATGATGTTATTGATGACTCTATAGTTAATGAACATTCTCCATGTTTCATCCTTATTGGGCATTAGAAGTACTAGTAAAACATGGGGATTAAGGATCTCTATGATATAGTCTATGTGAAACAAATCCTATACTTTCCTTTGAATTTCTTCTGTCTCCTCTAGGTTGGTATGATATCTAGGGCGTTTTGGTAGTGATGATCCAGGTATGAGTTCAATTTGATGCTCAGTACCTCTAATGGGTGGAAAACCCGGTGGCACCTCTTATGAAAATACATCATCGTACTCCTAAAACAAGGACTCAAAAACATTTGGAAAAGGGGTTAAATCGTTAGTATTTAGAAACACCTATTTGTACATGAGTACTAGTAGGATTTTCTGTGAAAATAATGCTTCCTTAAACTCACTCTTTTTTTCCAACATCACACTTTTCTTCTCTCAAATTCTTTTTCCCTCTGTATTTTTCTTTACTCTCTATGTCTTTTCTTCTCTCATTTTATCTCTTTCCCTCATTCTCTCCCTTTTCATTTTTAATTTTTATTCTTCATCACTCATTTTTTTACATATCTCTCAAAATTTGATCTTCCAATTTTTTTTGGGGGGATATGGGTTTGAGGGTTATAGGTTTACCTTGGAGTACAAAAGAGTGACAGTTCAAGAACCCATCATGAGTAACACATCAATCATACTTCCATGGACGAACAAAAACAAATGGAAAGCCTCCATAGGACCAACATTGCATAAAACATCATCTTTATACTTACCAATAGTGAAAAATACCTTTACTTTCTTGGTGAACTTCATCTCCCTACAATCATTCAACCACTAAAGCTGGTAAGAATGTTGGTGCCTCAAATTCAAGAGTCCCAACTTGTCAACCAACTCTGTACTCGCCACATTGTCATGACTCCCCCATAAATTAAAACATTAAATACCTTCCCATTGATCGTTCATCATGTATGGAAAAGGTTCTCTCACTAATTCTTCTCTCCTATGGTCATTTTGTACATAAAACTCTCATAGTGACAAAAATCTAACCATCTTACACAAATTACCCATCAATAATATCTAGATATTCCTCCTTCTCTTTTGATCTCTCTTTATCAGTCTCCCACTCTCCATAATTGTTTATGGTCATGGTGCACTGGTTTGGGCATTCTCTATCAATGTGACCCCTTCCATGACATTTGAAACATCTAATATCCCGATTCCCTGTTTGATTAGCCTCAATAGTAGGTTTCTTGGGTGGAATAATTACCTTATCACTTTTATGATCAACCAACTCTTTTAGATTTGATGATTCTCCAGTCTCCTTCCTCAAATTTCTCCACGTAGTGAAAGGGGTAGTGGGTTTCATCATGTTTCTACTCTTTTTTATTTTTCTATTGACCTTGGTGGCTTGGTGGATCATATCTTGTATCTACACATGTTGGTACATCTCTACTTTATCAGTAATCTACTAATTGAGACCATGTAAAAAAACATTCCATGGTTGCCTCTGGATCCTCCTTAATGTTTGCTCGAATCATGGAAATTTTCATATCCTTGTAGTAATATTCTATACTATTACTCCCTTCGGTGAGGTGATGAAGTTTTTGGGTGGATATCTCTATAGTAGTGTGAGGGAACAAACCAATTCCGCATGGAAAACTTCACGCCATCCCAAATATTGATGGGATTTCCACCATATCTATCCCTCTCCTTTTTCATTTGATCCCACCAAATTAAATCATAATTAGAAAATTCAAGGGAAGTATGTTTATCCTTTTTCTCCTTAGAATATGCATGGCATGAAAACACCTGTTCGATACACATCTCCCACTATAAGTATGCTTCCAGGTCACTTTTCCCCTGAAATGAAGGGACCTTTCACCTTGATCCTACCAACCAGTTCATCATTATGTTCTCTCCTTTGGCCTTATTTGGTTTGTTGGTACAACCTCCTCCTTGATGGGATATCCTCAAAATCACCATCAATGCTTTCCATAGAATCCTCCTTGATGTGGGGGTGATGTGGTTTCAGAGTGCGCCGTGGATTATCATGGATCATCCTTGGGCTTAGTTGATTCTCAAGGTTGTCAATACTCTCCTAGAGCACCTCCAACTTCCTAGCAAGAAGCTTCTCTAAATGGATTACCAATTCTTGCATTTGGAGTAGCGTAGCTTCTAGTTTGGGAGATCTACTTTAAATTCCTTCATCGCTAGCATGAGAATTTCTCTTCCCATAATCTTTTTCCATGATATTTAACACAAACACAAACACACATGCAAAGAAACACACACACACACACACAAGATACACACACTCACACACACAAGATATATACACTCATGCACACAAGATATACACACTAATGCACACAAGCATACACACTCACGCACACAAGATATACACACTTAAGCACACATGGATAAACACTCACAAGTTTTTTTCTTATTTCTCTCCACGCAACACTCAATTCAAAACCCAAGATATTATAAAATTTAAAACCTTATTTAGAGAGATCACATTCCACCATTCCTTCCCAAATCATAATTGTGTTGGGGGATGGTTTAACATAGCCTGTTTGAGTTATAAAGGGATACAAAATTGTAGAGTGTGGAAAAAATGTATAAAATATGGGCAAATGGTGGAAAATGGTGGATGGGTGTAATAAAGGGGTTTTTCCCGATTCTGAAAGATTATAAAAATTATTAACACTATGATCCAAATATGATATGGTGATGAAGAAAAAAATGACCGAGAAAGTGATGTATGGAAATGGAAAGTGATAATGTAAATCATGAAGAAGAAGTCTTTGTATCTGCATTTTTTCTTTTTTCTTGTCAAATATCCCTAAAAAGTGGTGTGATTAGAGTTTTAACACACAAGATGATGAAAGGAGAGTAAGAATTTTTTTTAAATCACTCAAATAAAGGATGTGCTTAATTTTGAAAAGCATATAATGATGAGTTTATAGAATTTGATTTTTTTTTATTTTTTCTGGATAGAAATCACATATAGAGAATTAAATGAAAAAAGAATATGGATGGATAACTAGATCAATGTAAAAATATTTCAATCTTGTACAACATAGGCCAATTATAGAGGTTTTCCAAGAAAAAGGTTTTTTTGAATGGGTGTATAATAAGGAAAGATGAGAAGGATAATGGATATATGGGACAAAAAAGGGTGATAAATTCCAATCATGTTAACTATATCTCTGATACCAACTGATGCAAGATACATGGGGTGGCCTGATCTTCACAGCATAGGGTTACAAATGAAGGGTATGGATAGTGGATTCAAGTAGCTAATTAATGGTATAAGAAGCGTAGCCTATTACTTTGACAACACACTCAAGGGAGGCTGTGATAGCCAATCCACAAAACAATCAACTTGGGTTGAGACACAAATTTGAGGGCTTTGTAATCTTGGATCACCAATCTAAATTCTAGATTAACAAGGAAAGAATACAGAAGATAAAAGGGAAGAAAGTAACGATTCTCATAATGGAGAGAATAAACTCATAGAGTTTCACTAATGTGAACTTGAATGAGAATACAATGCCATAGAGTGGTTATTTATATTCAATGGGTGACATAAAAGGTAAAGGTAAAAATACCCTAAATTCTTAAAGCCTATTCCAACCTTGTCCCATTAAAGTCAAAAAGTTAAAGAGTAACAATATTTTTTTTGGAAAAGTAAGACATGTCTTTCCACCCATAGCCCACAAGATTTGACATTGAGTACCTATCCCACCAGATTTGACTTTGGTGTCCAAAAATGCTATTCTAGAATTCTCCATGTGGGAAATACTTCTAAAATTCATGTAACTAGATGGAGAAATCTTTAAACATCATTTTTGGGCTTGAATAAGTGAGATAATAGGCCCATTTTCTCTATCCATGCAAGGTGAGATCCATTGGGCCTTAAATGAGGTGATATGGGTGCCTTTTATATCATTGAACCTCTTTAATCTCCCTCATGTTATCAGGCCTTGCAAATCTAACTCATCCGCCTGGACAATTGACTCGGTGCCCTCAACATGGTTTTCATCAAAAACCCTAAAACCCCCCTAAAAACCATATAACCTTCAAAATCCCTCAAAACCCTAAAAAACCTTAACAACCATAAAATCCTAAAAAATCTCTAAAAATCCATGAAAATATAAAAACTACTAAAAATCATAAAAAACCCCTGAAAACCATAAACCCCTAAAAACCTTAATATCCCCAAAACCCATAAAACACCTAAAAACACTAAAAATCCTTTAAACCGCTAAAAATGTAAAGAAAATGCTAAAAAATATTAAAAACCCCAAAAAACCCAAAAACCCACTTAAAACCCTAACCCCCCCCCCCCAAATATATAAAAACCATAAAAAACCCTAAAAACAATAAAAATAATAAAAAAACCCCTAAAAATCCATGAAAATGTAAAAAACCCTAAAAAACTCGAAAAACCCCTAAAACCATAAAATCCTCTAAAAACCTTAAAAACTCTAAAAACTGATAAAATCCCTAAAAACCACTAAAATCTCTAAAAAAAATTTAAACCCCTAAAAGTGTTAAAAATTAAAGGGTTTTTTGGGTGTGGGTCATTTGACCCCTCCCCTCCCTTGTCTGTTGTATCTTTCTTTCTAATAAATTTGGGGGGTTGGGAATAGCCCGACCCTTGCATCTTCCTTGCCCTAAAAACGTTAAAAACTATAAAAAACCTTAAATACACTAATAAATCAAAAACCCTTAAAAACCCTAAAACCCCTAAAACCCCCTAGAAAAACCTTAAAACCCATTAAAATCCATAAAAACCAAAAAAAACTTAACAACCATAAGAATCCTAAAAATCACTAAAAATCCACGAAAACATAAAAAAACCTTAAAACCATGAAAAACCCATTGAAAACCATAAAAAACCATAAATCACCCTAAAACCCATACAAAATCACTAAAAAATCTGAAGACCCTAAAATCCATAAAAATCCTAAAAAATTACTAAAAATCCAAGAAAACGTAAAAAACCTTAAAAACCCCTGAAAATCATAAAACCCCCTAAAAACCTTTAAACCTCCAAAAACCAATAAAACCCATAAAACAATAAAAACTCTAAAAACCCTAAAACCCCCTAGAAACTTTAAAAAACTCTAAAAAACCTTTAAAATACTAAAAAAATCAAAAAACCCCTAAAAACCCAAAAGACCCTAAAAACCTTGAAATACCCTAAATACCCTAAAAACTCCTGATAAAAACTAAAAAACCAAAAAATCCCTAAAACCCCTAAAAATCCTATAACCATAAAAATCCTAAAAACCCAATAAAAATCCGTGTAAACTTAAAAATCCCAAAAAACTTTGAAAAACCCCTAAAAACCATAAAAACTCCTAAAAACCTTAAAAACCCAAAAAAACCAAAAAAAACCTAAAACCAATAAAAACCCTTAAAACCCCTAAAAATGTTAAAAAACTATAAAAAACCTAAAATGCTAAAAAACTCTAAAAAACTACTAAAAACCCAAAAAGACTATAAAAATCCCTAAAACCCTCAAAATCTCTAAAAAGTACAAAAATCCTATAAAAAGTACAAAAATCCTAAAAAGCCACTAAAATCCATGAAAACGTAAAAGACCCTTAAGAATCTCTCAAAATGATAAAACCCCTAAACACCCACAGAAACACTAAAACCACCTAAAATGTTAAAAAATGATAAATAACCCTTAAAACCATTTAAAACTCAAAAACCCTTAAAAATTCAAAAATACCCAAAAGACCCAGAAAACACCTTGAAAACCCCTTCATAATTCCTAAAAACAACTATAATGTCTTAAACCCCTTAAAACCCCAAAAAAAGATAAAAAACTATAAAAAACCATAAAACCTAAAAAATCAAAAAAACCCTAAAAACCCAAAAGACCCTAAAAACCTTGAAACCCATTGAAAAACCCTGGAAAACCTTAAAAAACTTATAAACTTGAAAACCCCAAAAAACTCTTAAAATCCCTAAAAACCTTGAGAATATGGCGGTACACTCTCCTGGAATTCTCTCCCTCTCATCGCGATTTCTAAGGTTTCCTCCAGACTCCCCTGCGGAAGGTGGGGTTCCCCGACTATCTCGGCCTTGTGGGGGGGGGGCACTCGTGGTGATGGTGGGTCGATGTAGTGTCCTTCAGTGAAGATGTTGTTCTTCGACGGCTTCACGTTTCCTTAGCAGCAACGCCGATTGGGGTTTTGGCTCCGTTTGAATCCCTGGATCGCGGGGGTAGATCTCAGCGACATAGAACCCCAACAGTGTTCTCTAGACCAAAGGTGGAAGGCAACGATGGTTTTTCCTCGTTTTAGTTCTCATAGTTTCTATCTTGCAATGCAAGAGGTTTGTTCAGTGTTCTGGTCTGATCTTTTCCTCAATCCATGAAGAAGTTGCAGGTACGTGTTTGGTATGGTCCCTCAGCTTCTTCTCCGCTTCACACTTTTGATGCTAGATTTTCTCGAATTCCCTGGCTATTCTTGATCTACTATTTATTAGTTGTGGCTGTGTTGATAAGTTACTGTGTGTACTGGTTACTTGTTTTACTGAGATTTGTGAAGTGTTTTTTGGTGTCATCCTTCAAGTTTTCTCTGAAGTGTTAGGCGTTGTGTTTTGGTTCTTGCTATGATTACTGGTGTATCATTGCTAGCTTTTTTGCGAGGCGTGGAATGCTGGAAGCTTCTTGGTCTGAAGGACTTTTTTGCCAGTTTTTGAGCTATGATATCTTTGGAGATGATGGGTTAGAATGTGTTGGTTGCTGGATTTTGACCTGCTTTTTGATAGGAGATGGTTGGATTGGAGGTGGTGATTATTATGATGTTGATTCTGGTGATACTGGTGATTTTGTTCCTAGTTTCTGGGATTTAAAGAGATGGATGTTGGATTTGATGAGGATTGCTGGTTGCTACTTGTGTGTGATGTCATTTGGTGAGTGTTGGTTTTGGATGATGGAGTGCGGATGCCCACTTTTGTCGTTCCCCTTGACTCGTGCATCCACCTCTTCTCTTTCCTCCCTCCCCATCATATTGGACCCCTTCTTGGTTCGGTATGATGGAGCATGAGGTGGTTTTGGGATGGTGTTGGTGGTCCTGCTCAGCATCAAGGGCGCGTCTTGGCAGGGCGGCGGTGTTAAGCGGTGATGGCTTGGGAAGCTCAGTTTGGTGTTTTGGCTGATGGTAGCTGATCTCGGTTCGGTGATGGATTATGGTGGAAAGCTGTTGGCTGCGGTGTTGTTTCGGTGATGATGGTCGCTGGAGAGAAACGACTTGCTGGGAGACGTCTACTTTGGTGATACTGGATGCTTGAACTTGAGCTTGTGTGTTTTTTGCTGATTGGCAGGGGATATGGAGCTGCCGAATGCTGGAGTTGGAGGAGAAGGTGCTGAATCTGCTGTTGTGTTTGGCTTTGTGTGTTTTTTCTTTTTGGATTTTTCTTTTTTTTGGGTCTTTTGTGTCTTGGGTTGTAGAGGGTTTTTGGGTGTGGGTTGATTGACCCCTCCCCTCTCTTGTCTGTTGTATCTTTTTTGCATAATAAATTCTGAATGGGTCGGGAATAGCCGGGTCTCACACCTCTTCTACACTAAAAACCCTAAAAACCCTAAAAACCATAAAAATTCATAAAAAGCCTTAAAAATCCATGAAAATGTAAAAAACATAAAAACCCCAAAGACCCCCTTAAAGCCATAAAAACCACTAAAACCCTTAAAAACACATAAAACCACTAAAACTAAAAACCCCAACCCCCCCCCCCCAATACCCCTAAAAACCATAAAACCCCTTAAAACCCCTAAAAATAATAAAAACCCTAAAAACCCACTAAAAACTCTAAAATCCTTTAAAACCTTAAAAATGATAAAAAAACTCTAAAAACCTTAAAAACTCTAAAAAACTAAAATAATCCCAAAAACCAAAAAGGAACTTAAAACCCTGAAAAATAGAAAAAACCCATGAAAACCCCTCAAAATACCAAAAATCCCTAAAAATACCAAAAAACCGTAAAATTCCTAAAAAAACACAGAAAATCCATGAAAACTTAAAAGAAACCTAAAACTCTAAAACCTCTAAAAAACATTATCCCCCCTAAAAAACTTAAAAACCCATAAACACCCCTAAAACCCCTAAAAATCAATAAAAACTCTAAAAAACCATTAAACCCCTAAAAACAATAAAAACTATAAAAACTTTAAAAACCCTAAAAACTAAAAAAACATAAAAATCTAAAGACCTTAAAACCCTAAAAACCCTAAAAACCCTTGAAAACCCTTACAAATCCTAAAAAACACTAAACACCCTAAAATCTTAAAAATCATAAAAAACCAAAAAACCCTCTAAAATCCATGAGAAGATAAAAACCTCAAAAACCCAGTAAAAATCCATGAAAACATAAAAACCCCTAAAAACCATGAAAACCCCTGAAAAAACAAAAATCCCCTAAAACCCCCATAACACTCCAAAAAATCACTAATATCTAAAAAAGCACTCAAAACCACTAAAAACATTAAAAAACCATAAAAGACATTAAAAACCCTAAAAAACTTGAAAAAAACCCTAAAACCCTAAAACCCCTTGAAAACCCCTAAAACCCTCAAAATCCCTAAAAACCCTAAAAATCATAAAAATCCAAAACCCCACTAAAAATCCTTGAAAATGTAAAAAACTTTGAAAACCCCCTGAAAACCATAAAACCCCTAAAAACCTTAAAAAAATCCTAAAAACCCATAAAACCCACAAAAACCACAAAAAAATTCTAAAGACCCATTAAACCCCTAGAAATGTTATAAAACTCTAAAAAACCTAAAAAACTCTAAAAACACTAAAACATAAAAATACCCTAAAAACCCTAAAAATCATAAAAACCATAAAACCTTTGAAAAACCTTATATACTATCAATATCCCTAAAACCCCTAAAAACCATAAAATCCCAAAAAAACCCTAAATATCTATGAAAATGAAAAAACCCCTGAAAAACCCATGAAAACCATAAAAACCCCTAAAAACCAAAAAAACCCTAAAAACCCCAAAAACGCCATAAAACCCTAAAAACTTACCAAAATATGTAAAAACCCTTTAAACCCCAAAAAACTCTAAAAAACATTAAAAAACATTAAACACCCTAAAAATCAAAAAATAAACCCTAAAAATCCAAAACACCCAAAAACCCTAACAAACCCTAAAAACCCTAAAACCCCTAGAAAAAACTTGAAAACTCTCAAAATCCCTAAAACCCTAAAAATCATAAAAATCCACCCCCTCAAAATCCATTAAAATGTAAAAAAACCAAAAAACCAATAAAAACATTAAAACCCATAAAAACCCTAAAACCCCACTAAAAACTTTAAAATCCCTTAAAACCCCTAAAAACGTTAATTTTTTTTTAAAAAAATTAAAACCCCTAAAAAACTCAAAAAATCATAAAAACCTCAAAAAACCCAGAAAACACCTAAAAAATCCTAAAATACATCAAAATCCCTGAAAACACTAAAAAATATTAAATGCCCAGCCCCAAAAAACTGTAAACATTAAGCTCCAAAAAACCATAAACCCTCATCCCCCAAAACCCTTAACCCTCATCCACAATAACTCTTAAAACCTAGCTCTAAAAAACCCTAAACCCTTAGTCCAAAGAAAACCTAAACCCTCATCCATAAAAAACCCTAAATCCTAAACCCAAAAAAACCTAAACTCCCAGGCCCCAAAAACCCAAATCACTTATACCCAAAAAACCTTAAACCCTCATCCCCAAAAAACCCTCAACCTGAGCTCCAAAAAACCTACAACTCTCAACCCAAATAAACCCTATACACTCATCCCATAAAAACCTACAACCCTGAATCTTAGAAAACACTAAACCCTCAACCTTAGAAAACCCTACACCCCCAGTCCCAAAAAATCCTAAACCCTTTAATAGAAAAAACCCTAAACTCTCAGTCCCCAAAAACCCAAAACCAACAGCCCCAAAAAATCCTAAACCCCCATCCCTAAAAAAATCCTAAACCCTCAACACCAAAAATCCCCAAACCCTAGGGCCCAAAAATATTAAACCCATATCCCAAAAAACCCTAATCCCTTAGCCCCAAAAAACCCTAAACCCTTAGCCCCAAAAAACCTTAAACCCTCATCTCTAAAAAACCCAAAACCTTTTGAACAAAAAAACATTAAACCCTCAGCCCCAAAAAACCCTAAACCCCCATCCCTAAAAAACAAAAGTCCCTAATCCTCAAAAAACCCTAAACCCTCATGCCCAAAAAACCAAAAACATTCAACTCCAAAAAACCCTAAACCCTCATCCCCAAAACACAATGAAATCACAGCCCCAATAACTCCTAAACACACATCCCCAAAATTCCATAAAACCTCAGCCCTAAAAAAACCTAAACTCTCAGTCCCTAAAATAATAAAACCTAATCCCCAAAAACCCTAAACCCTGAACCTAAAAAACCTTAAACATTAAACCCTAAAACTCCTAAAAGCCTCATCCTAACAAACCCTAAACACTTATCCCCAAAACCCCCTACAAATTCATCCCCCAAAACCCAAAACCATAACCCTAAAAAATCCTAAACCCTTATCCCAAAAAAACCCTAAACCCTCAGTCCTAAAAAACACTAAACCCTCAACCCCAAAACCACAGAACACATAGTTTAAAAAAAACTATACCCTCATCCCTAAAAAAGATAAACCCTCAGTAATAAAAAAACCCTAAAACCCCAACCCAAAAAACAAAAAATCATCAGTCCCAAAAAATGATAATCCCTACACCCCAAAAAACCCCAAACACCATCCATAAAAACCTACAAATCCTCATACCCAAAAAACCCTAAATATTTAACCCTAGAAAACTCGAAATCCTTAGCCATAAAGAAACCCTAAACCCATTTAACCAAAAAATCCTATGACCTCAGCCCCAAAAATCCCAAAAACCTTTACCCCCCAAAAACCTAAAACCTTGGGATAAAAAGAAATCCTGAACCCCCTTCCCAAAAAAAACCTAAACCCCCATCCCAAAAAATATGAAACCCTCAAAACCAAAAAACATTATACCCCCAATGTCAAAAAATCTGAAACCCTTATCATAGAAAAATCCTAAATCATTAACCCTAAAAAACCTTATACCCTTTGCGCCAAAAAATCTAAAACAATCATCCTCAAAAAATCCTAAATCCATAGCCCCAAAAACCAATGAACCCTCAACCTAAAAAAACCACTCATCCCCAAAAAACCCTAATCCATTAACCAAAAAAAACCATAAACCCTCATCCCCAAAAAATAATAAACCCTTACCCCCCCACCCCCCAAACCTAAACACACAACCCCAAAAAACCCTAAATTCTCATCCTTGAAAAAACCCTAAACCCTAAGCTCCGAAAAGCCCAAAACCCACATCCACAAAAAACACTAAACCCTCTTCCCCAAAAAACCCTAAACCCTAATCTATAAAATAAACCCTAAACCCTAATCCCAAGAAATACTAAACACTCATCCCCCAAAAATCTTAAACTCTAACTCCCCTAAAACCCTAAACCCCTAACCCCAAAAAACCCTATACACTCATTCCTATGAAACAATAAATCCCCACCCTAAAAAAATAAACCCTCATCACCAAAACCCCCTAAAGCCAACCCCCAAAAACCCTAAACCGTCACCCCCAAAAAACTCTATACCCACATCCCTAGAAAACCCTAAACCCCTAGCCCCCAAAACCATAAACATTAAACTCCAAGAAACCCTAATCCCTCATCCCCAAAAAACCCTAAACCCATATCCCCCCCAAAACCCCAAACCTCAGCCCCAAAACACATAAACCCTCATCCCCAAAATCCCCAAAACCCTCAGCCAAAAATTTCCTAAACCCTCAGCACCAAAAACCCAAAAACCACCAATACTTATTTCTAAAAACCCCTAAAACATCAGCCCCAAAAATCCTAAATCCCTATACCTAAAAAAACCAAAACCCCAATCCAAAAAAATCAAACCCTTTGCCCAAAAACCAAAAAAAAACCCTATCCCCAAAATCCATAAACAATCATAAAAAAATTGCGAAACACACTACCCCAAAAAAATTAAAACCCTCAACCCCCAAAACCCAATAAACCCTCAACCTACCAAAACCATAAACCCTCAGCCCCAAAAGACCTAAATCCTCATCCCAAAAAACCCTAAAACCTCAACCCCCCAAAAACCTAGAACATAATCCCCAAAATAATTAAACATTGGACCCAAAAAATCCTAAACCCTCAGGACAAAAAAACCAAAACCCCCAACCCCCAAAAAACCCTAAACCCTTAGCCCCCAAAACCCCAAAACCCTCAGTCCCCCAAAATCCAAAACCATCAACTCCAAAAAAAATATATGATAAAACCCAAAAAAAAACTCAACTCTAAACCCAAAAAACCCCTAAACCAACATCCCTAAAAAAATTATAAACCCTCCGTACCCAAAACCCTAAACACTCATCCCCAAAAAGCACTAAACCCTCGGCCCCAAAAAACCTAAACCATGATCTCTAAAAACCCAAAAATAGTTAGCACTAAAAAATTATAAACCCTCATCCCCAAAAAACAATAAACCCTCATCCCCCAAAAACCCTAAACTTACACCCTCAAAAAACACTAGGACCTCATCCCCAAAAAACCCTAAACCCTAAACACCCAAAAAACCTAAAACCTCAGCACCAAAAAACCCTATGCCTTAAGACCAAAAAAACCCCAAACCCACAACCCAACAAAACCCTAAAACCTTATCCATAAAAAATCCTAACCCTCAGCCCCAAAATACACTAAACCCTTATCCCAAAAAACCCTAAACCATAATCCCCCCAAAACACTAAACCCTCACCCCCAAATTACCCTAACCCCCTAAAAAACAATACCCTTGTCCCTAAAAAACCCAAAACCCACAACCCCAATATATCCTAAACCCTCATCCCCAAGTAACCCTAACCCATAATATATAAAATACCATAAATCATTAGCACTAAAAAAACCATAAATCCTCATCCCCAAAAAACCCTAAAACCACAGCTCCAAACAACCCTAAACCCTGAGCACCAAAAGTCACCAAACCCTCAACCCTAAAAAATGCTAAATACTCAACCCCAAGAAACCCTAAACACTCATCCCCAAAAATCCCTAGACCCACGGCCCTAAAAAACCCTAAACCCTAAATTTAAATAAACCCTAAAACCTCATCCCAAAGAAACTCTAAGCCCTTAACCCCCAAAAAACCTAAACCCTCAGGTCCAAAAAACCATAAAGCCTCAACCCTAAAACACCATTAGCATTCAGCCCCAAAAAACCCTAAAACCTTATCCCCTAAAAACCCTAAACCCTTTTCCCCAAAAACCCATAAATCTTTATCCCTTAAAAACCCTAAACTCCCAACTCCAAAAGATCCTAAACCCTAATCCTTAAAAAGAGTAAACACTCATCCCCAAAAACCTCATATCCTCAACCCCAAAAAACCATAAACCCTCGGCCCCAAAAAACCCTAAACTGTTAGTCCCAAAAATCCCATAACCCTCAACCCCAAAAAACCCTACAACCTTATCCAAAAAAAACATTAAACCCCTAGTTTGAAAAAATTATAAACCATCATCCATTAAAAAACCTAAACCCTGAACCTAAAAAACCGTAAACCCACAACCCCAAAAACGATTAGAATTTAACCCTAAAACCCTAAACCATAATCCCCCACAAAACTGAACCCTCAGCCCCACAAAATCTTAACCCCTCATCTGTAAAAAACCCTAAAACCTCATCCCTAAAAAACCCCAAACCATTATACACAAGAAATCCTAAACCCTTATCCCCAAAAAACCCTAAACTCTTATCCCAAAAAACCTAAACCCTCAATTAAAAAAAACCCTAAACCATCTACCCCCCAAAAATTAAACCCTCTACCCCAAAAAACCTGAAACCCTTAGCCATGAAAGAACCCACAACACTTATCCCCAATAAACCTTAACCCTTTACCCCAAAAAACCCAAAACCCCTATCCCTAAAAAACCCTAAACCTCAGCCCCAAAAAATGATAAAACCTTAGCCCCACAAAACATCAAACCTTTTCCCCTAGAAAACAATAAACCACTTTTCTCAAAAAACCCTAAACCCTTAGAAAAAAAATCATAACCCTGTTCTCTAAAAACCCAAAACCATTCAATAAAAAAACCCTAAAACCTCATCTTCAGTCTAAAAAATATATAAACTATCGACCCCCAAAATAACCCTTAACCCTCAACCACATTAACTCTTAAACCCCATCCCCAAAAAACACTAAACCCCCAGCTCAGTAAAACCCAAAACCCTCATCCCTAAAAAACCTGAAATTGTAAGCCCCCAAAAGCCTAAACCCCTAGCCCCCCAAAACCCAAAAACCTCAGCCTCCTAAAACCCAAAACCCTCATCCCTAAAAATCTAGAAACCATCATCCCCCAAAACCCTCAACCCTCATCCCCAAAAAGCCCAAAAACCCCAACCCCCAAATACCCTAAACTCTCAACCAAAACCCCCCTACAATCCTCTATCCCAAAAAACCCTAAGATGAATAAAAATTTAAACACTCTATCCCAAAATCCATTAACTATCTTCTAAAAAAACCCCTAAATTATCAGCACCAAAAAACTCTAAACCAACTTCCCTAGAAAACTGTAAAACCTCTCCCCTAAAAACCCAAAACCCTCAACCCAAAAAAACCCAAAACCCATAGTCCCACCAAATAATAAACCCTTAAACCTAGAAAAACAATAATCCCACAACCCCAAAAAACCCTAAACCATCTGCACCAAAAAAACCTAAACACTAATCCCCAAAAATCCCATAACCATCACAAAAAAAACTAAACCCTAAACATCGAAAAACTATAAAAAAATCCCCCAAAAAAGCTAAAAACCTTCATCCCTATAAATCATAAACCCTCATCCCCAAAAGGCCCTAATAATTCAGCCCAAAAAAACCTTAAACCCTCATCCCTAAAAAACCATAAACCCAAAGCCCCAAAAAATGTTAAACATTCATCCTAAAAAATTCCTAAACCCTTATCCCCAAAAAACACTAAACCTATCATGACCCATCCCCCAGGGCATGTGTCGTGACTACCCCAAGCATGCCTCCCAAAGGCCAGGGGATGGAGACTAGCGCCAAAGGAATTATCCTACAAGTGTGTGGCATTTTCCAAGAACCCATACACATGAACACTCACAACCCCAGCCCACAAGATGAAAATTAAAACACTACATGAAACCACTAAGGAAACCATAACCAGAGTACAAATGAAATTAAAGTACCCGATGGAAAACCGGGCCAGTATACAAGCCCACCAAAGGAAAAATAGAACACTAGTACAACCCAAGGTCTCTGAAACTCGTCTGCTGAGAACCCTACCTGATGGGTAGGTGGAGGGTAGCTGCCTGGAGTCATAGGAGTATTCCTCGTATGTCTTCTCTCACTGAACACCACCTGGTCTTGGTCCTCCCTAAACTCTATCAAAGCATCGGTTGTCTGCAAAAGACACAACATGTGCTGGAAAATCCCATATAGGGGTGAGTAAAACAATACTCAGTAGGGGACCCTAAAACAACAAAGGTAAATCACAATAGAAAAACCACAAAGAAATGCACAATAATCTCTACATAGGTATATGCCCATACATATACCAAGGTTATCCAAATATACTCATCTCAGCCACTAAGAAACATAAGGCCCCAGCCTTATTTCCAGCATCATCATTCTCACCAAAGATTTTAAGGGTGACACACAAACCAAGAGGACACACTCCATGAGATTATCCATCCCTTATGGCTCCTGTCTGAGAGATACACTCCATCAGGAACAACTATACCATTCCAAATGTTATTTCTAAGAGAACGTGCTCCATCGGGAACATTCTACTTGGTCCAACTTCAGTTCCTATCACAGGAGGTTCAGTCATCACCCTCTTGCGCCCAATGCAAGACAAAGAAAACCCAAGTGGAGAGGTCGGCCCTCACCACTGTACATGAAATAGGGAGCACTGATCCTAACCATCTCGTGAAACCTCTTTCACTCCTATAGAGAGTGGCCCGCACCTCAATTCATCAAGGGAGCCCTAGATTCTATCTAGGCATTGTTCTCACAAAGTGGATGGGCCCACTCCTCACTACTATGTCCAACAGTCGAGGGAGCTCCAACTCCAAATGAGGACCCACACCCTACCCAGTAAGGGAGTACTACTCTGTGACTAGAGGACCCATGCCCTGGTATGACAGGGAAGTACTGACTCTGTCAGTTCATGTATGGAGGACCCATGCCCTGGTCTGATAGGGGAGTATCGAATCCTATCATAGAGGACCCACACCATAATAGGTAGGTGAGTACTGACCCTATGTATGTTAGATTTATGGAGGACCCGCACCCTGGTATGATAGGGGAGTACTGAATCCTATCATAGAGGACCCACACCCTAATAGGTAGGGGAGTACCAACTCTATGTACGTTAGATTTAAAGAGGACATGTAACCTAGTACGATAGGGGAGTACTGACTCCTATCATAGAGGACCCGCACCCTACCCGGTAGGGGAGTACCAAATCTATGCGCATCAGATGTGGAGGACCCGTGCCCTAGTCCTATAGGGGAGTACTGACTCCACGGACAGAGGACTCGATCCCTCGTCCCACAAGAGAGTACTTACTCTACCTTCACGAACATCTCTGGGAACCCGCACACTAGTCCATCAGGGGAGTAACACCCCTGGAGGAAGATACCCAAAGGAAAAAAACCTTCACCCATGACTTGGGGAGTCCCATTTCTACCTAATAATAGGGATAAGGATTACTCGTACGCTATGTTGTCAGGGGAGTAACCGTCCTAGCATCACTTCATAAGAACCATCCCGATTGTGGACAAAGTCTACTTATACTGGGAGAGCCTACACTTCAAACCCATATTCCATCCTCCAACTTCATCAAAAACTCACTTACAGTATCTCAAAAATAATTTCTCATCGCAAGGGTTCCAATTTCGTATACGGCTCGTCAATCAGACTCTTTGTTTGAAAGTTATGGGAGTTTTAGCGAAACAGGGGCTAGTTGGGTCTGGTCCGACCCTGTTGGACCGACCCGACCTGGGTCTGACCCAGCCCATTGGGCCCAGACCATCTTTCCTAACTGGGCGTGGTCCGCCAGCATCAAGGTGGGATGGTTCCTCCAGCCCAGATGGGCTCTGCCGCATCTGTCCATCACCACACGACGCCAGGGTGGAGCTGCATCCCGTCCAACCAGTTCACATGAGTGGACCGGAATTACTGGATGTGGTCAGTCCTTGTGCATCTAGTCACATGGTGACACTGAGTTCAGAAACCCCTCAGTGGATGTCGCGGGTTCTCCTGACTGCTGTCATCGGCAGGCTATTCCGCGGACCACCAGACGCGCTCTGGTGGTCCGTTCTTCAAACTGGAAGGAGCCCTATGATTCTCGTGTTGTGCTCTTCACCGCCAGGGGTTCAAAACTCCACTTTGATCCCTTCCACCGGAAAGTTCTCTATTTCCAGTATCTCAGGCACCACTTCGATCCACCCGATGTCGTCGTCATCGTACAACCTTCGTGCTATGTCCCTCTACAATTTGTAATATTGAATCTTTGCGCCACAAGGTGGATGTGTGATGATCATTCATTAATATCCCCTTGTATAATGAAGAAAATGAGGGGATAAAGAGGTAATTACCATAAGATAACAACCCAAGAAATGGTATTTGGTCATTTTTTGTTACGACCTTGAGTCGCTTCTGTTAGAAGGATCAAGAACGAAATTAAAATCAACCCACAAGAATGATCAAACTGTGGGTCAACCTGTTCATGGGTTGATCTATGTTTTTAATTTAAAACCATGAAAGGGGGAAGTTATAACTCAAATAACAACCCCTACCTGGATTTTGGATCATTTGATGATGTAGATAGAAGTTTCATCACCACATCGATCCTCTTTCCACCAGTGTTCGTCGATCGTCAAACTGTCGATGTCCAGTTTTATCTTGTTCATTGATATTGCTATCATTGTTCATCTTCCAATGAATTCATTCAAGGCCTCTGAGCAAAAATTATGCGTCGTTTCACCTAGACTTGGATCCTTTCTAAGAAATTAAGCAGTGAATCATGATTCAGTATTTTTAGTTACGTTGCGTTACAAAGTCATTACACAGTTTCATTAATGTAACAGTGTTTCAGTTTCATTGTGTTACATGTTGTTTTGCGGAAATAGTTTTAAAATTTCAAAATAAAATAAAATAAAATATCCACTTTATTTTGTTTTAACTTTTTCTTAAAAATTTGGTAAATAAACTTTTCCAGTCAACCCACACTAGTCAATTTTAAGTCTTTTCTAGGAAAATCCCCACATTCTGAGTTCAATGGTTCCCTCATAGTTTTGATCTGGGCACCGTTTAAAATGATAGAAAAACATGCTTACATGATTATTTAGAAAACTTTAAAAAATGTTCAAAAATCCATTCTAGCCACTCTAGGCCTCAGAATTACGTGTTGTCTCTGATACTGGTCTCAAAATAATATCACTTAATTTTAAAATAGAAATTACATGAAATTAAGGACCATTACATTATCCTCACCTTTAGAATTTTTTTTCCAAAAAAATAAAAGCCTAAACTCAAGGGAAGAAAACTGAGCTCTCTTCTAGAACCCCCCACCAACAATCTCACCACTGGCCCCTGCACTACTTACAAGCACACACCTCAAGGAACCACCCATATTGATCACTCTCATTTCCAAATTATGCTAGGCCAACATCATGCAGAAAATAGGAACATGTTTCTTTAACTACGAAAAGTGGGTAAGAACCAAGCACTATGATCCATCTGTATTCATGGGGTCTAGCGGCTCACCTCCACCCTAACCTGACGTAGATAAAAATAGAACCTCATAGTTCACATCCCCCCTTGGATGAACTGTACTAAAGCCTCCACAAGAGTTACACGTTTAGGTTTGACACTAAACATGTGGGGGGTATTTACGAGTGAAACAAGGCTACCCAAGAACGAACATTGGGTCTTACCAGGACCTCTGTCTACAAGCTTTTGTGGCAACATCATTTGCTAAAACAAAAACACTGTCATAACCAGTAGTGACATCTCAGCTGAGTATGGATGGTAAGTCAAAAATTCATACTATAGAAACATCATGAGGTCTAGGTCTGCCACCATGGAATGATTCAAAGAAAAAGAAGTCGAGCAAAAAAACTCCACTAGTAGGGTCAAAATATGCTCCAACACATTATCGCAAAACATCACATAGAACACGCAATTCCATGGAATTCTCCTATCATACTTCAACACTGGGTCTAGTGAACCCCTCTCTCAGCTAGCCCAATGTGAGAGTTCACCATGTGCTACCTGGGTTCCCTTTTACCGTAAATGAAAAACCTTTTTACTATCACGGAAACACTGCATCCTTTGCCTAATACAGTCATACCAGGTCTGAATGGTAGTATTCCATACCCAGAATGACGTCGTAAGGCCTTGACGCCACAACTAAGAGATTACAACCACAAATATCACCTCCAAGAGTCAGGTCACACTACCAGTACCAGTTTGTGATGTACTGGTCTCCTCCAGTAGGAGTCTCTAAGCATGAGGTTCAAGTCCACAATCCAACCGAAACCTTGAAGTCTTAAACATAACTCATGAAAAAGGAGAATGACAAGAACATGTGTCTATTTAAAATCATCCAAAATAAAAGACATAGATGACACCTCAAATCTCCCATTGAGCTTCTTGGATATAAGCCATGACCGCATGCAATTGTCCTCACCCACGTCCTCCAGCTCCCTAAGTCTAGTGTGGACCACCTGGGGTGGTGGTGGAAAAGCAACAAACTGTCTACCAACTCTTGTTACTCATACAGCTCCTCATCCAAGGCGGTTCATCAGCCGACTCCCTCTCAGCGGCACAGTAGGTCGGGAAATCCCTTGCGAGATTTCCCTGACCGTTACAAGCGTAACATCGCCTCCCCTATAGCTGATCTATTCCTTGGAGCTGCTCTTACATCACAGACCCACGTGTTTGTGTTCAAGCATGGGTATGACTCTTACACTGTGATCCTATTTCTTTTCATCTTCTAGCTCTAGCTGACACCTCTATCATGTGACCTCGGCTATAAGTCACATCCATTTGCTTCTCTTCCAAGAAACTCTTAATCACCAGGGCTTTCTCCAGCACCCCATCATATGACAGAAAGCTAAGGGGTATCACCAACACACTAATCTCTCAATTTAGTCCCTTCTCAAAGGTCCAAGCACTGAAGTAAGGGCCCAAACCATTTCCATAGAGTATCAAGAAAGATCCGTGAATATCACTGAGTACTCTACTATCGTCATGCTTCCCTACTATAGGTGCAGCAGCTCTGGGATACGTACTGACCTCAGTGCGGCTGGGTAGAACTCTTCCCTAAAGAGTCATTAAAACTCCCCCAAGTGAGTGTCACTTCATCATGTGACTATATCACTATGCTCTGCTATCACCCCCCTGATCCCTAAAAAAGACTTGCGGATAGGACCACCATCTAATCAAGAGGTGTCCTCACTGAGAAAAAAACCAGAGTGACTGCCTCAAGCCAGTCATCTAGTACTTAGGGGTCTGGATCACCCTGGTATCTCAAAGGTCACTACCCCTGGAACTCATGTAGCGCACTTAGCCTATGTGAATCCTCGGTTTGAACTGGTGGTAAAATGTGCTACAATGCGGGTGGTGGCACTGCTGGTAGACCACCGTAGGGAAAATCCTCAAAACAAGTTCCTTTTACTGAAGCCTCATCACGGGGTAGATCATCATCACAATCACACTGTAGAATCCTATCTGGCTATCATCATAGAGGAATCCTGAAATAGATCAAGATGAGCCATGGTTAAAAGAGTATATCTAGAGAGTTGGATCAAGAGGGAAATGGAAAGCACAAACCATTCCTATATGAACCATATACCCTTTATTTCATGCAACTAGTGTGTCCATGTACCGAGTCATAAAGCAAGTGTCCAGAGTTTTGGTGTATGGATATGTCCACCGCCGCACCAACACTGGAGTCCTTTTCCTGAAACCCGAACTCGAAACACTTTGCACTGTTGCCCCAAAACAAAACCATAGACTCCCAGTCTTAAAGGCAGAACTGACCCCCTCTGATACCAATTTGTCATGACCCATCCACTCAGGCTCATGTCGCAATTAGCCCAAGCCCACCTTCCAAAGGATAGGTGTTGGCGACTAGCACTGAAGGCATTATCCTGTAAGTGGAAGGCATTTTCTTGAGAACCTATACACATGAACACTCAAAATCCCAACCCACAAGCTGAAATGTAAAACACGACATGCAACCACTAATCAAACCACAACCAGAGTACAAAAGAATGTAAAGTACAAAGTGGAAAATCGGGCCAGTATATAAGACCAAAGGAAAAATAGAACACAAGTACAACCCATGGTCTCTGAAACTCATTAGCTAAGAACCCTACCAAAACGGTGGGTGGAGGGAAGCTGCTTGAAGTCGTAGGATTACAACTCGTTTGTCCACTCTCACTAAACACCACCTGGTCTTGGTCCTACCTAGACTCTATCAAAGCATCGGTCGTCTTCGCAATACACGACATAGTTGGGAAAAGTTCGTGTAGGGGTGAGTAAAACAATAATCAGTAGGGGACCCCGAAACCACAAAGGTAAATCACAAGAGAAAAAACACAAAGAAATTCACAATCATATCTACCTAGGTATATGACCATACATATTCCAAGGTCATCTAGATATATTCATCTCAGCCACTAATAAACATAAGTCCCTATCCTTATAACAAGAAAGAAGATTCTCACCAAATATTTGAAAGGTGACACACAAACCAGGAGGACACACTCCATGAGATTAGCCATTCCTAATGGCTCTCATCCGAGAGACAAACTCCATCGGAAAAAAATCTACCATTCCAAATTGTATTTCTGAGAGAATGTGCTCCATCAGGAACATTCTAATTGGTCAAACCCTATTTCCTAGAACTAAAGGTTCAGTCATCGTCATCTTGCACCCAATGCAAGACCAAAGAAACCCAAGTGGAGAGGCCCGCCCTCTCCATTGTATAGAAAAGAGGGATCCCTTATCCTAACCATCTCGTGAAACCTCTTTCACTTCTATAGGGAGTTTCCCATACCTCATTCCATTGATGGATCACTTTCTTCTATCTAGGCATCGTTCTCACAAAGTGGATGGGCCCACTCCTCACTACTGTTTCCAACAACCAAGGGAGATCCAACTCCAAATGAAGACCTGCACCCTACCTGGTAGTGGAGTACTACCCATTGACTACAGGACCTATGACCTGGTATGATAGGGGAGTACCGACTCTGTAATTTCATGTGTGGAGGAATCGCGCCTAGTCCAATAGGGGAATACCGACTCCTATCATAGAGGACCCACACCCTACCCAGTAGGGGAGTACCGACTTTATGTACGTTAAATTTATGGAGGACCCATGCCCTGGTGTGATAGGGGAGTACCAAATCCTTTCATAGAGTACCCACACCCTAATCGGTAGGGGAGTACCGAATCTATGTGCATTATATTTATGGAGGACATCGCCCTAGTATGACAGAAGAGTATCGACTCCTATCATAGAAGACTTGCACCTTACCTAGTAGGGGAGTACAGACTCTATATGCATCAGATGCGGAGAACTCGCAACCTAGTACTATAGGGGAGTACCGACTCCATGGATAGAGGACCCCCTCCCTGGTCCCACTAGGGAGTACTTACTCTACCTTAATGAACATCTCCAGGAACCCGCACCCTAGTCCTTTTGGGGAGTAACACCCCCAGAGGAAGCTACCAAAAGTCTGGTTGTACCGGGAGAGCCTACTCTTTCAACCCATAGGTCATCCCCCAACTTCCTCAAAGACTCACATAGATTATATCAAAAGGAACATATTGTCACATGGGTCCCAACACCATAGACGACTTGTTAATTGAACACTCCATTTGAATGTTACATGCGTTTTAGTGAAATGGGGGTCGGTCGGGTCCGGGTCTGGTCCGACCTAGCACATTGGGCCCAGCCAGGACTGGCTGGGCCCATCCCATTGGGCCATGGGTCCAGCCTGCTATTAGACTAGCCCACCTGGCTGGGCGTAGCCTACCAACAGAATCCTGACCCGTATCGAAGCGGGCCAGTTCCTCCGGCCCAGACACGGCTCTGTCGTGTCCGTGCCACACCACGTGGCGCCCCATCCCATTCTGTCGATATTCATGAGCAGATTGTAATTACCACACATAGCTTGTCCATGTGCATCCAGTCATATGGTTTCTCCATGTCCAGCAACCCCACGACGGATGCCAGGGGTTCTCCCGACCTCCGCCGCAATGGCACGCGGCTGCAGCCACGTACCGTCAGTGGGATCTTCTGCGGACCATTAGACGTGATTCAGTGGTCCATTCTTTGAACCAAAAGGAGCCCTATGATTCTCATGTTTCACTCTTCACCTCCACGGGTTCAAAACAATGCTGCGATCCCTTCCACCGGAAAGCACTCGATTGCCGGTATCTCGCACGCCACTTCGATCATCCCATCGCCATCATCGTCACACCACCTTTGTGCTATGTATTTCTACGATCCGTGATATCGAATCATTGTGCCACAAGGTGGAAGTGCGATGATCATTCATTCATATCCCAGTAGAGAATGATGAAATGGTGGGGATAAAGAGGAAAAGACCACAATATAACAACCTGAGAAACGATCTTCGGTTGTTGTTCGTCACGGCCTTGATTATCTCATGTTAGAAAGATCAAGAACGAAATAAAAATCATCCCACAAGAATGATCAAACTATGGGTCAACATGTTCACAGGTTGTTCCACATTTTTTGTTTAAAACCAAGAATGGGGGAAGATATAACTCAAATAACAACCCCTACCTGGAGTTTGGATTTCTTGATGATGTAAATTGAAGTTGTGTTGCCATGTTGATCCTCGTTCCACTAGAATTCATCAATCGTCAAATAGATGACATCCGGTACGATCCCGTTCATTGATCCCCCAATCATTGGTCATCCACCAACGAATTACTTCAAGGCCTATGAGAAAAACTTCAGTGTCCTTCCACCAGAACTTGGATCCTTTTTGAGTAATTAAGCGATGAATCATGATTCATCATTTTCCATTACGTTGTGTTAGAAAGTCATTATGTTGTTTCATTAATGTAACAAAGTTATGATTTCATTGTATTACACGTTGTTTCGCTATAATGGTTTTAAAAGTTAAAAAGCATCCACTTTATTTTATTTTAACTTTTTCTTAAAAATTTGGAAAATTAACATTTCTAGTCGACCTATGCTGGTCGATGTTAATTATTTTATAGGAAAATCTTAATGTTTTGAGTTCAACGGTGCCCTCATATTTTTGATCCAATCACCATTTGAAATGATAGAAAAAACTGCTTGCATGATTATTTATCAAACTTTAAGAAAAAGATTGAAAATCCATTCCAGCCACTCTTGGCCTCAGAATTACGTGACGTCTTAGATCCTCCTCTTTAAATAATCACATTTAATTTTTTAAAAAAAATCCATGGAATTCTGAACCATTACAAAACCATCAGAGTAAAATAACTCTAAGCCCTCATCCTAAAAAAACTCTAAACATCCATCCTCAAAAAAACCAAATGCCACTACCACAAAAAAATCCAAACCCCCATCCCCAAAAAACCTAAACCCCTAGCCCCAAAAAACCTAAAACCCAACCACAAAAAACCCCAAACCCTCATCCCTAAAAATTACTAAACCCTCATCCCCAAAAAACCCTAAACCCTTAGCACCAGAAAACCCAGCACCCTTAGACCCAAAAAAACCCTAAAAACTCATCCTTAGAAAGTCCAAAACCCTCAGCCCCAAAAATCCATAAACACTCAGCCATGAAAAAGACTAAGACATCAACACCAAAAATCCCTAAACCTTAATCCCCAAAAATCCCTAGAACCTAATCCCCCAAACCCCAAAACCCTCAACCCATGAAATCCCTAAACCCACAACCCCCCAAAACCCAAAACCCTTAGCCCCAAAACACTATACCCTCTTCCCCAAAAATTACCAGACACTCAGATCCAAAAAACCCTAAACCCTTAACCTAAAAAACCTAAACCCTCATCCCCAAAAATACATAAACCATCATCCCCAAAAAACCCTAAACCTTCATCCCTAGAAAACCCTAAACCCTCATCTTGAAAAATCCATAAACCCTCAACCCAAAAAAATCATAAAACTTCATTCCAAAAAAACCCTAAACCCTCATCCCTAAAAAAACCCTAAACCCGATGCCTAAAAAAACCATAAACCCGACGCCTAAGAAAACCCTTTACTATAAGCCCGAAAAAACTATAAACCCTCACAAAAAATCCCTAAACCTCCATCCCTAAAAAATCATTGTACCTTTATCTCAAAAAACCCTAAACCCTCACCCCCAAAAAACCCTAAAACCTCATCCCCCCAAAACCCTATACCAGCCCCCAAAAACCCTTAACCCCCATCCCAAATAAACTCTAAAGCCCTAGATACAAAAAACCATAAACCCTAAACCCCAGTAGACTCCAAACCCTCATCCATCAAAAACACTATACCCACATCCCCCCAAAACCCAAAACCCTCAATCCTAAAAAATTCTAAACCCTCTACCCCCAAAAATACTAAACCCTCATAACAAAAAAACCCAAAATCCTCATCCCACAAAAAACCATAAACCCTCAACCCCCAAAACCACTAAACCCTTAACACCAAAATCCTAATCCCTTACCCCCAAATCCCCAAAACCATTATCCCTAGAAACCCCTAAACCCTTAGACATAAAATTCTCCAAACTCTCAGCCCCAAAAAACCCCAAAAACCTCCGACCCAAAAAAATATAAACCCTCAGTGCAAAAAAACCCACAAACCCTTAGCCCAAAAAAACCCTAAGCCCCTACCACCAAAATATCGTAAACCCTCAGACCTAAAAACCCTCAAACCCTTAGTCCCAGAAAACCATATACCCTAATCCCTAAATAAACTTAAACCCTTATCCTTGAAAACCCATAAACCCTCATACCCTAAAACCCCTAAGGCATCATCCCTAAAACCCCTAAACCCTCATAAAAAAAATGATTAACCCTCATCCTTAAAAAACCCTAAATTCCCAGTTCCAAAAAAACCTAATCCCTCAACCCCTAAAAAATCTAAAACCCCATCCCTATAAAATAGTAAATTATCAGCATTAAAAAACCCTAAACCATCAATGCCAAAAAAATACTAAACCATCTACTTTAAAAAACATAAAACTTCTAAAAAAATCATAAACCCTCAGCCCTAAAAATCCCTAAGCCATCATCCCCAAAAAATGATAAAATTTTAGCCCCCAAAAACCCAAATACCATCATCCCCAAAACCCTAAACCCTCATCCCAAAAAAAACCCGAAACCCTCAGCCCCAAAAAACCAAAAACCCTCATCTCCAAAAAAAACCCCTAAACCATCAGCCCTAAAAACTCTAAACCCTCATACCCAAAACTCCCTAAACCATTAACACCAAAAAATCCTAAACCCTAACCCATCATCCCGAAAAAAATCCTAAGCCCTCATCCCTAAAAAACACCAAAAACATATCCATGAAAAAACCTAAGACCTCAGCCCCAATAAATTCGAAACTATCAACCAAAAAAACTCTAAACCTTCACCCTAATAAAACATAAACCTTCAAGTCCAAAAAACCCGAAACCCTCAGCCTCAAAAAACCCAAAACCCTCATCTCCAAAATTACCTAAACCCTTATCCCCCCAAAACCTATTGCATCATCCCCCAAAAAATCTAAACCCTCAACCCCCAAAACCCTAAACTGTCATCCTCAAAAAATCCTATACCCTCAGCCCCAAAATCACTAAACCCTCGTCCCCCAAAAAACATAAACACACAGCCCAAAATACCAAAACACTCAGACCTAAAATTACCCTATCCCTCATCCCCCAAAACCATAAACCTTCATCCAAAAAATCCTCAACCCAAAAGAATCGTAAACCCTTTGCCCCAAAAAATCCTAAACCCTCCACCCCCAAAAATGCTAAAACCTGAACCACAAAAAAAACACAAAACCCAAACCCCAAAAACCCTAAACTCCCAGCCCCAAAAAATATGAATCCCTCAGCCCCAAGAAAACCTAAAACTTAATTCCACAAAAACCCAAAACCCAAAACCCAAAACCCCAAAAAACACTAAAACTTTATACCTAAAAAACTCTAAACCTTCACCCCCCAAAAAACCCTAAATCGTCAGCTCCCAAAAAACCTATACCCTTACCCCTAAAACACTCAACTCCCAACCCCAAAAAACCCTAAACCCACAGCCCCAAAATACCCCAAACCCTCAGCCCCAAGAAACCCTATACCCTCATCCCCAAAAATACCAAAACCCTTAGCCCCCAAAAATATAAATACTCTTCCACAAAAAATAGTAAACCCTCATCCCAAAAAACTCTAAACTCTCAACCCCAATAAACCCAAAACCCTCAGCACTAATAAAACAATAAAACCTTAGATCCAAAAATTCCTAAACCCTTACCCCCAAAACATTAAACCACAGGCCCAAAACCCCAAACCCTTATCCCCAGAAACCCCTAAACCCTTATCCAAAAAACTCCTTAAGATGTCATCCCCAAAAAACCCTAAAACCCTCAGCTCCAAAAAACAATGATCCCTCAATGCCAAAAACTGATAAACCGTTAGTCCACCAAAATCATAAACCCTCATCCCCCAAAAACATTAAACCCTCAGTCCCAAAAAACCTTAAACAGAAATCCCTAAAAAACCATAAACCCTCAGTAATGAAAATGCATAAACCCTAATCCCCCCAAACCCCCAAATTTGAGGTGTTTTAGGGTTTTTAGGGGATTTTATGGTTTTTAGGGGTTTTTAGGATTTTTAGGGTCTTTTGGGATTTTAGGGTTTTTTGAGTTTTTTAGAGTTTTTTAGAGTTTGTAGGTATTTTAGAGTTTTTTTTATCATTTTTAGGGGTTTTAAGGGGTGTTTAAATTTTTTATTTGTTTTTAGGATATTTATGGGGTTTTATAGTTTTTAAGGTTTTTAGGAGGTTATATGGTTTTTAGAGGTTTTTTAGGGTCTTTAGGGTTTTTGGGTTTTTATGGATTCTGAGGGTTTTTAGGGTTATTCAGGGTTTTTAGGGGTTTTCAGGGTTTTTAGGATCTTTTTGGGTTTTTAGAGTTTTATTGAGTTTTTTAGGGTTTTTAGAGTTTTAGTGGGATTTTTGGGTTTTTATGTGTTTTTTAGTGTTTTTAAGGTTTATAGGGGTTTTATGGTCTTTAGAGGTTTCTTAAGGTTTTTTTAAATTTTCCTGAATTTTTAAGGATTTTTTAGGATTTTTTATGGTTTTTATGGTTTTAGCGATTTTGAGATTTTTCATGGGTTTTTAGGGGTTTAGGTTTTTTAGGGTTTCAGAGTTTTTTTTGAGTTTTTTAGTGTTTTTAGGGTTTTTTTGAGTTTTTAACATTTTTAGGTGTTTTATGGATTTTTAATGATTTTACTATATTTAGGGGTTTTATGGGATTTTAGGGATTTAATTTTTTTAAGGATTTTTATGGTTTTTAGGGGGATTTCAAGGATTTTAGGTTTTTTTACGTTTTTAGGGATTTTTAGGGGTTTTTACGATTTTTAAGGATTTTTTTGGGTTTGTTAGGATTTTTAGGGGTTTGGGGGGTTTTCAAGGGGTTTTTTTGGGTTTTTAGGAGTTTCAAGGTTTTTTTAGGGTTTTTAATTTTTTTTATGAGTTTTTAACGTTTTTTACGGAGTTTTAGGGTTTTTCGAGTTTTTGATGTTTTTAGGGTTTTTCTTGGTTTATAGTGGTTTCTAAGGTTTTAGGAGTTTTGTTGTTTTAAGGGGGTTTTTAAGGTTTTTATGGTTTTTGACACTTTCATGTATTTTTTGTGGTTTTTAAGATTTTTAATTTTTTTAGGTATTTTTAGGGGTTTTAGGGATTTTGAGGGTTTTTTGCAAGGTGGGATTTTGAGGGTTTTAAGGGGTTTTTAGGGGTTTTAGGTTTTTATAGGGTTTCCAGGTTTTTAGTTATTTTAATGGTTTTCATGGGGTTTTTGGGGTTTTTATGGGTTTTTATGTTTTCATGGATTTTTAGGGGGTTTTTAGTATTTTTATGGTTCTTAATGTTTTTTAGGTTTTAGGTATTTTGATGGTTTTTAGGGGTTTTTATGGGTTTTTAGTTTTTTTTGAGGGGTTTTAGAGTGTTTTGAGTTTTTAGGGATTTTTTTATGTTTTTAGTGTTTTAAGGTTTTTTATATCTTCTTAACATTTTTAGGGGTTTTAGAGTTTTAGTGGATTTTTAGGGTTTTAGGGTTTTTAAGGATATAAGGGTTTTCACGGTTTTCTTGGGTTTTTAAGGATTTTTAATTTTTTTAGGGATTTTTACCTTTTCATGGATTTTAGGGGTTTTTTAGGATTTTTAGGATTTTTAGGTTTTTACCCATTTTGGGGGGTTTTAGGGGTTTTCCATGTTTTTTAGTGTTTTAGGGTTTTTTAGGATTTTTAGGTTATTTTTGGTTTTTTATGGGTTTTTTTGAGTTTTTTAAGTGTTTAATTTTTTTTTTGAGTTTTTAGGTTTTTAGGGGTTTTAATGGTTTTTAGAGTTTTTAGTGGTTCTTTTTTGTTTTTATGTGTTTTTAGGGTTTATTAATGTTTTTAGGAGTATTATGGTTTTATGGGGTTTTTAGGATTTTTGGGGTTTTTTACATTTTCATGGATTTTTAGAGTTTTTGGGGTTTTTCATCAGTTTTTCAGATATTTAGGGTTTTCTAGGGTTTAAGGGTCTTTTGTGGTTTTTAGTTTTCTTTTTAAGTTTTTTAGATTTTTAATGTTTTTTAGAGTTTTTAATGTTTTTAGGGGTTTTAAGGATTTTTAGAGTTTTTAGTGTTTTCGTGTTTTTATGGGTTTTGAGGGTGTTAGGGGTTTTATGGTTTTCATGGGTTTTTTAGGGTTTTTAGGGTTTTTATGTTTTCGTGTATTTTTAAGGGTTTTTTAGGTTTTTTAATGGTTTTTATGATTTTTAAGGTTTTTAAAGATTTTTAGGGATTTTTAGGGTTTTTTAGGGGTTTTAACGTTTTTTGGGGTTTTTAGGGGCTTTTACAGTTTTAATGGTCTTTTTTGGTTATTAGGGTTTTTTATGATTTTAAAATATTTTTAGAGTTTTTAAAGTTTTTAGGGGTTTAGAGTTTTTAGTGGTTTTAGGGTTTTAATAGGGTTTTAATGGGGTTTTAGGATTTTGGAGGATTTTTTTGGGTTTTTTGGTTTTTAGATGTTTTTCAATGTTTTTAGGATTTTTTACATTTTCATGTATTTTTAGGGGGTTTTTTTGTATTTTTTTGGTTTTTAGGGTTTTTATGGGATTTGAGGGGTTTTAGGGTTTTTATGGAATTTGACGGGTTTTTTGGGGTTTTTAGGGTTTTTAGGGTTTAAAGGGGTTTTAAGGCTTTTAGGGGGTTTTATAGTTTTTAGGGGTTTTTAGGGTTTTTTACATTTTAATGGAGTTTTGTGTGTTTTTAAGATTTTTTTGGGTATTAAGGTGTTTTTGGGTTTTTTCGAGATTTTGAAAGTTTTTAAGGTTTTTTAAGAGTTTTTTTATGGTTTCCTGGGTTTTTATATTTTTTAACATTTTTAGGGGTTTTTAGGGTTTTAGAGGTTTTAGTGATTTTTTTGGGTTTTTTTGGGTTTATTGGGTTTGGGGGGGGGGGGTTAGTTTTCTAGGTTTTTAGGTTTTTTTAGGATTTTTATGGTTCTTATGGTTTTTAGGGGGGTCTTGAGGGGTTTTAGGGTTTTCATGAGGTTTTAGTGGTTTTCAGGGATTTTAGGGTCTTGTGTTTTTTTTAGTTTTTTAGGGTTTTAAAGGGTTTTTAGAGTTTTTAACATTTTTTGGGGTTTTGGGTGTTTTTAGAGTTTTTAGTTGTTTTTAGGGGTTTAATGGGTTTTAAGAGTTTTTAGTGGTTTTAGGGGTTTTATGGGTTTTTAGGGCCTTTTTACGGTTTTTAGTGTTTTTATTGTTTTTAGTGAGTTTTCAGGGTTTTAGGGATTTTTGAGGGATTTGAGGGTTTTTTTAGGATTTTTGATGGTTTTTAGGATATTTAGGGATTTCTAGAGTTTTTAGTGGATTTTAGGGTTTTTAGGGTTTTAGGGTTTTTAGGGTTTTCAGGTTTTTTAGTGTTTTTTAATTTTTTTAGGGGTTTAAGGTTTTTTGAGTTTTTATTGGGTTTTTATGGGTTTTTAGGGTTTTTTAAGGTTTTATGGGTTTTATTGTTTTAGGGGATTTTCAGGGTTTTATACATTTTCATGGATATTTAGTGCTTTTTAGCATTTTTAGGGATTTTAAGGAGTTTAATGGTTTTTAGGGTTTTTCAGGGGGTTTTATGGATTTTCAAGGTTTTAGGGTCTTTTTGGGTTTTAGATTTTTTTTTGAGTTTTTAAGATTTTTAATGTTTTTAGAGTTTTTTAGCGTTTTTTGGGGTTTTAAGTTTTTTTAGAGTTTTTAGTGGGTTTTAAAGTTTTTATAGGTTTTTAGGGTTTATAAATTTTTAGGGATTTTATGGTTTTAAGGGTTTTTCAGGGTTTTAAGTTTTTTTACATTTTCATTATTTTTAGTGGTTTTATAGGATTTTTTAGGGGGTTTTAGTGATTTTATGGTTTTATGGATTTTTATTTGGTTTATATGGGTTTTCAGGGTTTTTAGATATTTTGAGGGTTGTTAGGGGGTTCAGGGGTTTTCAGGGTGTTTTTTGGGTTTTTCGGGATTTTTAGGATTCTAAATTTTTTTAAGAATTTTTAACATTTTTATGGGTTTTAAGGGTTTTTAATGTTTTTAGTGGTTTTCCAGGGCTTTATGGGTGTTTAGTGTTTTTAAGGATTTTAAGGTTTTTAGGTGTTTTTTAGTGTTTTTATGGTTTTTACATTTTCATGGATTTTTTGAGGTTCTTAAGATTTTTATTGTTTTTAGGGTATTTTGGGGTTTTTATGGATTTTAAGGGTTTAGGGGTTTTAAGGTTTTCAATGTTTTTATGTTTTTTAGAGGATTTTATGGATTTTTTAGTTTTTAGGGGCTTTAAGTTTTTTTAGAGTTTTTTAACATTTTTAAGGTTTTAAGGGCTTTTAGAGTTTTTAGTGTGTTTTTATTATTTTTATAATATTTTAGGCATTTTAAAGGTTTATTAGGGTTGTTTGTTATTTTTATAGGTTTTTAGGGTTTTTTACATTTTCATGGATTTTTAGGGGTCTTTTAGGATTTATCTGGTTTTTTGTGGTTTTTATGGTTTTTATGGATTTGAGGGTTTTTAGGGTTTCCATTGTTTTTTGGGTTTTTGGTGTTTTTGGGGTCTTTTTTATTTTTAGGTTTTTATTGAGTTTTTAAGGGTTTAATGGTTTTTTTCAATGCTAGGGGTTTCAAGGTTTTTTAGAGTTTCATAACATTTTTAGGTGTTTAGAGTGTTTTTAGTGGGGTTTTAGGGTTTTTATGAGGTTTAAGGGTTTTTTAACATTTTTATGGTTTTTAGAGTTTTTATGGTTTCAGGGTTTTTGAGGTTTTTTAAGTTTTCATAGATTTGTTTTTGCAGGTTTTTATTGATTTTTAGGGGTTTTAAAAGGTTTTTTGGAGTTTTATGGTTTTCAGGGAATTTTTAGGGTTTTTAGGGTTTTTAGAGATTTTTAAATTTTCATGGATTTTTAGGGGTTTTAGGATTTTTATGGTTTTTTGGGGTTTTTATTGATTTTTAGTGTTTTTAAGGTTCTTTATGGGGTTTCAAGGTTTTTCAGGTCTTTTGGGTTTCTAGGGTTTTTTTTGAGTTTTTTCAGGTTTTTTTTTTGAGTTTTTTCAGGTTTTATTGGTTTTTAGTGTTTTTTAACATTTTTAGGGTTTTAAAGGGTTTTTAGAGTTTTTAGTGTCTTTTTAAGGTTTTTATGGGTTTAAAGGGGTTTTTATCATTTTGGGGGGTTTATGGTTTTTAGGGGGTTTTCAGGGCTTTTAGGGTTTTTTACGTTTTCATGGATTTTTAGGGGCTTTTAGGATTTTTATAGTTCTTAGGGATTTTACAGTTTTTTGGTATCTTGAGGGGTTTAAGTTTTTTCTTGTGTTTTTAGGATTTTTTCAAGGTTTTTAGGGTCTTTTGAGGGTTTTAGGGTCTTTTAAAAATTTTATGGGTTTTAAGGGTTTTTAGAGTTTTTTAACATTTTTTGGGGTTTTAGGAGTTTTTAGAGTTTTTAGTGGTTTTTAGGGTTTTTAAGATTTTTTATGGTTTTTATGGTTTTCATTGGTTTTCAGGGGTTTTTTACATTTTCATGGATGTTTAGGGGGTTTTACGATTTTTATAGTTTTTATGGTTTTTTATGGTGTTTGGAGATTTTGAGTTTTTTAGGGATTTTAGGTGGTTTTACAGTTTTTAAAGGGTTTTTGGGTCTTCTTTTCAGTTTTATGGTTGTTTTTTAGTTTTTATGGATTTTAAGGTCTTTTAGTGTTTTTGAACATTTTAGGGGTTTTAAGGGTTTTTAGAGTCTTTAGTGGTTTTTAAGGTTTTTATTGGTTTTTAGGCAAAGAAGGCATGGGTCCAGGCTATTCCTGGAACCCCCCAAAATTTATAAACAAAGGATACAGACACTGCAGACAAGGGAGGGGAGGGATCAATCAATCCACACCCAAAACCCCTTACGACCTCAGCCCGAGGGCCACAAAAGGAAAGAAAAACAAATAAACAAAGCACAAGACCAAAAAAGACACAACGTCCAAATGAAAATCACACACAGAGTAGTTCAGTCAACATCGTCGCCAAAATCCTCCAGCTCCGCATCACGAAACCCCATGCCAACACCAAAGCCGCCGCCTTCATCAGCAAATCTAAAATCTGATTCATCACCCTGGTCCATTGAGTCCCATCCAGGGTCAAAATCTTCTTGCATGCCAAGTCTGGACCGCAGCTTCTCTATAGCTTTTTCCTACTCAGCAGAAAAATAAGGCCTCTCTCGCTTATTCACCTTTAGATTCAGTTTGACAGCTCGTGAGGAGGCCCTAGTTGCCATTTGGCATGGGAGGGCCGAGTAATCCCTCCTCCTTCTTTGTCTTGATGGGGCAGAAGAGGTTCCCATAGCAGACATCTTTGTTCCATTGCCACCATCACTAGAGGCTAATGGTGCCTTGCCCTTCTTGCTTTCTGCCTCAAGAGTTTCAGCACCTCCACTGATTTTTTTCTCCCTTGATGTTACCATAGCAGCATTTATCCGTTGATCAGCCTCAGCAAACCTCTCCCCAAGCCTCCTTGCCTCATCTTCAAGAGGGAACCTTTCCCTTTCAACCCATACCATCTCATGGAGCTGCACACAAAAGTCTTCAGTAGAGGGAACACCATGAATGATCATCGCCCTCTGCAGGTCCATGGAAGGACCACCAGCATCACCAGCATATCGGAGCTGGTCACTAGGCAGGTCCTCAGCACTACCGTCAGAGGGGAATGATAACCCAGGCCCCTTACCAGGTCCCCCCACGCTAGGATACCCATGCAGTACCAGCGGGGCATCACTCCAGTCTATATCCCCATCCAGTATTGGCTTTTCCTCAACTGAGCATAAACTCCAGTCATCTCCAGACCTGGTTTTCTGAGAAACAGCATCCTCCATTGCAGCATCTTCCACCCGCACCCCAACCATGGCAGGCTCAGCCGAACCTGCAGCCTGAGAAACATTCACAGGAGCCTCATTCGTTAGAACAGATCCACCAGCATTCTCATCAACCTTTAACCCAGTTGTGTCATCCCATCCCAGATCCTTGCAGGAGTTTTTCACATTTCCTGGCCAGACATCCATCGCAATTGTCCTATCTATCTCAGTTTGCTTCCTAATATCTTCACCAGACCCGTGAACACCTTCAGCAGAGCCATGAATTCCTCCCTCAGCGAGCAAGACTTCATCCTCAACAACATTCCCTGAGACATCGGCACTTGCTTCCAGACTCACCAAGAAGCCACCCGAATCCATTAGGGAGATTTCTAACCCATTACCAGCCATCATAGGAGACGAGCAGGGCACATCGGTAGCCACAGAGTGGGAAACCTCCCCAATCGTCCCCTTCACCTCCACCCGAGGGAGGCCGCTCCCACCAGAAGACAGAGATTCACCACCCCTAGAAGCGCCAGAACAAATTCCAGAACAGTCACTGTGCCCAAAGCTCCAGCACAAAGAGCAGAAGACTGGCCATTGCTCGAAGACAACAGATTGTCTCCATCTGAGCTCCTCTCCCACAGAAATCCAAACAGAGTCCACAGGGGGTTTCGATGCATCAATTTCGACAAAAGCCCTTGGAGCAACCGGATGACAGAGGGCCCTCGTCCTACTATCCACACAGAGGAATCGCCCCACCAGGTTTCCAAGCATCGAAATAATTGAGAAATTCTGAAAGTGGAGTGGCAGTTCAGGAAAACGCACCCAGGTAGCAGCAATCAGGGAGCTTCTCTCCATATGAAAATCAAAGTTCCATCGAAAGAGGGAGAATCGAGCGCCATTGCATGACCGAGGAGCCGCTAACCAGGCAAGGATGAGATCATCCTCCATTGCAAACTGAACCATGATATGAGAGCTGTCGAGAAGGCCGACAGTCGCACGAGCCCTAAGATTCCAGGAAGCCACAACGAACCTGTCGAAGGTGACCACCGGGGGTCACCGCCTCGGAAAGCTTGCAACCAGAGTCAATCGGTGGAGATCCGCAGCCTCAGTGAACTCCCGAAATGAGAGAGGAAGCTGAGGACAGCCATCAAAGAACTCCGGAACCTTCGGGCCAAGCACCGTTCGCGGGAAGCCGGGTAACAGATCAGCAGAATAGAGCGATGAGAAATCATCAGGGAGAGGATCCTCCCCCGTAGAGATGGGGGGAGGAGCTTCGATTGACATCTCCTTCAACCTGAGGGGAAATCGCCATTGCAGGGGAGCAGAATCTCCAGGAGCGCCCGAGCCGCCATCTTTTTCTTATCTTTAGGTTTCTTATTGGTTTTTAGGATTTTTAAAGTATTTAAGGGTTTAAAAGGTTTTTGTGGGTTTTCCAAGGTTTTTAAAAAAACATGAACAACTAAAAAAACCTTTGGAAACATAGAAAACCCTAAAAATCCCTAAAATACGTAAAAATCCGTAAAAATAATAAAAAACTTTAAACCCCCCAAAAAATCCATGAAAACATAAAAAACCTAAATAGCTTGAAAGCCCCCCAAAAAATAGAAAAACCCCTAAAAATTTATAAAACCCTAAAGCCCATAAAAATCCTAAAAGCCAACTAAAAACTCCACGACTTTTAAAACACGAAAAAATGTTAAAAGATTTAAAAAACCTTAAAAGGGTAAAAAACCTTATAGACCCCCAAGAGAAAACCAAAATGACCCTAAAAACCATGAAAACACTAAAAACCCAAAAAATCCTAAAAACTCTCAAAATACTTAAAAAATCTAAAAACCATTAAAATCCTAAACCCCTGCCCCCCTAAAAATCAATGAAATGATAAGAAACCCTAAAAACCATAAGAACTATAAAAACCCCTAAAAACCTTAGAAAACACTAAAACCCCATGAAAACAGTAAAAACTCACTAAAAACTCTAAAACCCCTTAAACCCCCTAAAAACGTTTAAAAATCTAAAAAACATTAAAACCACTAAAAACTCAAAAAAAACCCTACAACCCCTAAAAGACCCTTGAAACCTTAAAAATCCCTAAAAACCCAAAAAAACCTTGAAAACCTCTAAAACCCCTTTAAACCCCTAAAAACCCCAAAATACCATAAAAACCAAAAAATTGTTAAAAACCACTAAAAATCCATGAAAACATAAAATACACTAAAACCTTGAAAATCCCTGAAAACCATAAAAACCCAAAAAACCCTTAAAATCCCTTAAAAATCCATAAAAACGCATTAAAACTCTAAAAACCCATAAAACCCTTAAAAATGTTAAAAAACCCTAAAAAACATTAAAACCTTAAAAAACTCAAAAAACCCCTAAAACCCAAAAGACCCTAAAAACCCTGAAAACCAGTATACTCCCTCAAAACCATTCAAAATCCCTAAAACCCCTAAAAACCACAAAATCCTCAAAACCCCCTAAAATCAATGAAAATATAAAAAATCATAAAAATCATGAAAACCCATGAAATCCATAAAAACCACTAAAATCCTTAAAAACCCATAAAACACCACAAAACTCTAGAAAAATATAAAACCCCTTAAAACACTAAGAATGTTAAAAATCGCAAAAAAACCTTGAAACCCAAAAAAACTCAAAATACCCTAAAACCCCTGAAACCCCCTCAAAACCCTCAAAATCTTTTAAACCCCAAAAAAATCTATAAAACCCCAAAAAACACTAAAAATAATTAAAAACCATAAAAACCCACTAAAACTCTAAAAACCATAAAACCCCCTAAGATGTTAAAAAAACTCAAAAAACCTTAAAAACCTTAAAAACCCAAAAAGACCAAAAAAAATCCTTAAAACCCCTAAACCCCACAAAAAAACTAGAAAACCAGTCAGACCCTAAAAATCCCTGAAAACCTTAAAAACCCTCAAACCCATAAAAATCCTTAAAACCCCTTGAAATCCATGAAAACGTAATAAACTCTAAAAACCATGAAATACCACTAAAAACCATAAAACCCCCTAAAATTGTAAAAAGCCCTAAAAACCCATAAAACCCAAGAAATAACTAAAAAATCTAAAAACCCTTAAATCATTCTAAAAACAATAAAAAGTTGTAGAACCCTAAAAACATTAAAAAAACCATATAACCCAAAAGACCATGAAAACCCTGAAAACCCCTAAAAACCTTAAAACACCTTGAAAGACTCTAAATCCCCTCAAAATCCCTAAAACCCCTAAAACCCTAAAACCCAGAAAAAGACTAAAAACCCCTAAAAATCATAAAAATGTAAAAAAACCTCAAAACCTAAAAAATCCCCAAAAAGCTATAAAAACCCCTAAAACCCCTAAAATCCATAAAGACTAATAAAAATCATTAAAAACCCAAAAAACACATAAAAACTCTAAAAAGACACTAAAATCCATTAAAACCCTAAAAAACCTAAAATGTTAAAATCTCTAAAAACCCATAAAACACTATAAAACTCAAAAATACACCATAAAAACACAAAAATGCTCCTAAAACCCCTAAAAACCCTAAAGCCCCTTAAAACATTAAAGCCCCCACAAAATCCCTAATCTAGAAAAATCTATAAAAATCCATGAAAATGTAAAAAACCCTAAAAAACCTGAAAACCCCTAAAAACCCCTGAAAACCTTAAAAACCCGAAAAAAATTTAAAGCCCCCCAAACCTATAAAACCCTAAAAAACCACTAAAACCCCTAAAAAACCACTAAAACCCCTAAAAACCCTTAAACCCCCTAAAACGTTAAAAACTCTAGAAACCTTAAAACCCCTATAAAATTAAAAAACCAATAAAACCCAAAAATACCTTAAAAACCCTGAAAAACACTAAAAATAATAAAAACCCCTGAAAACCATAAAACCCCTCAAAATCCCTAAAAACCCAAAAAAACCCAAAAATCTATAAAAATCATAAAAAACCCCCTAAAAATCATGAAAATTTAAAAAACCCCAAAACCCTAGAAAAACCCCTCAAAACCATAAAACCCCAAAAAACCCTAAAAACCCATAAAAACCCTAAAAACCACTAATAACCCTAAAAAACATTTAAACCCCTAAAACGTTAAAAAACTCTAAAAAACCTTAAAACCCTTAAAAACTCAAAAAATCCTAAAACCCCCAAAAGACCGTAAAAAACCTAGAAACCCCCAAAAACCCAAAAAAACCCCCCAAAAATCTATAAAACCCTCAAAATCCCTAAAACCCTAAAAACCCCAAAAAACCATAAAAAACCTAAAAAACCCCTGATAACCATAAAAACCCATAAAAACCATAAAAATCCACTAAAACTCTAAAAAACATCAAAACCCCTAAAAACGTTATAAACTCTAAAAACCAAAAAAACCTTAAAAAAACTCAAAAAAACCAAATTACCTTAAAAATCATGAAAACCCTAAAACCCATAAATACCCTTGAAAAAACCCTAAAACCCCTCAAAATTCCTAGAACCCTAAAAATCCCTAAAAACCATAAAAATCCTAAAAATCCCCTAAAAATCCCCTAAAAATCCATGAAAATGTAAAAAACCTAAAAACGTTGAAAACCATATGAAAACCGTAAAAACCAATAAAACCCAAAAACCCTGCTAAAAACCCAAAAAATCTTTAAAACAGATAAAAACTCTAAAAAACCTTAAAACACTACAAACATAGAAAAACACTAATAACCCAAAAGACCATAAAAACCCGGAAAAACCCTCAAAATCTCTAAAAACTCTAATAATCCCTAAAAACCAAAAAAATCCTAAAAACCACTAAAAATTCAAGAAAAATTAAAAAACCCTAAAAATCCTGAAAAGCATCTGAAAACCATAAAACCCCCTAAAACCTTCTAAAACCCCATAAAAACCCTAAACCACTAAAAACTCTAAAAACCCTGAAAAGGCAAAAAAATGTTAAAAACTCTAAAAAACCTTAAAACCATAAAAAAACTAAAAAAACCCCCTAAAAACCCAAAAGACCCTAAAAATACTGAAAAAACCCTAAAACCCTAAAAATCCCTTAAAACCCTAAAAACTGTCAAAATCCCAAAAAACTCTAAAAAACCCTAAAAACCATGAAAATCCTAAAAACCACCCAAAAATCCATGAAAATTTTAAAAACTCTAAAAATCCCTAAAAAAATAAAATCCCCTAAAAACATTAAAAAACCCTAAAACACAAAAAAACACTAAAATCACTAAAATAATTTTAAACCCTTGAAACCCCTAAAAACACTAAAAAACTCTAAAAACCTTAAACCCCTAAAAAACTAAAAAAATGCTAAAACCAAAAAGACCTTAAAAACATTGAAAATCCGTAAAAACACTGAAAAAACAATAAAATCCATGAAAAACCCCTAAAAATACATGAAAATGTAAAAAACCCAAAAAACCTTAAAAATCCCTGAAAACTTTAAAACCCATAAGACCCTAAAGATCCACTAAAAACTCTAAAAACCCTTAAAAACCCTAAAAACATTAAAAAACTATAAAAGACCTTAAACCCCTAAAAACTCCAAAATCCCTAAAAACCCAAAAAGACTCTGAAAACCCCTAAATAACCCTAAATAACACTAAAAACCTGTAAAAATCATGAAAATACTCAAAATCCAAAAAAAAACCAAAAAATCATAAAAATCCTTTAAAACCATTAAAAATCAATGAAAACATTAAAAACCCTAAAACCGTAAATACCCTAAATACCCTAAATACCATAGAAACCCCTAAAAACCTTAAAAAATCCAAAAACCCATAAAAACCCTCAAACCACTAAAAATTATAAACCATTAAAACCCCTACAAATGTTAAAAAAATATAAAAAACCTTAAAACCCCCAAAAAACTCAAAAAATCCCTAAAAACTCAAAAGGCCATGAAAACCCTAAAAACCCCTAAAAACTCTAAAAACACATGAAAACACCTAAAACCATAAAAATCCCTAAAAGTCTTAAAATCCCAAAAACCACTAAAAATTCATGAAAACATAAAAAACCCTAAAAACCTTGTAAAACCCCTAAAGTCCATAAAAACTCCTAAAAATCTTAAAAAACCATAGCCATGTAAAAAAAAGCTTAAAAACCATAAAACCCATTAAACCCTAAAACCACTAATGATACGAATCAGGGCGATCATATGCAGCAAGGAGTTGATAGTGATCATTAAATGGATAGTGGAAGGAGAATAAATGCACAAGACCCATTGCATGGGATTGGTGGCCCAATGAAAAGAGGACTAATGAGGAGGATGAAAGAGGCTTTACATGGCCTCATTTTGAAATTATAATAAGAGGCCCAATATGCATGCATGGGAGGATCAAATGGGCATTTAATCACACTTATTACATTCCAAAAGTGAACCTAAATGACTCCACCCAAATGATCCCTTCAATTTTTATCAAATTGCATAAAGGAGATATTCAAAGTCCAAAAATGGTGGGGCCCTTGTCTCCAAATACATGATGGGAATCTTCAAAGTCTTTGGGGGTGGTGCCAAAAAGTCTTATTGGTGGATATCTTGTCCACTAAATCTATGGGTATATATAAACAAAGTCAAAAATTGTTTTTAGAATTTATCCTTTTGTGGGATAGGTATTTTCACTTGTATCTCTCTCATTTGGATATAAAAGCCACCAATTTGTACTCCTTAGAGGTTAATTACGAATTTTAGTTTTTTATAGAATTATAATGATTGTGTTTCTTGTGTTCTTTAATGAATGAAAGTTAAGATTATCAAAGGATTTATCAACCTTTGTGGTGCTTTATAATTAGGGTTTTAAGGGGAAAGACTCCTTGGGTACCTAATTGATCATCCCCCTTCCCTTTTTATTTCCATTCATTTATTTTAATTTATATTTATCCTTCTTCCATTACCCTTGTTTCTAAATTTTATCCAATGAATACTGCACAATCGATATGGTAACATATCATTTGGTAGTAGAGACAAGTTACGGAAACTAGGTTCTTCATTTTTCTTTTTCTCCCATCCTCTTCTTTCCGTTCCATTTCTATCCATCACCAATTCTAGATGCATCTTTCTTCTACCATTTCAAACACTTTTTTTAAAATTTATAGATGTATGATATATGATTTTTATAGTTTAAAATGTCATCTTTCTTATTGATTTGGAAACAATAAAATCTGACATATATATTTGGATATATAGACGAATCAATTTTTATTATAGATTCACTCTTTTAAAATCAAATTATCACCAACAAGGATTCTAATAAAGTTTGAAGTTCATTTTATCTCACCCTTTTGAATCATTACAATCATATTTGAGCATTGTGAAATTTTTCTATCTATTTTAGTAAAAATTTTGATTGCATTTTTCTTATCCACCACCTTCTTTCCTTCATCCGTATCCAACCTCAAACCATAAATATTTCTCCCATTTCACTTTACCTACAATATTTCTTGGACTCCATTGATTCAAATCCTTTTAAATTTTATGATTTATAATGTTTTTCATGAATTTATTGATTCCTATTTATTTTATTCTTGATTATATTTAAGAATACCAGTAGGAACCAAGTTTTTGTGCTAGAAAGTGTGAGGAACATTTTGACATATTAAAAATAGAGAGAGAAAGTGTGTGTGAGGATTTAAAAAAATGGCGAGTGAGGGAAAAATAAGTGAGATAAATCTCAAATTATTTATGAAATATATCACTAACCAATTTACAATATTGAATTCTATGTTGGATGATTTTCAAAGTTCATCAACTTCAAGGGCTCCGTGAAGGCAAGAAGTTGATGATGGTGATAATGAGTACTTGAATTTTTAATAAACATTTCCTTTGTGAGGGAGATGTACTTCTTGGAGAGAAAATGACTTGGGAAGCATCAAAATGACACTTCTATAATTTAAAGGGAAGGGTGACCTGGAACTTTATTTGGAGTGTGAGAGGAAGGTTGAACATGTGTTTGGAATTCATAATGACTCTTAGGAGAATAAGGTAAAATTGGTAGCACTTTAGTTTAATGACTATGCAAGTATTTTTTGGGACCAATTATAAGTAAGTTGACAATGGAATAGAGAAAGGCCAATTCAAACATGGGAAGAAATGAAGACAGTAATGCAAAAAAGGTACATTTATAGTCATTACTATTGTGATTTGCATCTGAAGTTACAAAAACTTGTGCAAGGTTTCATGTGTGGAGGAATACTACAAGTAAATAGAGATATCGATGATTCGAGTCAATTTGGAGGAGGATCCCGAAACTACCATGACAAGGTTCATCAATGGATCAAATCCAGAAATTAGTGATGTCGTGGTAATTTATTTTAATAACTATGCAAGTATTCGGTGGGACCAATTAGAAGTAAGTTGATAACGGAATAGAGAAAGTACAAATCAAACATGGGAAGAAATGAAGATGGTAATGCAAAAAAGAACATTTCTAGTCATTACTATTGTAATTTTCATTGGAAGTTACAAAAACTTGTGCAAGGATTCATGTGTGCAGGAATACTACAAGGAAATAGAGATATTGATGATTCAAGCCAATTTTGAGGAGGATCCTGAAACTACCATGACAAGGATCATCATTGGATTGAATCCAGCAATTAGTGATGTGCTGGGACTTCAAACCTACATTGACATAGAGGAGTTTATACATAAGGTGGTGAAGGTTTAAAAGCAACTATATTTTTGAAGGATTCAAGTAACTTACCCTAATTTTTGGAAGAATAAATGGAAAGATCTAAAATCAACATCTACGTAGAATGAAACAAAACATAGGGATTTGAAATTTGTTCTAAAAAAGTGAAGAATCAAAAAATAAGTTCTTCCCCACTGATTCAAAAGGAAAAATTGACACAATTTCCCATCTAAATATCATGATATTAAGAGATTTAAGTGTCAATGATATGGCCATATTGCATTTAAATGCCCAAAAAAAGAACTATGATTATTTTGGATAATGGAGATATCCTTAGTAAGTGATCTAGTGATGAAGAAATGTCACCTTTGGAGGAGTTTTCAGATGTAGAAGTTGAAGAACCTGTACATGGAGATGCATTGGTGGTAATAATATCTTTGAATATTCAACCAAAATATGACCATGATGAGGAGTATCATGAGTATATTTTTCGTAAAATATGGCACATCAAGGAGAAGGTATGCAGTATGATCATTGATAGTGGATGTTGTACAAATGTGGCTAGTAACTTGTTGGTGGAGAAGTTAAGTTAACCTATTCTAAGGAATACTAGACCATATTGGTTGCAGTGGATGAATGATTGTGGATAAGTGAGAGTCAGAAAACAGTCCATAATTTCGTTTTTACATTAGAAAAAAAATCATTATGAGGTTTTTTGTGATTTTTTTATAATGTTGGATGGGCATTTTCTACTTGCAAGACCGTGAAAATTTGATCAGAGGGTGATGTATGATAGTTATGCTAACTTCTTCTATTTTCATTTTAGTGGTAGAGATACTGTTTTAAATCTTCTAAGTCCCATAAAAACATGTGAAGATCAAGTGACTATAGATAAAGAATACAAAATGAAAAAATAAATTATGGAAAAAGAATGTGGGAAAAAATTTGAGTGATAAAAAAGAGTGTGATGAGTTGAGAAAAAAAAGAAAAGAGAGAAAAAATGAAAATAGTGGGAAAATTAGGAGTGAAAAGGGAGAGATGAACGACATAAAAAGAAATGAGGGAAATAAAAGAGATGAAAATAAGAGTTTGGAGAAAAATGGGAATTTATTTTCCAGAAAAAGTGAGGTGAAATTTGCTTTATTGAGTGATAAAGTGTTCTTACTCATTAGTAAGGATGCTTGCCTTGTAACTAATGAAGTTAAACATTATTTTCCTTCTTATTTTGCATCTTTACTATATAAATTTATTGATTTGTTTCCCAAAGAAACAGCCAATATACTAACCCCTTTGAGAGGCATTTAGAATAATATTGACATCATATATGGTGCTGCAATTACCAACTAGTCAGCATATATAGAAAATTCAGAATAGATTAGAGATATCCAGTGTCAAGTTGAAGAACTCGGGAAGAAAGGATTAGTGAGGGAAAGCATGAGTCCATGTACCGTTTTGGTGATCCTAGTACCCATGAAAGATGGAACATGGTGGATGTGTGTGGATTTTAGTGTCATCTACAAAATAATTGTTAATTACTATTATCCCATCCCTCAACATGATGAAATGCTTGATGAATTGCATGGGGCTTCTTTGTTTTCAAAAATTGATCTTAAAAGTGGCTACCACTAATTCGAATGAAAGGATATGAAGGGAAAACTGCTTTTAAAACTATGTTTGGTTTGTAGTAGTGGTTAGTTATGCCATTTGATTTAACTAATACATAAAGTATGTTCTGGAGCTTAAGGATTCATGTCATTTGTTCATTCATTGGAAAATTGGTGGTTGTCTATTTTGATGATACCTTGGTGTATAGAAAATCTCTAGACAACCATGTTAAAAACTTTCATTTGGTGTGTCAAACCCTTAAAGAAAACCAAATTTATGAAAATCTTCAAAAATCTTCCTTTTACATAGATTTTTTTTGTGTTTATTGGCTTTGTTGTAGGGGTGGTAGGGATCCATGTGGATAAACAAAAGTTCAAAGAAATCCAGGAGTGTCCCAAACTGAAGAACACAACTGAGGTTATGAGTTTTTAGGGATTGAAAGGATTCTACATGAGGTTTGTTAAGGATCTTTCATACATTGATGCACCTCTTAATGAACCAATAAAGAAATAAATTGTCTTTAAATAGGGTAAAAAATAATAAAAAAATTGTCAATTCATCCCTTTTTAGGCTACCAGATTTTATAAAATCTTTTGAAATTGAGTATGATCCATTTGGAGTTGGTATTGGTACTGTTTTTACCCAAAAGTCACATCTAATTTCTCACTTTAGTGAGAAATTGAATAGGTAATCATTAAATTATTCAACTTAAAATAAAGAACTTTATTCTTTGAAATGAACCCTGGAAACATGAAAACATTAATTATGTCCTAAAGAGTTCATTATTCATTCGGACCAAGAAATCCTTAATTATATGAAGTCCCATGGTAATTTGAATCGAATACACACATCTTTTCTAGAATTCATTGAGATGTTCCCCTATGTGACCAAGCACAAAAAAGGTAAGGAAAATGTTGTTTCTGATGCTCTTTCATGAAGGTATACACTTCTTACTTCTCTTCATTATTGATTACTTGGACCTGAGCTATTAAAGGGAATGAATGAAATAGATGTAGATTTTTCTTTAATTTGGATATCTTGTGAAAACATGGATTTAAATACTATTATAAAAATGATGGTTTAATTTTCAAAATGGATAAATTGTGCATTCCAAATTATTCAACTCGAGAATTTCTTGTAAAATAAACTCATGGGGTGACCTGATGGGGCATTTTGGGGTTGAAAAAAACTAGCTACTTTGAATGAACATTTTTATTGGACAATAATGAGAAATAAGTTACTTCAATTTGTGCTAAATGTGTAACTTGTAATCATGAAAAGTCCAATGTTCAACCTAATGGATTGTATTCCCCCTTGCATGATCCATCCCATCCTTGGACCAATATTTCTATAGATTTTTTGTTGGGTTTGACTCAATATCAATCAAGAAAAGATATCATTTTTGTTGTTTTGGATCAAATGAACAAAATGAAACATTTCATTTCTTGCTCAAAAACCAATGCTGCTATTCATATAGTAGATTTATTTTTCAAAGAAATTGTGAGATTACATGGACTGTCCAAAACCATTATAAGTGATATGGATGTGAAATTCCTTTTCCACTTTTGGAGGTATTTCTAGAATAAATTACGAACTATATTATTGTTCTCAACTGTTTCACATCCTCAAACTGATGGGAAAATGAAGTGGTGAATATGAATCTTTCTACCATATTGCATACAATAATTCAAAAAAAATCTAAATAATTGGGAATAATATTTTCCACACATAGAGTTTACATATAATTGAGTAGTGCATTCCACTACTAACTTCTCACCTTTTGAGATTGTGACTATAACCCAATGAATCTGTTATATATTCTCTCATTTCCTACTAATGATGTTGTTGATCTTGCAGATGACGAGAAGGAAAAATTTGTTTGGGATTTACATGAAAAATTTAAATCCAAAATTGAAAGAAGAAATGAACAATATGCGAAGAATGCAAACAAGGGTCAACATAAGGTTGTACTAGAACCCAAAGATTGCGTGTGGGTACATTTGAGGAAGGAAAGGTTTCTAAAGCAAAGAAAATCAAAACTTCAACCATATGGAGATGTACCTTTCCAAGTTTTAGAATGAATCAATGACATTGCCTACAAGATTGAATTTCCCAAAAAAGTATGGAAATGTGAGTACTACCTTTAATATTACTGATCTCTCTCCCATTGAATATGCAGATTCAAGGATGAATCCTTTTGAAGAGGGAGGGGATGATGCAAATCATGGCGAACATATGCAGTGAGCATTTCAAAGCGATCATGGCATGGAGGGTGGAAGGGGCATAAACGCACAGGACCCATTGCATGGGATTGGTGTCCCAATGACAAGAGAAATAATGAGGAGGATTAAAGAGGCTTTTCATGGATTCATTTTGAAATTACAAGAGGAGGCCCAATATTCATGCATGGAAGGATCAAATGGGCCTTTAATCACACTAATTAATGCCCAACAGTGAACCTAAATGGACCAGCCAAATGATCCCACGAATATTTATCCACTTGCATGAAAGAAATATCCAAAGACAAAATGTGGTGGGAATCTTCAAAGTCTTTGGGGTGGTGCTAAAAAGTCTTATTTATGGATATTTTCCCCCTAAATCCATGGGTATATGTAAACAAAGTTGAAAATCGTTTTTAGGCTTTTGACTTTTGTGGGCTAAGTATTTTTGGGTTATATCTCTCTCATTTGGCTATAAAAAGCAACCTCCTTGTACGTCTTGGAGGTTAATTGTGAATTTGAATGTTTTTTAGAATTATAATTCTTGTGTTTTTTGTGTTTTGAATGAATGCAGGCAAGGCGTATCAAATGAGTGAACAAACTTTGTGGTGCTTTATAATTAGGGTTTTAAGGGGAAAGTATCCTTAGGATCCTAATAGATCATCCCCCCTTCCTTTTATTGTATTCCGTTCTTAGACTCAGATTGGAAGGGAGAAACTCATACTCACCCTTTTAAGCCCATCTTATAGCTGCACTTTCCTTTGGAATTAAGTTTGGGGGGGGCTAGGCTCGCCTAGCCCCGAACCTCTTCTTCCCAAAAGACACTAAAAACCCTTAAAAACCATAAAAACCTAAAAATCCTTGAAACCCCCTAAAGATCCTCCAAATCACTAAAAACCCTAAAAACCCTAAAAACCATAAAAATCCTAAAACCCCCTAAAAATCCATGAAAACATAAAAAACCATTAAAACCCTAAAAAAACACTTGAAAACCATAAAAACCCTTAAAAACCTTTAAAAACCCTAAAAAACCATAAAAATCATAAAAATCACAAAAAACTCTAAAAACCCTTAAAACCCCTAAAAATGTAAAAAAAACTCTAAAAAACCTTAAAAACTAAAAGAAATAATAAAACCCAAAAAGACCCTAAAACCCCTAAAAACCCAGAAAATTCCTAAAAACATCAAAAACCCTAAAAACCCAAAAAACCATAAAAATCCTAAACCCCCCTAAAAATCCATGAAAACATAAAAAACCCTAAAACCCTAAAAAACCCCTTAAAATGATGAAAACCCCTAACAACCTTAAGAAAAACAAAAAACCCATAAAAACTCTGAAAATCCATAAAACTCCTAAAAATGATAAAAAAATCTAAAAACCGTCAAAACCCTAAAAACTCAAAAAAAAAACCAAAACACCCAAAAAACCCTAAAAAGCCTGGAAAACTATAAAATGATGAAAACCCCCAAAACCCTCAAAATTCCAAGAAACTCTAAAACCCATAAAAATCCAAAAAACCTTAAAAAATCCAAGAGAATGTAAAAAACCCCCCAAAACCCCGAAAACCCCCTGAAAACCGTAAACCCCCTAAAAACCTTAAAAAACCATAAAAACACTTAAAAAACCCTGAAAAACATAAAACCCTAAAAACCTAAAAACCCCTAAAAACCCATAAAAACCCTAAAATCCACAAAACACTCTGAAAACCCTTTAAACCCCTAAAATGTTAAAAAGCTTTAAAATATATTAAAAACCCAAAAAACTCAAAAAATCTATAAAACCCCCAAAAGACCCTAAAAACCCATAAAAATCCTGAAAACCCTAAAAAAACTCAAAATTCCTAAAAATTATAAAAACCCATAAAAACCATAAAATGCCCCAAACCCCCTAAAAATCCATGAAAACCTAAAAACCCCTAAAAAACCTAAAAAAAATAAAAACCCTAAAAAACCTTAAAGAACCCTAAAACCCCATAAAAATCCAAAAAGACGACTAAAAACTCTAAAAACAGTTAAGACCACTATATTTTTTTAAAAACCTTAAAACCCTAAAAACTCAAAAAAAACCCTTAAAACCCTTAAAAACACTAAAACCCCCTAAAACCCCTCAAATCCATAAAAACCCTTAAAAACACTAAAGTGAATATAAAACCTAAAAAATCCCTAAAAATCCAAGAAATCGTAAAAAACCCTAAAAACCTTAGAAACCCTAAAAACGCATAAAACCCTAAAAAACTACTAAAAACTATAAATCTGATTAAAACCACTAAAAACATTGAAAAACTCTAAAAACATAAAAACCCATAAAAAACAAAAAAACCTAAAAACCAAAAAAGATATGAAAACCCTGAATATCCCAAAAAACCCTAAAACCCCTGAAAACCCTAAAAACCCCTAGAAACCCTCAAAATCACTAAAAATCCATGAAAACATAAGAAACCCTAAAATCTTTGAAAACCCCTTAAAAACCTTAAAAAACACTAAAAACCCATAAAAACCATAAAAACCAAAAAACTCACTGAAAACTCTAAAAACACATAAAACCCCTAAAAATGTTAAAAAAATCTAAAAAACCTTAAAAACCCTAAAAACTCAAAAAAACCCTTAAAACCCCTAAAAACTCAATAAAATCCCTTGAAAACCCAAAAAGACCCTAAAAACCATGAAAAACCATAGAAACTCCTAGAAAATCTCACCAAATCCTCAAATTCCTTAAAAAACCTAAAAACCCTAAAAACCATAAGAATCTTAAAAACCCCTAAAAATCAATGAAAATGTAAAAAAACTCTAAAAATCCTCAAACACCCCTCAAAACCATAAAACCCCAAAAAACCATAAAAATTTCTAAAAACCCTAAAAACCCATAAACCCCTAAAAAACCACTCTAAAATCTAAAATCCCTAAAACCCCTAAAAATGTCAAGAACACTAAAACCCCTTAAAAACCCTTAAAAATCCAAAAAACTCAAAAAAAACACCAAAACCCTAAAAGAACCTATAATCCTAGAAAACCCCTAAAAATGCTTGGAAAACTATAAAACCGCACAAAATCCCAAAAAACCCTACAAAACCATAAAACCAATAAAATTCTTAAAAATCCCAAAAAATCAATGAAAACAGAAAAAACCCTAATAACCCTGAAAAACCCCTAAAAACCATAAAATACCATCAAATTATTAAAAACCATAAAACCCTAAAATCCATTAAAAACTCAAAAAACCCATAAAACCCCTAAAAACATTAAAAAAAACTCTAAAAAACCTTAAAAACTCTTAAAAACTCAAAAAAACCCCTAAAAACCCAAGAGAACCTCAAACCCTGAAACACCCAAAACCCCTAAAAATATATAACAACCTTAAAACATCATAAAATAAAAAAACCAAAAAAAACACTAAAAATCAATGAAAAAAATACAATAAAAACCCTGAAAACCATAAAAACCCCTAAAAACATTAAAAAACCCTAAAACCCCTAAAAATGATAAAAAAAACTCTTAAAAACCTTAAAACCCTTAGAAAACTCAAAAAATTCCCAAAACAAAAAATACCCTAAAACCCAAAAACCACATGAAAAACCACATGAAAAACCCTAAAAACCCACAAAACCCACTAAAATCCCAAAAAAAGGAAATATCCTTAAAAATACCTTAAAATCAAGGAAAATGTTAAAAAAACATAAAACCCTTAAAAACTCCTAAAACCCTTAAAAACCCATAAAACGTTAAAAAATCCTAAAAACCTAGAAAAACCAGTAAATATTCGAAATACCCTCAAACCCCCTAAAAACGTTAAAAATCTATAAAAAACCTTAAAACCCCTAAAAACTCAAAAAACCCATAAAACCCCAAAAGGCCCTAAAAACCATAAAACCCCAAAGGACCCTAAAACCCGAAAAACCCTAAAAACGCAAAAAAACCCAGAAATCCCAAAAAAAACCCCTCAAAATCCCTGAAAACCCTAAAAACTCCTAAAAATAATAAAATCATAAAAATACCCAAAAATCCATGAAAATGTAAAAAAACCTAAAAAAACTGTAAAAACCTTAAAACTATAAAAACTATAAAAACCATCAAAACCCGCAAAAACACTAAAACCCATAATGACCATAAAAACCACTAAAAACCCTAAAACACCTAAAAATGATAAAAAAATATAAAAAACAATAAAATCCTTAATAACCCAAAAAACCCTTAAAATCCAAAAAGTCTCTAAAGATAATGAAAAACCCTAAAACCCCTAAAAATCCCTAAAAACTCTAAAACACACTAAAAAATATAAAATCCTAAAAACCCCTAAAAATCCATGAAAACATAAAAATCCCTAAAATCCCGGAAAAACCCCTAAAAACCATAAAGACCCCTAAAACCTTAAAAACCCCTAAAATCCCAAAAAAAAAAACCTTTAAACCCCTAAAAAGCCTCAAAATCCATAAAAACCCTAAACCATAAAACAAATAAAAATTCAGAACCCCCTAGAGATCCATGAAAATATAAAAAATCCAAAAAACCTTGAAAAACTCCAAAATGCCATAAAAAACCCTAAAAACATTAGAAACCCTTTCAAACCCATAAAAACCCTAAAAACCCACTAAAATTTTAAAAACCCCTTAAGAACACTAAAAACGTTAGAGAACTCTAAAAACCTTAAAACCCCTAAAAACATAAAAAACCCTAAAAACATAAAAGACCCTAAAACCCCTAAAAACCCATAAAACCCCTGAAATCCTGAAAACCACAAAATTCCCAAAAATCTCTAAAACCACTAAAAATCATCAGAATCCTAAAAACCCCCTAAAATACATGAAAAACTCAAAACCCTAAAACCTTGAAAAACCCCTTAAAAACATAAAAACCTTAAAAAATAATAAAAAACTTGATAATCCATAAAATGTTAAAAAACTATAAAAAACCTTAAAACCTTCAAAACTCAAAAAAACCCTAAAAAACAAAAAGACCCTAAAAACCCTAAAAAACCCCTAAGAACACTTGAAAACCTGAAAAAACCCTCAAAATCTCTAAAAACCCAAAAAAACTCTAAAATCCAAAAAATTCCTAAAAAACCCTTAAAATCAATGAAAGCGTAAAAACCCAAAAAACTTTAACCCCCCCTGAAAACTATAAAACCCCTACAAATATTTAAAAACTTAAAATCCCATAGAAAATCTAAAAACCCACTAAAAACTCTAAAACACCTACAAACTTTACAAAAATCTAAAAAACCTTAAAAAACCTAAGAACTCAAAAAAAACCCAAAAACCCAACAACCTAAAAACTCTAAAAACCAATAAAAAACCATAAACCCCTCAACATCCCGAAAAACCATAAAACCCCCTAAAAACCATAAAAATACAAAAAAAACCACTTAAAATCCATGAAAACATAAAAAGTTGCAAAAACCCTTAAAAGCCCCTGAACACCATAAAAACCCCTAGAAACCTTAAAAAACCCTAAACACCCCTAAAACCCCTAAAAAAAACTAAAACCCCTTAAAACCCTAAAAACATTAAAAACTATAAAAACCTAAAAAACGCTTAAAAACTCAAAAAAACCTAAAAACCCAAAAATACCATAAAAACCACGGAAAAATCAAAAAACCCAAAAAACCCATGAAAAATAATAAACCCCTTAAAATTACAAAAAAAAACCTAAACAACCCCCAAAACCCATAAAGCTCCACCCCCCCCCCCCCCCCCGAAAAAATCTATGAAAACATAAAAACCCTAAAAAACATGAAAACCCCTTGAAACCCATAAAACCCCCTAAAAACCTTAAAAAAACCCTAAAACCCACTAAAAACTCTAACGCCCCTTAAAACCCCTAAAAATAATAAAAATCCCTAAAAAACCTTGCCTTGCAAAAAAAAATGCTCTAAAAACCTTAAAAACCCTAAAAACCCAAAAACCCCTAAAAATAATTGAAAGCATTAAAAACCCTAAAACCTTGAAAACCCCTTAAAAACCATAAAAACCCCTAGAAACCTTAAAAACCAGAAAACCCATTAAAACTCTAAAACACCCCTAAAAACTCTAAAATCCCTTAAAACCCAAAAACCCCTAAAAATGTTAAAAACACTAAGAAACCTTAAAACCTCGAAAAAACTCAAAAAAACCCTAAAAACCAAAAAGGCTCTACAACCACTTAAAATCACTAAAACCCCTAAAAAACCCCCTGAAAAACTCTAAACCCCTCAAAATCTCTAAAAACCCTATAAACCACAAAAATCCTAAAAACCCATAAAAATCCATGAAAATGTAAGAAACCCTAAAAATATAGAAAAACCCTAGAGAACCATAAAACCCCCTAAAAACCTTAAAAACCCTAAAATCCCATAAAAACCATAAAACCACTAAAAACCCTTAAAATCCCTAAAAATGTTAAGTAACTCTAAAAAACCTTTAAAACCCTAAAAAAATAAAAATAACCCTTAAAACCCAAAATGTCCCTAAAAGCCCTAAAAACCCGAATACCCCTAAAATCCCCTAAGAAACCTAAAAACCTTCAAAATCCCTAAATACCCTAAATAACATAAAAACTATAAAAATATATAAAAACCCATAAAAATCCATGAAAATGTAAAAAATACTACATACCCTAAAAGACCTCTTAAAACCAAAAAATCCTATAAAAATCCCAATATCTTTAAAAACCCTTAAAACCTCTAAAAATGTTAAAAAAACATTGTAAAACATTAAAAACCCTGAAAACTCAAAAAAAATCCTAAGAACCCAAAACACCCTAAAAACCATGAAAACCCCTAAAAACCCTAAAAACCCTTAAAAACCACTTAAACCCCACAAAATCACATAAAAACCTAAAAACCATACAAATCCTTAAAAAACATAAAAATCAATGAAAACATGAAAAACCATGAAAACCCTGAAAAGCATAAAAACCCCTAAAACTATTAAAAACCCTAAAACCCATAAAAACCTTAAAACCCACTAAAAACTCTAAAAACCCTTTAAACCCAAAAAATATTAAAAACTATAAAAAAACTTAAACCCCAAAAAAAACTTTAAAAAATCCTAAACCACAAAAGATCCTAAGAACCCTGAAGATCCTTAAAACCCCTCAAAATCAATAAAAACCCTAAAAACCATAAAAATCCTAAAAACCTCTAAAAATACATTAGAAACGTAAAAAACCCTAAAACTCTAAAACCCCCTTAAAACTATAAAACCCCATAAAATACTTAAAACTCCAAAAACCCATAAAAATCCTAAAACCCACTAAAAACTCTAAAAACCCTTAAAACCCCTAAAAAATTAAATAATCTAAAAACCTTAAGGAAATTACAAAAGTAAAAAAAATCGATAAACCCAAGACCCTAAAAACCCTTAAAAACCCTAAAAACCCTAAAAACCCTTGAAAACCCCCCAAAACCCTAATAATCTGTAAAAACCCTAGGTACCATAAAAATCCTCAAAACCTCTAAAAATCCATGAAAATGGAAAAATCCCTACAAACCCTAAAAACCCATGAAAACCATAAAACCCCCTAAAAACCTTATAAACCCTACAAACCAATAAAAACCCTAAAAATCCACTAAAAACTAAAAAAATTATAAAAAAAACAAATAAAACCCACTAAAAATTAGAAAAACCCTTAAAACCCCAAAAAATGTTAAAAAGCTCTAAAAACCCTAAAAACCCATAAAAATCCTAACCCCCCCCCCTCCAAAAATCTATGAAAAGGAAAAAATCATAAAAACCCTAAAACCCCCCAAGAAACCATAAGAACCCCTAAAAACATTAAAAAACCTCAAAACCCCATAACACCCTAAAAACCACTAAATACTATAAAAAACCTAACAAACCCTAAAAACTCAACAAAACCCTAAAACCCATAAAAATCCTAAACCCCCCAAAAATCTATGAAAATGAAAAAACCATAAAAACCATAAAAACCCCTAGAAACCATAACAACCTCTAAGAACATTAAAAACCCTTAAAACCCCATAAAAGCCTAAAAACCACTAAAAACACTAAAAACCCTTAAAACCACTAAAAACCCAAAAAAACGTTAAAACCCCTAAAAAATCAACAAACCCTGAAAACCCAAAAAAACCCTAAAATCCCCTAAAACCCCTCAAAATCCCTAAAATCATTAAAAACCACTAAAAATCCATGAAAATGTTAAAAACACTAAAAACAGAACAAAACCCTAGAAAACCATAAAACCCATAAATAGACTAAAAACCATCTAAAAACTCTAAAACACTTTAAAACCCTTAAATGTTAAAATACTCTAAAAAACCTTTAAACCCCTAAAAAACTGAAAAACCCCTAAAACCCCAAAAAGATGCTAAAAACTAGGAAAAACCCTAAAAACCCCAATAATCACTGAAAAATCCCTAAAACCCCTAAAAATATATAAATACACTAAAACCCCAAAAACCTTAAAAATCCTAAAAACGCCCTAAAAATCCAAGAAAATGCAAAAAAACAAAAAATCCTTGAAAAACCACTGAAAAGCATGAAAAACCCTAAAAACCTTAAAAAAGCATAGAAACCCAGATAGCCCTAATAAAATCTAAAAATCTAGAAACCCTTAAAACCCCTAAAAACCCTAAAATCCCATGAAAAATCCTAAAAACCCTAAAAACCCTCAAAAATTCCTAAAAACCATAAAAAACACGAAAACCACTCAAAAATCCCTAAAACGCCTAAAACCCCAAAAAAGCATAAAAATCCTAAAAACACCTAAAAATTCATGAAAACATAAAAACCATGAAAACCCTAAAGCACGCCTGAAAATGATAAAAAACCCTTAAAAACCATAAAGGACCCTAAAAATCCAAAAAACCCAAAAAACTACTAAAAACTCTAAAATCCTTAAAACCCCTAAAAATGTTAAAAACTAAAAAACCCCTAAAAACTCAAAAAAACCCCCAAAAACCCCAAAAGACCCTAAAAACCCTGAAAAACCCTAAAAACACTAAAAATTACTTAAAAACCGTAAAACCCCTCAAAATACCTAAATACCTGAAAACCCCAAAAAACCAAAAAAAATCCTAAAACCCCCTTAAAATCCATAAAAACATAAAAACCCCTAAAAACCATGAAAAACCCTAAAATAATAAAAAAAACCTAAAACCTTAAAAAATACTAAAAATCCATAAAAACCCTATAAACACACTAAAAACCATAAAAAATTAAACAAAAACACTAAAAACCCTAACCGACCCTAAAACCCCTAAAAACCCATAAAAACCATAAAAACCCCTAAAAACCCTAAAAATCCATAAAAACCCTAAAAACTCAAAAAACACCTAAAAAACCTAGAAAACCCCTAAAAATCCATGAAAACGTAAAAACCCTAAAAACCATAAAATCCTTTAAAATAATAAAAAACCCTAAGAACATAAAAGTCCCCAAAACCCATAAAAACCATAAAAACCAAAAAAACCACTGAAATCTCTAAAAACCCCTAAAAACATTAAAAACCTTAAAAACCTTAAAAATCCAAAAAGACCATAAAAAACCATAAAAACCCTAAAAACCTTTGAAAATCCTAAAAAGCCTCAAAAACACTAAAAACCCTAAAAACCCTAAAAACATAAAAATCCTAAAAAAACTTAAAAATCCATGTAAACGTAAAAAACCATAAAAACCCCAAGAAACCTTAAAACTACTAAAACCCCATATTGACCCTAAAAATCACTAAAAACTCTAAAACCTCTTAAAACCCCTAAAAATGTTAAAAAACACTAAAACCCTAAAAAACCCATAAAACCCAAAAAAACGACCGTAGAACCCCTAAAAACCATAGAAAACCTAAAAACCCCAAAATCCCTAAAAAGCCTAAAAACCTTAAAAACCCTAAAAACCCTAAAAATACTTGAAAACATAAAAAATGCTAAAAACCCCAAAAAAAACACCCTAGAAAACCAAAAAACCAAAAAACCCCTAAAACCTTAATAACCCTGAAACCCATAAAAACCATAATACCACTAAAATCTCTAAAAACCCTTAAAACCCCTAAAAACCATAAAAATGTTAAAAAACTCAGAAAAACCTTATAACCCATAAAAACATTAAAAAAACCTTAAAACCCAAAAGAGCGTAAAAACCCTGAATAACCCTAAAAACCCTAAAAACCCTAAAAACCCCTAAAAAATCTAAAAGCCCTACAAATACCTAAATACCATTAAAACAATCAACCCCATAAAAATCACAAAAACCCAAAAAAATCAATGAAAATGTAAAAAACCCTAAAAACATTGAAAACCTATGAAAATAATAAAAACCCCTAAAAAATTAAAAAATATAATAAAAATCCTAAAAAAATCAAAAATAAACACAAAAAACCCACAAAGGTCTTAAAAACACTGAAATATCCTAAAACCCCTCAAAATATCACCTTACAAAAAAGACCACTCAAAATCTCTAAAAAACCTAAAACCCCCTAAAAACCATAAAAGTCCAAACAACCTCATAAAAATACATGAAAACATAAAAACCCTTGAAACCCCTGAAAACCTCCTAAATACCAGAAAAACCAAACAAACACCTTAAAAAAACTAAAACCCAATAAAAATCCAAAAAACCGCTAAGTACTCTAAAAACCCTTAAACTAAAAATCCCTAAATCCCTATAAAACCCTAAAAACCTTAAAAAACTTAAAAAACCACCTAAAAATCCATGAACACGTAAAAAATCCTAAAAACCATGAAAAACCCTTAAAACCATAAAACCCCAAAAAACCTTTAAACCCCAAAAAACCCATAAAATCATTAAAAATCTTTAAACCCCCTAAAAACTCTAAAACCATTAAAACCCTTAGAAAACTCAAAAAAACCCTAAAACCACAAACATACCCTAAAAACCTTGAAAAAAACCTAAAAACCCTAAAAACACATGAAAACCCTAAAACCCCCATATCCATAATACCCTAAAACCCCATATATAACTTAAAAATCTCTTAAAAACACATGAAAACACAACAAAACCAAAAAACACTTAAAAACTCTTAAACCCCATAAATCCCCCTAAAACCTTAAAACCCCTAAAAACCACTAAAACTCTAAAAACCCTTAAAACTCTTAAAAATGTTAAAAGAACTATAGAAACCCTAAACCCCTAAAAACTAAAAAAAACACTAAAAACCCAAAAAGATATGAAAACCCTAAAAACCCTTGAGAATGTATAAAAACCTTCAAAAACCATAAAAACCATAAAAACCATAAAAATATTAAAACCGCTAAAAACCCATGAGAACATAAAAAAACCCTAAAAACCATGAAAAACGCCTCAAAACCAAAAAACACCTAAAAAATTATAAAATAATAAAAACCCATAAAAATCCTAAAACCCACAAAAATATCTAAAAACCCTTAAACCCCCTAAAACGTTAAAAAACTCAAGAAAGCCTAAAAACCTGAAAAAACTCAAAAACCCAAAAATACCCAAAAATACATTAAACACTCTGAACACCCTAAAATTACCTAAAACCCATAAAATCCCTAAAACACATAAAAATACTCAACACCGCATAAAAATCTATGAAAACACAAAAAACCCTAAGAACTTTGAAAAACCCCTGAAAAACATAAGAACCCCTAAAAACATTAAAAAACCCTAAAACCCCATAAAAATCCTAAAAACCACTAAATTTTTTAAAAACCTTTAAACCCCTAAAAATGTTAGAAATTCTAAAAAACCCTAAAACCCCTAAAAAAACTCAAAACCCCCCAAAAACTAAAAATGAACCTGAAAACCCTAAAAACCACTAAACCCCCTAAAACCCCTGAAAACCCTGAAAACCATAACAACCCGAAAACCCCCTAAAAATCTATGAAAATCTAAAAACCCCTAAAAACCAGGGAAAATCCTTGAAATCCATAAATACCCCTAAAAACTTAAAAACCCATAAAACCCCTAAAAACCACTAAAAACTCTAAAAACCCATAAAACCACTAAAATGTAAAAAAAACACTAAAAATCATTAAAACCATAAAAACTAAAAAAAAACCCTAAAACCCCCAAAAGACCCTAAAAACTCTAAAAACCTAAAAACATATGAAAAACCCTAAAAATCATAAAAATCCTAAAAACCCTAAAAACCCAAGAAAATGTAAAAAACCATAAAAAACCATAAAAACCCCTGAAAAACATTAGAACCCCTAAAAAACATAAAAACCCTAAAAACCACTAAAAACCCTAAAAACATGTTAAACCCTTTAAAATGTTTAAAACTCTAAAAACCCAAAAAAACTAAAAAATACTGAAAAACCAAAAGTCCCTAAAAACCCTAAAACCCTAAAAACCCTAAAAACCCTAAAACCCCTAAAACCCCCTCTAAATCCCTAAAAATCCTAAAAACCATAAATATCCTAAAAACCCCTAAAAATCCATGAAAATTTAAAAAACCCTAAAATCCTTAAAAACCACCGAAAACCAAAAAAAACCCCAAAACCATAAAAATCACTAAAATCCAAAAAAACCCCATAAAAGTAAAAAACCTAAAATTGTTTGTAACACTTAAAAACATTAAAAAAACTCTAAAAAACCTTACAACCCCTAAAAACTCAATCAAACCCTAACAACTCAAAAAAGTCCCTAAAACCCTTTAAAACCCGAAAAGACCCCCTAAAAACCATAAAAACTTTTAAAAACCCTAAAAACCAATAACACCCAAAAAAACTACTAAAAACTCTAAAAACCCTAAAAACCCCCAAAAAATGTTTAAAAACTCTAAAAAACTAGAAAAACCTAAAAACTAAAAAAACCCTAAAAACCCAAAAGACACTGAAAACCTTGAAAACCACCAAAACCCCTAAGAACCCTTTAAAACCCCTAAAACCCCACAAAATCCCAAAAAAACCTAAAACCCCAAAAAACATGAAAATGTAAAACCCCCTAAAACCCCTGAAAACCCCTGAGTGTAATAAAAACCCCTAAAACCTTAAAAACACTAAAAACCCATAAAACCCAAAAAACCAACCAAAAACTCTAAAACCATTAAAACCCCTAGAAACTTTAAAAAACTCTAAAACACCTTAAAACCCCTAAAAACTAAAAAAACCCTAAAACCCAAAAAATGACCCTAAAACTGCTTGAAACCCATAAAAACCCAAAAAGTCCCTTAAAAATGAAAATATCTAAAACTATAAAAATCCAACCCCCCCATAAAAATCCACAGAAACTTAAAACCCTAAAAACCATGAAAAACCCCTAAAAACCATAAAAATCCCTAAAAACCTTAAAAACCCCTAAAACACCATAAAACTACTAAAAACCCTAAAAACCATTAAAAGGCATAAAAATGTTAAAATACTATAAAAAACCTTTAAAACCCTAAAAAACTCAAAAAATCCTAATAACCCCAAAAGACACTAAAACCCTTAAAAACCCAAAAAGACCATAAAACCCTTAAAAACCCTAAAAACCCATGTAAACCCTAAAAACCATAAAATCCATAAAAATCCTAAAAAACCACTAAAAGTCCATGAAAACATAAAAAACCCTAAAAACCCTAAAAACACCCTAAAAGCCCAAAACCCCCTACAAAACTTAAAAAACCCTAAAACCCACTAAAAACTCGAAAAACCCCTAAAACCCCTAAAAATTATAAAACGATAAAAAAATCATTAAAACCCAAAAAGTCCCAAAAAACCCTTAAAACCCACTAAAAACTCTAAAAACACTTTAAACCACTAAAACAGTTAAAAAAACTCTTAAAAACCTTAAATACCCTAAAAAACTTTAAAAATACCCCCCAAAACCCAACGAAACCCTGAAAACATGAAAAACACTACAAACACTAAAAACCCCAGAAAACCCATGAAAACCCAAAAAAAACCTCAAAATCAATAAAAAACCTAAAACCCATAAACAATAAAAATAATAAAAACTCTAAAAATCCTGAAAATGAAAAAAACCCAAAAAACCTGGAAACACAAAAAAAACCACTAGAAACTTTAACAACCCTAAAAACCCATAAAACACTAAAAACACTAAAAACCCACTAAAAACTCTAAAGACCCTTAAAACCCCTAAACACTTTAAGAAACTCTAAAAAACCGTAAAAACACTAAAAAACTCCAAAAAGACCCTAAAAACCCTAGAAACCCTAAAACCCCTCAAAATCCCTAAAAATCTTGAAAAACCCCAGAAACAATAAAAGTCCACCCCCCCCCAAAAAAATCAATGAAAGCACAACGAACCTTAAAATCCTGAGAAACCCCTAAAAACCATAAAAACTCATAAAAACCTTAAAAAACATAAAAACCACTAAAACTCTAAAACCCTTAAAACCCCCATAAATGTTACAAAACTCTAAAGAAACCTAAAAAACCCTAAAAACTAAAAAAACCCAAAATACTCAAAAGACCCTAAAACCCCTAAAAAGCAATGAAAACCCCTCAAATCCATAAATACCTTAAAACCCGCTAAAAACAATAAAAACCCAAAAAAACCCCTAAAAATCCATGAAAACATAAAAAACCCTAAAAACACTAAAAAAATACTGAAAACTATAAAACCATAAAAACCTTAAAAACCCATAAAACCCAAAAAAACACCAATAAAAACTATAAAAACCCTTTAAACCCCTAAAAATGTTTAAAAACATCTAAAAACCCTTAAAAACCCTGAAAAACATTACAAAACCCTAACCCCCCCCAAAAAAGACCATAAAAATCCTAAAATCCCCTGAAAACCTTTGAAAACCCCACAAAATCCCTTAAAACTTCAAAAACCATAAAAATCCTAAAAACCATTAAAAATCCATGAAAACATAAAAAAGCCAAAAAAATCCCAAAAAAACCCCTGAAAACCATAAAACCTCTAAATCCTTAAAAACCCAAAAAAACCCATAAATACCCTAAAAACCCAATAAAAACCCTTAAAACACCTATTTTTTAAAAAAACTCTAAAAAAACTTAGAAACCCTAAAAAACTGAAAAAACCATAAATACCCAAAAAGAAACTAAAACCCAAAAAACACTAAAACCCATAAAATCCACTGAACCCCTAAAACCCCTCAAAATCACTAAAAACCCTCAGAAACTATAAAAACCATAAAAATCCTAAAACCCCCCTAAATATCAATGAAAACATAAAAAACCTAACAAATCTAAAACCCCCGAAAACCATAAAACCCCTTAAAACCTTAAAAAAAATAAAAACCATAAAATACCCGAAAACCAATAAAAATTCTAAAAACCCTTAAAACCCCTAAAAATTCTAAAAAACCTTTAAAACCCTAAAAACTCAAAAAAACCCCTAGAAACCAAAAAATATTCTAAAACTTAGAAAACCCCTAAAAATCACTAAAACCATAAAAAACCCTAAAACTAGAAAAATCCTAAAACCCCTCAAAATCCATGAAAACGTAAAAAATCGTAAAAACCCTCAAAAAATCCTAAAAACCATAAAAATCCTAAAACCCATAAAAAACCCTAAAATAACAAAAAAACCCTAAAACCCACTAAAATAGTAAAATATCTTAAAAACATTAATTTTTTTAAAACCATAAAAACCCTAAAAAACTCAAAAAAACCCAAAAAATAAAAAAGTCCCTAAAAAACCCTAAAATCCCTAAAAACACTTGAAACCCCCTTAAAACCCTCAAAATCCTATAAAAACCATAAAACCATAAAAATCATAAAAGGCCCCTAAAAATCCATGAAAATTTAAAAACCCCAAAAAACCCTAAACCCCCTAGAAACACCATAAAAACCCATAAAAATATTTAAAACCATAAAACCCCCTAAAAACCATTATAAACCACTAAAAACTATAAAACCCCTTAAAAGCATTAAAATTTTAAAAAATCTAAAATATCTTAAAAAATCTAAAAAACTAAAAAACGCCTAAAAATCCAAAAAAGGCCTAAAAACCCAGAAAAACCCTAAAAACCCCTAAAGACCCATAAAACCCCTCAAAATCACTAAAAAACCTCAAAAACCACAAAAATATATAAAGATGTAATTATCCCAAAAAAGTCCCTCAAAACTATAGAAATCCCTATAAACTATAAAAAAACAAAAACCGCTAAAAACTCTAGAAACCCTTAAAATCCAATAAAATGTTAAAAAACTCTAAAAAACCTTTAAACCCCTAAAAATTCAAAAAACCCCTAAAAACCCAAAAATTCCCGAAAAACCCAAAAAAAACACTAAAACCCCTAAAACCCCTCAAAATATCTAAAAAATATAAAAACAATAAAAACCTTAAAAACCCTTAAAAATCCATTAAAACGTGAAAACTCTAAAAACCCTTAAAACCTGCCTAAAAATAATAAAACCCCTAAAAGCCATAAAAAACCTAAAAACCCATAAAACCCTAAAAAGACACTAAAATTTCAAAAATCTCTCAAAACCCCTAAAAACGTTAAAGAACTCCAAAAAACCTTAAAGACCCTAAAAAACTCAAAAACCCCCCTAAACCCCAAAAAGTCCCTAAAAACCCAGAAAAACCCTAAAAACTCTAAAAACCCTTGAAAAAACCTAATAACCCTCAAGATCCATAAAACCCCTAAAAACATAAAAATCCTAAAACCCCTCTAAAAATCCATAAAAAACGTAAAAAACCCTAAAACCCTAAAAACACTCCTAAAAACATAAAAACTAGTACAAACCTGAAAAAAAACCCTAACAAACCTATAAAAGACTGAAAAACCCACTAAAAACTCTAAAAATGGTTAAAACCCCAAAAACGTTAAAAACTCTAAAAAACCTTAAAAATGCTAAAAAACTCAAAAAAACCCTAAAAACACTAAAATCCACTAAATACCCTAAAAACCCTAAAACATTAAACCCCTAAAAACCCTAAAAACTCTCGAAGTCCCCAAAAACCCTAAAAATCCCTAAAACCCATTAAAATCCTAAACCCCCCCCCCAAAAAAATCCATGAAAACGTAAAAACCCTAAAAACCCCAAAACCTCTAAAAACCATAAAACCTATAAAAACCTTAAAAACCCTAAAAACACAAGAAATCCCTTAAAACCTACTAAAAAACTCTAACAACCCTTTAAAATCTTTAAAAAATTATAAAACTCTAAAAAACCTTTAAAACCCTTAAAACTCAAAACCCCCCTAAAAACCCAAAAAGATCCGAAAAATGCTGAAAACCCCTAAAACCCAAAAAATCCCTGAAAACCCTCAAAGACCTCAGAATCCCTAAAACCCATAAAAAGATTAAAACCCATAAAAATCATAAAGAACACATAAAATTAATGAAAACGTAAAAAATCCTACAAAATGAAAAACCCCTGAAAACCATAAAAACCTATAAAAACCTTAAATACCCTAAAAACCCATAAAAACCTAATAAATCAAAAAACCCTTAAACCCCATAAAAATATTAAAAAACTATGTAAACCCTTAAAAACCCAAAAAAACTCAAAAAAATCCTAAAACCTTATATGGAATCGGTTAATGAAAATGACTTGAGGAATGTGCGGATTTATAGTTGTATGGACTAATGATGCAAGGAAGATTAGAGAGACTACAAGTTGAAATAGAAGCCCATATCTCTACATTAAAAGTCCCAAAACAAAGGTGCATGCATAGAAGTGGAAAATATGCTTGTTATCACTCGAATTTAAGCCCACATGAGATAGATGAAGCCCAAGACACATGGTTGCATGACTTTTGGAAGCCATGAAAACATAAAGATTCTAGAATGGAATATTGGACATGAAATTCAAATCTGATGGGATAGGTACTCAAAGTCAAATATGGTGGGCTATGGGTGAAAAAACACGTTCTCCTTTTCCCAATAATCATTGTTAGATGTTATCTTTTTTTTTACTTTATGGGGACAAGGTAGGTTTATCCTTTATGACTTTAGGGTATTAGACACTTGACTATTGTATCACCCCTTGGATATAAATAGCCACCCATGGAATTGTATTTTCATTTAGGATTTTAATAGAAAGATTATGATTTGTTTCTCTCCATTGCATGAGGATTGTTCTGGTTTTCTGTCATGACCCATCCTCAGGGCCCGTGCCGTGACTACCCCAAGCCCGCCTTCCATAGGCCAGGGGCTGGCGACTAGCACCAAAGGCGTAAATTCTAGTAAAAGGGAAGGCATTTCCTTTATAAAAGTAAACAAACACAACAGAGTACACAAGTGAAGTAAAATGAGTACAAAAGTAAGTGCTGGAATATAAATGGGCCAGTATACAAACCCAACTGAAAGTACGGTACAATTAAGAAAGTAAGTACAACAGCTGTAAAGTAAATCAGCAACCACCGAGATGTCCTCTGGGAATCCCACCTGAAGGGTGGGTACAGAGAGTCTCGTCGGTACCTCGGGTCCGTCCGTCTGCTTCGTGTACGTCCCGCTAGGTGGTCTGCCACCGGATACCGTCTAGCTCCACAAGCCTCAACCACGATCAGTGTTGTCTGTTGTCTGCAACCAATATAACGTAGTGCAGGCATTTCCCATGTAGGGCTGAGTATAACGATACTCAGTAGGACCCCGAGACCCCCGAAGGTCTCCCAGAATCCACGAAGGATAAGCCACAAAGGAAAGATACAAACACAAAATATCAACCAACTCTACTTAGGTATATTCCCATACATATACCTAAGTCATTAATCTCAGTTCAGCTCCAACTCCCGAGCCCAAGAACAACCCGGTCCACACAGAAAAGAAGTCAATCACATCAATGATAATGATTGAAAGTCAAGACTCAGCTCACACAGGTATACTACTCATGAAGAGGGGTGGGGATTATTAGATGTAGCCTCTGAATCATCTTCTCTACCAAACCCACGTAGGATCAGAGTACATAAGTCGTCGCTGTCGAACCCACATAGGATACAAGTATAGTAACCATCACTGTCGAACCCACGTAGGATCCAAGTATAGTCATCATCGCTGCCGAACCCATGGAGGATCCAAGTACAGTCGTCCTCACTGCCAAACCCATGTAGGATCCAAGTATAGTCATCATCATCATCGAACCCACGGAGGATCCCAGCACGGTAGTCGTCACAGCCGCAACCAGTTTTAGGGTTCCTACACAGAGCATGCTCAATTCTGGGAGTGTCTGCTCCTCGAGTAAAGGGGTTGATACATCAACTATCACTAAGTCCTGAGTTGATGTATCTATAAGTTCTGTCTCGTCAAAAGGAACTCAATGCGATAGACGACATGTCAATTGGACGTCTAGTCTGAGAGATATTGGCTTTTTCGTTCTAGGGGCCTGGTTGGAAATATGCTCATTCCAAACCCATCCGTTTTACAAAGTTGTCCAAAACTCTCTTAGAGTATCTCAAAAGGACTACCTCGTCGAAAGGTTCCTAGTGTCGCAGACGGCGCGTCGATCAGATACGCGGTCTTTAAGTTATTCACGTTTAAATGAAAACGGGCCCGGCCTGTTAAGCCCAGTGGGATGGCGGGTTGGGTTGACCTAAATTTTGGCGGGTCCGACCCAGATGGGTTGTCGGTCTGGCCCAATGAAATGCGTGGCTCAGCCTAAGGGGTGCGGCCCAGCCTGAGGGGGCGCGGCCCGGCAGGGCGCAGCCCGGCCCGACGGGGTGCGACCCGGCCGGGCGCGACCCCACCCGCTCGTCCAGCTAGCCGAGCGGCTCGAGGGGTGGGTGGGGGTGGGGGGCAGCTACCCAAACCGATGGCCCCTAGCGGCGTCGCCCCCCTAACCGGTCAGCCAGAGTCGGCCGACCTCTTGGCGCAAGAGGCCTACTCAGGCGGGCCGCGGTTCATCCAGCACGGTGCCCTCCTGGCGCCGTGGCATTCCTCCACCCGGCTGGCTGACGGGTCGACCGGTTCTTCCGCCGAAGTGGGTCGCGTTTCATTCCGCATAGCCGGCGCGACAACACTGGCTTCCTCCACTGCTGCCTTCCCTGGCCACAACTCCGTGTCCCTGACACGGCGCGACAGCACCGTGCTTCCTCCACTTTGGCCTGCATGGTCGCGACTTTTCATTGCGTGTGCGATAGTGACCCTTTCGCCAGTGGCCTCTTCCGCATTCTGCCTCCGGTCACCTATTCCAAAAGGATAAACAAGATCTAGTGGAGGGTCGTTGGGCCATGTTCGTTCGGCCCGCGCCCTCCAGATTAGGCGATAACAATAGGTCGGGATAAACAAATATGTTCAATGTCAAACGAGGCACAATTTTAATCCATTAAAATTGAACTTAATCCCTCTACCTCGAATATGGTTTGTTCATCGTAGACGAGGAAAGCGATGTCGCTCTGTTAACATCGGATGAAGAACTGTCGTCGTTGGCGAGTTCCCCACGGTAGAGTCTCCTCCCATGATGCAGAGGAAATGAAGAATTGGAGAAGCATGGAGCGTTCTTCACCGAATTGTTCTTCGTTGAAGGAGAGGAAACTTTTCTTCCTTTCTCAAGAGCTCTCTCCCAAATCTCCTTAACACAACGAATTCCCCCAAAAATTAAATAATAGACTAATGCTATTATTTTATTAACACATGCAATTTAAAATTCAAAATTCAAATCACTTAATTAATTAAGTGAAGGGGTTGAATTTATTAATTAGGGTGTGTTGGAAAACAATTAAGAGGGAGAGAGGAAGAGGAAGGGATCCTCATAAATAAGGGGGGTTGTCATGAATTAAACATGGGAGTTTAAAGGGGGTTTGAAAAGAGTTATGGGAGGTGAAAGTTTGGGGCTCGTGTGGGCCCCACCTCTCCATTATCCACAGATGGGAAGTTGGGTGGTTGTGGGCCCCACCAACATCTTCCCATGGGAGAAATTAACTTCCCAAGATATAAATAAAATTGTTCTAACAATTTTATTTAACTTCTTAATTTAAGCACAATTTTAACTTTCAACCCGCATAAAACGCAATTGCGGTAACTGTCCCCTTAAGAAAATATCGGCACTACGAGTTCATCAGTTCCCTCAGATTTCATTTCCGAGCACTTCTTCCAAAGATGAAAAAACCTACTCATTCGTTCACTGAACGTACCTGAGCTAAACTTCGAAAAATTATTCCAGGCACAACGGGCCTCAGAATCAGGTGTCATCAAAAACTGCGTACTCATAAAATTCAAAATAATTTAAGAGAAAAAAATTTCCTTGAAATTTCCATGTCTTTATATTACCCCCACCTCAGGGATTTATGTCTTCGTAAAGATACAACAAAGACTAGGGAAAAAAATGAGGGTGCTGAGCATTCATCTAAGCCTCCCGCTCCCATGTTCTCTTTTGGAGGTTCCCGTTCTGCTAACGAATGCGCACTAGAGGAATCGACCGTCCATGTAGGACCCACTTCTGTCGATCCTCTATCTCCACTAGGACCTCTGTGAATGTCACCCGTCATCGATGTCCAGCTCCCTGTGATCGATGATGTGTGATGGGTCATGCACGTATCTCCTCAGCTAAGATACGTGGAAGACGTCGTGCACCTGATGCAACTAAGGTGGAAGGGCCAGGCGGTAATCCACCTCGCCTACCCTACTAAGGACCTGGAATGGTCCGATGAAGCACAAAGATAACTTTACACCCCAGCCAAATCTCTATAATCCAAGTCGAGGTGAGACCTATAAGAAAACGTGGTCACCATCCTTGAACTCTAGTGGTCTCCATCTCCAATCATCATAGGACTTCTGTCTGCTCTGTGTAGTCCTCATCTGCTCCTGGATGATCTGCACCTTCTCCGTCGTAGCCTGAACCATCTCTGGTCCGACAAGTGCTGACTCCCCAGGGTCAGTCCAACACAGAGGTGATCTACAAGGTTAGCCTTATAGGGCCTCATATAGTGCCACCCCGATGGTTGAGTGGTATCTGTTGTTTTACGCAAACTCAACCAAGGGTAGGTGATCCTCCTAAATCCAACAAAAGTCATGGACATATGCACAGAGCATGTCCTCGAGTGTTGTAATGGTCTCTCTATCTGGCCATACATCTGAGGATGGAAGGCGGTGCTCAGATGTAGCTGCATCCCAAAAGCCTCCTGTAACCCCTTCCAAATACGGGAAGTAAAGCGAGCATCCCCATATAATACAATAGTCGAGGGTACTCCCTGAAGTAGTACAATCTTCTGAACATAGAGGCTTCCCAAGCACTCTACTGAGCCCTGTTCTCTAATAGGTAGGAAGTGGGATGACTTGGTGAGTTGGTCGATGATCACCCAAATAGAGTCTTGTCCCCTGGATGTACATGGAAGCCCCGTCATGAAATCCATGATTATCCCATCCCACTTCCACTCTGAAACCTCTAAGGGCTGTACCAAGCCTGCTAGTACCTGGCGCTCTACCTTCACTTGCTGGCAAGTGAGGCATCATAAAACGAACTCTGCTACAACCTTCTTCATACCCGGCCACCAGTGCTGTCGTCTGAGGTCCTAGTACATCTTCTCCACTCTAGAATGTACCACTAGAGGGGAAGTGTGAAACTCCCTCGGCACTTCCTCCTGCAGTGAAACTGCTACCATGGTACGTCCCCTGAAGAGGATGACGTGCTCTCCTCCTTCAGAAAATCCATCAGGCACCTGCCCTGTGGAAATCTGAGCACGTCGCGTCTCACAGTCAACGTCCCCACGCTGTGCCTCTCCGACCCGCTGAAGTAGTGGAGGATTGATTCCGGGGTACTGTAGAATGGTTTCCCCATCTCTATCCACAAATGATATCTGCAAAGATGCTAACTGCACCGTCGCCTCTCCAAGTAGCTGAATGACCAATCTCCTGCTGAGAGCATTAGCCACAACATTCCCCTTCCCAGGGGTATAGACTATCTCAAAGTCATAGTCCTGGAGGAACTCGAGCCATCGCTGCTATCTCAGGTTCAGGTCCTTTTGTGAGAAGATGCACCTGAGACTCTGGTGCTCAGAGTAGACTATAAAGTGCTCGCCCATCAGATAGTGCCGCCACATCTTCAGGGCGAAGACCACTACTGCTAACTCCAGGTCATGGGTAGTGTAGTTCTGCTCCTGCTACCTCAACTGTCGTGAACCATAGGTGATCACTGTCCGCTCCAGCATCAGGACACACCCGATTCCGGTCCCTGATGTGTCGCAGTAAACCACGTACCCAATGCCCTCCTCCAGTATCCTCAAGATGGGCGCACTGGTCAATCTCTATCTCAGCTCCTGAAATATCTACTGGCATATATCTCACCACACGAAGGGTTTCCCCTTCTTCGTCCAAGCTGAAAGTGGTGCTGTAACTCTAGAGAAGTCTGGCACAAATCTCCAATAGTACCCAGCTAGACCTAGGAAACTCCGCACCTCCGTCACGCTCCTGGGTGTCTCCCAAGAAAGTACCACCTTGATCATCGTAGGATCCAAAACATCTCCCGCCTCTGAGATGACGTGCCCCAAGAAGTGAACCTCTCAAATCCAGAACTGACACTTTGAGAGCTTACCATAAAGCTGGTGCTCTTGGAGTGTGTCCAGTACAACCCACAAGTGGTAGGCGTGCTCCTCCTCAGTAGTAGAGTAAATCAGTATGTCATCGATGAAGACTATGACAAAACGATCGAGGTAAGGCTGGAAGATCCTGTTCATGAGACTCATGATCACTGCTGGTGTGTTGGTTATGCTGAAGGGAATTAGAAAGAACTCATAGTGTCCATAACGACACCTGAAGGCCATCTTCTGCACATCCTCGTCTCGAACTCTGAGTTGATGATAGCCTGACCTGAGGTCTATCTTTGAGAACCATCGTGCTCCCTTGAGCTAATCAAAGAGGTCATCAATCCTCAGGAGTGGGTACCTGTTCTTTACGGTCACTTGAATCAGGTGAAGGTAGTCGACACATAGTCATAAGCTCCCATCTGCCTTCTTGGAGAATAGAATTGGAGAATCCCAGGGTGAAACACTGGGTCAGATAAATCCCTTTCCCTGCAAGTCCTCCAGCTGTACCCGCATCTAACAAAGCTCGGCGGGAGCCATCCGATATGCTGGAGTAGATATCGGTGCTGTCTCGGGGTAGAAGTCTATATAGAAGTCTACCTCTCTGCGAGGAGGTAGTCATGGAACATCATCAGGAAAAACATCCGCATACTGATCCACCACAATAGGAAAACTCAGACTCCGCACATCAACCGCTCCTAGGATGAGTCTAGCCAACTGATGTGAGATCGGCTGCCCTCTCCTCTACATAAGTCCATCCTACACTGCAAAGGCTCCCTTCTCACTGGTGATGTTGAACCCGGTCCCATACATGCAGACACACCACACTTTGCGCCTAATACAGTCGATCTGGGCATGCACTATAGATAACCAGTCCATACCTAAGATGACGTCGTAAGGCCTCGACGCTGCTACAAGAAGATCCCAGCCGAAGCTCTCGCCTCCTAGAGTAATCTCACACTTCCGGCACCAGTGCGTAATCGTCGAGTCTGCTCCAATAGAAGTCTTCAGCCATAAGGATCGAGCCAACGGCTCCATCGAAATATCTGAGCTCCGAACAAAGGAAACGACAATAAAATAATGACTCGCTCTTGTGTCTATAAGAACTGACACAAGTGTGGAGTAGACACAGATAGTACCTTGAATCATCTCAGGTGCGCCATGGTCGTAGGCCTCGACTTCCTGGAGCTGAGCCTGCCCCTGTCTACCAGCTCCTTGTGGTCGAGGTGGTCCTCCTGGTGGTGGTGGTGGTAGAGCCTCGAAGCGTCATCCACCACCCGCTGCTCAGCCAGCTCCTCTGCCTCATCCGCCTTCTCCATGCAGACCACCACGGTCGAAACTCTACCTATGACTGGGAGGTCCCTCTATTGTCTGCTGCTTGTCTGCATGGCGGGTCGGGCAGTCATGAGCCATGTGGCACTGCCCGCCGCATACATAGCACTGCCTGCCCCTCGTATGGTCAGCTCTGCTTCGTGTTCCCCACACATCCGAACTAGTATCCTGAGGTTGCCCACCTGATGGCCTGGTCCGCTTGGACCTCTGTGACATCTATCTACTGTTGGCTGCAGAAGACCCCGCTACGTGTCGCCCAGTGGTGGGTCTCGCTGCTGGTGTCGGCTCAGCAAGAAGGGATTCCTACAGCACTCTTTCCTGCGTCGGAATGATGAGGAAGATCATCGAAGCCCTGATCTCATGCCTCAGTCCCTGCTCGAAGGTCTGGTTCTGGAAGAATGGGTCTCGTACCTTGTCCGTGGAGTAGCGCGAGAGGTTAGTAAATCTCACCGAGTACTGAGCTACTGTCATACTGCCCTGCCGTAGATAAAGTAACTCCTAGATGTGCACCACACAGAGGGTGGCTGGTACAAACTCTGAGTAGAAGTGACTCTCGAAGTCTATCCAAAGTAGAGATTCCTTGTCGTGCACCTAGAGCATCAGGCTCCACCATCTACTTGCTACTGCGTGCAGTAGACTCGCGACAAGGATCACCATAAGGTCAGATGGTGTCCCTACTAATCTAAAGACTCTGACGATAGCCTCCAGCCATTCCTCAGCTACCTGAGGGTCCGTCTCTCCACAGAACCTGGGCGGCCTCTATCACTGAAACTCATGCAACGCACTCAGGTGGCGTGCACTCTCTACTGCTGGGGCTGGTGGCATTGGTGGATCATCGGGTAGTGGTACTGCTGGTGCCTCTGCTGTAATGGGGTCATGCACCGAGGCCTCGTCGCTCGGTGGGCTTCCATATCACACGTAACTTGGAACCCTGGATGGATGCCTTCGTGGGGCCATCCTGAAAAGAAACAGGTGTGCCGTGGTCAAACAGTATACCTGGTGAGCTGACACAAAGTAATCACAAAGAATTCTTTTGAAACACACATGCAATCAATGTTTTTGTATATTGAGTTAGAAATCAGGAGTCAGGGTCCTGGTGTATGGATACTTCGGTTGCCGCACCAACACTGGACTCCCTGGACTGAAAACCACATTCAATACTCCTAACACTATTGCTTCACAGAGAAGAAATTATCAGAGTCCTGAGTTCTGCGATAGAACTGAATCCTCTAATACCAATTTTTCATGACCCATCCTCGGGGCCCATCCTGTGACTACCCCAAGCCCGCCTTCCATAGGCCAGGGGCTAGTGACTAGCACCAAAGGCATAAATCCCGATAAAAGGGAATACATTTACTTTAAAAAAGTAAACAAACACAATAGAGTACGCAAGTGAAGTGAGCACTAAGTAAAACTGAGTACAAAAGTAAGTGGTGGAAAGTAAATAGGCCAATATACAAACCCAATTGAAAGTACAGTACAACTGAGAAAGATAGTACAATAGCTGTAAAGTAAAGCAGCAACCACCAAGTCATCCTTTGGGAATCCCACCTGAAGGGTGGGTAAAGATAGTCTTGTCGGTACCCCGGGTCCATCCTTCCGCTCCGTGTACGTCCCGCCAGGTGGTCCACCTCCGGATACCGTCCATCTCCACAACCCTCAACCACGATCAGTGTTGTCCGTTGTCTACATCCAACACAACATAGTGCGGGCATTGTCCGTGCAGGGGTGAGTATAACGATACTCAGTAGGACCCCGAGACCCCCGAAGGTCTCCCAGAATCCACGAAGGATAAAACACAAAGGAAAGATACAAACACAAAATATAAACCAACTCTACTTAGGTATATTCCAATACATATACCTAAATCATCAATCTCAGTTCGGATCCAACACCCGAGCCCAAGCACAACCTGGTCCACACAGAAAAGAAGTCAATCACATCAATGATAATGATTGAAAGTCAAGACTCATCTCACACATGTATAGTACTCATGAAGAGGGGTGGAGATGATTAGATGTAGCCTCTTAATAATCTCCTCTGCTGAACCCATGTAGGATCCAAGTACAGAAGTCGTCGCTGCCGAACCCACGTAGGATCCAAGTGCAGTAACCATCGCTGCCGAACACACGTAGAATCTAAGTACAGTTGTCATCACTGCTGAACCCAGGAAGGATCCAAGTACAGTTGTCCTCATTGCTAAACCCACATAGGATCCAAGTACAGTCTTCACCGTCGTCTAACTCACGAAGGATCCCATCACAATAGTTGTCGCAGTCACAACCATCTCTAGAGTTCCCTCACATAGCGTTCTTGATTCTAGGAGCGTCCACTCCTCAAGTAAAGGGTTCGATACATCAAATGTCATGAAGTCCTGAGTTGATGTATCCCGAAGTTCCCTCTCATCAAAAGGAACTCAACGCGATAGACGGTGCGTCAATCGGACGCCTGGTCTGAGAGATATTGGTATTTTCGTTTCAGGGGCCCGGTTGGAAATATGCTCATTCCAAACCCGACCGTTTTCCAAAGTTGTCCAAAACTCACTTAGAGTATTGCAAAAGGACCACCTCGTCAAAAGGGTCCCAGTGCCGTAGACGGCGCATCGATCAGACGCGCGGTATTTAAGTTATTCACGTTTAAGTGAAAACGGGCCTGGACCATTAAGCCCAGTGGGCAGGCGGGTCGGGTGAACCCAAATTTTGGAGGGTCCGACCAGGCAGGGGTGTCGGTCCGGCCTGATGAAATGAGAAGTACGACCCAAGGGGCATAGCCCGACCTAAGGGGGCACGACCTGGCTTAGCTCGGCACGGCCCGGTGCGGCCCGACGCGGCCGGGCTAGGCGTGGCCTGCCCGTCTTGGCCATCTGGCCGAGCGGTTCGAGGGGGGGGGGGGGGGAGACTGCCCGAACCAGCGGCACCCTGCCCTCCCTAACCGGCCGTCCAGAGCCCACCGACCTCTTGGTGCAAGTGGCCTGCTCGGGCGGGCTGCGGTTCATCCGGCGCGATGCCCTTCTGACGCTGCGACTTTCTTCCGCCCGACTAGTTCTTCCTTCGAAGTGGCCCTCGAAGCGGGCAGTGGTTCCTTCCGCACAACCAGTGCGACGACACCTGCTTCCTCTATCGCGGCCTGCCCTGGTCGTGACTCCGCGTCCCCAACACGGCGCGACAACGCCGTGCTTCCTCCACCGTGGCCCGCTTGGTCGCATCTTTTCTTTGCGTGTGCGATGGTGGCCCTTGTGCTGCCGGCCTCTTCCGCGTTTTGCCTCCGGTCGCCGATTCCAAAAAGATAAACAAGATCCAACAGAGGGTCATCGGGCCGTGTTCGTTCCGCCTGCTCCCTCCACATTAGGCGATAGCAATAGGTCGGGACAAACAAATATGTTCAACGTCAAATGAGGCACAATTTTAATCCATTAAAATTGAACTTAATCCCCTACCTTGAATATGGTTTTTTCATCATAGATGCCGAAAGTGATGTCACTCCGTCAACGTCGGAGGAAGAACCGTCGTTGTTGGTGAGTTCCCCACAGTAGAGTCTCCTCCCTTGTCGTAGAGGAAAAAAAGGATTGGAGAAGCGTGGAGAGTTCTTTGCCGGGTCATTCTTCGTTGAAGAAGAGGAAACTTTTCTTCCTTTCTCAAGAGCTCTCTCCCAACTCTCCATAACACAATGAATGCCCCAAAAAATAAAATAATAGACTAATTATATTATTTTATTAACACATGAAATTTAAAATTCAAAATTCAAATCACTTAATTAATTAAGTGAAGAGTTTGAATTTATTAATTATGGTGTGTTGGCAAACAATTAATAGGGAGAGAGGAAGAGGAAGAGATCCTCATAAATAAGGGGGTTAGTCATGAATTAAACATAGAAGTTTAAAGGGGGTTTGAAAAGAGTTATGGGAGGTGAAAGGTTGGGGCTTGTGTGGACCCCACCTCTCCATTATCCACACATGGGAAGTTGGGTGGTTCTGGGCCCCACCAATAACTTCCCATGGGAGAAATTAACTTCCAATGATATAAATAAAATTTTTATAACAATTTTATTTAACTTCTTAATTTAACCCCAATTTTAACTTCCAACTCGCATAGAAGGCAACTGTAGTAAAGGTCTCCTTAAGCAAATATCGGCGCTGTGAGTTCATCAGTGCCCTCAGAATTCAATTTTGAGCACCGCTTTAAAAGATAGAAAAACCTGCTCGTTCGTTCACTGAACGTACTCAAGCTAAACTTCGGAAAATTATTCCAGGCACACCAGGCCTCAGAATCATATGCCTCCAGAAACTACGTACTCAAAAAATTCCAAAAAATTTAAGAAAAAAAAATTCCTTGAAATTCCCGAGTCTTTACATTTTCCCCCTTTCTCATTTGAATTCTTTTCTTATCAATCTACAAGCTAGATTGGTGATCCAAGATCAAAAATCCCTCAATTCTGTGCCTTAAACAAAGTGTGTTGTTATGTGGATTGGCAATAACATCTCTCCCTTGAGTGTGTTTTATACGTAGTAGGTCACGCTCCTTTTACCTTTAATTGAATACTTGCATCCACTATCCATACCCATCATCTGACATTTATCCCCAAACCACATCCTTCATCCTCCACCCTACACTATGAAGATTGGGCTACCACATGCTTCTCGCATCAGTTGGTATCAGAGCTTCAGTTCATATGGTAGGCATCTATCACCCTTTTTCTATGCCATGTATCCATTACCCTTCTCATCTTTCCTTATTATCTAACCATTCAAAAAAACAAAAAAAAACTTCTTTCTTTGAAAACTTCCATAATTGGCCTATGTTGTGAAATATTGGAATATTTTTACATTAAAACAATTATTCATCCATATTCTTTTCACATTTAATTCTCTATATGTGATTTGTATATGAAAAAAATAAAAATAAAATCAAACTCTCTCAACTCATCATTTTTTTCTTTTCAAAATTAAGCACATCCTTTCTTTGAGATATTTCAAAAAAAATCTTACTCACTGTACATCATCTTATGCTTTAAAACTATAAGCACAACACTTTTTTTGGGATATTTGACAAAAAAAATAAAAAAAAGAAGATACAATTACTTATTCTTTGTGATTTAAATTATTAGAACTTTACATTTCCATACATCACTTTCTCAATCATTTTTACTTCATTGCCATATCATATTTGGTTCATACTATTATTAATTTTTCTTACCTTTAACAATAGGGAAAAATCCTTTTATTACACCCATCCACCATTTTTTACCATTTAACCATATTTTCTACCTTCTTTTCCACCCTATGACATTTTTTAACCCTTTAACACTCAAATGGGATATGTTAAAACACCCCCAACACAATCTTGATTTGAGAAGTATTGGTGTCATGTGATCTCCCCAAATAAGGTATTAAATTTTGTAGGAGCTTGTGATTTAAATTATTTATTTAGAGTGGAGTAAAATAAGCAAAAATAAAAACATTCTTGTGTGCATTTGTGTGTACATCTCATGTGTGTGTGTGTAAGTGTGTATCCTTATGATTGTGTATATCTTTTTGTTTGTGCATGTGTGTATATTTCGAATGTGTGATTCTGTATCCTTGTGTATGTGAGTTTTTAAATCTAGTGTGTGTGGGTATGCACATATTGTGTTTGTGTGTGTACATCTCATGTATGTGAGTGTGTATCCTTGTGTGTGTTTTTGTGTGTCTTTATGCGTGTGAGTGTGAGTATCATTGTCTGTGTTTCTCACTGTTTGTATTTGGGTTTGTGTTAATTATCATGGAAGAAGATAATGAAAAGAGAATCGCTCATGCTAGCGATGAAGGAAGTTGAAGTAGATCTCCTAAATATGAAGCTATGGAACTCCAAATTAAAGCTTTGACTAAACATTTTTAGAAGCTTCTTGATAGGAAATTTGTGGTGTTTCAATCGAGGATTGAAGACCTGGAGAATAAACCAAGCTCGTGAATGATCTATGGTAACCTGCGATGCATTCTGGCACCACATCGTCCCCACCTTCATGGAGAGTGAGATAGATAACTTTGATAATGATTTTGAGGATGTCCCACAAAGGATGAGGTTCCAAAAACCTAGTGGATTCCAAAGGATACCATGTCATGATGACATCCATGGATGAATTAAGGGGAAGGTTCCCTCTTTTCATGGTAAAAGCTGTCTAGAGGCATACTTGGAGTGGGAGATGTAGATTGAACAAGGGTTTACAAGCCATGCATGTTCTGAGGAGAAAAAGGTAAAACTTTCTTCCTATGAATTTTTTAATTATGATTTAATTTGGTGGGATCAAATGAAAAATGAGAGGGCTAGATATGGTGGATGTCCCATCAGTACTTGGAATGACATGAATTTTTTCATGTAGAAGCAGTTTGTTCCCTCACACTACCATAGAGATCACCACAACAAACTTCAACACCTAAACCAAGGGAGTAAGAGTGTGTAAGATTACTATAAGGGGATGAAAATTTCCCCGATATGAGGAAACATTGAGGAAGATATTTTGAAGGAAGAGGTGGAGGATTGGAACCTTGTTTGCAACCTATTAGAGAGATAGAAGAAATTCAAAGATTCATCACCAACATCATGGATATAAAGGATTGGAAGGAGTGTCTACTACATATAGAGTCTTCTTACAAAAGAGGATATCACTTTACAACTCAATTTTATCCATATGGAACTCTTTTTGGATTTAGCCTTCTTACCCCTATTGATCAATTTTCATTGCAAATGCAAGAAAGTAGAAATATGGAAGGAAAACTTCATGTTAAGCAACAATATGGGAAATCAAAGAAGCTAGATATCCTTTAAAATAAACAAAAGTCAAAGATCAAGATATATAGAGATGGACCATACTTAGTTCTTGATATAATTGATTATAATATTTCATTGCAAGGTGAGTACAAAGTTATTTTTAAAGTCAATGTTTTTAATCTTTCCTCGTATTTGGATGTAGATGATGAAGATTTGATGACAACTCCTTTTCAAGAGGGGTAGGATGACATGAAATCAGTTAATGACAATGAATTGATGGAATGTGTGTAGTTGGAGTTGCATAAACAAATGATTCAAGGAAGATTAAAGAGACTACAAGTGGCAACATGAGCTCATCTCAATACATTAAAAGGCCCAAAACCAAGGTGTGCGCATGGAAGTGGAAAATGGGATTATTATCACTCTTATTTAAGCCCAAATGAGATGGATGAAGTCCAAGACACATGGTTACGAGAATTTTGGAATCCTTTCCCACATGGAGAATCTAGAATGGTATCTGTAGACCCCAAAGTCAAATCCAGTGGGCTATGGGTGGAAATGCATGTTCTAACTTCCCCAAAAGTATTTGTTAGAATTTATCTTTTTTGAATTCGATGGGAAAAGGTAGGTTTAGCCTTTATGAATTTAGGGTATTAGACCCTCAACTATTGTATCACCCATTGGATAAAAATATCCACCCCATGGCATTGTACCTTCATTGAATATTGTAATAAAAATATTATTCTTTGTTTCTATCCATTGTGTGAGGATTATTCTGGTTTTCCCCCTTGTTCATGTGCATTATTTCCTTGTCAATCTACAAATTATATTGGTGATCCAAGATCACAAAGTCTCCAATTATGTGCCTCAACCCAAGTGTGTTGTTTTGTGGATTGGCTGTCACATCCCTCTCATGATTGTGTTGTCTAGGTAGTAGTTCGTACATCTTATAGTGTTGATTATCTACTTTTATCCACTATCCATACCCATCATTTGTCACTTATCCATGAACTGCATCCTTCACCATCCGCCCTACACCGTGAAGATTGGGCCACCCCATGCATCTCACATACAAACCCCAGAAAAACCTAAAAATCCTAAAAATCCCTAAAAACCTTAAAAAAACCCTAAAAACCCTAAAAACCCCTAAAAATCCATGAAAATAACAAAAACCTTAAAAACCCTAAAAACCTAAAAACCCCTAAAAACACACTAAAAAATCAAAAAACCCCTTAAACCCCCTAAAAATGTTTAAAGACTCTATAAAACCTAAAAAACCCTAAAAAACTCAAAAAAACCCTAAAATTCCAAAAACACCCTAAAACCCCTAAAAAACACTAAACCCCCAAAACCCTTGAAAACACCTCAAAACCCTTAAAAACTCTAAAACCCTAAAAACCATAAAAATCCAAAAAATCCCTCACGATCCCGAAAAATGTAAAAACCCTAAAATCCCTAAATTCTTCTAAAAACCATAAAAACCCTAAAAAGAATAAAAACAATAAAAATCCATAAAAACCCTAAAAACACACTAAAACTCTAAAAACCTTTAAAATAATTAAAAACATTAAAAACCTATAAAAGACATTAAAAGCCCTAAAAAACTAAAAAAACCGCTAAAAATACAAAAGACCATAAAACCCTGAAAAAATCTAAAGACCATAAACACCCCTAAAAAACTCCCAAAACCCTCAAATCCCTAAAAACCCTGAAAACCCCTAAAACCCAAAAAAACCCTAAAAACCCTAAAAATATTAAAAACCATAAAAATCCAAAAAAAAACTAAAAAACCCAAGAAAACATAAAAAACCCTAAAAACCAAGGAAACCCCCTGAAATCCATAAAAACCCCTAAAAACCTTAAAAATCATAAAAACCATAAAAACCCTAAAAATCACTAAAAACTCTAAAAAATGTTAAAACCACAAAAAATATATAAAAACTCTAAAAAACATTAAAAACCTAAAAAAACTCAAAAAAAAAGAACTAAACACCAAAAAGGCCCTAAAAACTTAGAAAAACCCTAAAAACCTCTAAATACGAAAAATACCCAAAAATCCCAAAAAACACTAAAAAACCTTAAAAAGCATAAAAATTATAAACCCCCCCTAAAATTCCTTGGAAACATAAAAAAACCTAAAAACTGAGAAAACCATAAAACCCCCTAAAAACCCATAGAAACCTTAAAAATCACTAAAAAATCTAAAAACCTTAAAACCCCTAAAAATGCTAAAAAACTATGAAAACCCTTAAAACCCTAAAAACCTATGAAAACCTCTAAAAACCCTCAAAAACCCTAAAAACCATCAAAATCATAAAAAACCCCAAAAAATTCTTGAAAATGTAGAAATCCCTAAAAACACTGAAAACCCCTTGAAAACCATTAAAAGTTAAAAAAAACTCTAAAAAAGTTTTACACCCCTAAAAACTAAAAAAACCTTAAAAATTCAAAAACACATAAAAACCTGAAAACCCCTAAAAATGCTAAAACCCTGAAAAAACCCTAAAAACCCCTAAAAACCCTAAAAAACCATAAAAACATGAAAAAACCCTAAAATCCATGAAAACTTAAAAAACCTAAAAGACCCTAAAAACTCACTGAAAACTATAAAACTCCCAAAAAACATTAAAACCATAAAACCAATAAAAAAACTAAAAACCAAAAAAACACTAAAAACCCCTAAACCCCCTAAAAAAATAAAAATACACTAAAAACACGTAAAAACCCTAAAATTTAAAAAATACCATAAAAACACAAAAATGACCCTAAAAACCCTGGAATACCCTAAAACCCCAGAAAACCCTAAAACCCTCAAAATCCATAAAACCCTATAAACCTTAGAAACTATTAAAATCCAAAGAAACAGTAAAAATCCATGAAGACATAAAAAACCCTAAAAACCCAAACCCCCTAAAAACCATAAAAACCCCAAAACCCATAAAAACCCTGAAACCACTTAAAACTCTAAAAGTCATTAAAACCTAGAAAAATGTTAAAAACCACTTAAAAACATTATATCCATTTAAAAACATAAAAAACCCTAAACCCACAAAAGATCATAAAAACCCTACAAAACCCAAAAAACACAAAAGGCCCTATAAATCCTAAAAACCCTAAAAATCCCTAAATACCCTAAAAACCATAAAAACCTAAAAAAACCTAAAAAAACCCTATAAATCCACGAAAACATAAAAGAACAAAAACACTGAAAAACCCCTAAAATCCATAAAAACTTCTAAATACCATAAATACCCTAAAACCGCATAAAAACCCTAAAACCCATGAGAAACTCTCAAAATACTTAAAACCCCTACAAATGTTAAAAACACTAAAAACCCTTTAAATCCTAAAAACTCAAAAAAAACCTTAGAATCCCAAAAGACCCTAAAATCCATGAAAACCCCTAAAACCCATGAAAAGCCCTTAAAACCCCCAAAATCCCTAAAAACATAAAAAACCCTAAAAATTCATGAAAATGTATAAAACCCAAAAAACCATTAAAAAACCCTGAAAACTATAAAACCCCTAAAAATATTTAAAAACCACTAAAAACCCATGAACCCCTAAAAATCACTAAAAACTCAAAAACCCCTTAAAACACATTAAAACATTTAAAAACTCTAAAAAACCTTAAAAACTCTAAAATGATTAAAAAACCCTAAAACCTCAAAAAGAACCTAAGAACCTTGAAAAACTTTAAAACCCCTAAAAACAACTGAAAATCCCCAGAAACCCACAAAATCCCTAAAAACCCTAAAAACCCTAAAAAATACTAAAAACCATAAAAGTCCTAAACACCACTAAAAAGCCCTGAAAACATAAAAATACCTTAAAACACTTAAAACCACTAAAAACCTTAAAAACATTAAAAACATTAAAAACCCCATAAAACCCCTAAAAACCCACCAAAAACTCTAGAAACCATTTAAACCCCTAAAAATGTCAAACAAATATAAAAATCCTATAAAATCCCTAAAAACTCAAAAAAAAAATCTCTAAAATCACCCAAAAAGAAAAAAACACGAAAACCCTAAAAACCATAAAAACACTGAAAAATCACTGAAAACCTTAAAAACCCCTAAAAACATAAAAAACCAAAAAAAACTATAAAATCCATAAAACCCACAAAAAATTTTAAAACCCATTAAAACACTAAAAATGTTAAAAATATCTAAAAAAACTTAAAAACCTTAAAAACTGAAAAAAGCCTAAAAACCCAAAAGACCCAAAAAACTTTGAAAAGCCCTAAAAACCCTAAACCCACTTGAAAAACCCTAAAAACCCTCAAAATTACTTAAAACCCTAAATAACTCTAAAAACCATAAAAATCCTAAAAACCCATAGAATCTATTAAAATGTAAAAACCCCTAAAACCCCTAAAAAACCATGGAAACCATAATAACCCCTAAAAACTTTAAAAAATACTAAAACTCAAAAAAACCACAAAAAAATCTAAAACCCCTTAAAATGTTAAAAACTATAAAAAAATTAAAAACCCTAAAAAACTCAAAATACCCTAAAAACCCAAAAGACCCTAAAAACTATAAAAAATCCTAAAAACCCTAAAACCCTGTGCGAAACCCTAAAAACCATAAAAATACGAAAACCCCCTAAAAATACATGACAGCATAAAAACCCCTAGAAACCCTAAAAACCCCTTGAAAACGATAAAAATCTATAAAAACCTTTAAAACACCTAAAAACCCCTAAAAACCCTAAGAACTCTAAAAAGCATAAAAAACCTAAAAAACCAATAAAAATAGATGAAAATGTCAAAAACCCTAAAACTATGAAAACCCCATGAAAACCATAAAAACCCCTAAAACCCTTTAAAACCCCTAAAGGCCTAAAAACCATTAAAAACTCTAAAAACCATTAAAACTCCTAAAAATGTTAAAAAAAACTCTAAAAAACCTTAAAAACCATAAAAAACTCAAAAAACCCCTAAAGACCAAAAAAGACCCTAAAAACTCTAAAAACCCTAAAAACTCTAAAAAACCCTAAAACCCCTCAAAATCCCAAAAAATCCTAAAAAACCCAAAAAATCATAAAAATCCAAAAACCCCCAAAAATCCACGAAAACATAAAAAATCATAAAAACCCTGAAAACCCCCTAAAAAACCATAAAAGTCCCTAAACACCTTAAAACCCCAAAAAAAACCCATAAACTACTAAAAACCACTAAAAACTCTAAATGACCTTAAAACCCCTAAAAACATTAAAAACTCTAAAAAATATAAAAAACCTTAAAAAACTTTAAAAACCCCAAAAGACCCTAAAATCTCTAAAAAACATTAAAACCCCAAATAACTCTGAAAAACACTAAAATCCCTCAAAATCCCTAAAAACCATAAAAAACCCCTAAAAAAAATAAAAATACTAAACACCCTAAAAATATATGAATACCTAAAAAACACTAAAACCCTAAAAAACCACTGAATACCATAAAACCCCTAAAAAATTTAAAAAATACTAAAAACCTAAAAAACCACTAAAAACTCTGAAAACCTTTAAAACCCATAAAATGATTAAAAAACTCTAAAACAACTTAAATACCATAAATACCCAAAACCCCCTAAAACCCCAAAAAAACACAAAAAACCCAAATAGACCCTAAAAACCCAAAAAAGACACTAAAAATCCTGAAAAACCTCTTGAAAACCATAAAACCCCCAAAAAACCTTAAAAAACCATAAAATACTAAACTAATAAAAACTCTAAAAACCCTAAAAATCCCTAAAAACCATAAAAATCCCTGAAAACCCATAAAAATCTCAAAATCCCCAAAACCCCTAAAAATCATAAAAACCATATAAATCCTAAAAACCCCCTAAAAATCCATGAAAACATAAAAAACCCTAAAATCCATGAAAAACCCCTAAAAACATTAAAACCCATATAAATCCATAAAAAGATAATAAACCACTACAAACTATTAAATCACTTAAACCCCCTAAAGACCTTTAAATAATCTAAAAAACCACAAACTGCTAAAAAAATCAGAAAAACCCTAAAAAACAAATGACCCTAAAAACCCTAGAAACCCTAAAAACACTAAAACCCCTGAATACTATAAAACCCCCTCAAAACCTTAAAGCACTATAAATCCCATAAAACTCTAAAAACACTAAAAAATCTAAAAACCCCTAAAATTGTTTAAAAAACTATGCTACACCAACCCATGGGGGGTTATTATATTCATGGGTTTTTAAGGTTTTTCAAGGATTTTGGGTCTTTTTTGGTTTTTAGGGTTCTTTATGATTTTTTTATATGTTTTACAGTTTTTTAGATTTAAAAAATCTAAAAAACCAAAAAAAAACCTAAAAACCCAAAAGAGCCTAAAAACCATAAATAAAATAAACCCCCCCCCCAAAAAACTTAAAAACCCTAAAACCCCTTAAAAACCCTAAAAACCCACTAAACACTCTAAAACCCTAAAAAATGATAAAAAATCCAACACCAACCCATGTCTCTCATGATTGAGTCTCCCTCTAGTTTTCTTGATGGTTTGCCAGAGGCTGCTCTTTCATGGAGGAGGTGAGAGGGATTCGAGCCTGCTCATCATCCTCTTATTCAATGGAAAGGTCTCCTTCAGAAGAGGTGTGATTTGGATCGTTCAAGACTTCTCAGGATGTGGATGTGAATGTATATCGTAGACTTTCATGGGAGATTGAATCTAAGACTACCAATAATCCTACGCAGTCAAAGGTAGTCGTGGTCATGGATGAGGTGGTTGGAGTATCTAGTGGTTCTGATAGTAGGAGGTTTGCAACTTCCTTTCCTGGGGCTACGAGGTGCTCTCCTCTAGTAGATGTGCTTTTTTCCTAATTTGGTGGAATTCAAATATTCTTTGCTGATTTTGATTGAGGATGTTGGGGTTATGACTTTTTTAATTGGTCATAAGAAGGGGATTTCTAAGGTTGTTTTGATGACGAAGGGTGTTGATTCTAGAGGTGTGGTGAAGGTTGGACCTTCTATTCCCTCGACAGATGTTAGACTGGTGGATGTTGTTGTTAAGGGTTTTGATTCGGCTGCGGATGTGGATATATTCCTTAACTTAATTAAGGTAGGGGTGCTCTGAATCCTAAGGGTTCTACTATGGAGGCCAGTGATGTTGAAAATGTTTTGAATGTGCGAGGCCCTAATTTAGAGAAAGGTTCTGTGACTACAGCCGACGATGAGGGCAGTGATGCAGTGATGGAGGGATCTTCTTCCACTAGTTGTACTACAAATTTGGTTTTCTATCCACCAATTTATGGGGGGATCCTAGAGTTTCTATTCCATTTTCGGTGTTGAAAAAGGATTATTCTAGGTGGACCAACACGCTTGTGAGATCCTTCCTTGAGAAGAAGTTTCCATATTGGATGGTGTATCAGATTGAATCTGATTTGTGGGGTAATGATTTGATAGAGACACTCTATAACGATGATGGATTCTACTTATTCAGGTTCCTTCTTGTAATCTTGTTGATATTATTTACAATGGTCTTTGGTTTTCTCTATAATATTGATGTTTCTTAGGACCTGGAAACCGAGCATGTCCCTAGATAAGGAATCATTTTTTGTCTTCCCAGTGTATATTAACCTTCGTAATTTTCTGTTGGAAGTGTTTAATGATAAGGGTATGAGTTATATTACAAGAATGGTGGGAAGGCCTCTTTTCAATGATAAATCTACAGCTGAAATAAGAAGGACCAGTTTCAACCACATTTTTTTTGAGATTTCGGCTGAGCAGGACCTCTTGAAAAACATTGTTGTGGATTTGGGTGATGGTTCTACCTCTTCTATTCATTTTGAATATAGATGGGAACCTAAGACATGTATCCTTTGTAAAATTTTCAAACATCATTTCAACCAGTGCAAGAAGAAGCCTGTGGTCGATTCCCAAGTAGGGTGGACAAGAGTTACCCCTAATAAGTGAATCTATAGGAGGAAGGAGCTAGTGTGGGAGGATGTGGTTATTGCTTATGAACATGAGGGTTCTCAACCTCGTTCTTAGAATAAGTCACCAATTCCTAATGGAGCTTCTACTTCTGATGCTTCTAAGTCTGTTCTTGGGAAGGATTCCTACATTTCTATGTATAATTTCTTTGGTTGTTTAATGATTGATCAAGATTGTAAAGGTGATTCTCTAGATTTTGTGTCTGCTGACTCTTCTGGTACTGATCTTGTTTTTCTTGGTGGATTGGTTTCTACCAAGGACTAAGCCAGTGTAGCTGAGGCTCTTGACTCTATCCTGTTTGATCCACCAGATCATTCTTGTTCTGCTCCAGACTCCTCGTAAGTGCTAGTTTCCCACAAGGTCACTACACTTACTCCAAGCTCTGTTCCTCACTCCGACGTGCCTATTTCACTTGAGGGGATGGTCCCTACTTTTGGGAAAACTATTTCTGAAGTGGTCATGGTGAAATCTTCTGAAGATAGAGTAGTTGAAACTCCCTCTGTTTACAAGGTGTCCTTTGACCAGCTCAGTCTTGAGTCTTCTACTTTAAGTGATAACCCTCTTAGGGATAAATTAATCAAGGTTGGAGAATGTGATTTGAAGAGGGTAATTTTTAAATCTAATCCTAAGATTACTGGTCTTGTCCCTCCTGTTTTTAATGTTTAGTTTTGGTGTGTGGAATATCATAGGTCTCGACACTTCTTAGAAGAAAAGGGAGGTTAAGGACCATATTTTCTCTAATAATTTGGATTGTTTTGTTATTGTTGAATCTAAGGTTAAAATTATTAACATTACTACCATTCTAAGGAATATTATTATGAGTTGGAGCTACAATAATAAATTTTCTACTTTCCCTTCTGGACACATTCTTTTTTTTGGAATCTTCAATTGTTGACTCTTGAGTCAAAGTTTGAATCTACTCAGATCATTGAGTTCCTTGTCAAGGATGTTAAGGTAGGTGTTTATTGCATAATTTATTTTGTTTATGGATTGAATTCAATATAGGAGAGAGAGATCCATTTTCAAGTTATTGATAGTCATTTTTTTCTTTTTCTATTCCTACAATTCTATTTGGATATTTTAATGAAGTCAGGTTACCTGAGGAGAGATTGGGGGATGTTTGGACTAGTACCCATCTATAAAGGAGTGTAATTCTGGAATTGTTAATTTGAATTTTGAATACCTTTTTTGGTATGTGTTGAAGTATTCGTGGAGGAAGGGGAACTCGATGGTTTTCAGGAAGCTGGATAGATCCCTCATCAATTCTAATTGGCTGACCAGATTCCCTTCCTCAGTTTCGGATTTTCTTCTTTATGGGTTATTAGATCATACTCCCATAAATATTAAAATTGGAGAAGGCCTCTAATTGGGGAAGTTACCTTCCAAATTTTTAATCATTGGGATGATTATGAGAATTTTCTTTCATTAGTGTCAATTTCCTAGAATATGTGAATTAAAAGATGCAGAATGTTCTAGGTTTTTCGAAATCATAAAAGGGTCAAGATGGATTTTTTGGGCTTGCATGTTAGGGTTGTGGACTAGAAATTTTCTGATATCACCCAGGTTAGAGCTGGGATTTTAGATTTTCAATATACCCTTGTCTCGGGTGGGACCTTATATGACTTATTCTAGTTGGAGATAAGGTGTAAAGAGAGGCTTAAATCCTAGCATCAAAAGTTTGTTCACTCAGCTAGAAAAAAGAGTATGGTGTAATGGAATAAGGAGGGTGTTCTTAAATCCACTTTTTTCCCCCAATTATATGAAAGATAGATTTAACTCCTCAAAGATGGTCCTTCTTCATCACAGTGATGGGACTATTATCTCATATCCTAGTTTCATTATTCATTATGTGATTGATTTCATTAAATTATTGTTGGGGTCCTTGCATGATTCTTCTTACCTTGGAGGAGTGTTCATAGATTCATATTTATCTAATTCCTTATATTAGACCTCGTGTGTTATGTTGGAAAATCGGTGACATCGAAGGATGTTCACCAATACTTATTTTCTATTCATCCAAATAAATATCCTAGGCCAGATGTGTTTAATGTGTTCTTTTTTCCATACGTCTTGGTCGCTTGTTGGTTTCGAGGTGACAGAGGTTGTGTTAGAATTTTTCAAATCTGGTAAGTAACTTCGTGAAGCCAATGGTTCTATCATTACTTTGATTCTAAAGGTCCCAAGTTCTAGCTATATCTCCGATTTCAGACCTATATCATGTTTAAATACCATTTATAAATGAATCTCGAAGATTTTAGCTACAAGAATGAGGCAGATTCTCCCAAATTGCACTAACAAGGCACGAAATCAGCTTTTATTCAAGGAAGAAGAATCTATGATAACATCTTAATTGCTCAGGAGAAGCTTCATTATTATCATTTGGATTTAGGTGATCCACATTGTACTTTCAAAATAGACTTCTTTAAGGTATTTGATTTGGTCATGTTGGAGTTCTTATGGGATACCTTATATCTTCATGGGTTTCCTATCAGATTCTCTTTGTGGATTAGTAGGTGCATCATTTCCACTATGTTTTCAGTTAATGTTAATGGTGGTTTCCATGGTTATTTTCTAGGGAAGAGCGGGTTGAGACAATGGGATCCCTTATCCCCACTTCTCTTTGTTTTTTTTATGGGGGTATTTCCCCGTATCATGGAATATTTTATCTCATCTTCAGGGTGTTTTATGTTTCATTGGTGATGTAGAATGAATTCCCTTTCTCACCTCTATTTTGTGGATGATATTTTGTTGTTCTCATTTGGAAATATGGATTATGTATTAGTGATGAAGCGTGATCTAGATCTATTTTACCCCTTTTCTGGGATGTTGATCAGCCTCTTGAAATCTCTTACATTCTAGGGTGGAATTCCTTTGGATGTCCGGGACAGTATTGGGGTTGTTATGGGAATTAGTCAAGGCTCTCTCTCTCTTCATTATATTGGGGTGCCTTTGATTGCTACCAGTCTCAGTGCTTCCTATTATTCTTGATTAGAATAGATTATTTTTAAGATGATTTAAGTCTAGAAAAACAATTTCCTTTATTTTTTTGGCCCACTGCAGCTTGTTCAGTCCATCTGGTTTAGTATGAAAGCTTACTGGTGTTACAACTTCATATTTCCTGAAAAGGTGGTGAATTTTATTAAGGAAAAGCTTAGGTGTTTTATCTAGAAGGTACATTCTCTTACTATTTATGGGGCCAATGTGGCTTTGGATTTATTGGCCAAGATGAAGGAGGAAGGAGGCTTGGGGATTAGGAGGATCAAAGATTGGAATAAAGCTTCTATGGAAAGACATTTGTGGAATTTGTGCAACCCTTCTTATTCATTAATCTGGGCGAATTGAGATTGATCCTTTCTTCTTGGATGTTCTATGTTTGGGTGGCCAAATCTTTATGAAATTTTTTGTGGATGTGGAGGAAGTTATTGGGGATTCGAGATTTGTTTAAGGACCACATTTCCTTTTTGGTTGGGAATGGATCATGAATTTCCCTCTGGTTTGACTCATGGCATCCTAGGGGACATATATACTCCTGCACTAATGATCACATCATTTATGATTCTGTTTACCCTTATTCTTCTAAGGTTTCAATATTATTATGAATGGGATTTGGAATTCCTCATTTAAATATCTTTGTTGAGTTATGGGATCTTTGATAGGAGATTCTTCATCTTTCCCAACCTGGAGGATCGGTGATGGGATTCTGTGGAATAGGAAGCCTGATTTTTCCATTCACATGGTTTGGGAGGATATTAGGTTGAAATTTGACTCTTTTCCCTAGAGTTACTTAGTTTGGAATAGGTTCACCCCCACTAGGTTCTCCTTTATTATGTGGTTAGATATTCTTAATCGGCTACCTTCTCAAGATAGATTTCAATGAAGGGTTATTGATTTTCCTAATCACTGATTTTTATGTGAATCAGATTCTGAAGATTTGGATCATATTTTTCAACTGTTCCTTTGAAAGGAAGTTATGGATGTGCTTTTTGAACCTGTTAGGCTTGAACTATTCAACCTCTTCTTTTTTTGTATTTCATTACCTATTTCATTGATGCTTTTGATGATGATTTGATGCAAAATGTATTGGGACGAATTAGAGTGGATTTTCTTGTCTATCTTATTTGGAAAGAGTGTAATTCATGAGTTCATGGCTCCCCTCATCATGGTGTGAGATACTTATTGAATAAACTGGAGTATACTTTATGGTCAAGGTTCTTATCTTACAAGCACTTCCCTAATACTATCAATAATCGGGAGATTATCCTAAGATCAAACTTTCTAAGTTCCCTTTTGCTTGATGGTGGTTGGCTATTGGTTCTGTTCTATTGCTGACAGGTATTGGGGTATGGTTGGGGTTGTTGATGTTGTTGTAGGATGTTTAGTACGCTACCTATTGTTCCTTACTTCGAGCATCCTTTACAGGGATTTGGTGTTGCTTTGGGCTACCAGTTGGTGTCATAGGAGTTTGATGGTGTGTTGTAGGGTTGATGGTTTTGGTCTTGTGGATACTGCAACGTGTTATTGGGTAGGGATGTGGCTTGGATTTGTAGTGCTAAGGGGCTCTGATGGTTGTAGATGGTTGAGATGATGGTGCTTCAGTCCATTTTTCTAGATTTTTAGTGGTGTGGTTGTGATGGATGCTTGGGAAATGCTCCTCGGGTTGGGTGGTTCTCGGGTTCAACAGGTGTGGAGCTTATCACAGAAGCTTTTATGGATACCTCTTGGAAGATGTTGGGGTGGTTTCAGGATGGAGGCAGGGTTTTCTATGTCGAGATGATTTTTTTGGGGGGCAGTCCACGTTGGGATGTTTTTGTGGAGCTGAGCATGCTGTTGGGTTTGGCTAGTATTATGCGATAGGTTTTGGTTTGGGGGTAGTAGGTGTAGGGTTATGGATTTGGAAGCCTATTGGAGTGCTTGGTTGCTACAAGTGGGGGGGAGGGCACAGTTGGATGGCTAGGTCCATGCTGTTGGTGTTTTAGATGGATGTAGGTAGCTGGTTTGGGGGCTATTTTGGATGTGTTTTTTGGGAGATTCAACTAGTTGAGGCTGAGGGTCTCTTTGGTTGTGAGATTTCTGTAGGGGTGGGCTACTGGTGGTGCGTGCATTTGTGTGGTTGCGTGCATGCATGTGGGATTTAATGCGTGTGTGTGTGCATCAATTCGGGTGTGGCATGCATGCGTGTGTGTGTGTGAGAGAGAGAGATAGAGAGGTGGTTTGTGCTCATGTGGTTGTTTACCATTGAGCCTCTGGGTTTCTTGGAGATGCTGACCTCTTGGTTTGCTACAGGCTTGTGGCACTTGGTCAGCTTCGCTTGCTTGTGCGGCCTGGGGCATTTTCCACTAGCGTGTTTTCTGCCTGCTAATCCATGGGCCTCTTAGTGTGTAGTAGCTTCACGTGCGTTGTGTCATCTTCCCTAAAAAACCCAACCCCCCAAAAAATCCAAAAGGTCCTAAAAACATTGAAAAACATTTAAACCCCTGAAAGTCTCTAAAACCCTCAAAATCCCTAAAAACCCTAAATACCCTAAAAACGATAAAAATCCTAGAAACCCACTAAAAATATATGAAAACGTAAAAATCCATTAAAACCCCATAAATATTATAAAACCCCTAAAAACCTTAAAACCCCTAAAACCCCTAAAACCCCCTAAAAAACCATAAAAACCACAATAAACTCTATAAACCCTTTAAACCTCTAAAAATGTTAAAAACTATAAAAAACCTTAAAAACCTAAGAAACTCAAGGAAAACCCTAAAAATATAGACCATAAAACCCTAAAAACCCATGAAAAACCCTAAAACCCTAAAAATCAAATAAAAATATAAAAAACATAAAAATCAAAAAAAAACTACAAATCTAAGAAAATGTAAAAAAATGTAAAAACCCCCAAAACCCCCCCTGAAAACCATGAAATCCCTAAAAACATTACAAAACCCATAAAACCCCTAAAAACCACTAAAAACATTAAAAACCATTTAAACCCCTAAAAATGTTAAAAAATATAAAGAATGTCAAAAACCCTAAAAAACTAAAAAAACCTAAAACCATTATAACCCCTAAAAACACTTAAAACCCTCAAAATCCCTAAAACCCCTAAAACACCTAAAACACCTAAAAATTCATGAAAATGTAAAAAAAACCCCTAAAAACACTGAAAACCCCCTAAAACCGTAAAAGCCCATAATCTTAAAAACACTAAAAACCCATGAAAATCTCTAAAACTCCAAAAGAATATAAAAATCTTGAAAAACCCTAAAACCCCTAAAAACCTTTGAAAATCCATAAAACTTAAAAATCCATAAAAACCCTAAAAATACCCTAAGAACCATAAAAATCCTAAAAATACACTAAAATTACATAAAATCATAAAAACCCATAAAAACCCCGAAAAATCCTTGAAATCCATAAAACCCCTAAAACCCTTAAAAAATACTAAAAACCCATTAAACCCTAAACCACTAAAAACTCTAAAATCCTTAAAAACCCTAAAAATGTTAAAAAAACTTAAAAAACCATAATAGAGAAAAATGACTTGTAAAAAACCCTAAAAACCCAAAATGACCATAAAAACGCTGAAAAACCCCAAAAACCCTTAAACCCCTAAATACCCTAAAAAATGTCAAAATCTCTTAAAACCCTTACAAACCTAAAAACCATAAATATCCTAAATACCCTAAAAATCCATGAGAAGGTAAAAACCATAAAAACCATAAAAACCATAAAACCATAAAATCCCCAAATAATATTAAAAAACATGAAAACCCCATAAAACCCTAAATACCCACTAAAACTCTAAAAACCCTATAAATACAAAAAACCTTTAAAAACTCTAAAAAACCATAAAACCCATAAAAATTAAAAAAAACATAAAAACCCAAAAGACCCTTAAAACCTTGAAATCCCCTAAAACTCCTAAAATACCCTAAAAACCATCAAAATATCTAAAAACTCTAGAAACCCCTAAATACCATAAAAATCATAAAAACCCCAGAAAATTCATGAAAACATATAAAATTCTAAAAACCCTAACTCCCCCTAAAATCCATAAAAACCCAAAAAAACCTTAAAACCCCATAAAACTCTATAAACATCCTAAAACTCTAAAAGTCTTTAAAACCCTAAAGACCTTAAAAAACCTTAAATATAGAGCAAATGGATCTCACGGTTGTGGTGTTCCCCTTACATCTCGGTGACTATGGGTAGGTCAATCACGAGTGGAGGTGGTGAGCGACCCTCGACCCTACTTCTCCTCTCCTTATTAGGACATGGAGGGGTCCCTTACTAATGTTCAAATTTGTAGAGAAGGTGCCACAAAGGATTTCTTGTGAAGATATGGTTCAAGCTTCTAAAAAGGATCCTGAATTTCCTAGTGATGTTGGGTTGGTGGAGTATTTAAAGGATGATATTCAGTCAGTTGAGCCTATGGATGATCTTTCTCAGGGGGTTTTGGGATCCCCTAATTTAGTGCTTGTATCAAAGAAAATTTATGCGGGCGTCGTTGCTTCTCAGAGTTAGAAGGTGTGTCTTGATCCTTTGTCAGTTGTGGTTGGATTTATCAGGAAACTGTTTGGTTCGATTGGGCTTGTGGAGGGGTTGTATCAGGCTACTTCAGTGTCATTTGAAGGCATGTGGTTCCTCCTTCTTATGATTCATCTTAGAGGTTCCCTTCACTTGTTAAGATCGTAGATTCTAATGCTATGATTACCCCTACAATTCCCTTTATGGTCAATTTTTGAGATATAGGATTTAGTAGCTATGTCTATCTCAGAACCTATTATAGTCAGAGTTCCCTTGGGAAAGAACATTTCCTCTTTAGGGGCTTTAAGGGGTTTTAGGGGTTTTCGGGTCTTTTTGGTTTTTTAGAGTTTTTTGAGTTTTTAGGGGATTTGTGGATTTTTTTAATGTTATAGAGGTTTAAATGGTTTTTATAGTTTTAGTGGGGTTTTATGGTTTTTAAGGTGTTTTAGGATTTTTTTTATGGTTTTCAAGGGTTTTTAGGTTTTTTTACATTTTGAGAGATTTTAAGGGATTTTTAGGATCTTTATTTTTTTAGCGTATTTAAGGATTTTGAGGGGTTTTAGGGTATTTCAAGGGTACTTAGGTTTTTTGAGGGTTTTTAGAGTCTTTTAGAGTGTTTAGGGAGTTTTTGAGTGTTTTAGGGTTTTAAGGTTTTTTCGAGTTTTTACTGGTTTTTAGGATTTTTATTGGTTTTTAGGGTTTTTTAAGTTTTTTAGGAGTTTTTATTGTTTATAGGGGTTCTTCATAATTTTTAGGGTTTTTTTATGTTTTCATGGATTCTTAGGGGTTTTATGATTTTTATGGGTTTTAGAGGTTTTTTGGGTTTTTAGGGATTTTGAGGGGTTAATGGGTTTTGGGGGGTTTTTAGGTTTAGAGTCTCTTTGGTTTTTAGGGGTTTTTTAATGTTTTTTTTGTTTTTAAAGTTTCTTATAATTTTTAATGTTTTAAGTGGTATTAAGGGTTTTTAGAGGCATTTAGGGTCTTTATGGTTTCTAGGGTTTTTTTAGGGATTTTATGGTTTTTTACGTTTTCATGGATTTTTATTGGTTTTTTGATTTTTATGGTTTTTAAGGCATTTAGGATTTTGAGGGGTTTTGGATTTTTTTAGGTGTTATGAAGGTTTTTATTGTCTTTTTGGGTTTCTAAGGGTTTTTTGAATTTTTAGGGTTTTAAGGTTATTTAGATTTTTTAAACATTTTTAGGGGTTTTAAAGGTTTTTAGTGTTTTTAGTAGATCCATAAGGTTTTTATGGGTTCCAGGTTTTTTATGGGTTTTAGGGATTTTTTTTGTTTTTCAAGGGGTTTTCAGGGGTTTTAGGGTTTTTTCATTTTCATGTATTTTTCGGGGGTTTTAGGATTTTTAGTGGTTTTAGGGATTTGAGTGTTTTTAAGGGTGTTTAGGAGTTTTTTGGTGTTTTTAGAGTTTTTATGGGTTTCGATGTTTTTAGGGTTTTTTTGGATTTTTGTGAGTTTTTTGAGTTTTTTAGGGTTTTATGGGTTTGTATAATTTTTTAACATTTTTAGGGGTTTTAAGGGTTTTTAGAGTTTTTAGTGGGTGTTTTGGGGTTTTAGGGGTTTTAAAGGTTTTTAGGGGTTTTTATGGTTTTCATGGGTTTTATGGGTTTTTATGTTTTTAGGTTTTTTAGGGGTTTTTAATATTTTTATGGTTTTTAGGGTTCTTTTGGGGTTTTAGGGTCTTCTTTGAGTTTTTTAGGTTTTAAATTTTTTTATATTTTTTAAACGTTTTAGGTGTTTAAATGGTTTTAGTGGATTTTTTGGGTTTTTATGGGTTTCAAGGGGTTTTATGGGTTTTAGGGGTATTTTTGGGTTTCGAGATTTTTTCAGTCTTTTTCAGGGTTTTTAGGGTTTTTTTTCGTTTTCACGGATTTTTAGGGGTTTTTAAATATTTTTATGGTTTTAAGGGTTTTTAGTGTATTTAGAGATTTTGGGAGGATTTCAGGTCTTTTTAGGGTTTTTCATGGTTCTTTTTTAGTTTTTATGGGTTTTAAGGTGTTTAAGGGTTTTTACAGTTTTCAAGGGTTTTTAGTGCTTTTTACGTTTTTAGGGATTTTTAGGGGTTTTACAGGATTTTGTGGTTTTTTGTTTTTTTTGGGATTTTGGGTTTTTTTTGGTGTTTCAGGGGTTTTTAGGATTTTTAGGGTTTTTAGAGCCTTTTTGGGTTTTTAGGTTTTATGAAATTTTTAAGGGTTTTAAGGTTTTTTAGAGTTTTTAATGTTTTTAGGGGTTTAAATGATTTTTATATTTTTTAGTATTTTTAAGGTTTATATGGGTTTTTATAGTTTTTAAAGCTTTGGGGGGTTTATGTTTTTTAGGGGGTTTTCATGGTTTTTAAGATTTTTAAAGTTTTCATGGATTTTTAGGGGTTTTAGTTTTGATGGATTTTTAGGGGTTTTATGGGTTTTCAGGGTTTTTTAGGGTTTTATGGTTTTTAGGGATTTTAGGGAGTTTTGGGGATTTTGTGGATTTTTTTTGAGTTTTTTAGGGTTTTTAGAGTTTTTTTTAACATTTTTAGGGGTTTTAATAGTTTTTATAGTTTTAAGTGGTTTTTAAGGTTTTTAAAGGGTTTTAGGGGTTATTATGGGTTTTAGTGGGTTTTCAGGGTTTTTTAGGGTTTTTAGGGTTTTTTATGTTTTCCGGGATTTTTTGGGGTTTTTTTGGATTTTTATGTTTTTTATGGTTTTTTGGGTTTTTAGGTATTTTGATGATTTTTAAGGATTTTAGGGATTTTAGCGGATTTTAGTGGTTTTAGGGTCTTTTTGGGGGTATAGGGTCTGTTTGTAATTTTTGGGGTTTTTAATGTTTTTTAGTCTTTTTAACGTTTTAGGAGTTTTAAGGGTTTTAAAGTTTTAGTGGTTTTTGGGGTTTTTGTGGGTGTTTTGGGGGGTTTTTATGGTTTTCAAGGGGTTTTAAGGATTTTAGGGTTTTTTACGTTTTCATTGATTTGTTAGGGTTTTTTGGGTTTTTTATGGTTTTAGTTTCTTAAGGGTTTTTAGAGATTTTGAGGGGTTTTAGTTTTTTTCCAGGAATTTTTAGGGTTTTAGGGTTTTTTAGGGGTTTTAGGGTCTTTATGATTTTTTTTTCTTTTTTATGTGTTTAAGATATTTTAGAGTTTTTTAACATTTTTAGGGGTTTAAGGGTTTTTAGTTTTTTTAGGGATTTTATGGGTTTTTAGGGTTTTTAAGGTTTTACGGGTTTTTATGGTTTTCTAGGGGTTTCTAGGGGTTTTATGGTTTCATGGATTTTTAGTGGGTTTTTTGGATTTTTATGTTTTTAGGGGTTTTAGAGATTTTGAGGGTTTTTAGGTTTTTAGGGTTTTTAGAGTTTTATGGCCTTTTGTGTTTTTAGGGTTTTTTGATCTTTTAAGGTTTTTAGAGTTTTTTAACATTATTAGTGTTTTTAAGGATTTTTAGAATTTTTAGTGGGTTTTTATGGTTTTTATGGCGTTTTAGGGTTTCTAGAGTTTTTAGGGGGTTTTAAGGTATTTAGGTGTTTTTTTGGGTGTTTAGGGATTTTTATGTTTTCATTGATTTTTAAGGGTTTTTTAAGGGTTTTTAAGGTTTTTATGGGTTTTAGCGTTTTTATGGTTTTTATGGATTTTCAGGGTTTTTTGGGATTTTTTGTGGGTTTTAGGATTTTTGGGGTTTTTTAGGATTATTAGGGTCTTTTGGGTTTTTCAGGTTTTTTTGTATTTTAGGGTATTTCAGGTTTTTTGAGATTTTTAACATTTTTAGGGGAGGGTTTTTATAGTTTTCATGGGTTTTTTAGGATTTGTAGGATTTTTTAAGTTTTCATGGATTTTTAATGGTTTTTTTAGGATTTGGATGGGTTTTTAGTTTTTCTTGGTTTTTAGGTATTTTGAGGGGTTTTAATGTTATTGAGGGTTTTGAGGGTTTTTCTTTTTTTTTTGGATCTTTTGGGTTTCTAAGGTTTTTGGGTTTTTTTAGTTTTTAGGGGTTTTATGGTTTTTTAGAGTTTTTAACAGTTTTAGCTCATTTAAGGGTTTTTAGAGTTTTAGTTGGTTTTTAGGGTTTTTATGAGTTTTTAGTGTATCCAAGGTTTTTAGGGGTTTTAAGTGTTTTATGGTTTTTTATATTTTAGTGATTATTTTGGGGGGGGGGGGTAGGATTTTTATGGTTTTAGGTTTTTTTAGGGATTTTGGGGATTCATATGCTTTTTGGTGGTTTTTAGGGTTTTTTCGAGGTTTTTAGGATCTTTTAGGGGTTTTAGGTGTTTTTTTAGTTTTTTATGGATTTTAAGGTTTTTTATAATTTTTTAAACATTTTTAGAGGTTTTAAGGGTTTTAAGTGTTTTAGTGGGTTTTAGGTTATTTATTGCTTTTTAGTGTTTTTAAGGTTTTTGGGTTTTTTATGGTTTTCAAGGGTTTTTATGGTTTTAGGGGTTTTTAAGTTTTAATGGATTTTTATGTTTTTTAGGATTTTTATGTTTTTTAGGATTTTTTTAAGGTTTTTAGGGTTTTTAGGGATTTTGCGGGTTTTTACAGTTTTTAGGGATTTTAGATATTTTTGGGGTTTTATGGTTTTTTTTTTTGATTTTTTAGGGTTTTAAAGGGTTTTAATTTTTTTTAAAAATTTTTTAGGGTTCCTAATGGATTTTATAGTTTTTAGTGGGTTTTTAGGATTTTTATGGGCTTTTAGGATCTTTTATGGTTTTTAGAAGTTTTTTTTGGTTTTGTAGGCATTTTTCCGGATTTTTAAGGCTTTTTAGGGGGTTGTTAGTGGTTTTTAGGGTTTTTAAGGTTTTTAGGGGTTTTCAGTGTTTTTACGGTCTTTTGGGTTTTTAGGTTCTTTTTAGTTTTCTAGGGTTTTAAGATTTTATAGAGTTTTTTAACTTTTTTAGGGTTTTAAAGGGTTTTATGGTTTTTATTGTTTTTTGGGGTATTATGGTTTTCTAGATTATTTCATGGTTTTTATGGTTTTTTACATTTTCTTGGATTTTTAAGGGTTTTTTAGGATTTTTAGAGTTTTTAGAGTTTTTACAGTTTTCAGTGATTTTAAGGGTTTTTAGCACTTTTGTGGGTTTTTTAGGTTTTTAATGGTGTTTTTTGGGATTTTAGGGTTTTGTTTGTGTTTTTTATAGTTCTTAAGGGTTTTCATCGTTTTTTTACTTCTTTTGGGGTTTTAAGGGTATTTAGATTTTTTAGTAGTTTTTTGGACTTTTAAAAATTTTTAGGGGTTTTTATGTTGTTCATGGGTTTTCCTGGGTTTTTATGTTTTCATGTATTTTTAGATTTTTTTAGTATTTTTATTGTTTTTATGGTTTTTTGGATTTTTAGGGATTTTGAAGGTTTTTATGGGTTTTTTGGGGGTTTAGGGGTTTTAGGATCTTTTTGGGTTTTACGAAGTTTTTTGAGTTTTTTAGGGTTTTAAGGGGTTTTAGAGTTTTATAACATTTCTAGGGGATTTAAAGGTTTTTATATTTTTTTTAGTGGGGTTTTAGGTTTTTTTGGGTATTTTAATGTTTTTAGGGGTTTTATGATTTCAGCGGGTTTTCAGGGTTTTTAGGATTGTTCGTGTTTTCATGGATCCTTAGGGTGTTTTTAAATGGTTTTTATGGGGTTTAGGGGTTTTTTGGAGTTTAGGGATTTTAAGGGGTTTTGGGTTTTTTAGATTTTTAACGTTTTTAGGGGCTTAAAGGGTTTTAGAATTTTAGTGGTTTTTCATGTTTTTATCGGTTTTTAAGGTTTTTAAGGTTTTTATGGGATTTATGGTTTTCAGGAGTTTTCCAGGATTATTTGGGTTTTTTATGTTTTCATTCATTTTTATGGGTTTTTATGATTTTTATGGATTTTCGGGTTTTTAGGGATTTTGAGGGGTTAATAGGTTTTTACGGATTTTTATGGTCTTTTGGGTTTTTTAGGGGTTTGTTTTGAGTTTTTAGGGTTTTTAATGTTTTTTAGATATTTTTAACTTTTTTAGGGTTTTATAAAATTTTAGAATATTTAGGGGGGTTCTTTAGGGTTTTTATGGGTTTTAGTTTTTTTACGTTTTCATGGATCTGTAGCGATTTTTAGGGGTTTTAGGGTTTAAAGGGTTTCTAAGGTTTTTTGTGTTTTTTAAAATGTTTATGGTTTCAAGGAGTTGTAGATATTTTATTTGTTTTTTAGGTTTTTTATTGGTTTTTAGGGTTTTCAACAATTTTAGGGGTTTTTGTGGTTTTCATGGTTTTTAGAGTTTTTTACATTTTCATGGATTTTTAGGTGTTTTTTTAGAATTTTTATGGTTTTATGGTGTTTTAGGGTTTTCATGTATTTTGAGGATTTTGAGGGGTTTTAGGGTTTTTAGTGTCTTTTTAGGTTTTTAGGGTTTTTTTTAATTTTTAGTGCTTTGTGGTTTTTAGAAATTTTTAATGTTTTTTAGGGTTTTATGGATTTTTAGAGTTTTTAATGGGGTTTTTTGGTTTTTATGAGTTTGTACGGGCTTTAATGTTATTGGGAGTTTTATGATTTTTAGTAGTTTTTAAGGGTTTTAAGGGGTTTTGAGGGTTTTTATGGATTTTAGGGTTTGTCAGGGTTTGTAATGTGTTTTTTGGGGTTTTTAAGCTTTTTTAGATTTTTTAGGGTTTTAAGGGTTTTAATGGTTTTGGAGTTTTTAGTGGGTTTTATGTATTTTTTGGGTTTTAGGTATTTTTATGGTTTTCAGAGCTTTTTCAAGGTTTTTAGGGTTTTTTTGTTTTCATGTATTTTTAGTGGTTCTGGAGGATTTTATGGTTTTAAGATTTGTTTGGGTTTTTAGGGGTTTTCAAGGGGGTTTTGGGTTTTTCTACGTTGTTAGGTTCTTTTGGGGTTTTTTGGCTTCTTTTGAGTTCTGTAGCATTTTTGGAGTTTTTTTAACATTTTAGTGGTTTAAAGGGGTTTTAGATTTTTTATTGGTTTTTAGGATTTTTACGGGTTTTTAGTGTTTTTTATGGTTTTTTGGGTATTTATAGTTTTTAGGGGTTTTAGGATTTCTTACGTTCTCATGGATTTATAAGGGTTATTTTGGATTTTTATGGTTTTTAGAGTTTTTTTGGGTTCTTATGGATTTTTAGAGTTTTTAGCATTTTTCAAGGGCTTTTCAGGTTTTTCATGGTTTTTAGGGTTTTAGGGTTTGTAATGTTTTCAGAGGGTGTTATAGTTTTTGGGGGGGTTTTCAGGGTTTTTATGGTTTTTTACGTTTTCATGGGATTTTAGGGGTTTTTTAGAATTTTTATGATTTTTAGGGTTTTTTTGGATTTTATGGATTTTGACGGTTTTTATAGTTTTTAGGGGTTTTATGGTTTTTGTGGTTTTTGTGGTTTTGAGGGTTTTTACATTTTCATGGATTTTTAATGATTTTTTATTATTTTTATGGTTTTTAGGAGTTTTTAGGGGTTTTAGGGGTTTTTAGGGGTTTTCAGGATTTTGAGGGTTTTTATGGTTTTTCAAGGGTTTTTATTGGTTTTTAGGGTTTTTTGAGTTTTTTTTGGGATTTTAATGTTTTTAGAGTTTTTTAATATTTTTAGGGGTTTAAAGGGGTTTTAGAGTTTTTAGTGGGTATTTATGGGTTTTTAACATTTTCTTTGATTTTAGGGGTTTTTATGATTTTTATGGTTTTCTAAGTTTTAATGAATTTTGAGGGGTTTATTGGGTTTTTAGGGGTTATTAAGGTCTTTAGGGTCCTTTGGGGGTTTTAGGGTTTTTTAGTTTTTTAGGGTTTTAAGGTTTTTTAGAGTTTACCTTGAAAAAAAGGTTTTTTAGAATTTTGTAACATTTTTAGGGCAAGGAAGATGCGAGGGTCAGGCTATTCCCGACCCCCCCAAATTTATTAAAAAGAAAAAAGAGACACAGCAGACAAGGGAGGGGAGGGGTCAATCGACCCACACCCAAAAACCCTTAACGACCCAAGACAAAAGACCCAAAAAAGGAAAAAACAAGAACGAAAAAAGAAAACACACAAAACAAAGCAGCCACCACCACCATCCAGCATCAACCAGCATCCAGTAGCTCACAGCTAACCAACAACCAGCATCCAAATTCAAACAGCAATCCACATCCAGCAGCAGCACAACCATAAACCACAGCTTCATCACCTCCCATCCAAGCAGCAACCGACATCCAGAACCGCGAGCATCCAACATCACAGCACTACCAGCATCCAACATCACATAACCACCAGCGTCCAGTCTCACATAATCCAGCATCCAACACCTCCTCACCAAGGAGATCCACCATACGAAGCACCATCATCCAGCATTCACCAGCAAAGTACATCAACCAGCACCAAATAATACAACATCCAACAACTCTCGATGCTCCGCACCCTACCACAGAGCTAATAACACACCACCAGCACCCAAACCCAGGACCAGGCCGCAGAATCCAGCACCCAAAATACCGAAACCAGCTCCAGGAAATCGCCCCAGCAGAATCGCGTAGCAACACTAGACCACGGCTAAAATTTCCCAGAAAATCCAGTAACCAGAACCCGCAATGGCTCATGACCAGCACCGCAACCAAAGAACCATGGGTCTTAAGACTCAAAGACTTCCAAAGAGAACCAGCATCAACAGTGCGCAGCAAGGGCAGAATCATACGCACCTGAAAATGAAATTTCCGCACAAACCAATGCCAAGACGCCATCATCTGTGCCCCTTGCAACCCTTGAGCGGATCTAAGAGCCCCCATCACCACCTTACCGAAACACGTAGAAGAACGAAGCAGCAATACCAGAAAGATCGCCCGTCGTTGTGTCCAGAATCTGCATTGCCGGTGCACCATGCTCCATCGTTGATACTGCCGACTCCGTTGACCTTCCTGAGGTCCCAGATCTGCGAGGTCAACCCCAATACGCGATAGAAATCCATGAAGGAAGCCAACCGCCAATGAGCCTTCATTGCCACAAGCCAGATCAGGTTTTTAGTGGTTTTAGGGTTTTTGTGGGTTGTTAGGGTTTTTGAAGGTTTTAGGTGTTTTTATGGTTTTCATGGGGTTTTTTCATGGTTTTTAGATATTTTTATGTTTTCGTATATTTTTAGGGGTTTTTAGCATTTTTATGGTTTTTAGAGTTTTTTAGATCTTTTACGAATTTTTTAAATTTTTAGGGTTTTTTGGGTTTTTAGGATTTTTTAGGGTTTTTATGATCTTTTTGGGTTTGAGGTTTTTTTTGAGTTTTTTAGGGTTTTATGGTTTTTTAGTGTTTTTAACCCTTTTAGGGGTTTTTAGGGTTTTTAGAGATGTTAGTGGATTTTTATGGTTTTTATGGGGTTTTTATGGTTTTTATGGGTTTTATGGTTTTTTGAAGTTTTTAGGGTCTTTAGGGTTTTAAGGGTTTTTTGAGATTTTTTAACATTTTTAGGGGTTAAAGGATTTTAGAGTTTTTAGTGGATTTTTAGGGTTTTATGGGTTTTTAGGTTTTTGTAAGGTTTTAGGGTTTTTTATGGTTTTTAGGGATTTTCAAGGCTTTTAGGGTTTTTTATGTTTTCAGGGATTTTTAGGGTTTTTTTATGGTTTTAGGGTTTTTAGGGATTTTGACATGTTTTTAGCGTTTATGGGATTTTTTCTGGGTTTTTAGGGACATTTTTGGTTTTAGGGTTTTTTAAAGTTACTTAGGATTTTATGGTTTTTAGAGTTTTTTAATTTTTTTAGGTGTTCTAAGGGTTTTTTGAGTTTTTATTGGATATTTAGGGATTTATGGGTTTTTAGGGATTTTCAAGGATTTTAGGGGTTGTTATGGTTTTCAGGGTTTTTTAGGTTTTTAGGTTTTTTTTCTTTTTCATGGATTTTTAGGGATTTTTAGGGTTTTTATAAGTTTTAAGGGCTTCTTAAGGGTTTTAGGGATTTTGTGGGTTTTCGGGATTTTAAGGGGTTTTTAGGGGTTTTTAGGTTTGTTAAGGTATTTAGGGGTTTTCAGGGGTTTTAGAGTCTTTTTGGGTTTTTTGGGTTTTTAAGGATTTTAAGGGGTTTTAGTGTTTTTTAGGATTTTTACCAGTTTTATGGGGTTTTAGAGCTTTTAGTGGTTTTTTTAGGGTTTTTAGGGTTTTTTAACGGTTTTAGGGGTTTTTACAGTTTTCATGGGATTTCAAATTTTTAGGGTTTTTATGTTTTTAGGTATCTTTAGAGATTTTCTATGATTTTTTATGGTTTTAGGTATTTAAAGGTTTTTAGGGTCTTTCAGGGATTTTATGATTTTTTGGGGTTTTATGGTCTTTTGGGTCTTTTTTTTTGGGGTTTTGGGTTTTTTAATGTTTTAAAGGCTTTTTAGATTTTGTAAACATTTTCAGGGTGTTTTTGGGCTTTTAGTATTTTTAGGGGTTTTATTGGTTTTTTAAGGTTGGTGGGGGGTATGGTTTTTAAGTATTTTTCATTTTTTTAGGGTTTTTATTGTTTTCATGGATTTTTAGGGGATTTTTAGGATTTTTATGGGTTTTAGGGTTTTTTGGGATTTTGAGGGTTTTAGGGTTTTTAAGGATATTGAGGGGTTTTTGGTTTTTTAGGGGATTTTAAGGTTTTTATGATTTTTAGGGTTTTTACGGTCTTTTGGGGTTTTTAGGGTTTTTTTGATCTTTTTAGAGTTTTTTAGAATTTTTAGAGCGTTTTTAACATTTTAGTGGTTTTAAGTGTTTTGAGAGTTTTTAGAGGTTTTTTAGGATTTTTAGTGTTTTTAAGGTTTTTAGATGTTTTTATGGTTCTCATGGGGTTTTCCGGGTTTTTAGGTTTTTTTAATGTTTTGACGTATATCTGTGGGTTTTTTGGATTTTACTGTTTTAGGGATTTTTAGGGATTTTTATGTTTTTAGGGTTTTTCATGGGTTTTTATGGTTTTAAGGTTTTTTTAGGGGTTTTAGGGTCTTTTTGGGTCTTTGGGGGTTTTAAGGTTTTCATGAGTTTTTTAATGTAATAGGGGTTTTGAGGGTTTTTAGGGTTTTTTGAGGTTTTAGGGTTTTTATGGTTTTGAGGGTTTTTTTGGGGATTTTTTATATTTTTATGCATTTTGAGTGGTTTTTTAGGATTTTTTTTGGTTTTTAGGGGTTTTCAAGGTTTATAGGGTCTTCTTTGGTGTTTAGGGATTTTTAATTTTTTTATGGGTTTTAAGGGTTTTTAGAGTCTTTTAACATTTTTAGGGCAAGGAAGATGCGGAGGTCAGGCTATTTCCGACTCCCCCAAATTTATTAGATAGAAAGACGCAGCAGAAAAGATACAACAGACAAGGGAGGGCAGGGTCAATCAACCCACACCCAAAACCCCTAGACAACCCCATAAAACCCAAGAGTCCCCAAAATCCCAAAGTACAACCAAAACCAAAAAAAAGTAGAAAATCAGAAGCAACTCCAACAGCATCTCCCGGCCAAACAACGACCAGCTTCCCGTAGCACCATTTTCATCATCCATCGCCTCTTTCTCAAGAAAACTCACCACCAGCATCACAGAACCAACAACATCAAATACATAAATCCCACCTTCGCCACCTCGCATCAAATCAATAACCATCACCAAGCACCAGCATCTTTTATCACATCCCAGCCAAGTAGCAGCCATCACCCAGCAACTTAAAAACAAGAAATCATTACCTCCTATCCAGTAGACTTCTAGAATTTCACACCAAGATTCACATCCAGAAACATACAACATCCAGTGCCACTCAACATAAACAAATTCTTGCACCCACAATGATTCACAACCAAACCATCCATAGTACTGAAAACCACAATCCAACATATCATCCAAAACGCAACACAGCTTAATGAGCCCATCTTCCACAACATGAAACAAATTTGAAAGAGAGAAGCCAGAAATATTAACCTGCTTCTTCTGCACAGACCAATGCCAATCTAATCTCATCTTCCCAAGAAACAAGCAGCAACCTTCGACGTATGACAGCACATAGACACCAGCATCAACAACATGAATATCACTGCCTCTAAGCCAACTAGCTCCTATCAATTTGTAGTTCATAAACCAGCATCAAGAACATGCTAGCCCATCATCTTCTAAGGGATTATAGCTCAACATCCAACATTCAAAGCCTTCAGACCAAGAAACTTTCATAAATCCACACCTCATAGCAAAGAAAACAGCATACCACCAGCAACCAAAACCACAACCAAGCCACAACACCCAGCACCCATTGGATTGGAAAAACTTGCATAACATCACCAGGAATCGCCTAACCCATATCAGCAAAACCAGAAACCAGAACCCACAGTGACTCATAACCATAACCACAACCAAAAAATAGAAGATCATGATAGGAAAAAAGATCCAACCGAAGCTAGGATCAACAACAAGAAGCGGAGACAAAGCCGAGGGACTAGGCCGAACACGCACCTGCATCTGCTTTGTGAATTGATGAAAGGATCAAACTAGAACATTAACAAACCTTCTGTAACATGGGATTGAGAATTTGAGATCTGAAATAAGGAATATCTATCATTTTCTGATGAACCAAGCCGAATCGAAGCAACATCATTTCTTACAGCTTCCAGAAATGTCGGAAAGTCGATCGAAACCACCGCTCATAAAAGAGGAATCCGCCCAAGAAAACCTTCCACCTTTGATCTGGAGAATTCTACTCTAGGTCGATGTCACCCAGATCTCCCCCCATAAGCATAAGAAATGGCCGAGAAGAGATCCGAAGCTGAAACCCCAGTCAACACCGCCGCTTGTAAATCGTGAATCCGTCAAAGAAAAAAAGATGCACCGACGAGCACTGCATCAGCTCACCGTTGCCAAGAGCACCCCCCCCCCCCATAACCTCGAATAGGCAGGGGCAAGGATCCATCACCAACGTCACTAGAGGGATCCAGATGAAACCCTAGAAGATGTGTCGAGGGGTATAGAGCACCAGGAGAGTGCACCGCCATCTTTTGATCTTTTAACATTTTTAGGGGTTTAAAGGGTTTTTAGAGTTTTTAGTGGGTTTTAAGGTTTGTAGGGGTTTTAAAGGTTTTAAGGGGTCTTTATGATTTTCATAGATTTTTATTATTTTTTACATTTTCATGGGTTTTAGGGGTATTTGGGGGGGGGTTTAGGGGGTTTAGTTTCTTTTTTGGGTTTTTTGGGTTTTTTTTACTTTTTTAGGATTTTTAAAGAGTTTAAGAATTTTTTAATATTTTTTGGGATTTTAAGGGGTTTTAGAGTTCTTATTAGGTTTTTATGGATTTTATGGATTTTTAGGATTTTTTAAATACTTTTTGGTGTTTTTATGGCTTTCAAGGGGTTTTAGGGTTTTTTACATTTTCATTGATTTTAGGGGGTTTTATGGTTTTTATGTTTTTAGGGTGTTTGGGGATTTTGAGGAGTTTTAGACTCTTTTGGGGTTATTTTGATTTTTTTAGGGTTTTAAGAGTTTTTTTAACATTTTAAGGGTTTTATGGGTTTTTAGAGTTTTTGAGGTTTTTTAGAGTTTTTAGTGTTTTTAAGGTTTTTAGATGTTTTTATGGTTTTCCGGGGGGTTTCTTGGTTTTTAGGGTTTTTATGTTTTCACAGATTCTTAGGGGCTTTTATATGATTTTTTAGGTTTTAATGTTTTTTTTATGGTTTTCAAGGGGTTAACAAGGTTTTTATAGATTTTTATGTTTTCATAGATTCTTAGGGGTTTTAAGGATTTTTATGCTTTTTATGGTTTTTAGGGATTTTAATGATTTTTAGGGTTTTTAGGGTATTTTTGGCTTGTAGGGTATTTTGGGTTTTAAGGGTTGTTAAGGTTTATTAGAGTTTTTAAACGTTTTATGGTTTTAATGGATTTTAGAGTTTTTAGTGGGTTTTAGGGTTTTAATGGAGATTTTAGGGGTTTTTAAGGTTTTTAGTGGGTTTTAGGGGTTGTAGGGGTTTTTAGGATTTTTTTACGTTTTTCATGTGTTTTTAGGGGTTTTTAGGATTATTATGGTTTTTAGGGTTTTTAGGGTTTTTAGGGGTTTTCACAGGTTTTTAGGGGTTTTCAGGGTTTTTAGTGTCTTTTTCGGCCTAATGGGTTTTTAATGTTTTTTGTGGTTTTGAAGGTTTTTTAGAGTTTTTTTAAAAAAATTAGGGTTTTAAGGGGTTTTAGAGTTTTTAGTGGGTTCTTAGGGTTTTTATGGGTTTTAGGGTTTTTATGGGTTTTTTGGGTTTTTTTACGTTTTCATGGATTTTTAGGGGTTTTATGAATTTTTAAGGTTTTTATGGTTTTTACGGTTTTTAGGTATTTTGTGGGTTTTTAGGGTTTTATGGTATTTTTGAGGTTTTTAGATTTTTTATGGGTTTTTAGAGTTTTTTAATGTTTTTAGGGATTTTAAGGATTTTTAGAGTTTTTAGTGGTTTTTAGTGTTTTTATGGGTCTTATGGTTTTTTAAGACTTTTATGGGTTTTATGGTTTTTAGTGAGTTTTCTGGATTTTTAGGGTTTTTTACGTTTTCATGGATTTTTTGGTGGTTTTTTAATCATTTTTATGTTTTTTAGGGATTTTAAAGGTTTTTAGGGTTTTTCAAGCGTTTTTACTATTTTTTCAGGGGTTTTTCCAAGCCAAATAGAACCTGTATATTATGAAAAAAAGATGAATTACAAACAATCACCCAATAGTGAAACAGGGAAGTCCCAAAATAGGACAACGCCAGACAAGAAACCATAAGAAAATGAAATCCAAAGAGATGAATGGAACAATCATGGAGCACCAACCACACAAGCAAGTTGAAGAGACAGAGAGAAAGCACAAAGGATGCATAATAAAGGAGCCCAATATGAAAACCAACATCACAAGCAGAAAGGATAACCCACAACCACGAGACACAAGCCAAGCGATGAGCACCATCTGAACCTGTAAAGTGACCACAGAAGCTTCGGGAACCGAACCAACAAGCGTACCAAAATACAACACCACTAAAAACTCTATAAGCTCTAAAAACCCTTAAACCCCCTAAAAACATTAAAAAACTCTAAAAAACATCACCTTTCAAAAAAAACTCTAAAAAAAATTTAAAACCCTATAAAAGTAAAAAAAACCATCAAAATCCAAAAATACCCTAAAACACGGGAAAACACCCAAAACCCTACAAACCCTTGAAAAACCCTAAAACCCCTCAAAATTTGTAAAAACCCTAAGAAACCCTAAAACCCATAAAATCATAAAAATCATAAAAAACCCCCTAAAAATCCACGAAAATGTAAAAAAACCCTAAAAACATTTAAAAAACTTGAAAACCATAAAAACCCCTAAAATCCTTAATAAACACTAAAATCTAAAAAAAATCCATAAAACCACTAAAAATGTTTAAAAATAGCTAAAACCCCAAGACCCTAAAAACCCCAAAACCCCAAAACCCTAAAACCTCCTAGAAAACCTAAAAAACACTCAAAATCCATAAAAATCCTAAAAACCACAAAACCATAAAAATCCTAAAAACCCTTAAAAATCCATGAAAACCTAAAAACACTAAAACACATGAAAAACCACTAAAAACCAAAAAATCCCCTAAAACCCCTAAAAACCCAATTAAACCCTAATAAACACAAAAACTCTGAAAACCCTTTAAACCCCTAAAAATGTTAAAAAACTATAAAAATCCTTAAAACCCTAAAAAACTAAAAAAACCGTAAAACCATGAAAAAAACTAAAAACCATAAAACACCTAAAAACCCCTCAAAATCCATAAAAGCCCTAAATAATAAAAAACCAATAAAAATCCTAAAAACCCCCTAAAAATCCATCTAACATAAAAAAACCCTAAAAACCCTGAAAAACCCTGAAAACCATAAAATGCCTAAAAACCCTAAAAACACATAACAACCCAAAACCTACTAATAACTCTAAAAACCCATAAACCCCCTATAAATGTTAAAAAAACCATAAAAATCTAAAAACCCAACAAGACCCTAAAATCTCAGAAAAACCCTAAAAATCCCCGAAAACCTTGAAAACCCCCCAAAATCCCAAAATAGTAATAGGCATAAAAATCCTAAAAACCACTAAAAATCTATGAAAACATAAAAAACCTTAAAACCCCTGAAAAACCCCTGAAAACCATAAAACCCCCTAAAACCTTAAAAACCTCAGAAACCCATAAAACCCCTAAAACCACCAAAAAATCTAAAAAACCTTTAACCCCCTAAAAACATTAAAAAACTCTAAAAAACCATAAATTCCTAGAAAACTCAACCCCCCCCCCCCCCCCCCGAAACCCAAAAAGCCCTGAGGAACCCAAAAAACCTTAAAATCCCCTAAAAACCCTTAAAACCCCCAAAATCCCTAAAAACCATAAAAACCCTAAAAACACTAAAAAACCCTAAAAACCCTTAAAAAACCAAAAAAACTTTAAAAACCCCTAAAAACCCCTAAAACCCCTAAAAACTCACTAAAAATCTAAAAACCATAAAACCCAAAAAAACACAAAAAAAAAACACAAAAAACCAAAGATTTCTAAAAACCCAGAAAGACCCTAAAAACCGTAAAAACTCCTCAAAATCAATAAAAACCATAAAATCCTAAAAATAATCTAAAAATCCTTGAAAACATAAAAAACCCAAAAATTATGAAAAACCCCTAAAAACCCTAAAAAATCCTAAAAACACATAAAAATATAAAAATTCAGTAAAAACTCTAAAAACCCTTTAAACACCTAAAAATGTTCAAAAAACTCTAAAAAACCTTAAAACCCCTAAAAATCATAAGACCCTAAAATTCCAAAAAGAGCCTAAACCTCTAAATACCCCTAGAAACCCTGAAAAACCTTAAAACCATTCAAATTCCCTAAAAACCCTAAAAACCCCAAAAAACAATAAAAATCATAGAAACCCCTAAAAATCTATGAAAACATAAAAAACCCTAAAAACCCTAAAAAAAATACTTGAAAACCCTAAAAACCGCTAAAAACCTTAAAACCCCTAAAAACCTCTAAAAACCATAAAACACACTAAAAAGTCTAAAAATCCTTACAATCCTATTAAACTCAAAAAAATCCCTAAAAACCAAAAACACACTAAAAAACCTAAAAACCAAGAAAACCCTTGAAAACCCTTAAAAACCCACAAAATCACTAAAACCCCTAAAAAAACCTAGAAAATATAAAAATCCTAAAAAACCTTAAAATCCATGAAAACGTAAAAAAACCCTAACCCCCTTAAAAACCATAAAACCCCCTAAAAACCTTAAAAACCCTAAAAACCCATAAAAATCCTAAAAATAATTAAAAAGTCTATAAACCCTTAAAACCCTTAAAAACCTCTAAAAAATCTTAAAACCCCCCAAAAAACTCAAAAGAAACCCTAAAAACCTAAAAAGACCCTACAAACCCTGAAAACTACAAAAACCCTAAAACCTCTAAAAACCCCTAAATTTTTTTTAAATCCCCCAAAACCCCTAAATACCATAAAATTTATAAAAACCCCTTAATATCCATGAAAATGAAAATAACCCTAAAAACCCTAAAAATAATAAAATCCATGAAAAAAGATAAAAACCCCTAAAAACTCAGAAAAAACCCTAAAACCCCACTAAAATATTAAACCCCCTTAAAATTTATAAAAACATTAAAAACTCTAAAAAAATAAAAATACCCTAAAATCCATGAAAAACCCCTAAAAACTCTAAAACCACTAAAAACCCTAAAAAGATCAAAATCCATAAAAAGCCTGAAAAACCCTAAAAACCCTAAAATGTCAAACCCCCCCCCCCCCAATCCTAGAAAAGGTAGAAAATTTAAAAAACGCTTAAAACCCCCTAAAAACCAGACAAACCCCTTAAATCCTTAAAAATCCTAAAAGCCCATAAAACCCCACTAAAAAAAATCTAAAAACCCTCAAAAACCTAAGAAACTAAAATAAACCCTCAAAACCCAAAAGACCTTAAAACCCTAAAAACCCCCTAAAAACCCTAAAAAATCATAAAACCATAAAAGTTTTAAAAATCCCCGAAAATCCATGAAAACATAAAATCCCTAAAAACCCTAAAAATCCCTGAAAACTAGAATCCATAAAAACCCTAAAATCCCACCAAAAATTGTAAAAATCATTAAACCCCCTAAAATGATAAAAAATAAAAAAAAACCTTAACAACCCTAAAAAATTAAAATAAAAACCTAAAATCCCAAAAGAACCAAAAACCCATAAAGACCCTAAACCCCATGAAAAACCCTAAAATGCGTCAAAATCCCTAAAACCTCTAAAAACTCTAAAAACCATAAAAATCCTAAAAAACCCTAAAACCCCTAAAAAACCCAAAAACCATAAAACCCCTAAAATCCATAAGAAACCCTAAAAACAATTAAAAATCTAAAAACCCCTAAATTTTTTAAAGAACATTAAAAAAGTGTGTGTTGATGTTGGTCTTGTGGATGGAGGTGCAGAGGTGGGCTTGGTGAGTTTAATGTTTGGCTGGGATGCTGCTTGACATGTAGTGATGTTTTTCATGGTTGTGTTTTGATGTTTTGTTGGTTTAGCCTGTTGTGGGTGTGGATGGAAGCATTGTATAGGTTCAGCGGAGCGGGTTTAGATGGTCTGTTTGGTGATTCTAACCATGGGTCTAGTGGGTTGTGTTGGTGCCAGTGATGCTCGGTGATGGTTGTTTGTGCAGAGCTGGCTGGTTGAGGTGTGGGGCAGGGAAGATTCTGGATTTTTTTGTGGTGCTGGGTTGTAGGGGTGTAGCTGGGATGGTGTCCTCCCATCGAGGTTTTTTATTGGTTGGTTTTGGGTATTTTGGTGTATTCAGGTGGTGGTGTGTGTTCTCATGTGTGCGTGCATGTGTATGTGTGTGTGTTCGGGTGGGTATGTGTGCATGTGGGTTTGGGTGCATGGGATGTTTTTTGTAGGTTCATTTTGGATTTTGAATCACTTAGTGGGCCTCCTTGGCAGGCTCTCATTGGTTTCTAGGATTGTTTCCTTTATACTTAGTGGCATTTCTCTTTGATGTGTTCATTTTTTTTGTCACCGGGCTTTCATGGCCACTTGCCTTCCCGGATGTGCTGGCCCTCTTAGAGTGCGACAACTTGGTGTTATACAATTAGCTAGTTGTTTCCCTCTTGATTTCTGGTGTTTATTTTGGGTCTTTGGAGGTGTGTATTCTCCATATTGTTGGTTTCTTTCCTGTGACTTATCTTGGCCTTGGATTCTTGTTGGAATCCTTTCATTGTTGCTGGCTCATGTGCTCTTGGTGGCATGTCGACTTCCCATCCTTCTATATGTGCTCTTGGGGTGTTGGCTTCTTGAATATTGTGTTGTTGGCTTCAATAATCTTTGGGAATGTTCTCCATATCCTCTTGGATTTCATGGTTTCTAGATTCTTCGTGGGTTTTCTTTGGTTCTGCTTCTTCTAGTTTCTTGTTGGGCCCTTGAACCTTATATTTTGGGTCAGTTTGGTACACCCTTGTGTGTTTTTTAGTAATTCATCTTTCATATATATTTACTTTCTATGTTCCTTGTGAAAAAACCATAAAAATCCTAAAAAACCCCAAAAAAACCATGAAAATGCATAAAACTTTTAAAAACCTAAACACCCTCTAAAAACCACAACCCCCCCCCCCCAAAAGAAACCTTAAAAACCATAAAAAACTAAAAAAACCCAAAAAGACACTAAAAACCATGAAAACCCCTGAAAACCCACAAAATCCCTAAAAACCCTAAAAACCCCTAAAAATTAAATAAAATTTAAAAACCCAGAAAACCCACATAAACATTAAAAACCATTAAAACTAATAAAAACATTAAAAAATTCTAAAAAACATTAAAAACACTAAAAAAATCAAAAAACCCTAAAAACCCAAAAGACCCTAAAACCCCTTAAAAATCCTAAAACCCACTGAAAATTCCTAAAAACCTTCAAAATCCCTAAAAACCCTAAAAATCCTAAAAACATAAAAATACTAAAAAATCCTTAAAGGTTAATGATATTATACCATATTGGGTTTTCAATATTCATTAGTGAAAATATGGAAATGCAAGTTATTGAAGTAGAAGAAATAAAAAATTTAAAGAAATGCATAGAAATAAAAGAGGAAGTGGGAGATAAATTAGGACCCCAAGGATTATTACCTCTTAAAACCCTAATTATAAAGCACCACAAAGGTTCATCACTCCTTTGATATGTGTTACTTTCATTCATTAAAGAACATAAGAAACAGATGCATAATAATGCTTAAAAACACTCAAATTCATAATTAACTTTCAAGGGGTTCAAGGAGGTGGCTTTTTATAGCCAAATCAGAGAGATACAAGTCAAAATACCTATACCACAAAATTATAAACCCTAAAAATGATTTCTGACTTTGTTTACACATGCCCATGGCTTTAGGGGAAAAGATATTCACCAAGAAGACTTTTTATAACCACTGTAACGACTTTGAAGATTCCTATCATGACTTTGGAGATAAGGGCCCCACCACCTTTTGACTTTGGTGATTTACTTCATGAAAGTGGATAAAAAATTCATTGGATCATTTGTGTGGGCCATTTAGGTTCACTTTTGGGATTTAATAAGTGTGATTAAAGGCCCATTTGATCCACTCATGCATGCATGTTGGGCCTCCTCTTGTAATTTCAAAATTAGGCCATATAAAGCCTCTTTCGTCCTCCTTATTCTTCCTCTTTTCATTCGGCCACCAATCCCATGTAATAGGTTTGTGAATTTACACTCCTTCCACCATCCATGCCATGATCTCTCTCAACTCCTCACTGTATATGTGCTCCATGATTTGCATCATCCCCTCCCTCTTCAAAAGGATTCATCCTCGAATCTTCATATTCAAACGAAGAAAGATTAGTAATATTAAAGGTGGTACTCACATTTCCATACCTATTGGGAAGGTCAATCTTGTAGGAGTTATCATTGATTCTTTATATAACTTGGAAAGGTCCATCTCCTCACGGTTGAAGTTTTTATTTTCTTATCTATGAGAACCTTTCCTTCCTCAAATTCACCCACACCCAATCTTCGGGTTCTAGTACAACCTTATGTCAACCCTTGTTTTCTTGCTTCCCATATTGTTAATTTCTTCATTCAATGTTGTATTTCACTTTGGAATATAAATCCTGAACAAAATTTTCCATCTCATCACCTATAAGACCAACAACCTCATTAGTAGGAAATTAAAGAATATCTAAAAGAGTCATTGGGTTAAATCCATACACAATCTCAAAAGGTGAGAAGTTAGTAGTGGAACAAACTACTCGGTTATATGAAAACTCAATGTGTGGAATTTTTTTTTAATTATTTAGATTTTTTTAGTTATTGCATGCAAGAGGGTAGAAAATTTCTTTTTCACCACTTCAGTTTTCCCTCTAGTCTAAGGATGTACAATAGTTGAGAACAATAATTTAGTTCCCAATTTATTTCATACATTCCTCCAAAAGTGGAAAAGGAATTTCATATCCCTATTGCTTACAATGGTTTTGGGTATTCCATGTAATCTCACAATTTATTTGAAAAATAAATCTTCTATATAAATAGCATCATTGTTTTTTTTAAAAGAAATGACATTATCCATTTTTATGAATTGATCCACAACAACAAAACTGCTATCTTTTCCTAATTGGGATCAAGGAAATCCCAACACAAAATCCATAGAAATGTCAGTCCAAGGATGGGATGGAATGGGAAAGGGGGAATACAATCCATTAGGTTGAGCCTTGGAATTTTCATCCTTATAAGTGAAACATTTAGCACAAATTAAAAAAACATATTTTCTCATGCTTGGCTTTAAAAATGTTTATGCAAATGAGATAGTGTTTTTTCAACACCAAAATGCCCCATCAAATCACCCCCATGAGTTTCTTTTACTAGTAATTCTTGAGTTGAACAATTTGAAATGAAAAATTTACCCCTTTTGAAAATAAAACATCATTTTTATAATAGTATTTAAATCCATGTGTTTTACTAAATGTCCAAATTTGAGAAAAATATCCATCAGTTTCATACCATCCCTTTAATAGTTCATGTCTAAGTAATCGAGAATGAAGAGAAGTAATAAGTGAATACCTTCATGAAAGAGAATCAAAAACCAAAATTTCCTTGCCTCTTTTTCATGATCACATATGGGAGAGTCTCAATGAATTCCATCCAAGATGCATGTCACTGATTGAAATTACCTTGGGACTTCAAATACAAAATGCTTTCATGGCCGGGATGAATATTGAACTCTTTAGGACCCAAGTAATGTTTCGATGGTTACAAGGATTTTTTCAAAGAATAAAATTATTTATTATAAGTTTAATAATTTAATGCTTCCCTATTCAATTTCTCACTAATGTAATAAATTAGATGTGACTCTTGAGTCAAAACAGCACCAATTCCAACTCCCAATGCATCACACTCAATTTCAAAAACTTTTGTCAAATCCGGTATCCTTAAAAGGGGGAATTGAATTTTTTTTTATTTTGTTAGAGATTTTTGTTGTTTTTTACCCCATTTAAAAAGCACATATATCTTTATATGTTCATTAAAAGGTGCAGCGATGGATGAAAAATCTTTAAAAAATCTCTTATAGAATCTTTCTGATCCATGAAAACTACTAACATTGATTGCGTTCTTTGGTGTGGGCCACTCATGAATTGCTTTGATCTTTTATTCATCCACATAGATCCCTTCCACCCCTATAAAAAATCCAAGTAACACAACATAATACATGAAAAAAGAACATTTTTTAAGATCAACATAAAGTTGGTTTTCTTTAGGGGCATCACACACCAAACACAAATGTTCAACATGGTTGTCTAGAGATTTTCTACACACCAAGATATTAACAAAATAGAAAACCATTAATTTTACTATAAATGAAAGAAGGACATGGTTCATTAAGATCATGAATGTACTTGGTGAATTAGGTAAACCAAATGGCATAACTAACCCCTCATACAAACCGAAAATAGTTTTAAAATAATCTTTCCATTTATACCCTTCTTTCATTTTGAATTTCGTGGTATCACTTTTAAGATTGATTTTTGAAAATAAAGAATCCCCATGTATTAAAATGGTCGTGGAAGGGGGAGAAATACAAGAAAATCCCTACAAATATGATAAAAAATCTCCATGTAATTCATCAATCATGTCATCAAGTCGAGGGATGGGGTAAAAGTACTTAACTTTCATCACTAGTTATTCAACTTGACACTGGATATCTATAGTCTCTTCCAGATTAGCTATATACGCTGGCTTGTTAGGAATTGAGACACCAGGTATGATGTTAATACTATTCTCAATGCCTCTCAAAGGGGGTAATCCATCAGGTGTTTCTTCGAGAAACAAATCACCAAATTCCTTCAATAAAGATACAACACTAGAGATCTCACTAAGAATGTATCCATTATCAAAAACAATCATGTTCTTTCTATTTGTACATTATTATCTTTATTTATATGAAAGTTTGAAATGTTCTTTCTCCATTCCGTCATCAACTTACCTGTAATTGGTCCCACCAAATACTTGCATATTCATTGAAATCAAGTGCCTCCAATTTTAACTTCTTCTCCTACCAGTTGTTGTAAAGTCTATACACATATGTTCAACCTTTTAATCCCAATATAAATAAAGTTATGGGTCAATATTCACTTTAAAGGATGGAAGTTTCATTTTTATGCTACCTAAGTCACTTTCTCTCCAAGCAGCATGTTTCCCTCACCTAGGAAATGATTCTTTAAAATCAGAGTACTCATCATCACCTTCATCAATTTCTAGCCTTCATGGAGCCCTTGAAGTTAAGAAACTTTGAAAATTATCCAACCTAGAATTTAATCTTGTAAATTGGTCAGTGATAACTCTCATGAATAATTTGATGTTTATCTCACTTTTTTCTCCCCCACTCTCCATTTTTTTAAATCCTCACACACTCTTTCTCTTTTTTTTAAATCTCTCAAAAGGTTCGTCACACCTTTTATCATGACAACTAGGTTCCTACAAGTGTTATTAAATATAATCCAGAAGAAACCTAGTAAGAAGAAATACATTCTTGTAAAATGTTAATAATCAAAAATTTTAAAAGGGTTTGAATCAATGGAGTCCAAGAGAAATGGGAGATAAAGAGAAATAGGAGTAATAGTTATGGTTGAAGGTTGTATATGGATGAAGGAAAGAATATGAAAGAGAAATATTCTAGTAAAAATTCCCAGAATTTGTGCTAAAGAAACAACACAATGTGTAATAAATTTAAAGCATATTTTTTGGTCTATTTTTTGTTTTGTTTTTTTTTTACTTTTGATTTTATTTTTATTGATCTTTTTTCACATAATTTAACCAAGAGAGAGTGCATAAATATTTGACAATATGGTGTGGACTACAAAAATATGAACGTATAAAAATTCACAAATCTGATCATAAAAATTAAAAAAGGATGAAGAATATAATTTCTATAATTTCTATATGAAAGTACCCTTCAAATGATAGATTTAAACTCTATTGGAATTCCATCTTGGAGATTTTTAAATTTCACAGAAGTGAATCTCTAGCATGAATTGAATCAGGTATATCTCCAAATATATGTGTCTGATTTTAGGGTTTCCAAATCGAGATGAATGATAATGTTATGAAATATAAAAATGAAATATTATATGTCCATAAGCTGATGGAGAAAATGACAGAAATGGTGGAATAAAGCTGTGGTTAGAATTGGTGTTGGTTGAAAATGATATCGTAAGAAAAAGAAGGGAGAAATATAAAAAATGTAAGAACCTAGTTTCTTTTGTCGAGATCTGACACAAAATGATATGATAATGTATTGGGTGTGTGGTATTAATTTGAAAAAATACAGAAACAAAAGTGATGGAAGTAGGAGAAATGGAAATTAAAAGAAATGCATGAAAACAAAAGGGGAAGGGGGGATGATCAATTTGGACCCCAAGGAGACTTGTCCCTTAAAACTCAAATTATAAAGCACCACAAAGGTTGATCAGTCCTTAGATAAGCCTTACTTTCATTCATTCAAGTCAAAATACCTAGCCCATAAAAGTACAAAGCCTAAAGATGATTTTTGACTTTGTTTACACATGCTTATGGCTTTAGGGGACAAGATTTCCACCAAGAAGACCTTTTGGCACCACCATAAAAACATTGAAGGTTCCCACCATGAATTTTCAGATTTCCTTCAAGAAAGTGGATAAAAATGTGTGGGATCATTTTCATAGGCCATTTAGATTCACTTTTGGGATTTAATAAGTGTGATTAAAGACCCATTTGATTGTCTAATGTGTATATGTTGGGCCTCCTCTTGTAATTTCAAAATGAGGCCACATGAATCCTCTTTCAACCTCCTCATTCTTCCTCTTGTCATTGGGCCACCAATACCATCCAACAGGTCTTGTGCATTTATGCTTCTTCCACCATCCATGCCATGATTTCTCTAAACTCTTAATTGTATATGTGCATCATGATTCAAGTTTTCCAGATTGCTGACAAAGGCAATCTGGTCTTAAGGGGGAGGGGATGATGCATCCCACATCGGTTTTGGAGGAACACCTGAACTGGTTTATAAGTGAATATTTAAAGATCCCCCTAATAATCTATCTTTTGGGGTGGAGTTAGGTGTTGACCCTTTTTTGCACCAGTTGGTATCAGAGCCAGCCTCCATGGAGAGATGTTCGTTCAGGTTTCCCAGATCGCCGACTGAGGCAATCTAGTCTTAAGGGGGTGGGGATGATGTGTCCCACATCAATTTTGGAGGAACACTGGGACTAGTTTATAAGAGAAGGTACAATCCTCCTCCAAATAGTCTGGACTTTGGGGTGATGTTAGGGGTTGAACCTTTACCACATCCATCCATGAAAATGTAAAAAACCCTAAAAATCCAAAACCCCTTGAAAACCATAAAAAACCTAAAAACCCATAAAAACCCTATAAAACAATAAAAACTCTCAAAACCCCTAAAAATGTTAAAAAACTTAAAAAACCCCAAAACCCCTAAAAAAACTTGAAAAAAACCCATAAAAACTAAATAAGACCCCACAAACCCCGAAACCCATAAAATCCCTAAAAACCCAAAAAACCCCTAAAAACCCAAAAAACCCTCGAAATCCCTAAAAACCTTAAAGAACATAAAAACCTAAAACTCCAAAAAAAATCTATGAAAATCCATGAAAATGTAAAAAAACCTAAAAACCCTCAAAAACCCCTAGAAACCCTAAAAACCCTGAAAAACCCCTAGAAACCATAAAACCTGCTAAAAATTTAAAAAAACCTAAAAACTCTAAAATCCCTAAAAACCCCTAAAAACATTGAAAAACTCAAAAAACCCCTCAAAATAAAAAAACCCATAAACACCAAAAAAGACTTTAAAAGCATTGAAAATCCCTAAAAACCCAAGTAACCCCTAAAAAACCTTAAAAACCCTCAAAATCCCTAAAAACCCTAAAAACCCAAAAAACCATAAAAAATCCTAACACCCCCCCCCGAAAAACCTATAAAAACTTTAAAACCCTAAAAACTCTGAAAAAATCATAAAAACCATAAAAACCACTCAATCCTTAAAAAACCCTAAAACTCTGTAAAAACCGTAAAAACCTTAAAAATCACAAAAAAACTATAAAACCCCTTAAAACCCCAAAAAGTGTTAAAAAACTCTCAAAAACCATAAAAACCCTAAAAAATTTAAAAACTCTAAAAACCCATAAGGTCCCTAAAAACCCCAAAAAACACAAAAAACCCAAAACCCCCTAAAAACCTTAAAAACACAAAAAATCACTAAAAACCATAAAAACCCCAAAAGCCATAAAAATCCTAAAAACCCCCCAAAAAATCCATGGAAATATAAAAACCCATAAAAACCCTAAAAAATCCCTGAAAACCATAAAACCCCTAAAAACTTTAAAAAACATAAAAACCATAAAAACCCTAAACACCCACTAAAAACTATAAAAAACCCTTAAAACTCCAAAAAAGGTTAAAAAACTCTAAAAACCCATAAAACCCTCAAAAACACAAAAAAACCCTAAAACCCCTCAAAATCCCTAAAAACACTAAAAATCCTGAAAACTATAAAATTCTAAAAAACCCATAAAAATCAATGAAAACATAAAAACCCTAAAAACCAGTAAAAACCATAGAAACCTTAAAAACCCATAAAAATCCTAAAAACCCATAAAAACCCTAAAATCCACTAAAAACCCTTAACCCCCTAAAAAGGATAAAAACACTAAAATACCATAAAACCCTAAAAACTAAAAAAAAACTAAAAACCCAAAAGATCATAAAAACCCAAAAAAACCCTGAAAATCCATGAAAACCCCTAAAAACACGAAAAACCCTAAAAGCCTTTAAATCCATCGAAATCCCTAAAATCCCTAAAAAAATCTGAATAACCATAAAAATCCTAAAAAAACGCTAAAACAGTTTAAAAATATAAGAAACCATAAAACCCATAAATATCTAAAAAACCCTAAAAATCAAAAAGACCCTTAAAACATTGAAAAACCCTAAAAATCCTTAAAAACCCTAAAAATCCCTGAAAATCCCTAAAAATCCTAAAAACACTAAAAACCCTAATACCATAAAAATCCCCAAAACCCCATAAAAATCCAAGAAAACAAAAAAAACATTAAAAACCCCTAAAAACTATAAAACCCATAAAACATTAAAAAACCCTAAAACCCCATAAAAACCATAAAAACCACTAAGAACCCTAAAAATCCTTAAAACACGTAATAATGTTAAAAACTCAAAAAACCTTAAAATTCCTAAAACACTCAAAAAAAACCCGAAAACCCTAAAAGACCCAAAAGACCCAGAAAAACCCTAACACCCCTACAAAAGCCAAAAAACACTGAAAAAACACTGAAAAAACCAAAAAACCCATAATAACCCCAAAAAATATAAAAAACCTAAAAACCCCCTAAAAATCCATGAAAACGTAAAAAACCCAAAAAAACCCATGAAAACCACAAACCTCCCTTAAAACCTTTAAACCCCTAAAAACCCATAAAACCCTAAAAATAACTAAAACTATAAAAACAATATAAACACCTAAAATTTCAAAAATCTCTAAAAACATTAAAACCACTAAAAAACTCAAAAAACCCAAAAAACCCAAAAAACCCAAAAAACCCTAAAAACCCCAAACCCCTGAAAAACCCTAAAAACCCAAAAAAAATACCTTAAAACCATAAAAACCATAAAAACCATAAAACCCCCTAAAAATCCATGAAAACATAAAAACCCTGAAAACCCCTTGAAAACCATAAAATCCCCTAATGGCGTTAAAAAACCTAAAAACCCCTAAAACCCTAAAAACCACTAAAAACTATAAAAACCCTTTAAACCCCTAAAAATGTTTAAAAAACTCTAAACAACCTTAAACCCCCAAAAAACTCAAAAAAATCTAAACTCCCCTTGAGACCCTAAAACCCTAAAACCCCTAAAAACCATAAAAACTCTCAAAATCCCTAAAAATACTAAAACCCTAAAAAACATAAAAATCATAAAAACCCCTAAAAATCCATGAAAACTTAGAAAACCTGGAAAACCATAAAAACATTAAAAGACCCTTAAAATCCATAAAAACCCAAAACACCACAAAAAACTCTAAAAACTTTTAAAACCCCTAAAAACATTAAAAAACTATAAAAAACCCTAATACCCTAAAAAACTCAAAAAAATCTCTAAAAATCCAAAAGGACCCTAAAAACCCAGAAAAACCCTAAAAACCACTAAAAACCCTAAAAACCCTCAAAATCCTTAAAAAATCAAAAACCATAAAAAACCTAAAAATCATTAAAACCCCCCATAAAAACGTAAAAAACCCAAAAAACCTTGAATCCCCCCAAAAAACCCCTAAAAACCTCAAAAAACACTAAAAACCTATAAAAAACCTAAAAAAATAAAAACCTTTAAAGCCACTAAAAATGTTAAAAACTCTAAAATAAAAAACCCTAAAAAAATAAAAAACCCCAAAAGACCCTAAATACCCTAAAAACACCTAAAAACCGTAAAAACATTGAAACCCCCTAAAACCCCTCAAAATCCATAAATACCCAAAGAAAACCTAAAAATCATAAAAGTCTTAAAACCCCTAAAAGGCCAAGATAATATAAAAAAACCCTAAAAACCCTAAACCCCTCCAAAAAGCCCATAAAAACCCATAAAACATTAAAATACCCCAAAAAAACCATAAATATCCTAAAAATAATGAAAAAAATATAAAACCACTTAAAACCCCTTAAAACGATAAAAACTACAAAAACCATAAAACAATAAAAAACAAAAAAAACGCTAAAACCCAAAAGACCCTAGAAATCCCTAAAAACCCTTAAATATCCATAAAACGCATGAAAAACCCTAAAAACCCTAAAAACCCTAAAAATGATAAAAATCCTAAAAAACACCTAAAATCCATGAAAACGTAAATAACCTTAACACGTTGAAAACCCCCTTAAAAATAAATACCCCTAAAAATCTTAAAAAAATCCTAAAATCCTATAAAACCTTTAAAAACCACTAAAATTTATAAAAACCATTAAAATCCATAAAAAAATTAAAAAACAAAAAATATATATTTAAAACCCTAAAAACTAAAAAAAACCTAATAACCCAAATGAACCTAAAAACAATGAAAAACCCTAAAAACCCTAAAACCCCTCAAAAACCCTAAGAACACTAAAAATACATAAAACCCCTAAATAACCCTCCCTAAAAACCATAAAAATCATAAAAAACCCAATAAAATCCATAAAAACGTAAAAAAACTTAAAATCCATGAAAAGTCACTAAAACCCATAAAAACCATAAAAACCATAAAAAACCCTAAATCCCAAAAAACTCTAAAAAGACACTAAAAAATCTAAAAACCCTTTAAGCCCCTAAACACGTTATAAAACTCTAAAAACCTTAAAAACCTTAAAAAACTAAAAATAAAAATCAAAAAAACCCAAAAGACCCTAAAAAACTTGAAAATCCTAAAACCCTAAAAACCCCTAAAAACCATAAAAATCCTAAAAAGCCCTTAAAAATCCACAAAAACATAAAAAACATAAAAAAACCCTATAAAATGATGGGAAAACTGAGGTGGTGAATTGAACACTATCATCCATTTTGCAGACAATTATTAAGAAGAATATCTAGAATTGAGAGGAGTGTTTTCCACATATGGAATTCGCATATAACAGGGCCCGACATTCCACTACTCAATATTATCCTTTGAAATTGTTATGTATTTAACCCCCTTTCCCCTATTGATATAGTCACTTTTCTTATGCAGGAATCAAATAATATGGATCCAAAAGTGTGTGCTTAATACATCAAGAAACTCCATGAAAAGGTAAGGAAAAATATTGTGTTAATGACCTAGAAATACGTTGATCATGCAAACAAGGGTCATAAGCAAGTGTTTTCGAGCCTCGTGACTTAGTCCTGATTCACTTGCAAAAGGAAAGATTTTAAGACAAGTAGAAATCAAAACTCATTCCATGGGGAGATGGACCATTCTGAGTGCTCGATAAGATTAACAAAAATTCTTATAAGATATCTTTACTAGGTGAGTATGGTGTAAGTAACACTTTCAATGTTTCTGATATTTCTCCATTTTGGGTGTAGAGGATGAAGATTCGAGGAAAAATCCTTTTTAAGAGGGGGAGGATGATGAGAACCATGCTAAAGGGACCAAGTTAATTTCATGGGTGGAGGAGTTGGATTTGCAAGGCCTGATGACATAAGGGATATTAAAGAGCTTTGAATGCTACAATGGGTGCACATCTCACTTCCTTAAAGGCCCAACAGATCATTCCATGAATGTATGGAGAAAATGGGCCTATTATCTCACTTATTCAAGCCCAAACATGATGTTTAAAGCTTAGAAAACATGGTTGCATGAATTTTGGAAGCCTTTCCCACATAGAGAATTCTAGAATGGCATCTTTGGACACTAAAGGCAAATCTTATAGGCTAGGTACTCAAAGTCAAATCTGGTGGGCTATGGGTGGAAATACATGTGTTTCTTTTCCTAAAAGTCATTATTAGAATATAACCTTTTGAATATAAGGGGATTAGGTAGGAATAGAATTTATGAATTTAGGATATTAGACCCTTGACCTTTTGTGCCACCCTTGGCTATAAATAACCACCCCATGAAATTGTATTCTCATTTAAGTTTGAATTAGTGAAACTCTATGTGTTTATTTTGTGAGGATCATTATTTTATCCCCTTGATCTTGTGCATTCTTTCCTTGTCAATCTACAAGTTAAATTGGTGATCCAAGATCACAAAGCCACCAATTTTGTGCCTCAACACAAGTACGTGGTTGCGTGGATTGGCCATCACACCCCTCCCTTGAGTGTGTTATCTAAGTAGTAGGCCATGCTCCTTAAAGAGTTGATTGAAAACTTGCATCAATTATCCATACCTATCATCCACCACTTAGCTCCAAACCACATCCTACTTCCACCACCCTATGCCATGAAGATCATGTCACCCCGAGCATCTTACATCACCCTGAAACCCTTGAAAACAATAAAACCCCTAGAATTATTTAAAAACCCTAAAAACCCATAAAAGCCCTAAAAACCCACTAAAAACCCCATAAAACCCTTTAAACCCCTAAAACGTTATAAAAATCTAAAAAACCTTATCCCCCTAAAAAACTAAAAAAAACTCAGAAAATCCAGAAAACCCTAAAACCCATCAAAATCCCTAAAAATCCTAAGCTACCCTAAAAACCATAAAAATACTAAAAACCCCTAAAAATATATGAATTTTTTTAAAAACCTAAAAACCCTAAAAAACTATGAAAACCATAAAAACCTCTGAAACCCTTTAAAACCCTTAAAACCCATAAAAACCCTAAAACCCACTAAAAAATCTAAATACCCTTTAAACCCTGAAGAAAATTAAAAAACATTAAAAACTCTAAATAACCTCAAATTTTAAAAAAAAATCATAAAAACCCTTAAAACCCCAAGAAGACCCTAAAACCCCTAAAAACCCTAAAAACCCAACCCACCTGAAAACCCCTAAAAACCCTCAAAATCCCTAAAAACCCTAAAAACCCTAAAAACCATAAGAATCCTAAAAGACACCTAAAAATATATGAAAACATAGAAAAGACTAAAAACCCTAAAACCCCATAAAAACCCTAAAAATGACTAAAAACTCTAAAAACCCTTAAAACCCATAAAACGTTAAAAACTCTATGAAAACCTCAAAACCCTCAAAACCCCCTAAAAACCCAAAATACCCAACCCCCCGAAAAAACCCTAAAACCCCTCAAAATACCTAAAAACCCTAAAACCGTAAAAATTCTAAAACCCCCTAAAAATACATGAAAAGGTAAAAAACCCATGAAAACCATAAAACCCCCCCAAAACCATAAAAAACACAAAAAATCCAAAAAATCCAAAAAATCAAAAAAAAATCCTAAAAACTAATAAAAACTCTAAAAACCTCTAAAACCCCTAAAAATGTTAAAAAACTCTAAAAAAACCTTTAAACCCCAAAAAACTCAAAAAACCACGAACCCCCCCCCCAAAAAAAACCCGTAAGACGCCTTAAAAACCCTAAAAAACCTCACAAATTCTAAAAATTCTAAAAACCCATAAAACCCAAAAAAATCCTAAAAACCTCTAAAAATTAATGAAAACCATAAACCCTCTAAAACCTAAAAACCCTAAAAACCCATAAAAACCTAAAAACCACTACAAATGTTAAAAGACTCTAAAAAAATATTAGAAACCCAAAAAACTCAAAAAGAACATAAAAAAGCCTTAAAAAGCTAAAAACCCATGAAAATACCAAAAACCCCTCAATATCATTAAAAACCAAAAAAAACCCTAAAACCATAAAAATCCTAAAAACACTAAAAATCCATGAAAATGTAAAGAACTATGAAAACCCTTAAAAACCCATGAAAACCATAAAAAACCCACAAAACCCCATAAAACCCCTAAATACCACTAAAATATCTAAAAACCCTTTAATCGCCTAAAAACATTAAAAAACTCTAATAACATTAAAAACCCTAAAAAACTCAAAAACCCATAAAACTCAAAAATACCCTGAAAACCCTAAAAACCTCCCTAAAACCCTAAAAATCCCTCAATGCCCTAAAAACTATAAAAATCATAAAAAAACCACAAAAATCCACGAAAATGTAATGAACCCAAAAAACACTGAAAAACTCTCAAAAACCATAATAACTCATAAAAACCTTAAAAAACCTAAAAACATGTTAAAACCCTAAAAACCACTAAAATTTAAAAAATCCTAACCCCCCACCCAAATCTTAAAAATACTCTAAAAATCCTTAAAACCCTTATAAAAAAAATGAAAAAAACCCTAAATCCCCAAAAGTCCCTAAAAATACAAAAAACCCCTAAAACCCCTAAAAAGCCCTAAAAACCCCTCAAAATACCTAATAATCCTAAAAAACCATACAACCCCTAAATATCCTAAAAAATCCATGAAAATGTAAAAAACCCAAAAAAACTTTTAAAAACCCCTGAAACCCATAAAACCCATAAAACTCTTAAAAACCCTAAAAACTCATAAAAACCCTAAAAACCATAAAGAACTCTAAAAACCCTTAAAACCCATAAAAACTTTAAAGACCCTTAATAACCATAAAAAATTAAAAAAACCTAAAATCCAAAATAAACCATAAACCCCTTAAAACTATAAACCCCTCAATATCCCTAAAAACCATAAAAGACAAAAACCCATAAAAAACAAAAAAACCCTAAAAATTCATAAAAATGTAAAAAAACCCAAAAAACCCTAAAAGACCCATGAAAACCATAAAACTCACTAAAAAATCTAAAAACCCATAAACCTTAAAAAAACTTAAAACCCCTAAAAGGTTTAAAAACTCTAAAAAAATTTAAAACCATAAAAAACTCAAAAAAACCCCTAAAAACCAAAAGAGACCCAAAACCCCTAAAAACCCTAAAAACCGTTGAAAAACCCTAAAAACCCTCAGAAACATTAAAACCACTAAATACCCTAAAAACCATAAAAATCCTAAAAACCCCTAAAAACTAATGAAAACTAAAAAACCATAAATCCCTGAAAAACCCATGAAAAACTAAAAAACCCTAAAAAAATTAAAAGACCCTAAAAACCGATAAAAACACTAAAACCCACTAAAAACTCTAAAAACCATAAAAACCCTAAAACACATAAAAAAGTTAAAAAAACACTAAAAAACCAATAAAACCCTAAAAACTCTAAAGAAAACCCAAAACCGAAAAAGGCCCTAAAAGCCTAAAAAACCTTAAAACCCTAAAACCCCTGAAAAACAATATAAATCCCAAAATACATACATCCTTAAATCTCTAAAAACCATAAAAATACAAAAAAAACCCTAAAGAACCATGAAAACATAAAAAACCCAAAAAACTATGAAAAAACCCAGAAAACTTAAAACCCCCTAAAAATATTAAAAACCGTAAAAATCCTAAGAACCCAATAAAAACTTTAAAACCCCTAAAAACATTAAAAAACACTAAAAAACTTAAAAACCATAAAAAACTAAAAGATCCTAAAAAATAAAAAGACCCTAAAAACCTTGCAAAACCCTAAGAAACCTAAAACCCCGAAAATCCAACAAAAACACTCAAAATCCCTAAAAACCAAAAAAAATTATAAAAACCCCTAAAAAGTCAAAAAGATCTTAAAAATATTATAAAATCCATAACCACTCAAAATCAAAAAAAATCCTAAAAACCCTAAAAACCAAAATATCCAAAAAATCCTTAAATATCCACAAAAATGTAGAGAACCCTAAAACCCCTAAAAAACCCATTAAAACTCTAAAATCCCCAAAAACCATAAAATATCCTAAAACACCATAAAAACCAATAAAACTATTAAAACCATTAAAACCCCTAAAATGTTAAAAAACTATATAAAATATTTAAAACCATAAGGAACTAAAAAACCCTAAAACCCCTCAAAATACCTTAAAACCCTAAAAACCCTAAAAACCCTAAAATCCAAAAAATAAAAAAATCCTAAAAAACGCTTAAAATATATGAAAACAGAAAAACCCTAAAAACCATGAAACCCCCCTTAAAATCATATGAACTCCTAGAATAATTAAAAACAATAAATTCCCATAAAACTATAAAAACCCATTAAAAATTATAAAAACCCTAAAACCCCATAAAAATGTTAACAACTCTAAAAAACCTTAAAACCCCTAAAAAACTAAAAAAACCCCTAAAACCCCAAAAAGACCCTAAATACCCTAAAAAACCTAAAAACCCTAAAACCCTAAAAACCCTAAAAATCCAAAAAATCTTAAAAATCTTAAAAATCTCCCTAGAAATCCATGAAAACATAAAAAATCCTAAAAACCATGAAAACCCCCTAAAAACCAGAAAAACTCCTAAACACCATAAAAAGGCCTAAGAACCTCTAAAAATCCTAAAAAACACTAAAACAATAAAAACCCTTAAAACCCCTAAAAATGTTAAAAAAATTTAAAAACCATTTAAAACCCTAGAAAATTAAAAAAAACCCTAAAACCCCAAAAGACCCTAAAACCCCTAAAACCCACAAAAATCACTAAAAACCCCTAAAAACCCCTAAAAAATCTCCAAATCCCCAATAGCAATAGAAAACACTAAAAACCATAAAAATCCTAAAAACCCCTAAAAATCCATGACAATGTAAAAACCCTGAAAACCCCTAAAAACCATAAAATCCATAAAAACACCTAAATACCATTAAAAACTTTAAAAACACTAAAAACTATAAAAACTATTTAAACACCTAAAAAAGTTAAAAACTCTAAAAAACCCCTTTGGGTGCGGATGGGGTGCTTTTAGGTGTGGTTGAGGGTGGGTGATGGCTTGATGATGGTTCGTTTGGTTGCTTTGGATTTCAGCCTCTGGTAGTAGGTTGGTGCAGGCGTGTTCTCAGGTAGGGTGCGTGAGTGTGTGTGTGTGTGTGTGTGTGTGTGCATTCTTGGGTGATGTTTGTGGGTGGTGGCATGTTGTGTGCATTTGTGGGTTGGCTTACTGCATTTTCTTTCTTTGAAGGAATTGTTGTGGGCTTCTTGCGTGCCACCCTCAGGCTTTGTGGTGGTTCCTTTTTCGTGCACAAACACCATTGGTTAGGAGGCTATTCTCAATTTGGAGCATGGAAATGGTTTCGGTTCTTACTGGTTTGTTTTTTACTTCCTTGGTGGAGAGGATTGTGCTATCCTGGGGGTGATACTCACCGTCAGGATGTTGTTTGGTTGGTAGGGGATCTTTTTTATCTTCCTGGCTTCTAGTTTGTGTTGTCTTCACCTTGGAGTGATACATCTTAGTGCCTCATGGATGGTGCTTCATCACTCCTAACTCCTGGATACTTGTGTGCGTGTTTTCTTGGTTCTTCATGGTGTTGGACTATTTGAGATTCTTGAGGCTTCTTAGTCCTTCTAGTCATCTTCTCGCTTGAGGTTTCTTAGGCTCTGTTCTTTTGCACTATTGCTGATATTAGTCTTTGGGTCTTACTAAAACTTGTGCATTGGTGGTGGGGTGTTTTACCTATTGGTGTCCTTCCTTTCCATCCAACTACTGGTTGTTGACACTGCTTGTGATGCTTGTTGTTGTGTGCGGTGTTGTGCTTTGGTGACCTTGGATGTTGGCATGCTTGCTTACTTGGTTTCTTGGTGCTGTTTGGTTGGATTCACGAGGATTCTTGGGATTTCTTCTTGGGATGATTGGGCTTGGCTCTTTTATGTCACTATTTTTTTGGCCTCTAAGACTTGGTTCACCCTTGGATGTTTGTTTTTTACTTCAATTCCATTTCCTTTTAAAATATCGTTCTATTTTCCTTGGAAAAAAACTCTAAGAAACTCAAAAAAATATCTAAACTCAAAAGACCCTAAAAACCCTCGAAAACACATGAAAACCTAAAAAACACTAAAAATCTCTAATAAACCTCAAATCCATAAAAATACTAAAAACCAAAAAAATCCTAAAAAACCCCTAAAATCCATGAAAATTTAAAAAACCCTAAAATCCCTGAAACCCCCTAAAAACCATAAAACCCCTAAAAACCTTAAAAACACTTAAAACCCCTAAAAATACTAAAAAACCACTAAAATATCTAAAAACCCTAAAACCCCTAAAAATGTTTAAAAAATCTAAAAAAATAAAACCCCTAAAAAATGCCTAAAAACCCAAAAAGACCCTAAAACTGTAATTAACCCTAGAAAATCCTAAAAACCACAAAAAACCCATGAAAATACCTGAAAACTTAAATAACCCTAAAAACTATGGAACCCTTGAAAACCATAAAAACCCCAAAAACCTTAAGAAAATTAAAACCACATGAAACCCCTAAAAATCCACTAAAAACTCTAAACACCCCTAAAAACATTAAAAAAATCTAAAAAACCTCAACAACCATAATAACCATAAAAACTATAAAACACCAATCAAACTCCAAAAAACCCTAAAAACGTTAAAAAACTCTAAAAAACATTAAAAACCCTAAAAAACTCTAAAAAACTCTAAAAACCTGAAAGATCCTAAAAACCCTAAAAACCCCTAAAAACCATAAAACCACTAAAAAACCCTAAAATCCCTAAAAAACATAAAACCCATAAAAATCCAAAAAACCCCATAAATATCCATGAAAACGTGAAAAAACCTAATAACCCAAAAACCCTTGAAAACCATAAACCCCTAAAACCCTTAAAAATCTTAAAACCCTATAAAAATATAAAAAACCCATTAAAAAATATAAAACCCCCAAAACATTAAAAAACACTACAAAAGATTTAAAACCATAAAAAAATAAATAAATGCTAAAAACCCATAAAGACCCTAAAAACCCTAAAAACCCTAAAAACCACTGAAAATCCCTAAAAACATTCAAAATCCATAAAATCCCTCAAATACCTGAAAATCCATAAAAATCCTAAAAACCCCCTAAAAACCCTAAAAAACCCTAAAAACCAAAAAATTCCCTAAAAATTAACTAAAACTATAAAAAATCGTAAAACATCTAATTTTTTTTAAAAAAAACTAAAAAATCTTAAACCCCTAAAAAATTCAAAAAAACCATAAAAAACCCAAAAGATCCTAAAAACCTCAAAAGACCCTAAAAACTAATGCGAGATGCATGGGGTGGCCAATATTCACAACATAGGGATGTGGATAAAGGATTTTGTTAACATATAATGGTCGATGATGGGTATGGATAGTGGTTTCAAGTAGTCAATCACTGCTATAAGGAGTGTGACCTACTCAGACAACACACTCAAGGGTGGGTTGTGATGGCCAATCCACACAACAACACACTTGGGTTAAGATATAAAATTAGGGGATTTTTTATTATGGATCAACAATATAACTTGTATATTGATAAGGGAATAATGCACACGAGAAATGGAATCAATTAAAGATCCTCACAAGGGAGATATTTAACTCACAGAGTTTCTCTAAGGAAAACTTGAATGAGAATACAATGCCATGGGTTGGCTATTTATAGACAAGGGGTGACATAAAATGTCAAGGGCCTAATACCCTAAATTCATAAATCATACTCCTAACTTATCCCCTTAAATTCAAAAAGTTGAAGTCTAACAATGAGTTTTTGAAAATTTTGAACATTTATTTCCACCCATAGCCCACCAGATTTGACTTTGAGTACCTAGCCCACCAGATTTAAGTTTGGTGTCCAAATATGAAATTCTAGAATTCTCCATGGAGGAAAGGCTTCTAAAATTCATGAATCCGTGTGGTAAAAGATTTAAACCTCATGTTTGGGCTTGAATAAGTGAGATAATAATCCCATTTTCTCCATCCATGAAAATTGAGAACCATCAGACCTTTAATGAAGTGAGGTGTGCACCCATTGTAGAATTCAACCTCTTTAATATCCCTCATGTCATTGGTCCTTTCTAATCCAACACCTTCAGCTAGGAAATCAAATTTATTCTTTCAACATGGTTCTTATCATCCCCCCCTCTTGAAAAGGAGTCATCCTTGACTCTTCATCATCTATACCCAAAAAAGAAGAAAGATTAGAAACATTGAAAGTGACACTTAAACCATACTCACCTGGAGGATCTATCTTGTAAGAATGATTGATAATATTCTCGATTACTTGGAAATTTCTGTCTTCTCAAGGTATGATTATTGATTTCTGCTTGTCTGGAAATATTTCATTCCATATATGAATCCAGAATAAGTCACTAGGTTTGAACAACACTTGCTTTCAACCCTTATTTTCATGATCAAAATTTTATGGGTCATCCGATCGATGTTTTTCTTTTCCTTTTCATGGGGTTTATTGATGAATTCTACACGCCCTTTCACAACTATATTATTTTATTACTATAAATTAAAAGGAAATAGATTAATAGGGTCAAGGGGGTTAAAGACATAAACAATTTCAAATGGAGAAAATTGAGTAGTGGAATGATTTCCCTTGTTATATGTAAATTACACATGTGGAAGACACTCCTCCCAATTCTAGAGATTCTTCTTGAAAATTATTCATAGAAGGTATGATAGTGTTTGATCCACCACCTTCATTTTCACATTGGTTTTTGGATGAAAAGTAATTGAAAATAGTAACTTCATACCAAGTTTTCTCCACAAGGTCTTCCAAATTTAATTAAGGATTTTTTGTCTCGATCTGACATAATCATCCTTATAATTCCATGGAGTTTGAATACTTCCCAGAAGAAAAGTGTTTCAATGTCCGTTTAATCATCTATTTTGTGACCAGGAATAAAATGTACCATTTTAGAAATCTGGTCCACCATAAAAAAATGGAATCTCTTCCCCTCTTGTTCCTTGGTAACCCCACAATAAATTCCATTGATATGTCCTCCCAAGAGTTGTTTGGGATTGGGAGAGGATGATATAATCCATGGGGGTTCAATTTTGATTTGTATTTATGGTAGATAATGGACTTTCACAAAAAATGTTCAACATATCTAGATATCATAGTCCAATAAAAATGATCACTAAGAATGATTAATGTTTTTTCAACATAAAAATGTCCCATTAACCCATTGGAATGTGACTCCTTTAGTAAATGTAAATGGATATAGAAATTATAAATTCAAATCTTATCAATCTATAATAATAAACCATCATGTAAATAGAATTTTTCCCAACTAAGTCTAGGTTAAACTGACTATAAGGTTCACCAAAATCTCTATCAGTGGCATATAAATCTTTAACTTATTCAAAACCATGGAGTTTAGAATCTAGTAAGGATAAAAGAGAATATGTATGTTAAAGTGCATCTACTATAATATTTCCTTTTTCCTTTTTATTCTTTATGACTTTTGGAAACTATTAAATGAATTTTATCCATCTAGTATGTCTCTTATTTAGTTTATGTTGGCTCCTAAGGTACTTAAGATATTTGTGATCATAATAGATCACAAATTATTTAGGACAAAGATACTTATTCCATGTTTCTAGTACTATAAACAATGTGTACAACACTTTATCATATGTGGCATAGTTTATATTTTGTCCATTTAACTTCTCACTAAAGAACGCAGCAGGCATACCATCTTAAAAGAGAACTCCTTCTATGCCAATTCTACTTGCATCAAATTCAATTTCAAAGGTCTTGAAAATTCCATAAGTTTAAGAATAGGGGCTTGGGTGAGTCACCCCTTAAGATAATGGAATCCCTTCTCTTGATTTCCCCCCATTTGAATGTAACATTCTTCTTTTTCAACTCATTTAACGGCACTGCTAGTGTGCTAAGTCCTTCATGAATCTCATGTAAAAACTAGAAAGCCCATGTAAACTTCTTACCTATCCAGCAGAGGTGGGAGTTGGACACTCATAAATGGATTTTTTCTTCTCAATATCTACCTAAACTCCATAACCACATAAAAAACATCCAAGGAAAATAATTTAATTAAGGAAAAACACATATTTATTATTGTTTCTAAATAAGTTTTTCTTCCTTAAAACCTCTAGGAATTTTCATAATTAATATACTTGTGTTTGAAAAGTCCTAATATATTCCAATATATAATCAAATTAAACTACAACAAATTTTCCAATATATTAATGTAATATATGATTCATTAAACTCATAAATGTGATAAGTGAAATGGTGAGACCAAAAGACATGACTATCCATTCATAAAGTCCGTGTTTTGTCTTAAATACTATTTTATACTCATCTCTTTCTTTCATACTAATTTGACAGTATCCACTTATTAAATTTATTTTTTAGAAAATAGTATATACATTTACCTCATCTAGCATGTCATCCAACCTAGGGATGGGATGATGATACCTTACCATGATGTTATTGATGGCTCATCAGTTAATGAAAATTATCTATGTTTAATCCTTCTTGGGCACCAGAAGCACTAGTACAACATGGGGATTAAGGATCTATATGATATAGTCTATGTGCAACAAATCCTATACTTTCCTTTGAATTTATTTTGTCTCCTCTAGGTTGGTGTGATATGGAGGGCATTTCAGTAGTGATGCTCTAAGTATGAGTTCAATTTGATCCGCAATACCCTTAATGGGTGGAAAACCTGGTGGCACCTCTTCTGAAAATACATCATCATACTCCTAAAACAAGGAATCAACAACATTTGGAAATGTGGTTAAGTCGTTAGTATTTAGAAGCACCTATTTATACAGGAGTACTAGTAGGATTTTTTGTGAAAACAAGCTTCCTTAACCTCACTCTTTTTTTCCAACATCACACTTTTCTCTTCTCTCATATTATTTTTCCATCTTGATTTTGTTTACTCTATATTTCTTTTCTTCTCTAATTTTCTCTCTTTACCTCATTCTCTCCCTTTTCATTTTCACTCTTTTTTTATTCATCACTCATTTTTTCCATCTCTATCAAAACGTGATCTTCCAAAATTTGTTTGGGGGATATGGGTTTGAGGGTTATAGGTTCACCTCAAAGTACAAAGGAGTGATAGGTCAAGAACCCATCATGAGTAATAAATTGATCATACCTTCATGGTCAACCAAAAACAAATTGAAATCCTCCATAGGAACAATGTCGCATAAATCCTAATGTTTATACTTAACGATGGTGAAAAATAAATTTTCTTTCTTGTTTAACTTCATCTCCCTACAATAATTCAACCACTAAAGCTGGTATGGATGTTGGTGCCTTAGAGTCGGGAGTCCTAACTTCTCCACTAACTCTATGCTCTCCATATTGCCACAACCCCCATAAATTATAACACTAAATACCTTCCCCTTGATATTGTATTGTGTATGTAAAATTTTTTCACTACTTCTTCTCTCCTGTGGTACTTTTTTCCCTTAAAACTCTCATAGTGACAAAAATATCCCCATATTCCACAAATTATCCATTAGAAATTTTTGGATATTCCTCCTCCTCTTTTGAGCTCTATACATCAATCTCCCACTCTCCATAATTATTTATGGTCATGGTCTGCTGTTTTGGGAATTCAATAGAAATGTGACCCCTTCCATGACATTTGAAACATAAAATATCCCAATTCATTGTTTGGTTAACCTCAATAGTAGGTTTCTTAGGTGGAATAATTACCTTATCACTTTTCCACTCAACCATCTCTTTTGGATTTGATGATTCTCCAATATCCTTCCTCAAATTTCACTATGGAGTGAAAGGGGTAGTGGGTTTCCTCATTTTTCTCCTACTTTTTATTTTTTTCTTGACCTTAGTGGCTTGGTGGATCATATATTGTATCTCTACATGGTGGTACATCTCCACTTGATCAGTAATCTCCCGATTGAGACCATGTAAAAACCATTCCATGGTTGCCTTCGAATCCTCCCCAATGTTTTCTAAAATCATGGAAATTTTCATCTCCTTTTAGTAATCTTCTATACTATTACTTTCTTAGGTGAGGTGCTGATGTTTTTTGTGGAGATCTATTTGGTAGTGTGAGGGAACAAACCACTTCCTCATGGAAAGCTTCATGTCATCCCAAGTGTTATGGCATGTCCGCCATATCTATCCCTCTCCTTTTTCATTTGATCCCACCAAATTAAATCATAATATGAAAATTAAAGGGAAGTAAGTTTGAAATTTTTCTCCTTGGAATATGCATGGCATGAAAACACCTACTCGATATGCATCTCCCACTCCAAGTATGCTTCTGGATTACTTTTCCCTTGAAATTAATGGATCTTGACCTTGATCCTGCCAAACAGTTCATCCTCATGTTGTCTCCTTTGGCCTCCTTTGGGTTGTTGGTACAACCTCCACCTTGAAGGGAAAATCCTCAAAATCATCATCAATATTTTCCATATCACCCTCCTTGATGTGGAGGTGATGAGGTGCCGGAGCACACCATAGATTATCATGGATCATCCATGGGCTTGGTTGATTCTCCAGGTTGTCAATCCTCTCATGGAGCCCCTCCAACTTCCTATCTAGAAGATCCTCAAAATGGATCACCAATGCTTGCATTTGGAGTAGTGTAGCTTCTGGTTTGGGAGATCTACTTTGACTTCATTCATTGCTAGAATGACCATTTTTCTTCCCATAATCTTCTACCAGGATATTTAACACAAACACAAATACACATGAGAAGAAACACACACACACACACACAAGATGTACACACTCAATCAAACAAGATATTTACACTCACACACACAAGATATACACACTCATGCACACAAGCATACTCACTCACACACACAAGGTATACACACTTAAGCGTGCATGGATAAACACTCACAAGTTATTTTCTTATTTCTCTCCACTCCACACTCAATTCAAATCCCAAGATATTATGAAAATTAAAACATTATTTGGGGAGATCACATGCCACCAATCCTTAAAAAATCAGGATTGTGTTTGGGGATGGTTTAACATAGCCTATTAGAGTGGTAAAGGGATATAAAATAGTAGAGTGTGGGAAAAAGGTATAAAATATGGGTAAATGGTGGAAAATGGTGGATGGGTGTAATAAAGTGGTTTTGCGCGATTTTGAAAGATAATAAAAATTAATAAAATTATAAGCCAAGTATGATATACTGATGAAGTGAAAAAATGATGGAGAAAGTGATGTATGGAAATTGAATGTTCTAATGTAAAGCATAAAGAAGAAGTCTTTGTATCCACTTTTTTTTTAATTTTTTTTGTCAAATCTCTCCAAAAAGTGTTGTTTTTAGAGTTTTAACACACCATATTATGAAAGGAGAGTAATAAAATTATTTTTTGAAATCACTCAAATAAAGGATGTGCTTAATTTTGAAGATCACAAAATGATGAGTTTAGAGAATTTGACTTTTTTGATTTTTTTTCTGGATTAAAATCACATATAGAGAATTAAATGAAAAACAAATATGGATGAATAATTGGATCTATGTAAAAATATTTCAATCATGCACAACATAGGAAAATTCTGGAGGTTTTTAAAGAAAAATGGTTTTTTAATGGGTGTATAATAAGGAAATATGATAAGGATAATGGAAAGGGGACAAAAAAGGGTGATAAATTCCAACAGTGTTAACTATAGATCTGATACCAACTGACACGAGATACACGAGGTGACCCGATCTTCACGACGTAGGGCGACAGATGAAGGGTATGGATAGTGGATGCAAGTAGTCAATCAACGATATAAGGAGATCAATCTATTACTTAGACAAAACACTCAAGAGAGGGGTGTGATAGCCAATCCACACTATAATGTACTTGGGTTGAGACACAGATTTGAGTGCTTTGTAATCTTGGATCACCAATATAAATTCTAGATTCAAAAGGAAAGAATAAAAAAGAGAAAGGGAATAAATTAATACCCTCATAACGGAGAAAATAAACTCACAGAGTTTCACTAATGTAAACATGAATGAGAATACAACACCATGGGGTGGTTATTTATAGTCAAGGGGTGACATAAAAGGTCAAGGGACAAATACCCTAAAGTCATAAAGCATATTCCTACCATATCCACTTAAAGTCAAAAAGTTAATGTGTAACAAAAACTTTTTGGAAAAGTAGGACATGTCTTTCCACCCATACCCCACAAGATTTGACTTTGAGTACCTAGCCCACCAAATTTGACTTTGGTGTCCAAAGATGCCATTCTAGAATTCTCCATGTGGGCAATGCTTCCAAAATTCATGAAACCATGTGGGGAAAGCTTTAAAAATCATGTTTGGGATTGATTAAGTGAGATAATAGTCCCATTTTCTCCATCTATGCAATGTGAGATCCATTGGGCCTTTAATGAAGTTAGATGGGTGCCCTTTATTTCATTCAACCTCTTTAATCTCCCTCGCATCATCGGGCATTGAAAATCCAACTCCTCTACCTCGACAATCGACTTGGTGCCTTCAACATGGTTCTCATCAAAAACCCTAAAACCCCTTAAAAACCATAAAAACCCTCAAAATTCCTCAAAACCCTAAAAAACCCTAACAACCTTAAAACCCTAAAAATCATTAAAAATCCATGAAAATGAAAAAACCGCTAAAAACACTGAAAAACCCATGAAAACCATAAACCCCTAAAATCCTAAATAACCCCAAAACCCATAAAAACCCTAAAAACCCACTAAAAACACTAAAAACCCTTTAAACCCCTTAAAATGTTTAAAAAATCTTAAGAATATTAAAAACCCCAAAAACCCTAAAAAGAAATAGAAAACCCAAAAAACCCAAAAAACTCTAAACACCCAAAAAAACCCCAAAACCCACTAAAAACCCTAGAAACCCCCAAAATCCCTAAAAACCCTAAAAAACCCTAAAACCCCTAAAAACCCTAAACGCTCTAAAAATCCAAAAAAACTCATAAAAATCCTTGAAAATGTAAAAAACTATAATAACCCTAAAAAACCCCTAAAACCATAAAAACCTCTAAAACCTTTAAAACCATAAAAACTGATAAATGCCCTAAAAGCCACTCAAATCTCTAAAGTCCTTTTAAATCCCTAAAAACGTTAAAAAATTCTAAAAAAACATAAAAACCCTAGTAACTCAAAAAACCCTAAAAACCCAAAAAAAACCCTAAAACCCCTAAAAACCCTAGAAAAACCCTAAAAACCATTAAAATCCATAAAAACCATTAAAAAACTTAACAACCATAAGAATCATAAAAATAACTAAATTCCGTGAAAACGTAAAAAAACATTAAAACCTTGAAAAAACCCTTAAAAACTATAAAAACCATAAAACCCCCTAAAACCCCTTAAAACCCACTAAAAAATCTAAAGACCCAAAAGACCATAAAAATCCTAAAAAATTACTAAAAATACAGGAAAACGTAAAAAACCCTAAAAACACCTGAAAACCATAAACTCCCTAAAAACCTTAAAAACCCTAAAAACCAATAAAACCCATAATAACCACTAAAATCTCTAGAAGCCCCAGAAACCCCTAGAAATGTTAAAAAACTCAAAAAAACCTTTAAATTCCTAAAAGAACTCAATAAACCCCTAAAAACCCAAAATACCCTAAAAACCTTGAAATACCCTAAAACCCTAAAAACTCCTGAAAAAACCAAAAAACCCTCAAAATCCCTAAAACCCCTAAAAATCCTAAAACCATAAAATCCAAAAAAAACCCTAAAAATCTATGAAAACATAAAAATTCCTAAAAACCTTGAAAACCCCTAAAACTATAAAAACTCCTAAAAAACCACTAAAAATCCAAAAACCATTTAAACCCCTAAAAAGTTAAAAACAATAAAACCCTTAAAAATCCTAAAAAACTATAAAAACTACTAAAATCCCTAAAAGAATGTAAAAACCCCTAAAACCCTCAAAATCCCTAAAAAACCTAAAATCACATAAAAAGTATAAAATCATAAAGAAACCCCTAAAAAGTCCATGAAAACGTAAAAGACCCTAAAAAACCCTCAAAACCATAAATGCGTAAAGACCCATAAAAACACTAAAATCCCCTAAAAACTCCAAAAACCCCTTTAAACCCCTAAAATGTTAAAAAAATGGTAAATAACCCTAAAAACCTTTAAAACTAAAAAAACCCTAAAAACCCAAAAATATCCTAAATACCTAAAAACCCTTGAAAAACCCCTCGAAATTCCTAAAAACAATAAAATTTCTTAAAACCCTTAAAACCCCAAAAAACGTTAAAAAACTATAAAAAACCACAAAACCCTAAAAAATTCAAAAAAATCCCTAAAAACCCAAAAGACCATAAAAATGTAGAAAACCATAGAAAAATCCTAAAAACCCCTAAAACCCAAAAAAATTCAAAAACCTGAAAACCCCAAAAAAACACTTCAAATCCCTAAAAACCCTAAAAAAACCTAAAAACCATAAAAATCCTAAAAACCCCTTAAAATCCATGAAAATGTAAAAAAAACCTAACGACCTAAAAGACCCCCTTAAAACCATAAAAACCCCTTAAAACCTTAAAGAACTCAGAAAACCCCTAAAAACCAATAAAAACCCTGAAAACCCCCAAAACCCCTAGAAATGTTAAAAACTCTAAAACCCCTTTAAACCCCCTAAAAATATGTGAAATCCAAAAAACCCCTGAAACCCCCGAAACCCCTAAAAATCCAAAAAACAATAAAAAACCTAAAAAACCACTAAAAACTCTAAAACCCCTTTAAAACCCTAAAAATGTTAAAGAACTCTAAAAACCATAAAAACCCTAAAAAAATAAAAAATGCCCAAAAATAACTTAAAAACCTTAACAAGTTCAAAAAATCCCTGAAAACCCCTAAAAACCACTCAAAATCCCAAAATTCCCTAAAAATGTAAAATTCCTAAAAAACCACAGAAAATCCACGAAAACTTAAAAAACCCTAAAACCCTAAACCACCTAAAAAATATAAAACCCCGTAAAACCTTAAAAACCACTAGAAACCAATAAAACCCCTAAAAATCACTAAATACTCAAAAAACCTTTAAACCCTTAAAAACGTTAAAAAGTCTAAAAACATTAAAACCCTAAAAACTAAAAAAACCCTAAAAATCCAAAAAAACACTAGAATAATGAAAACCCTTAAAAAACCTTGGAAAACCTTAAAAATACTAAAAATCACTAAACACACTAAAACCCTAAAAATTATAAAAATCCAAAAAAATCCCTAAAAATCCATGAGATGATAAATACCTCAAAAAATCCTAAAAAAACTAAAAAACCTGTAAAAATCCATGAAAACATAAAAACCCTAAAAATCATGAAAAAACCCTGAAAAACATAAAACCCATAAAAACATTAAAAAACCCTAAAAACCCATGAAACCCCAACAAACACTAAAAACTAAAAAAGCACTTAAAACCTCTAAAAACATTAAAAAACTTCGGAAGACCTTAAAAACCCTAAAAAACTCAAAAAAACCCCTAGAACCCTAAAAGACCCTAAAACCCCTAAAAACCCCTAAAACCCTCAAAATCCCTAAAAACCCTAAAAATCATAAAAATCCAAAACCCCACTAAAAATCCTTGAAAATTTAAAAATCCTTGAAAACCCCCTAAAAACCATAAACCCCCTAAAAACCATAAAAAATCCTTAAAACCCATAAAACTCCTAAAAACCACACAAAACTTTAAAAACCCATTAAACCCCTAGAAATGTTATAAAACTCTAAAAAAGATAAAAAACTCTAAAAAACACTAAAACTTAAAAAGGGCCTAAAACCCTAAAAAGCACTAAAACCAGTAAAAACCCTTGAAAACCCTTAAATACTATCAAAATCCCAAAAAACCCAAAAAACCCAAAAACCATAAAAATCCTAAAAACCCCTAAATATCTATGAAAATGTAAAAAACCCTAAAAAACCCTAAAAACCATAAAAATCCCTAAAAACCATAAAAACCCCATAAAAGCCCATAAAACCCTAAAAACCTACTAAAACTCTAAAAACCCTTTAAACCCCTACAAATGTTAAAAAAACTCTATAAAATCTTAAAACCCTTAAAAAATCAAAAAAATAAACCCCCCAAACCCAAAAAGACCCAAAAAACCTAAAAACCCTAACCCCCCCCCCCCCAAAAAAAAACCTGAAAAACCCTCAAAATCCCTAAAACCCTAAAAAACCCTAAATATCATAAATATCCAAAAAAACCCTAAAATCCATTAAAATGTAAAAAACCAAAAAAACCCCTGAAAACTATAAAACCCCTAAACACCTTAAAAACCGTAAAACCCCATAAAACCCCTGAAAACCCACTGAAACTCTAAAAACCCATAAAATCCATAAAAATGTTAAAAAAATTAAAACAAATTATAACCCCTAAAAACTCAAAAAAATCATAAAAACCTAAAAAACCTAAAAACCCCCTACAAACCCTAAAACCCCTCAAAATCCTTGAAAACCCTAAAAAACCATAAATTCTCACCCCCAAAAAAATTGTAAACATTCAACTCCAAAAAATCCTAAACCCTAAGCCCCCCAAACCCTTAATCCTCAACCAAAATAACCTCTAAAACCTAGCTCCAAAAAACCCAAAACCCTTAGTCCAAAGAAAACCTAACCCTCATCCCTAAAAAAACCCTGAATCCTCAAACCCAAAAAAACCTAAACTCCAAGACCCCAAAAACCCTAATCATTGATCCCCAAAAAACCCAAAACCCTCATCCCAAAAAAACCTCAACCTGAGCCCCCAAAAACCTCCGAATATCAACCCATATAAACCCTATACACTCATCCCCATAAAGACCTACAAGCCTGAATCCCAAAAAACACTATACCCTCAGACCTAGAAAACCCCAAACCCTTAGCCCCAAAAAACCCTAAACCCTCGACCAGAAAAAATGCCAAACTCTTATCCCTAAAAAAACCAAAAACCAATATCCCTAAAACCCCTAAACCCCAAGCACTAAAAAATCCTAAGCCCTCAACACCAAATATCCCTAAACCCAAATACCCCAAAAACCTTAAACCCATACCCCAAAAAACCCTAATCTCTTAGTCCCAAAAAACACTAAACCCTTAGCCCCAAAAAAACTTAAACCCTCATCCCTAAAAAAAACAAAAACCCTGTAGTACCAAAAAACAATAAACCCTCAGCCCTAAAAAACCCTACACCCTCAGCCCCAGAAAACAAATATCCATAATCCTCAAGAAACCCTAAACCCTCATCCCCAAAAAACCATAAACATTCAACCCCAAAAAACCCTATCCCTCAGCCACAAAACACTATAAATTCATAGTCCCGATAACTCCTAAACACCCATACCCAAAATTCCATAAACCCTCAGCCCTAAGAAAACCCAAACTCTCAGTCCCCAAAATAATAAATCCTAATCCCCAAAACCCTAACCCTGAACACAAAAAACCTTAAACCCTCAACCCTAAAACTCCATAAACCCTAATCCTAACAAAATTATGTGAGGCTCATGGGGTGGACCGATCTTCATGGAATAGGGCGACAAATGAAGGATGTAATTTGAGGAAAATTGGTGGATGATGGGTATGGATAGTGGATGAAAATTATCAATCAACACTATAAGGACCGTGACCTACTACTTAGACAATACACTCAAGAGAGGGATGTGATAGACAATCCACACAATAATGCACTTGGGTTGAGGCATATAATTGGGGGCTTTGTGATCTTGGATCACCAATCTCACTTGTAGATTGACAAGGAAAGAATGCACAAGATCAAGGGGTAAAATATTGGGACAATCCTCACACAATGGAGAGAAACAAAGTATAAGCTCTTAATTCAATCTTGAATGCCATACAGGTGCCATGGGGGTGGCTATTTATAGCAAAGGGCATGGTACAATAGTCAAGGTTCTAATACCCTAAATTCATAAAGTCTAAACAACTTTGTTCCCTAAAATTTAAAAAGACAAAGTCTACCAAAGAAATTTGGAAAAGTAGCACACAACTTTCCAACTATAGCCCACTGGATTTGAATTTGAGTGCATAGCCCACCACATTTGAATTTTGTGTCCAAAGATGCCATTTCTAGAATCCTTAGTGTGGGAAAGACACCAAAATTGGTGCAACCATGTGGGAAAAGTTTTATAAATCATGTTTGGGCTTGAATAAGTGATATTATAGGCCTATTTTCTCTATTCATGTAAGGCAAGATCCATTGGGACTTTGATGAAGCAAGATGGGCGCCCATTGTAGCATTGATCCTCTTTAATCTCCCTTGCGTCATTGGGCCTTGCAAATCCAACTCTTCCTCCCACACAATCAACTCAGTTCCTTTAACATGGCTCTCATCATCTCCCCCTCTTGAAAAGGAGTCATCCTCAACTCTTCATTCTCTACACCCAAAATGGAGAAAGATCAGAAACATTGAAAGTGTCAATTACACCATACTCACCTGAAAAATCTATCTTGTAAGCAATGTTTTTAATCTTCTCGAGCACTCAGAAAGGTCCATCTTCTCATGGAATGAGTTTTGATTTATGCCTGTCAGGAAATCTCTCTTTTCGCATATGAATCCAGACCAAGTCCCCGTGCTCGAACAACACATGTGTGTGACCCTTGTTTGCATGATCAACATATTTCTAGGTCATCTACTCGATATTTATCCTTGACATTTTATGGATTTTATTGATGAATTATTTCTTCCCTTTCGCATCCATATTAGTTGATTCCGGTAAAATCAAAGTAACTAGATCAATAGGGGCAAGGGGTTAAAGCCGTAAACAATTTCAAATGGAGAAAATTGAGTTGTGGAATGATTGGACCCATTATATGAAAATTCCACATGTGGCAAACATTCCTCCCAATTATTGATGTTCTTCTTGACAATTGTTCACAGAAGGAATGATAGTGTCTAATTCACCACCTTTGTCCATCATTTTGCAGATGAAAGTAGTGGAAAATAGTAACTTCATTTCTAGTTAGTTCCACAATGTCTTCTAAAATTAACTGATGAATTTTGTGTCTCGATCCCACACATCGTCCTTGGAATTCCATGGAGTTTGACTACTTCCTAAAAGAAAAGTGTTGCAATGTTAGTGGCATCATCTGTTTTGTGACAAGGAATAAAATGTTCCATTTTAGAAAACCGATCCACCACAACAAAAATGAAATCTCTCCCCCTCTTGGTCTGTGGTAACCCCACAATAAATTCCATTTATATGTCCTCCCAAGGGGTGTTGGGGATTGGGAGAGGAATATATAGTCCGTGTGGGTTCAGTTTTGATTTGGCTTTATGGCATAAAATACACTTTCCCACAGATTTCTCAACATCTCTTGATATACTAGGCCAATAAAAATGATAACTAAGAACAATCAGAGTTTTTAAAATGCCAAAATTCCCCATTAACCCACCCTAATGGGACTCTTTCATTAAAAGTAAATGAATAGAACAATTGGGAATGCAAATCTTATCAATCCGGAATAAGAATCCATCATGTAAATAGAAATTTTCTCAACTAACTCCAAGTTTACAATGTTCATAAGGTTCTATAAAATCACTATCAGTGGAATATAAATACTTAATTCATTGAAAACCAAAGAGTTTTGAATCCAACAAATATAAAAGAGAATATCTACATGAAAGTGCATCTGCCACAATATTTTCTTTACCCTTTTTATTCTTGATGACATATAGAGATGATTCAATGAATTCTATCCATCTAGCATTTCTTCTATTTAGTTTATTTTGGATATTAAGGAACTTAAGAGCCTCATGATCAGAATGGATCAGAAATTATTTAGGCCAAAGATAGTGCTGCTATGTCTCTAGTACTCTAAATAATGCATACAACTCTTTATCATAGGTAGCAGAGTTTAGAGTTGGGACATTTAACTTCTCACTAAAATAAGAAATACTATTACCTTCTTACATGAGTACTCCACTAATAACAATTCCACTTGGATCTCATTCAATCTCAAAGGTCTTACGAAAGTCCGGGAGTAAAAGTAGAAGGGTATGGGTGAGTCGATCCTTGAGATCATGGAAAGCCTTCTCTTGAGTTGTCCCCCATTTGAAAGGAACATTATTCTTTTTAAATTCATTCAATGGAGCTTATAGTTTGATAAATTCCTTAAAAAATATCCTATAAAAACTATAAAATCCATGAAAATTTCTTACCTTCCCAACGGAGGTCAGAGTTGGTCATTCTTGTATTGCTTTGATATTCTCGGTGTCCACTTCAACTCCATTTTTGCTCACAAAAAATCCAAGAAAAAAAATATTATCGAGGCAAAATTAACACTTATTAATGTTTCCAAACAATCTTTCTTTCCTTAACACATCTAGGACTTTTCTTAAGTGATCTACATGTTCATGCAAAGTCATACTATACACCAGAATATCATCAAAGTAAACTACCACAAATTTTCCAATATATGCATGTAATACATGATTAATTAACCTCATAAATGTGCTAGGTGCATTGGTGAGACTAAAGCGGATGACTAACAATTCATAAAGTCCATGTTTTTTCTTAAATGAAGTTTTCCACTCATCTCCTTCTTTCAAACTAATTTGATGGTAGCCACTTCTTAAATCAATTTTTGATAAAATAGTTAAACCATTTAATTCATCTAGAATATCATCTAACCTAGTGATATGATGATGATACATGGCTATGATGTTATTTATAGCTCTATAGTCAATACACATTCTCCATGTTCCATCCTTCTTTGGTACTAGAAGTGCCGGTACCACACAAGGACTAAGGATCTCTCTCACATACCTCACATCCGACAGCTCTTGAACTTTCCTTTGAATTTATTTTGTCTCCTCTAGGTTGGTGCGATATGTTGGGTAGTTCAGTAGTGATGCTCTAGGTATGAGGTCAATTTGATGCTCAATACCACTAATGGGTGGAAAACTAGGTGGAACCTCTTTGGGAAACACAACTTCAAATTCCTGCAACAATGACTCAACAACATGTGGCAAAAGAGATATTAAGTCGTTAGTGTTCGACACCACCTCTTTGTAAATAAGTACTAAGAGATTTTTTTCGAGAAATTAAAGCTTCTTTAACCTCACTATTTTTTTCCAACATCTCACTTTTCACTCCACTCAAATCATTTTCCTCTCTTGATTTTTCTTTGCTCTCAATTTCTTTCTTCTCTCATTTTCTATTTTCCCCTCAATCTCTCCTTTTTCATTTTCTCTCTTTTTTCCCCATCACTCTTTTTTTTCTTTTCTCTCAAAATGTGATATTCTAAAATTTGTTTCGGGGACATGGGGTTGAGGGTTATAGGTTCCCCTCAGAGAACAAAAGAGTGACGATTCAAGAAACCGTTATGGGTAACACGCCGATCATACTACCACAGTCGTCCCAACAACAAATGGAAATCCTTCATAGGAACAACATTGCACAAGACCTCATATTTGTACTTCATGATGGTGAAAAATACCTTCACTTTCTTAGTGACCTTTAGCTCCCCATAATCATTCAACCACTGAAGCCAGTATAGATTTTGATGTCTCAAAGTCATGAGTCCCAAATTCTCTACCAACTCATTTCTTGCCACATTACTATAACTTATGCCATCAATAATAACACTACATACCTTCCCATTGATCTTGCATCATGTATGGAAAAGGTTCTCTCACTAATCCTTCTCTCCAATTGTCATTTGTGCACTTAAAACTCTCCGAGTGACAAGTATCTCACCATCTTCTGCAAACTCTCCATTATCAATTTCTGGAAATTCTTCCTCCTCATATTCCGAGTTCTCTCCATCGGTTTCCCATTATCCATATTTGTTGATGGTCATGGTGCAGCGGTTTGGGAAATCACTAGAAATGTGACCCCTTTTCTGACATTTGTAACAACAAATATCTTGATTCCTTGTTTAGTTAGCCTCAAAAGTAGGTTTCTTAGGTGGAAGAATTACCTTTTCACTTTTTCGGTCAACCACATCTTTTTTATTTTATGGTTCTCTAATATTCTTATTCAAATTTATCCATGGTGTGAAAGGGGTACTGGGTTTCCTCATGTTGCTCCTCATATTTATTTTTTGTTCAATCTTGGTGTCTTGGTGGATCATATCTTGTATCTCTACATAGTGGTACATCTCTACTTGATCCACAATCTCCCGATTAAGCCCATGTAAAAAATTGTGCCATGGTTGCCTCCGGATATTCCTCAATGTTTTCCCTAACCATGGAAATTTTCATCTATTTGTAGTAATATTCCACACTATTAATCCCTTGGGTGAGCCACTGAAGTTTGTTGTGGAGATCTCTATGGTAGTGTGAGGGAACAAACTGCTTCCGCACAGAAAAATTCATGTCTTCCAAATTTTGAATAGGACATCCACCATATTGGGCTCTCTCCTTTTGAACTTTATCCCACCAAATTAAAGAATAATTAGAAAGTTAAAGGTAATAAAGTTTGAACTTTTTCTCCTTGGAATATTCATGGTATGAAAAGACCTTCTTGATCTGCATCTCCCACTCCAAGTATGCTTCCAGATTACTTTTCCCTTGAAATGAAGGGACTTTCACCTTGATCCCGCAAAGTAGTTCATCATCATGTGGTCTCCTTTGGACTCCTCTAGGTTGTTGGTAAAACCTATTCCTTTGTGGGACATCATCAAGATCATAATCAAAGCTCACCATCTCCTCCTTCATGATGTGGGGACGACGTGGTGCTGGAGCGCGTTGTGGGTTATCATGGATCATCCTTGGGCTTGGTTTATTCTCCAGTTCATAAATCCTCTCATGTAGCACTTCCAACTTTCTACCAAGAAGCTTCTCGAAGTGGATTATCAAATCTTTCATTTGGAGTTGTTTAGATTTGGGTGTGGGAGATATACTTTGTCTTCCTTCATCACTAACATGAGCAATTTTCTTCCCAAGATCTTCTGCCATGATAAGTTATGCAAACACAAACACACACTGGGGGGGGACACACACAATGATACACACTCACCCACATATGCAAGATGCACACACACACACACAATATGTATATACTCACACACACATGTATACACACTCACTCATGCAAGATATACACACTCACACACACAAGATGTACACACACACACACACAACAAGATGCACACACTTACACACACAAGATATATTTTTTGCTTATTTATCTCCACTCTCAACACTCAATTAAAATTCCATGCTTCTATGAAATATAATACCTTGTTTGGGATGATCATGTTCCACCAATCCATCCCAAACCAAGATTGTGTTGGGGGTGGTTTAACACAACCCATTTGAGTGTTAGTGGATAAAGTGTGGAAAGGAGTGTATAAAATGGATATAGGGTGGGTGGAAAAGGGGGTAGAAAGTTGGTATTTGAGTTTTTCCAAATTGTATAGGATAAGATAAATTAATAACAATATGATCCAAATATAAAATAGGGATGAAGTAAAATTATGTAGAAAGTGATGTATGGAAATGTAAAGTGATAATAATGTAAAGCACAAAGGAGTAATTGTATCCACTTTTTTTTTTATTTTTTCGGGTCAATTCTCCCCAAAAAGTGTTGTGTTTGGAGTTTTAAAGCACAAGATAATTGAATGGAGATTAAGACAATTTTTTTTTGAAATCTCTCAAATAAAGGATGTGCTTAATTTTGAAAATCACCAAATGATGAGTTGGGAGAATTTGATTTTTTTTGATTTTTTTTGCCGGATAAAAATCACATATAGAGAATTAAATGCGGAAAGAAGATGAATGAAAATTTGGCTCAATTTATAATAATCCAAGCTTGCACAAACTATGACAATTCAGGATGCTTTCTGGAAAATGGATTTTTTTGTTGAATGGGTGGATAATATGGAAGGATAGGGAGGTTAATGTATAAAAGTAAAGTAAATGAAGGGATAGATGCCTACCATGTCAACCAGAGCTCTAATACCAACTAATGTGAGACGCATGGGGTGGACCAATATTCATGGCGTAGGGAGGAAAATAAAGGATGCGATTTGGGGAAAAGTGGCAGATGATGGGTATGGATAGTGGATTCAAGTAGTCAATCAATGCTATAAGGAGTGTGACATACTACTTAGACCACACACTCAAGAGAGGGATGTGATAGCCAATCCACACAACAATGTACCTGGGTTGAGGCATGGAATTGGGGGCTTTGTGATATTTGATCACCAATCTAACTTGTAGATTGACAAGGAAAGAATGCACATGATCAAGGGGGGAAATACTGGTACAATCCTCACACAATGGAGAGAAATAAATCATAAGATCATAATTCAATCTTGAATGCCATACAAGTTCCATGGGGGTGGATATTTATAGCCAAGGGGGTGGTACAATAGTCAATGGTCTAATACCCTAAAGTCATAAAGTCTAAACTAAGGTGTTCCCTTAAATTAAAAAAGATAAAGTCTACCAAAGAGTTTTGGAAAAGTAGCACACAACTTTCCAACTATATCCCACCGGATTTGGCTTTGAGTGTATAGCCCACCGAATTTGACTTTGGTGTCCAAAGATGCCATTTCTAGAATCTTCTATGTTGGAAAGACATCCAAATTCTTGTAACCATGAGGTAAAAGATTTAAACATCAGGTTTGGGCTTGAATAAGTGATATTATAGGTCCATTTTCTCCATTCATGCAAGGCAAGATCCATTAGGACTTTAATGAATCAAGATGGGTGCCCATTTTAGCATTGAGCCTCTTTAATCTCCCTCACGTCATTGGGCCTTGAAAATCCAACTCTTCCTCCCAAAAAATCAACTCGATTCCTTTAACATAGTTCTCATTACAACCCTAAACCCTCATCCCAAAAAACCCCCTAAAAATTTAGCCCCCAAAACCCAAAACCCTCAGCCCCAAAAAATTCTAACCCTTAGCCCAAAAAAACCCTAAACCCTTGGTCCAAAAAGACACTAAACCCTTAGCCCACAAAACCCTTAATCACTTAGTCCTAAAAAATGCTAAACCCTCATCCCCAAAAAACATAAACCCTCAACACCAAAAAACCCATAAACCACCAACCCAAAAAAACAAAAAACCTTAGTACCAAAAAACCATAACCCCCCCCCCCCAAAACTCCAAACATCATCCATAAGAATCCATAAAACCTCATCCCCAAAAAACCCTAAACATTCATCCCCAAAAAACTTGAAACCCTTAGTTATAAAGAAACCCTAATCCCTTGTCACAAAAATCCTAAAACCTCAGCCCCAAAAATCTCAAAACCCTTAACCCCCCAAAACCTAAAACCCCCAGTATAAAAAATCTCCTAAACCCTCATCCCAAAAAAACCCAAACCTCCATTTCCCAAAAAACTGAAACCCTCGGCCCCAAAAAAACCCTATACCACTACTAGAAATTTTATCTTTACCAATGATTTAAAACTGTTGGTAAAGGATGGACAACTGTTGGTATAAACTATACCAACGGTTGTCCAAACCGTTGGGTCTTAAGCCGTGGGGATAGACATATCCGAATGGTTCTACGAGAACCATTGGTATATGTCTGAAAAATTGAGTATATACCAACGGTTCATTGAAACCGTTGTTATAAAATTTTACCAACGGTTTATAACCGTTGGTAATATCAAAAACCATCTCTATACCAACAGTTTACAAACCATTGGTATAACTTTTTACCCATAGTTTATGGGAAATAATTGGTAAATATCAAGTGAAAATAATTATACCAATTGTTTGTAAACCATTGGTATATAGTATTACCAACAGTTTACATAAAACTGTGGGTATAAGTTTTGTTTTTACAGTTATGCCAACGGTTTTAAACCGTTGGCATGCCCTTTACGTACATGAAGTAACATGCGGGCCTCCCCCTATGCACCTACAGCAATTCCACTAGCTTCCACCAACAGGCCTACAGAATTCATAAATACCTGTAGAATACATACGAATACCTGCACAATTCTGAATACCTGCACAATTCATAAGGAATTTTGAATACCTTCAAAATTCTAAATACCCAAAATACACACAGAATTCTGTATGAATTCCCACATAATTCATACAACACACAATTCATACAGAATTATGAATAACTCCAATTCTTTATTTAATTACCCTCTACACACATATAGAATTAACACATAATTCATAAGGTAATTACACCAAGTATACACATACAACAAGTATACCCATACAATAATAACACATAATCCATAAGTTAATTAAATACATAAAGAATTAAATTCATAATTCAGGGGGTTGGGTGTTGTCCAAGGGGTTGCGGGCTGTTCAGGGTGTTGGGGTGGCAATCCAAGGGGGTAGGGGGTGTCCATGGGGTGGGGGTGTCTGGGAGGATGGGGGTGTCTAGGGGGGTGGGGTGGGGGGGTGGTGTCCTGGGGGGTAAGGTGGTGTCCAGGGGGTGGGGGTGTCCAGGGGGTGGGGGGTATCTCGGGGGTGGGGTGGTGTCCAGGGGGGTGGGGTCGGTCCAGGGAGTTGGGGTCTGTACAAGGGGGGTGGGGTGATGTCCAGGGGTTGGGGGGGGGGGGTGCTGTCCAGGGGGGGGGGGGTTATCCATGGGGGTGGGGGTGTTCAAGGGTGTGGGTGTCCAAGTGGTGTGGTGGTGTCTAAGAGGGGTGGGGGCCCATTCATGGGGTTGGGGGGGATGTATATGGGGTAGGGGCTATCCATGGGGGTGGGGGCTATCCATGGGGGTGGGGGTGTCCAGGGGGTGGGGGTGTCCAAGTGGTGGGGTGGGGGCTGTCCATGGGGTTGGGGGATGTCTAGGGGTAGGGGGTGTCCATGGGGCTGGGGGTGTCTAGGGGTGGGGGGTGACAAGGTGGTGGGGTGGTGTCCAGGGGGTGGGGGTCCGTCCAGGGGGTTGGGGGCTATCCAAGTGGGTAAGGGGTGTCTAGGGGGTGGGGGTGTCCGGGTGGGGGGGGGGGGGGGGGGGCTATCCATGGGGGTGGGGGGGGGGGGGTTGTCTATGTGGGTGGGGTGTCTAGGGGGTCTAGGTGGTGGGGTGGTGTCCAGGGGGTGGGTAGGGGCGTCCATGGGGCTGTCATGGGGGGTAGGGGTGTTCAGGGGGTGGGCGGGCTATCCACAGGGGTGGTGGGGATGTCTAAGGGGTCGGGGGGGCTTTCTAGGGGGGGGGGGGTTCTGGGGGGTACGACGTGTCCAGGGGGTGGGAAGGCTGTCCACGAGGGTTAGGGGCTATCCAAGGGGGTCAGGGGGTGTCCCGGGGGGTGTCCCGGGGGGTCCGGGGGATGGGGGTGTCCGGGGGTGGTGGGGGTGTCTAGGTGGTGGGCGGGCTATCCACGAGGGTGGGGGATGTCTAGGGGGTATGAGGTTTCTAGGGGTGGTTAGGCTGTCCACGGGGGGTGGTAGGGCTATCCAGGGGTAGGGGGTGTCCGGGGGTGGGTGGGCTGTCCACGGGGGTCGGCGGGCTTTCCACGGGGGGGGGGGGGGGGGGTCCACGAGGGGTTGGGGGTGGGAGGATTGTCCACAAGGGTTGGGGGCTGTCCAGGGGGGTGGGGGTTGTCCACAGGGGTGGCGGGGCTGTCTAGGGGTTTAGGGGGTGTCCAAGGGGTGGGGGTTGTAATGGTTTTAATGGAATGAATTTCATGGATTTTAAGATCATTGGCATTTTTAAATGGTTTTCGAATAGTTTTTATTTCAATAGTATGTGTTTCTTTATAAAAAAATGAATGATTTTGGTGTGTATGGTAGAAAGGAGGATTTGGTTATTAGGAAATTGATTACATTTTTATTTTGGGACAAAAATACTATATGATTTTTGAAATGGAACCTTAAAAGGAATTTTTATAATCTATTGGGGAGTTTTAAATAGAAAGAAGTCTCTATTATGTTATATTGAAATGGATTTATGAAGAATTATTTATGATGTATCTTTATAGGATTTGTGATTTTGTGTCACTTTTTTTAGAACATCATATTATTTTACTAAAGGTTTTGTTTTGATAATTCTTTAGAATGTAACCACTATAAATGAATCAAAAAGTCAATAAGGGGGTATCTTAGGTAGTCATTATCATGATCCAGCTACTGTCTTCCTAGTCTTGGTCTGTACTCAAACTCTTCTGGAAGTGGAATAAGCATGTTCTTCTTGGATCATTGATTATGCATGGGAGTTTCTAAAATAGTATCCACTATTTTTTATTAGTGATCATGGATCCCAGGAGGCAACAAAGTGGGTATCTATGATTAATGGTATACTTGAGTTGTTAGAAACCCTATAATCCACGTGGGTGCGGGGGGGGGGGGGGGGGGGGGGGCTTTCCACGACGGTGGCAGGGTTGTCCAGGGGGTAGGGGGTGTTAAGGAGAGTGCGTGGGGCTGTCCACAGGGGTGGGGGATGTCTAGGGGGTATGGGGTGTTCAGGGGGGTGGGTGGGGCTTTCCAGGGGGTACGGGGGGGGGGGGGGGGGCTGTCCACAGGTGGAGGGGTGTCCAGGGGGTGGGTGTGTTGTACATGGGGGTGGCGGGGCTTTCAAGGGTGGTAGGGGGTGTCCATGGGGTGGGCGGGCTGTCCACATGGGTGGGAAGGCTGTCCACAAGGGTGGGGGGGGGCTGTCCAAGGGGGTATGGGGTATCTAGGGGGTGGGTGGTCTGCCTACGAGGTTGGTAGGGCTATCCAGGGGGGTACGAGGTGTCCAAGGGGGTGGGAGGGCTATCCATAGGGGTGGGTGGTTTGTCCACCGGGGTGGGCGGGGGGCTATCCAGGGGGACGGGGTGTCCAGGGGGGTGGACGGGGCTTTCCAGGGGTACGGGGTGTCCAGGGTGTGGGCAGGCTGTCCATGGGGGTGGTGGGGCTGTCCTAGGGGGTATGGGGTGCCCAGGGGGGTAGGAGGGCTGTCCAAAGGGGGGGGGGGCTTTTCACGAGAGGAGGGGCTATCCAGGGGGTGGGTGGACTATCCACAGGGGTGGAGGGGCTATCCAGGGGGGTCTAGGGGGTCTAGGGGGTGGGGGTGGGCTTTCTATGGGGGTGGGAGGGGGGTTGTCTAGGGGGTACGATGTGTCCAGGGGGTGGGTAGGTTGTCTAGGGGGGTGGGTGAGGCTATCCAGGGGGTACGGAGTTTTCAGGAGGGTGGGTGGGCAGGCCACAGGGTTGGAGGGGCTGTCCAGGTGGGGTAAGGGGTGTCCAAGGAGGGTCGGAGGGCTGTACATGGGGGGTGCGGGCTGTCCACAGGGGGGGGAGGGTCTATCCAGGGGTAGTGGGGTTGTCCAAGGGGTCGGGGGGGCTTTCTAGGGGGTATGGGGCGTCCAGTGGGATGAGAGGGGCTTTCCAGGTGGTACGAGGTATCTAGGGGGTGGGTGGGGCAGTCCAGGGGATACGGGGTGTCCAAGGGGGTGCGCGAGATGTCCAGGGGGTGTGCGGGCTGTCCAGGGGGTGGGGGGGTGTCCATGTTGGTGGGGGAGGGGGCTATCCATGTGGGTCGGGGGTTGTCCACGGGGTGGGCGGGTTTTCCATGAGGGTGGGGGTCTATCCAAAAGGGGAGGGGCTGTCCACGGGGGTGGGTGGGTTGTCCACAAGTGTGGAAGGGCTGTCTAGGGGGTAAGGGGTGTCTAGCGGGTGGTCAGGCTTTCCATGAGGGCGGGGGCTGTCCAGGGGAGGAATGAATCAGTCATATAAAATCATCAAGTCATGTTTTATTATTTATAGATAAAAAATAAAGATAATGCGGCCTACCTAATCACACATATATATTCAGGCACAACAAATCAATAAACATCAATGGTCTGTAATATCAGTAAAAAATGTAACGGATCAATCTATCCCTCATCCCCATCTCTATCAGCATCGTCTTCATTAGCCTCACCCTCGTCCTCATCATTGTCCCCATAATTTTCCCCGCCCTCCTCAATTCCATCCTCCTCTCCCTCATACTTATCATCATCCTCCTCATCACCCTCCTCCTCCGTCTCGCCCTCCTCCTCTGCCTCGACCTCCTCCTCACACTCCTCCTCCTTTTCCTTGACCTCCTCCTCCTCCTCACCATCGTGTCTAACACTACTAGAACTTCCACCTGGTTCACCATATAGAGAACTCATTGACGACATATATTCATCACAAGTTGTGCTAGCCTCTGGTGGATGTGTTGGACATAAAACTTCCATCAATTTAATTAATGCAGTTTTTGCCCTAATAGACTGTTTTGTTATCTTTGTGGCCCTTTTTTCAGCCTATTCTGCATGTTCCTTAACCTTCTGGAACTCGGTGGAACTAAAAATTATACTTGAGGAGGGCCAATACCTCGTCGGAACTATACTCTTACCTGGTCGGTAGCGTACTCTACCAGGGTGCTCATCTCCCAACACCAGATGTAAGTGATCGTTTTCCCCAAAATTGTCAGGTTCCTGCACATAAAGGGCCTCTAAAGCATCATGTTACAAATATAAATAGATTATTAAGTTACAAAATACAGATTAAAATTTTAAATCTAAAAATTAAAACTTACAATTTGCTGTTGAGTCGGTTCATTAACCACAATTCCATCTTTCTTCCTTCTACTTGGGAAAAATAGTTTTGGTCGAGGCACACATACTTATATATTACATTTATTCCTCTACAATGACATTGGATATAGGAAAACATAATTAAAAATAGTATACCAATAATTAATTTCATATCTAAAATTATATAACAAATTTAGCAATCGAATAAATTATGGAGGAAGTAATGGAAAGTGCAAGTCGTAAAGAAAAATTATAAACCGTCATACCTGCTGCCACTCGTGATCTGGCATCGTAGTATGTCCCAATGTGTGGAGGTATTTTTTAGCATCAATGTTTTTTATTTCTTTCAGATGATTCCTAAACAAAATTCAAATATTAGTATTAACGAAAAACATGAAAATTTTCATTTAAATACCTCTAATGTGATTAATACCTTAAATTGGATAATCCTCTAATCAGAAATCATCTATTGATACTGTTCTAATGAAAAATCATCCATGAAAGGGACCGCCTCTAACTTTGTTTCTACTCTAGCATGCCAGCCAATATAAAACTTGTGCTTATAAACTCTCTAAAGCTCACCCAAATCCTTTAGACATGCTGGTCGTGCACCCGCACCATCGGGGAAATTAAACTAAAGTTGACACCAAAATATTAATTCATATAAATACAAAAAATAATATATTGCATTAAATACAACAGAATTTTTTACCCATATCTCTGTCCAAGCTTTATCCTTCACTTCATTAGGCAAGCATCGACAAAAAACTCCAACATTGCTGCACTGATTTTTCAATCATTTTACTATCTTCATTATAGTCCACAATCAACTGTGTGTGGTGGTTCCACACCACACGCATGCACGTATTCCCCCACCCCCGCCTTTTATCAGTATATGTATCTGTTATGAAATAAAAACAAATATTTTATCAATACATGTTATAATGAAAATAAATAATGGTGTAAAAATTTATTAGGGTTGTATAAGTATACCTGTGGTAGTCTGATCAATGAGAGCCACTGGATCTACATAAACTGAAGGAACACCCTGTATAGGTGGAGTGTGTACCAAAATATTCTCCATAGGGACAGACTCTGGCGGAGTAGGAGTCGAAGAAGATGAAATATAAAATCCCAAAGAGAAGGAAGCATAAGTAAAAGAAGATGACAGGGATAGCTGGCCGAATGCTGGATAGGGAGTGGGAATCATCATCAAATATGGTACAGACGAGTGAGGAGGCTTAGATGTAAAGTGTGGTGAAAACATGAGAGGCCTACATACCCCGTGTGTCCCTAATGACACATCGGGATTAGAACGTGGAATAGATGGTATGTTATTGGGTGGGGCAGGGTCTAATCGGGTACGCCGACCCGATCTTCTAGCTCTTATACCACCCCCCCCCCCTCGTACGAACACCCTGAGTACTGGGACCACTACTAGGCTGCTCATCAAATAATTGTCACCTAATAGATGGATCTTGCGAAAATGTTGAAAACAAAATTATTCACAAGACATTATATATTATTTGAAAATATATATTTGAAATAAAATACTCACTACAAGAACTAGTGGTGGAATTCCCATCTTAGTCATGTGACGATTGTTGTCCATCATCTATTTCCATCGCCTCTCTTCAATTGGTTTCATTTCCTACATTTGAAAACAAATATAGAAGTAATTAGAAAAGAATAACTAATGTGCAGCCCAAAAAATGATCTTGAATTGATATATAAATAAGTCAATAAATCGTACAGGATGTAATAAAGAAATTTAATTTTTAGTAGGATGGTTATTTACTAAGTGTCATAGTATATTAAAATCATGGAAAATTGATTATACTAGATTCATAAGGGGTAATGCAGTTATAGAAATTAAGGAAAATTTTAATTTCTTTAGCCTAGTTAGATGATGCAGGTTTATATACATGTTTTGCAGAAGAATACAAACCATCATGTTCATTACCTGGTAAAATGTTAAAGAGAGGTCTTAGAGTTATACTAATTTTATATAAATCACAGTTGAAGCATTAAAATGTTCACCAAGATAGAAATGTTGGTTTTGTAGGTTTGAATAAAATTCAATTCCCAATTAGAAAATGCAATTCGAATAAAATTGCAACCAATAAACATTGAAAATTCACATAACGGTCAAGTCTGATACAACATATTTGTAATCAATATTAAATCAATTTGAATAGTACCAACCTTAACAACCCAAGTCGAGGTAAACCAAAAGAATTGATAACATGAATGGATGATTTTATATATTTCCCACCACAAGTTTAGGTTCACAGTCAACTTTGACAATTGAGCTATTGGAGTAATCAAAAGTAATAAATAGATCATTTTCAATGGAAGTAAAGATGGTGTCAATTCCATCATCACCATCATAAAAAATATGTCTTGTAATTACTTCAATAATGAAACCAAATTTAGGTCGAAGATGGTCTTTGACATAAAAAAATTGTATCGCCATTGATGCCAATAAATATGGTTCATCGGTAACAAGAGTGTGAGTCATATCAATTACTTGAAACCACAATCATCAATAAATGTTCCCTACCTCATCATCAAATCAAACTACTGGCATTTCATCATCATCACTTGTCAATGAGAATAATATTCCAATATTATTATTTATTCAATGACTCCATAATAACCTACATTTTCAAATCACGGTCTACCATCTGATGCACTGTCATAATAGTCTGTTGTGGCAGTAACCATAACACAATCATGTTTTGTTCTGATGTTCTTTTCTCATTCAGTGATAATAAATTTGTACCCATTGATAACAGTTGATTTATAGTCACGAACCACGATATTAGGACCAAAAGCTAAAGCTCTTATTTCATTAGAGACAGAGTCAGCAAGAAAACTCAATACCTGAAATATAAATGAATACTAAACTTAATTAAATATTTTTTTAAATTATTTTAAACTGTAATATTACTACATTCAATTTTTTCCAAGTAGAAAACTCTTTGCTATGAAAGTCTCCCTCCTTCTCAAAGATAAAGAATGATGCTTTCTATTTATCATCACTTTATGTTCCCGGTAGATAAAAATAGGAATATATTAACAGATATATATATATATAAGATATACATATTGAATTTATTTACAAGATGTAGTCATTAAACAAATCACAGTTGAAAAAATGGTGCGATGTGCCATCTCCCGCTCTTTAAGGATTAATGTCGTCAATGTATATGATCTAGGAATTCCTCCTGTTTGAGGAAGTGATGGAAAATTGGGTTCGATTTTCTCATACTATTCTTCTTCGTTTCTCATTGGTATGTTCATTCTTGTAGTAAGATCAGACAAATACATAGAGCAGAAATTCATACAATCTTGAGCCAAGACATCGTTCATGATATAACCTTCGGGATGATTCCTATTATGGACATAAGACTTTAATTTGTACATATTTATTTCATTTGGATACATCCAACGTAAATAAATAGGTCCTTTGAGAAGTATTTCAGTTGGAATATTGATAGTCAGATGCAGCATGCATGTGAAAAATGATGGAGGAAATATTTTCTCTAACTCACACAAAATTAATGGGGCATCTACCAACATTTTTTGCAAGAAATAATTGGAAAACTTCTTATCACAAAGATCTCTAAACAAATGGTAAAACCGAATAACAACCACTCTTACATTATTGGACAAAAGATGAAGAATTTCTATTGGAATCAACTCATGCAAAAGGATGTGATAATCATGAGTCTTCAAATATTTTAGCTTCAACTCTCTTATGTTGACCTGTTTAGATATGTTTCTTGAATAGACATCAGGAACTTTAATATTCTCTAGTACTTCCAAAAATTTCTTTTTTTCTATAGGTTTCATCACATAAGAAGCAAATGGAACTTCCATTTATTTTCACTGATATGCACAGGATGCAATTCTGGTCTGATGCCCCAATCCACCAAGTCACTCTGAGACTGTAAATCATATTTTTTCATTTCCCTTAACATTTATAAGAATCAAAAGAAACATTTCACATATATATTTTTCAATGTGCATTACATCTAAGAAATGATGTAACAAATTGGTAGACCAATAAGGCAAGTTAAAGAAGATACCTCTCTTGTTCAAATTGTAACAAGTTTCAGTGGAAACATTACTTCTCTTTTTAGATTTCATTTGACACTTCCTGAATGAAAAAATAAAATCTTTCAATTCATTAAGAATATCAGTTACAGACATACACTGAGGTGGATCATCAGTATCTATGGTATTGTCAAATCTTTGATGATTATTTCTATATGGATGGTTCATTGGAAAGAATCGTCGATGTCCCATAAAACCAAAGCTACAATGATATTTCAGTCTTTTGGATCGTGTATTCTTCATACAAATAGGACATGATAGTTTTTCCTTCATGCTCCATCTAGACAGATCATTTCATAAGTAGAAAAATCATTGATCATCCACATAAGGGCAGCACACATCTGAAATATGTCTTTCAAACATGCATCATATGTGCGCACACCCACATCCCAAAGAGGTGTCAACTCTTTTATTAAAGGTTTCATGTAAACTTATATATCATTGCTTGGATCAGAAGGGCTAGATATGAGTATACTCAGTGAAAGGTTTTTTCATACACAACCATGGGGGATGATTTTAAATGTGTATAAAAACTATCCATGTGCTATGCAATGTAAGCATCTGCCCAAATGGATTAAAACCATCACATGAAAGAACCAACCTCACATTACCCACATCAGATGAAAAATTAGGATATCGAGCATCAAATCTCTACCTTTAAAATCCATCTGCAGGGTGAACCAACTCATCAATAGTCTTCTTTCTCTTGGTATCATGCCATCACATTTTTATTGATATTTAATCAAACATAAAAAGATTCTCGAGTCTTGGGATCAATGGAAAGTGCCATGTTACCTTCTGTGGCACATGGTATGGTGTTCCATCAACTTTTGGCTTCCAGCAGGATGTTCCACATTTTATACAATCATTTCGTTCAGCAGTTTTCTCCCAAAATAAACTATAATATTTTGGGCAAGCATGAATTTTGTTTCTTGAAAATCCATGTTCCTCAACTAACTTCCATGCCATTTAGTGGTTTGAGGGAATATCTGCATCATCTAGAAGTAAGTCCTTCAAGATGGTAAGAATGTTGATGGTAGTATTAGAAATCCCATACATAGTTTTCCCATGAAACAATCATATTAAAAATTACAGCTTCTTCATTTTACCGCATTGTTGATATACTGGAGTCGTGGCAGCATCATTCAATTTTTTTACCCTGAAAATATCATCATTTTCATTAGACACATCATGTGTACTCATATAAAAATCTTCTGGGGTCGGAATCCTTTCTTTTTCATGATGATGAATAAATGGAAACTGGTCATATAACAAATTCTTCAATCTCGTCCTGTCATTTGGATCATCTGCAATTTGAGATTTCATTTTCTCCGTATTGTGATACCACACAAATTATTTTTCTTGAAAACGATATTTGGTTATGTGGTAGCTAACTTCTTCATGGATCAACCAAGGTCTTCCAACATAATTGTAACAAGGGAAGTGTATGTGACCACTATCTGAAGCATTGTGAAATACAAAATATAAAAATATTTCCAATTTTTTTTGAAAATCACTTGAGATCTGATCGGTTTCATACATCCAACTTCTATCCATTCTGTATGAAAATTTATAAGTCATTTTGTCAAAATCAATTAAATAATATTGAAGTTTCATCGAAAATATATTTAAGTAAATGAGAATTTTTAAATTTATAGGAAACCATAACTAAAACACTACTCTATATGAGAATCATAATATAAAAGACAAAAAAAATACTATATTTATAACAAATTATCTTTGAAATATACATGAGTGTACAAGATCATGTACACTTGTGGAGGAGAATTATTCAGGAGTTGAGTAAATTTTAGATCGAAGAAATTTATTATTTTTGTAGATTATTTGAGTGATCACATACACTGCCCAAGGGGGTGGGGGTGTTCAGGGGGTGGGGGACCAGGGGGTGGGGGGTTGTCCCAGGTGGTGGGGTTTATCCACGGGGGTCAGGGGTGTCCAGGGTGGTGGGCTGGCTATCCACGGGGGTGGCGAGGCTATCAAGGGGGGTCAGGGGGCTTTCTAGGGGTGGGGGGTAAGAGGTGTCTAGGGGTGTGGGAGGGCTATCCACGGGGGTGGCGGGGTTGTCCAAGGGGGTATGGGGTGTCCAGGGGGTGGGTGGGCTATCCACAGGGGTGACGAGGCTATCTGGGGGGGGGGGTCGGGGGGGGGGGATTTCTAGGGGGTGGGAGCTGTCCGAGGGGGTAAGTGGTGTCCAGGGGTAAGCGGGCTGTCCAAAGGGGTGGCGGGGTTTTCCAGGGCGGTACGTGGTGTCCAGGGGGTGGGAGGGCTGTCCACGGGGGGGGGGGGGGGGGGTGCTGTCATGGGGGTACGGGGTGTCTATGGGGTGGACGAGCTGTCCACATGGGTGGTGGGGCTGTCCAGGGGTTCGGGGGGCTTTCCAGGTGGTGTGCGGGCTATCCAGAGTGTAAAAGGTGTATAGGGGGTGGATGGGTTGTCCACGGGGGTGGAGTAGCTATCCAAGGGGGTACGAGGTGTCTAGTGGGGGTGGGAGAGCTATCAATAGGGGTGGGGGATGTCCAGGGGGGTACGGGGTGTCCAGGGGGTGGGCAGGCTATCCACAGGGGGGGGGGGGAGGGCAGGCTGTCCAGGGGGGTTGGGGGGATTTCTAGGGGGTGGGGCTGTTCCAGGGGTACGAGGTGTCCAGGGGGTGGGCGGGCTGTCCATAAGGGTGGAGGGGCTGTCCAGGGGGTACATCGTGTCCAGGGGTGGGCGGGTTATCCAGGGGGTACGGGGTGTCCAGGGGGTGGGCGGGCTGTCCACGGGGGTGGCGGGGCTATCTAGGGGTAAGGGGTGTCCAGGGGGGTGTGCGGGCTCTCCATGGGTGTGGGGAGGCTATCCAGGGGGGGTTGTCCACCAGGGTTGGGGTACTATCCAAGGGGGTCGGTGTTTCCATGGGATTGGGGGTGTCCACGGGGGTGGGTGGGGTTGTCTAGGGGGTAGGGGTGTCCAGGGGGTGGTTGGACTGTCCATGTGGGTGGCGGGGCTGTCTAGGGGTACGAGGTGTCCATGGGGGTGGGCTGGCTATCCATGGGGTGGCAAGGCTGTCCAAGGGGGTACGGGTTGTCCAGGGGGTGGGCGGACTGTCCACATGGGTGGGGGGGGGGGGGGCTGTCCATGGGGGTAGGGGTGTCCAGGTGGTGGGCGGGCAATCCACACAGGGTGGGGAGGCTTTCTAGGGGGGTGGGGTGTCCATGGGGTGGGAGGGATGTCCAAGAGTGTGGTGGGGATGTCCAGGGGGGTTAGGGGTGTCCATGGGGGTGGGTGTTGCTGTCCAGGGTGGTCGGGGTGTCCAGGGGGTGGGAGGGAAGTCCATGGGGGTGGCAGGGCTGTTTAGGGGGTACAGGGTGTCCAGGGGTGGGGGGCTATCCACGGGGGTGATGGGGCTGTCCAGGGGGTTGGGGGTGTCTAGCGGGGTGGGCAGAGTGTCCACGAGGGTGGGGGGTTGGCGACGGGGGTGGCGGAACTATCCACGGGGGTGGCCAGGCTTTCCAGGGGGTTGGGGTATTCTACGATGGTTATACTCCTTTATTATGGGTGCCTTCCTAGGATAGAAAATGATATAAATAACTTAATAATTATTTATAACTACCTAAGAAAATTGTGACATGAATTCCTAACACTCATTTTGAATTTCAAAAAATATTACAAGTGTATAACTGAACCTCTTGATGGAGTAGGAATAAATGATCTTGTAATAGAGTAAATTTTGGTTCTATCACCATTCACAGATGAAAATGACCCCAAACCAACTCTAGTGGTTTAGGTGGAAGTACCACTTAATTGAATGACTTATAGTGTGGGTATCATCATCTTAAAGTTAGAGTGTGATATTTCAAAGACAACATTTAGGGTTACATTCATAATTCATGAGTATCTTATCATTCCTCTTAGGATAAAAAATTATATAACTGTATTTATGTCTAACCAACTAAATCATGTCAATAGACCTTAAATTTAAAATAAAACAAGGATAAAATAACTCAGGATTATATTGACCTCTTGAAATATCAACCAAAATTATTATATATAGATAAATCACAACAAAACCACAACCTAAAATGATATATTTCTTGTGTTAATAAGGGGATCATAATACACAGTACATTGTAGCGAAATGGAACAAAAAAATCTAAAATAAATGAAGGCACACATACCAACTTAAAATGGAAGAACAAAAATTACTTGAATCAAAGATAGATGCCTGGTTGGAAATTAGAGTTAGCACCCTCGAGAGAATGTTGGGAAGTAGGGTTCGAACCGCAACCTAAAATGATATATGCCTTTTGCTCGTAAGGGGATCATAATACACACTACATTGCAGAAAAATATAACTATAAAATCTAAAATAAATGAACTCACACATACCGATTTAAAGCGTAAGAACAAATCTTTGGAAACCAGACCTGTTGTGCTGGGAATTAGCATTCGCGTCGATATTTAGGGAAAAATCTTTGAAATAGTTGAGGTTTAGGGAAAAATATTCGAGATGGTTCATCAAGCTCTCGTTTTGGGAAAAAGTGTCAAGATATATGGAGTTTGAGATCTCTATAGGGGTTGATATTTGGGGATTTTTTTCCCAACGGTTTTAAAAAACCCTTGGGAAAGTAATGTTATCCCAATAGTATACAACCATTGGGAAAAAAACATCAGAACTATACCAAGGAGTTTAAAAAAATTGTTGAAAAAAACTTATTAATCAACACTATACCCAACGGTTTCCTTATACCATTGGGAAAACAAAAATACCATATGAATATACCAACGGTTCTATCCCAACAGTTTTTTAAAACGTTGGGAATATTGTGTTGGTATAGGTGGGATTTCCCCCAGTGTACCCCAAGTGCCAAAAAATCTGAAACCCTCATCCTAGAAAAATTCTAAAGCCTCAACCCCAAAAAACCCTATACCCACTATGCCAAAATATTTGAAACCCTCATCCTAAAAAAATCATAAATCCTCAACCCCAAAAAACCATAAAACCTCAACCCAAAAAAACCCCTCATGCCCAAAAAACAATAATCGATTAACCCAATAAAAACCATAAACCATCATCCCCAAAAAATACTAAACGCTCACCCCCAAAAACACAAAAACCCTACACGCTTAGCCCCAAAAATCCTAAACCCTATGCCCCAAAAAACCCAAAACCCACATCGCCAAAAAACACTAAACCTTCTACCCCAAAAAACCCTAAACCCCCATCTTCAAAAGAAACCCTAAACCCTCATCCTAAGAAATACTAAACACTCATCCCCAAAAAACCCTAAACCCTAACCCTTCAAAAACCTAAACCCCCAAACCCAAAAAACCCTATTCCCTCAGTCCTATGAAACCATAAACCCCATACTAAAATAACTAAACTCTCAGCACCAAAAAACCCTAAATCCTTGGCCCCAAAAAACCGCGAACCATCATCCACAAACAAATATATACCATCATCCCCAGAAAACCCTAAACATACAACCCCAAAAACCCAAAATGTTCAACTCCAAAAAACCATAATCCCTCATCCCCATAAAACACTAAACCCATATACCCAAAGAAGCCTTAAACCTCATCCCCAAAATCCCTAAACACTCAGCCCCAAAATAACCTAAACCCTCATCCCCAAAATCCCCTAAACCCTCAACCAAAATTCCCTAAATCCTCAGCACTAAAATCCCTAAAACCTAATTCATGAAAACCCCCAAAACCTCATCCTCCAAATCCCTAAGCCCTCATCCAAAAAACCCCAAAACCCTCATCCCCAAAAAAACATAAACCCTCATCCACAAAAAACACTAAATTTTCATCCCAAAAACCAAAAAAACCTTATTCCCTAAAAACCCTAAATCATCCACCCCAAAAAACTCTAAACTCCAAACCCCAAAAAATTCTAAACCCTCATCCCTAAGAAACCCTAAACACACAGTTCCAAAAAATACTATTCCCCCTGCCTCGAATAACCCTAAACCCTCATCACCAAAAATCCCTAAACCCTCATCCCCAAAAATCATAAATTCCTCACCCTAGAAAAACCAAAACCATAATCCAAAAAACATCAAACCCTCAGCCCAAAAAACAAAAAACCTCATGTCCCCAAAATCCCTAAACAATCATCCACAAAAATTCCTTAACACTCTGCCCCAAAAAAATTGAAACCCTCAACCCCAGAAACCACTAAACCCTCATCCCCCAAAAACCATAAAACCTCATTCCCAAAAGACCTAAATCGTCATCCCTAAAAACCCTAAAACCTCAACCCCCCAAAAAACTAGAGAATCATTCTCAAAAAACCTTAAACATTGGACCCAAAAAACACTAAACCCTTAGGGAAAACAAGCTAAGCCCCAATCCCCCAAAAAACCCTAAACTCTTATCCTGAAAAAATCCCAAAACCCTCAGCCCCACAAAACCCTAAACACTAACCTCCAAAAAATCTAAATGCTCAAACACAAAAAACACCTAAACTCTAAACCCAAAACCACTAAAACAACATCCCTAAAAACCCATAAACCATCAGTACCAAAAAACCTAAACACTCAACCCCAAAAACCACTAAACCCTTAGACACAAAAAAACCTAAACCCTAATCTCTAGAAAAACCAAAAATAGTCATCCCTAAAAATTGATAAACCATCATCCTTTAAAAACCCTAAACCCTCATTGCCAAAAAAACCCCTAAACTCAAACCCCCAAAAAACACTAGGCCCTCATCCCTAAAAAACCCTAAACCCTAAACACCAAAAAATGTAAACCCTCAACACCAATAACCGTAAGCCTTAAGACCCAAAAAACCCCAAACCCATAGCCCAAAAAAACCTTAAATTCTTAGCCATAAAAAACAATAAAACCTAAGCCCCAAAATACCCTAAACCCTTAGCCCAAACCCCCCAAACCCTCATCTCCCCAAAAAACATAACCCTCACACCCCAAATTACCCTTACCCCCTAAAAAAATATACCCTTGACCCTAAAAAACCCAAAACCCAAAACCCTGAAAAATCCTAAACCCTAAGGGCCAAAAAACCCTAACCCATCATCTCTATAATACCATAAATCATCATCACTAAAAAATTCTAAATCCTCAGCCCCAAAAAACACTAAAACCTCAGCTCTAAAAAACCCTAAACCCTTATCCCCAAAAAACACTAAACCCTCAACCCTAAAAAATGCTAAATACTCAACCCCCCAAAACCCTAAACACTCATCCCCAAAAATCCCTAGAACCACTACCCCAAAAAACCCTAAACAATAAACCCAAAGAAATCCTAAAACCTCAGCCCAAATAAACCCTAAGCCCTCATCCCTAAAAATCCCTAAACCCTCAGGTCCAAAAAACCTCCCTCATCCCCAAAAACCCCTAAAACCTTATCCCCAAAACCCTAAACAATTGGCCCCAAAAACCCCTAAATCCTCAACCCTAAAAAATCCAAAACCCCAACCCCAAAATACCCAAAACCCTCATCCTTAAAAACACTAAACCCTCATCCCCAAAAACCCTATATCCTCAACCCCCCAAAACCCTAAACACTCAGTCCCAAAAAACCCTAAATCCTCAGTCCCAAAAATCCCTAAACCCTCATCCCCAAGAATACCCTAAAACCTCATCCACAAAAAACCCTAAACCCCTAGTCCCAAAAAATTATAAACTATCATCCATGAAAAACCCTAAACACTGACCTAAAAAAACCTAAACCCACAACCCCCAAAATGATAAGAATTTAACCCTAAAAACCCTAAACCATCATCCCCGCAAAACTAAACCCTCATCCCCAAAAACTCTAACCCCTAATCCCTAAAAAACCCAAAACTCTCATCTCTAAAAAATCATAAACCCTTAGACACAAAAAATCCTAAACCCTTAGCCACAAAAAACCCTAAACCCTTATCCCCCAAAAACCCTACACCTTCACCTAAAAAAACCCTAAACCCTCTACCCCAAAAAACATTAAACCCTTTTCCCCAAGAAACCGTAAACCCTTATCCATGAAAGAACCCAAAACCCTTATCCCCAATAAACCCTAAACCCTCAGCCCCAAAAAAGCCAAAACCCCCAGCCCTAAAACACCCTAAACCTCAACCCCCAAAATTGCTAAACCTCTAGCCCCAAAAAACCTAAAACCTTTTCCCCAATAAAACACTAAACCACTTTGCGCCAGAAAACCCTCAACCCTTAGACGAAAAACCATAACCCTCTTCCCCAAAAAACCCAAAACTATTCACTCAAAAAACCATAAAACCTCATCTTCAGCCTAAAAAACTTAAACCATCATCCCTCAAAATAACCCTTAGCCCTCAACCACATTAACTCTTTAACCCCATCCCCAAAAAACCCAAAACCATCAGTTTAGTAAAACCCAAAACCCCCATTCCTAAAAAAACCTGAAATTGTAATCCCCCAAAACCCTAAAACCTCATCCCCCCAAAACCCAAAACCCTCATCCCTAAAAATCAATAAACCATCATCCCCAAAAACCCTCAACCCTCATCCCCAAAAAACCCAAAAACCTCAACCCCCAAAAACCCTAAAATCTCAATCAAAACCCCCCCTACAATCCTCTATCCCAAAAAAACCTAAGACCTAGAAAATTTAAACCCTCTACCCCAAAAATCCCTAAATTATCCGCTAAAAAACCCATAAACTCTCAACAACAAAAAACTCTAAACCCAATTCCCCAGAAAACTGTAAACCCTCAACCCTAAAAAACCCCTCAACCCAAAAAAAACCATAACCCATAGTCCCCCAAAATAATAAAGCCTCAACCATAGAAAAAAAATAAACTCGCATCCCTAAAAAATCCTAAACCATCTGCACCAAAAAACCCTAAACTCTAATCCCCAAAAATCCCAAAACCACCAGCCAAAAAAAAGTAAACCCCAAGTATCAAAAAACATTAAACCAAACCCCCCCCCAAAAAAACTAAAAACCTTCATCCCTAAAATTTCATAAACCCTCATCCCCAAAAGGACCTAATAATTCATGATAAATAAACCATAAACTCTCATCCAGAAAAAAATCACTAAACAGTCACCCCAATGACCCCTAAAACCTCAGCCACAAAAACCCTAAACCCTCATCCCACAAAACCATAAACCCTCATTACCAAAAATCCATAAACCCTAAGCCCCCAAAAATGTTAAACATTCATCCTAAAAAAGACACAAATACTTATCACCAAAAAACCTAAAACCTCTGACCCAAATAACCCTAAACCCTCAGCCCTAAAAAACCCTAAACATAAATCCCCAAAAAACCCAAATGCCATTGCCACAAAAAACCTAAACCCTCAAACACCAAAAAACTAACCCCTACCCCCCAAAAACCATAAACCCCTAACAACAAAAAACCCCAAACCCTCATCCCTAAAAAAATACTAAACCCTCATTCCCCAAAAACCCTAAACCCTTAGCACCAGAAAATCCAACACCCTTAGACCCACCAAACCCTAAAAACTCATCCTTAGAAAATCCAAAACCCTCAGCCCAAAAAATATATAAACACTCAACCATGAAAAAACAAGAGACATCAGCACCAAAAATCTTTAAACCCTCATCCCCCAAAATCCCAAGACCCTCATCTCTAAAACCCCAAAACCCTCAACCCAAAAAAACCCAAAACCCACAACCCCAAAAAACCCTAAACCCTAAACCCCAAAACACTATACCCTCTTCACCAAAAAGTCCCAAACCCTCAGTTCCAAAAAACATTAACCCTCAATCCAAAAAAACCCAAACCCTCATCCCAAAAAAACCTAAACCTCCATCCCTAGAAAACCCTAAACCTTCAACTTGAAAAATCCCTAAACCCTCATCCCTAAAAAACCTTAAACCCTCATACCTAAAAAAAATTAAACCCTCATACCTAAAAAAACCTAAACCCGACGCCTCAAAAATCCATTTAAAATAAACTCCAAAAAACTCTAAACCCTCAGCACCAAATATACCTAAACCCCCATCCCAAAAAAAACCATTAACCATCAACCCCAAAAAACATTGTACCCTTATCCGAAAAAAACCCTAAACACTCACCCCCCCAAAAACCCTAAATCCTCATCCACCCCAAAACCTAAATACCATCCCCAAAAAACCCTTAACCCCCATCCCAAATAAAACAAAAAGCCTTAGCTTCAAAAAAACCCTAAACCCTAAACCCCAAAAGACTCCAAATCCTCCTCTAGAAAAAACCCTATACCCACATCCCCCCCAAAACCTAAAACCTCAACCCCAAAAAATTTTAAACCATCTACCCCCCAAAATCCTAAACCATCAGAAACAAAAAACCCAAAACCCTCAGCCCCAAAAAACCATAAATCCCCAACCCCAAAAACTACTAAACCCTTAAACCAAAACCCCTAATCCCTCATCTCCAAATCATCTAAACCCTTATCCCCAAAAACCCGTAAACCCTTATCCCTAAAATTCCCCAGAACATTAGCCCCAAAAAAACCCTAAAACCCTCCGCCCCAAAAAAATATTAACCCTCAGTTCAAAAAAACTAAAATCACTTGCCCCAAAAAAAGCCATGAACGTCCTACCCTAAAAATTAATAAACCCTCAACCCTATAAAACCATCAAACCCTTAGTCCCGGAAAACCATATAACCTAAGTCCCAAATAAACTTAAACCCTCAGCCTTGAAAACCTATAAACCCTCATCCACCAAAATCTCTAAGCCCTCAAACCTAAAACCCCTAAAACCTTATCCTAAAAAAACATAAACCCTCATCCCTAAAAATCCCTAAATGGCTAGTTCCAAAAAACCCTAAACCCTCAGACCCTAAAAAATATAAAACCTCATCCCCAGAAAATAGTAAACCATCAGTGTTAAAAAAAATCCTAAACCATCAGTGCCAAAAATACCTAAACCATCATCCAAAAAAAACCTAAACACTCTACCCAAAAAAACCATAAACCCTCATACCTAAAACCCCCGAAGCCCTCATCCAAAAAAAACCATAAAATTTTTGCATAAAAAAACCTTAAACCCTCATCCCCAAAACCCTAAACCATATGCCTAGAAAAACCATAACCCTCAGCCCTAAAACCTCTAATTAGTCATCCCAATAAAACCATAAAGTTTTAGCCCCAAAAAACTTTAAACCCTCATCCCCAAAAACCATAAAACGTTCATCCCAAAAAAACCCAAAACCCTCAGCCCTAAAAACTCTAAACCCTCATACCCAAAAGTCCCTAAACCCTTATCACCAAAAAATTCTAGACCCTAAACCCCAAAAAATCATATCCCATCATCATGAAAAAATACTAAGCCCTCATCCAAAAAATCCCTAGAAAATCATCCATAAAAAACCTAATACCTTGGCCCCAATAAATCCAAAAATTTCAGCCACAAAAAACACTAAACCCTCACCCTAATAAAACATAAACCCTAAATTCCAAAAAACCATAAACCCTCGCCCCAAAAAAACCACAACCCTCATCCCAAAAATACCCCAAACCCTTAGCCACCCAAAAACCTAATGTGATGTGAGACGCACGGGGTGGCCCGATCTTCACGACGTAGGGTGGAGGATAAAGGATGCAGTTTGGGGAAATGTGGCCGAAGATGGGTAAAGATAGTGGATGAAAGTTGTCAATAAACTCTATAAGGAGCAAAACTTAATACTTAGATAACACACTCAAGAGAGGGATGTGATATCCAATCCACATAACAACGCACTTGGGTTTAGGCACAAAATTTGGGGCTTTGTGATATTAGATCACCAATCTAACTTATAGATTTACATGGAAAGAATGCATAAGAGCAAGAGGAAAAATTGGGAAAATTCTAACACAATGGATAGAAACAAATCATAACCTCTCAATAAAATCTTTAATACCATACAAGTGCCATGGGGGTGTCTAATTATAACCAAGGGGGTAGGACAATAGTCAAGGGTCTAATACCCTAAATTCATAAAGCCTAAACTAAATTGTTCCCTTAAATTCGAAAAGATAAAATTCTACCAAATAATTTTGGAAAAGTAGCACACAACATTCCAACTATATCCCATCATATTTGACTTTGAGTGTATATCCCACCAGTTTTGACTTTTCTGTCTAAAGATGGTATTTCTAGAATCCTCCATGTGTGAAAGGCTTTTAAATTCTGTAACCATGTGGGCCAAGATATATAAATCATTTTAGGCTTTAATAAGTGATATAATATGCCCATTTTCTCCATCCACACAAGGTAAGATCCATTGGTCCTTTAATGAAGATAGATGGGTGCCCACTGTTGCATTCAACCTCTTTAATCTCCCACACGTCATCGAGACTTGAAAATCCAACTCCTCCTCCCACACAATTTTCTTGGTGCCTTTAACATGGTTCTCATCATCCTCTCCTCTTGAAAAGGAGTCATCCTTGAATCTTCATCCTATACACCCAAAAAATGAGAATGATTAGAAACATTTAAAGTGGAACCTACATCATACTCACCTGGAAAAGCTATCTTGTAAGAATTGTTGTTAATCTTCTCAAGAACTCAGAAAGGTCTATCTCCTCATGGAATGAGTTTTGATTTCCACATTTCAAGAAATCTTTCCTTCCACATAGGAACTCAAACTAAGTCATCAAGCTCAAAAAATATTTTATTGCGACCATTTTTTTCATGATCAACATATTTTGGGGTCATCCGCTCAATATTTATCCTTTCCTTTTCATAGATTTCTTGATGAATTATGTATTCCCTTTCACATCCATAGTAGTTGATTCCTATAAAGGAAAAGGAACTAGATCAATAGGGGTAAGAGGGTTAAAGATGTAAACAATTTCAAAGGGAGAAAATTGATTTGTGGAATGCTTGGTCATGTTATATGCAAATTCCACATGTGGAAGATACTCCTCCCAATTCTCGAGGTTCTTCTTGACAATTGTTTAGAGAAGGGATGATACAATCTGATTCACCACCTCTATTTGTCCATCAGTTTTTGGATGAAATGTAGTGGATAATAGTAACTTCATTTCTAGTTTTCTCTACAAGGTATTCCAAAAGTAACTGAGGAATTTTGTGTCTCGATCCGACACAATCGTCCTTGGAATTCCATGAAGTTTGACTGCTTACTGAAAGAAAATTGTTTATTTGTTAGTGGCATCATCTATTTTTTGATAAGGAATAAAATGTTCCATTTTTGAAAACTGATCCACCACAAAAAATTGAATCTATCCCTATTGGTATGTGGTAAACCCAAAATAAATTCCATTGATATGTCCTCCCAAGGGGTGTTAGATATTGGGATAGGAAGATATAGTCTATGTGGGTTCAGTTTTGATTTATATTTATGGCATACAATGAACCTTCCCACAAATTTCTCAACATCTATAGATATCCTAGGCCAATAAAAATGCTCACAAATAACACTTAGTTTTTTCAACACCCAAATGCCCCATTTACCCACCCAAATATGACTCCTTAAGTAAAAGTAAACAGATAGAGTAATTGGGAATACAAATATTATCAATCCAGAATAGGAATCCATCATGTAAATATAACTTTTCCCAACTAACTCAAGGTTTAAAATGTTTATGAGGTTCTCTAAAATCACTATCAGTGGAATATAAATCCTTAATGCATTCAAAATCAAGGAGTTTTTTATCCAACAAGGATAAAAGAGAATATCTATGTGAAAGTGCATCAACCACAATATTTTCTTTACCCTTTCTATGATTGATGACATATGGGAATGATTCAATGAATTCCAGCCATCTATAATGTCTCCTATTTAGTTTATGTTGGCTCCTAAGGTATTTAAGAGCCTCATTATTAGAATGGATCACAAATTATTTAGGCCAAAGATAATGTTTCCATGTTTATATAACTCTAAGCAATGCATAAAACTCTTTATCATATGTAGCATAGTTTAGGGTTGGGCCATTTAACTTCTCACTAAATAGATCAATAGGCTTACCTTATTGCATGAGCACTCCTCCAATGTCGATTCCTCTTGCATCACATTCAATTTCAATGGTATTACCGAATTCTGGAAGTGATAGTAGAGGGGCGTGGGTGAGTCTCTCCTTAATTTCATGGAATACCTTCTCTTGAGTTATCCCCCATTTTAAGGGGAAAATTATTCTTTGTCCACTCATTAAATGGTGCTGCTAATGTGCTGAAGTCCTTCACAAATATACTATGAAAACTTGAAATCCCATGACAACTTCTTACTTGTCCAATGGAGGTTGGAGTTGGCCATTCTTGTATTACTTTGATCTTCTCAGGGTCGACTTCAACTCCATTACTACTCACAACGAATCCAAGGAAAACAATCTTGTCGAGAAAAAATATACACTTATTTATGTTTCCAAATATTCTTTCCTTCCTTAACACCTCTAGGACTTTTCTTAAGTGATCTAAATGTTCAAGAAAGGGCCTACTATAAACAAAAATGTTATCCAAGTAAAATACCTCAAATTTTCTAATATATGAACGTAAGACATGATTCATTAAACTCATAAATTTTCTAGGTGAATTGGTGAGACCAAAGGGCATGACTAACCATTCATAAAGTCCTTATTTTTTCTTAAATGTAGTTTTCCACTCATCTCCTTATTTCATCCTAATTTGATTGTAGCCACTTCTTAAATCAATTTTTGAGAAAATATTTGAACCATTTAATTCATCTAGCATATCATCTAACCTAGGTATAGGTTGATGATACATGATTGTGATGTTATTGATGGATCTGTAGTCAATGTACATTCTCAATGTTCCATCCTTCTTTGGTACTAGAAGCACCAGTACAAAACAAGGACTAAGGTTCTCTCTGACATATCCTACATCCAACAGCTCTTGAACTTTACTTTGAATCTCTTTTGTCTCTTCCGGGTTGGTGCGATATGCAGGGAGGTTCGGTAGTGATGCTCCAGGTATGAGGTCAATTTGATGCTCAATACCTCAAATTGGTGGCAAACCAGGTGGCACCTCTCCAGGATACACATCTTCAAATTCTTGCAACAAAGACTCAAAAACATGTGGCAAAGGAGATGTTAATTCATTATTGTTCAAAATAACCTCTTTGTATATAATTAATAAGATATTTTTCTGAGAAATCAAAGCTTCCTTAACCTCACTCTTTTTTTCCAACATCACACTTTTCTCTCCTCTCAAATCTTTTTCCCCTCTGGATTTTTCTTTTCTCTCCATTTCTTTTCTTCTCTCATTTTCAATTTCCCCCTCATTCTCTCCTTTTTAATTTTCTCTATTTTTTTTCCTCATCACTATTTTTTTCACTAAAAATGTGATCTTTCCAAATTTTATTAGGGTACATGGGGTTGAGGGTTATAGGTTCCCCTCCGAGTACAAAAGAGTGACGATTCAAGAAACTGTCGTGAGTAACACACTGATCGTATTGCCATGGTCATCCCAACAACAAATGGAAAGCCTTCATAGGAACAACATCACATAAAACCTAATATATATACTTACCAATGATGAACAATACCTTCATTTTCTTGGTGACCTTCATCTCACTACAATCATTTAACCACTAAAGCCGATATAGATTTTGATGCCGGAAAGTTGGGATCCCCAACTTCTCCACCAACTCGGTGCTCTCCACATTGCTACAAATTCCCCCATAAATAATAACTCTACATACCTTTATATTTATCTTTAATAATATATATAAAACGTTCTCATGCTTATCCTTCTCTCCAACAGACACTTGTGCACTTAAAACTCTCATAGTGACAAGAATCTCACCATCTTCTGCAAATTTTCATTTATTAATTTCTAGATGTTCTTCATATTCCTCTTTCGAGTTCTGTCCATCGATATCTAATTCTCCATACTTGTTGATGGTCATGGTGCACCGTTTTGGGAACTCACTAGAAATATGACCCCTACCTTGACATTTTTAATAACAAATATCCTGATTCTTCATTCAGTTGGCCTCAAAAGTCGGTTTTTTAGGAGGAAGAATTACCTTGTCACTTTTGCAATCAATCACCTATTTTGCCTTTGATGGTTCTCCAATATCCTTCCTTGGATTTCTCCATGGTGTGAAATGGGTAGTGGGTTTACTCATGTTTCACCTCCTTTTGGTTTGTTTCTCTATCTTGGTGGCTTGAAGGATCATATCTTGTATCTCTATATAATGGTACATCTCCACTTGATCGAAAATCTCCCGATTAACCCCATGTAAAAACCATGCCATGGTTACCTTTGGATCATCCTCCATGTTTATTCGAATCATGGAAATTTACATTTCTTTTTAGTAACATTTTACACTCTTACTCCCTTGGGTGAGTCCTTGAAGCTCGTTGTGGAGATCTCTCTGGTAGTGTGGGGGAACAAACTTCTTTTGAATGGAAAACTTCATGTTTTCACAAGTTTGGATATGACGTCCTCCATATCAGGCTCTCTCCTTTTGAACATGATCCCACTATATTAATTCATAATAAATAAATTATAGGGCTGTAAGTTTTACCTTTTTCTCCTTATAATATGTATGACATGAAAACACCTTCTCAATTCGCATCTCCCACTTGATGTATGCTTCCAGATTGCTTTTCCCTTGAAAAGAAGGGACCTTCACCTTGAACCCGCCAAGAAGGTCATCATCATGTGGTCTCCTTTGGACTCCTCTAGGTTTTTGGTACAACCTTCTCCTTTGTGGGACATCCTAAAAATCAGCATCAAGGTTTTTTATATCCTCGTCCATGATGTTGGGGCGACATGGTGTCGAAGCTCACTGCGGGTTATCATGGATCATCCCCGAGCATGGTTGATTATCAAGGTTATCAATCCTCTCATGTATCACCTCCAACTTCAGATCAAGAAGCCTCTCGAAATAGCTCACCAAAGATTGCATTTGGAGTGGTGTAGCTTCGGGTGCAGGGGATTTACTTTGGCTTCCTTTATCGCTAGCATGAGCGATTCTCTTTCCACGATCTTCAACCATGATAATTTACATGAACACAAACACACACGAAGACACACACACATGCAAGGATACATACTCACACACACGAGATGTAGACACACATATACATACAAGATACACACACACACACACAAGGATACACACTTATACACACGCACACACAAGATGTACACACTCACACTCACACACACAAGATTTACACACTCACACACACACACACAAGGATACACACTCACACACACAAGATGTACTCTCTCACACACACAAGGATAGACACTCAAGAATGTTTTTTTCTTATTTATCTCTACTCTCAAAACTCAATTTAAATCCCAATCTCTTGTGAAATATAATACCTTGTTTAGGGTGATCACGTTCCACCAATCCTTCCCCAATCAAGATTCTATTGGGGGATGGTTTAACAAAACCCGATTGAGTGGTAAAGGGTTTAAAAATGGTAAAGGTTGAAAGGAGGGTATAAAATATGGGTAAAAAGGTTAAAAAAGGGGTAGAAGGGTGGTATGTGGGGTTTTCCAGATTTTTCAAGTTAAAAAAAATTAATAACAATATGAGCCAAATATGATATGGTGGTGTGGAAAAAATTATGGAAAAAGTGATGTATGGAAAAGGAAAGTACTAATAATGTAAAGCACAAGGAAGAAGTAATTGTATCTGCTTTTTTTCTTTTAATTTTTTTCTTCATCAAATCTCCCCCAAAAGTGTTGTTCTTGGAGTTTTAAAGAACAAGATAATGAATGGAGAGTAATAATTTTTTTGAAAACTCTCAAATAAAGGATGTGATTAATTTGAAAAGACACAAAATGATGAGTTGATAGATTTTTTTCTTTTTTAGATACAAATCACATATATAGAATTAAAGGAAAAACTAAGATGGATGAATAATTGACTCAATGTAAAAATGTTTCAATTTAGAACAACAAAGGCCAATTCTGATGGTTTTCAAAGAAAAAGTATTTTTTTTGAATGGGTGGATAATAAGGAATGATGAGAAGGGTCATGAAAAAAAGTAAAGTAAATTAAGGGATATATTCCTACTATGTCAATCGAAGCTTTGAAACCAACTATTGTGAGACGCATGGGGTGGCCCGATCTTCACGACGTAAGGAGATAGATGAAGGATGCAGTTTGGGGAAAAGTGGAGGATGATGGTTATGGATAGTGGATGCAAGTATGCAATCAACGCTATAAGCAGAACAACCTACTACTTAGACAACACACTCAAGAGAGGGATGTGATATCCAATCCACACAACAACGCACTTGGGTAGAGGCTCAAAATTTGGGGATTTCTGATCTTTGATCACTAATCAAACTTTTATATTGGCAAGGCAATAATGCACAAGAGAAAGGGGAAAAACTAGATTAATTCTCACAAAATGGAGAGAAACAAATCTTAAGCTCTCAATAAAATATTCAATTCCATATAAGTGCCATGGGGTGGCTATTTATATCCAAGGGGGTGGTACTATAGTCAAGGGTATAATACCATAACGTCATAAATCCTTATCTACATGGTTCTCTTAAATTCTAAAAGATAATAGTCTATGAAATATTTTTGGAAAATTAGCACACAACTTTCCAACTATAGCCCACCAGATTTGATTTTGAGTGCATAGCCCAGGGAATTTGACTTTGGTGTCCAAAGATGTCATTTCTAGTATCCTCCATGCGGGAAAGGCATTCAAATTCGTGTAACCATGTGGGACAAGATTTAAAAATCATTTTTGGTCTTGAATAAGTGAGATAATAGGCCCATTTTCTCCATCCATTCTAGGAAAGATCCATTGGGACTTTACTGAAGCAAGATGGGTTCCCATTGATGAATTCAACCACTTTAATCTTCCATGCATCATCAGGCCTTGCAAATAAAACTCCTAATCCCATGCAATTAACTTGGTGCCTTTAAAAGGGTTATCATCATAATGCATTATCCCCCAAAAAATCTAAACCCTGAACCAAAAAACCCTGAACCAAAAAACCCTAAACCCTCAGCGTCAAAAAATCCTATACCCTCAGCCAAAAAATCCCTAAACCCTCATCCCAAAAAAACCTAAACACTCAGCCCAAAATACCTAAACCCTCAAACCTAAAAATAACTAATCACTCATCCCCCAAAAATGTAAACCTTCATCTTAGAAAAAACCCTGAACCCTAAAAAACGCTAAAACCTCAGCCCCAAAAAACCCCAAACCCAAAGCCATGAAAACCCTAAACTCCCAGCCCCTAAAAACACGAAACCCTCATCCCCAAGAAAACCTAAAACTTCATCCTAAAAAATCCCTACACCCAAAACCCAAAAAACACTAAACCCTTATCCCTAAAAAACCCTTAACCTTCACCCCCCAAAAAACCTAAATCGTCAGCTCCCAAAAAAGGTAAATCACCAGAAAAAAACACAAATAAATGCACAGTCAGCTCTACCTAGGTATATTCCCATACATATACCAATGTCATCTAGATATACTCATCTCATCCACTAAGAAACATAATGCCCTAGCCTTATAGCCAGTATCAAGATCCTCACCAAAGATTTGAAAGGCGACACACAAACCAGGAGGACACACTCCCCGAGCTTAGCCATCACTGATGGATCCCATCTGAGAGATACACTCCATTAAGAAGAACTATACTATTCTAATTGGTACATATGAGAGAACGTTCTCCATCAAAAACATTCTACTAGGTCCAGCTCCAGTGCCTAGCACCGGAGGTTTAGTCATCGTCGTCTTGCGCCCAATGCAAGACTAAGGAAACCGAAGTATAGAGGCCCACCCTCACTGTACACTAAAGAGGGATCCATGCTCCTAAACATCTCCTAAAACCATTACCGCTCCTATAGGGATTTACCCACACCTTAGTACGACAATGGAGCACTAGATCCTATCTAGGCATCATTCTGAAAAAGTGGATGGGCCCACTCCACGCTATGTGTCCGACAGTCGAGTGAGATCCAACTCCAAACAAGGACCCACACCCTACCCGGTAGGGGACTAATACTCGGTGATTATAGGACCCACACATTGGTATGATAGAGGAGTACTGACTCTGTCAGTTCATGTGTGGAGGACCCACACCCTGGTCTGATAGGGGTGTACAGAATCCTATCATAGAGGACCCGCACCCTACCCGGTAGGGGAGTACCGAATCTATGTACATTATATTTATAGAGTACACACACCCTGGTATGATAGGGGAGTACCAAATCCTATCATAGAGGACCCACACCCTACCTGGTAGGGGAGTAGCGACTCTATGTATGTTAGATTTATGGAGGACTCATGCCCTGGTACGACAAGGGAGTACCGAATCCTATCATAGAGGACCAGCACCCTACCTGGTAGGGAGTACCAACTCTATGTGTGTCAGATGTGGAGGAACCACACCCTTAGTCCTATAGAAGATTATTGACTCCATGGATAGAGGACCCACTACCTGGTCCCACTGGGGAGTACTTACTCAACCTTCACGAACATCTTTGGGAACTCACACCCTAGTCCTTCAAGGGAGTAACACCCCCTGAGGAAGCTACCCAAAGTAAATAAACCTACACCCATGACGTGGGGAGTCACGTCCCTACCTAATAAGTAGGATAAGGAATACACTAATCGTCCTTCAACTTCCTCAAAAACTAACTTAATAATTTTCAAAAAGACCATCTCATCGCAAGGGTCTCAATGCCATATACAGCTTGCCAATTGGATTCTCTATTTTAAAGTTACGGGAATTTTAGCGAAATGAGGGTCTGTTGGTTCCAGGTCCAGTACGACCCAGTTGGAATGACCTAAACCAGCCCTCTTGGCTGGTCATGGCCCACCAGCACAATCCCAGCCCGTATCGGAGTGGGCCGATTCCTCCTGCCCGGACGTGGCTCTGTCGCGTCCGTCCAACACCACGTGGCGCTAGGGTGGCGCCACATCCCATCCAGCTGGTCCACATGAGCAGAACAAAATTACCACACATGGACCGACCACATGCATCCAGTCATGCAACAAAGTCGCATCCCACATCCTCATGACAGATATCGCGGGTTCTCCCGATCGTCGTCGTCGGTACTCCAATAATCTATTCTGCAGACCACTGAATGCACTCTGGTGGTCTGTTCTTTGAATCAGAAGAAGCCCTGTGATTCTCATGTTATGAACTTCACCATCAAGGGTTCAAAACTCCACTACAATCACTTCCACCAGAAAGAACTTGATTGCCGGTATCTCGCATGCCACTTCGATCCACTCACTATCGTCGTTGTCGCACCACCTTTATGCTATGTCCATCTACAATCCGCGATATCAAATTGCTACACCGCAAGGTGTACGTGTGATGATTGTTCATTAATATCCCCATGGTGAATGAAGAAAATGATGGGATAAATAGGGAAGTACCACAAGATAACAACCCAAGGAACGATCTTCGGTTGTTGTTCATTGCGGCCTTGATTCGCTCCCATTGGAAGGATCAAGAACGAAATCAAAATCCCACCATAAGAACGATCAATCCGTAGGTCAACCTCTTCATGGGTTGATTTGAGTTTATTATTTAAAACAAAGAACATGGGAAGATATAACTCAAATAACAACCCCTACCTGGAATTTGGATTGTTTGATGATGTAGATTGAAGTTGTTTCACCACGTTGATCCTCATTCCACTAGCGTTCGTCGATCGTCAGACTGTCAACGTCTGGTTTGATCCTGTTCATTGATCTCACTGTCATTATTCATCCACCAAAGAATTCCTTCAAGGCATCAAAGAAAAACTTAAGTGTCCTTCCGCCCGGCCTTGGATCCTTGCTAATCAATTAAGCGGCGAATTGTGATTCAGTGTTTTCTGTTACACTATGTTACAAAGTTGTTATGCTGTTTCATTTATGTAACAGTGTTTCGGTTTAATTATTTTACGTTCCATTTTACTGAAACACTTTTAAAAGTTCAAAAAAACATCCACTTTATTTTATTTTAACTTTTTCTTAAAAATTCATAAAATTAACTTTTCCAGTCGACCCGCGTTGGTCAATGTTATATCTTTTCTAAGAGAATCCTAGTGTTTTGAGTTCAACGGTGCCCTCAGATCTTTGATTAGGGCACCACTTCAAAATATAGAAAAACATTCTCACTTGATTATTTAGAAAACTTTAAAAAAGTTTCAAAATCCATTCTTGTCACTCTAGGCCTTAGAATTACGTACTGTCTCAGAGCCTAGCTTCGAAATACTCCCATTTAATTTTAAAACGAAATTCCATGGAATTACAGACCATTACATTCTCCCCAATTTAAGACTTTTTGTCCTCGAAAATTAAAAGCCTACACTCAAGGGAAGAAAACTAAGCTCTTAAATGAACTCCCCTGCCAGCGAGCTCACCAAGGGTCCCTTCACTTCTTACAAGAACAAACCTTGAGGAATCACCGAGATCGAATACTCTCATGTCCAGCTTATAATAGGTCAACATCGTGCAAAAAATATCACATGTTTCTTTAGCTGCGATAAGTGGGTAAGCACAAAGTATTATGATCTATCTGCAATCATGGGGTCTAGCAGCTCACCTCCATGCTAACCTGATGTAGATATAGACAGAACCCCACAGTTCACATCCACCCTTGGATGAACTGTGCTAAAGCATCCACAAGCATTACACATTTAGTGTTGACGCTAAACAGGCGGGGGTATTTATGAGTGAAATAGGGCTGCCCAAGGGTGAACGTTGGGTCTCACTAGGCCCTCTGTCTACAACCTTCTACGACCACATCATTTTCCGAAACAAAAACAATATCATAGCCACTAATGGTATCTCAGCTAAGTATGGATGGTAATTCACTAACTCATAATAAAGAAAAATTATAGGATCTAGCTCTACCACCACGAAATGGTTCAAAGAAAAATAAGTCAAGAAAAAAACTCCACGGGCAAGGCTAGGATATGCTCTAACGCTTTATCACAAAACCTCACACAGAACATGAAAGTCCACAGAATTTGCCCATCATACCTCAACACTAGGTCCCACAAACCCCTCCCTCACCAAGACTGTTGTTAGATTTCACCTTGTGCTACCTTAGTTCTCTTTTACCGTAAAGGAAAACCATTTTTACCATCTTAAACGCATTGCATCATTTGCCTAATATAGTCAAACCGGGTATGAATGGTAGTAGTACATACCCAGAATGACATCGTAAGGACTCTATGCCACAACTAAGAGATCCCAACTGCAACTCTTGCCTCCAAGAGTAAGGTCACGCTACTAGCTCTAGTGTGTGATCTATAGGTCTCCTCTAGTAGGAGTCTCTAAGAGTGGGGATCAGGTCCATGGTCCAAAAAAAAAACTCTAAGTCTTAAATAGAACTTGCAAAAAAAGGAGAACAACTAGCACATGTGTCTATTTAAAATCATCCAAAATAAAAGACACAGATCATAATCCCTCATCCCTAAAAATCCCTAAAAACTCAGCCATAAAAAAACCTAAGACCTCAGCCCCTAAAATCCTAAACTGTCAGCCACAAAAACTCTAAACCTTCGCCCCAATAAAACATAATCCCTCAAGTCCAAAAACCACTAAACCCTCATCCCCAAAAAAACAAAAACCCTCATCTTAAAAATACCCTAAACCCTTAGCCACCCAAAAACCTAATGCCTCATCCCCCAAAAAATCTAAACCCTCAACCCCCAAAACTCTAAACCCTCAGCCACAAAAAATACTTTACCCTCATCGCCAAATTGCTAAACCTTCATCCCTAAAAAAACCTAAACACTCAGCCCAAAATACCTAAACCCTCAGACCTAAAAATACCTAATCCCTAATCCCCCAAGACCATAAATATTCATCCCAGAAAAAATCCTAAACCCCAAAAAACCATAAACCCTCATCCCCAAAAAATCCTAAACCATCGACCCCAAAAACGCTAAAACCTCAGCCCAAAAAGAACCCAAAAACCAAAGCCCCAAAAATCATAAACTCCCAGACCCTAAAAACATGAAGCCCTCATCCCCAAGAAAACCTAAACCTTCACCCCCAAAAAACCCTTATCCCTCAGCTCCCAAAAAACCAATACCCTCATCCCCAAAAAACCCTATACATCCCCAAAAAACCAAAAACCCACATCCCCCAAAAAATATAAACCCTTTGTCCAAAATAATAGTAAACCTTGATCCCAAAAAACCCTAAACACTTATCCCCAATAAACCCAAAAACCTCATCACTAATATAACCATAAACCCTCACCCCAAAAATCCCTAAACCCTTATCCCCAAAACACTAAACCCTTAGGCCCAAAACTCCAAACCCTTATCTTGAGAAACCCCTAAACCCTTATCCACAAAACTCCTTAAGCCCTCGGCCCCAAAAAACCCCAAAAACATCCTATACAAAAAACTACAAACCCTCAGCTCCAAAAAACCCTAAACCCTCAATCCCAAAAAACATTAAATGTAAAGCCCTGAAAAACCTTAAACCCTCATCTTTGAAAACAAATAAACCCTTATCCCCCAAAACCCCTAAAACCTCATCCCCCAAAACACCAAAACCACAAAACCCTTATAAAAAAAGATATCGTAGACCCTCAGCCCCCAAAAAGCCTATACCATCATCCCCCCAAAACCCTAAACCCTTAGCCCCTAAAAACTCAAGACCCTCATCCCCCAAAAATGCAAAAACCTAAGCCCCAAAAAACCCTAAACCCTTAGCCCCCAAAATACCTAAACCCTAAACCCATAAAATCCTAAATCCATCATCCCCATAAAAAACCTAAACCCTAATCCTCACAACACTTGAAGCCTCATCCCTAGAAACCCATAAACCCTCACCCCCAAGAATCCCTAAACCCTCACCCCCAAAAATCCCTAAACACTCAGCCCCCAAAAAACATAAACCTTCATCCCCAAAAACCACTAAATTATCATCCCCAAAAAACACTAAACACTCAGCCACAAACTCCATAAACCTTCATTCCCAAGAAAAAATAAAACCTTATCCCAAAACCTCCTAAAATACAAGCCCAAAAAATTCCTAAAACCTCACCCCCCAAATTTTATTAACCCTCATCCTCCAAAAACCTTAGTCTCTAAAACCACAAAAACCTCAACCCCAAAAAACCCAAAATCCTAGACCCCCAGACCTAAAAACCCTAAACCCCCATTCCCCCAAAACCCTTCACCCCACAACCAAAAACCCCTAAACCCACATCCCCCCAAACACCTAAATCATTAGTTCCAAAAAACCCAGAACACTCAGCCCCTACCTTAAACCTTCATCCCCAAAAATACTAAACCCTCAACCTGAAAAATCCCAAACCCCTCAGAACCAAAAAACCCTAAACCCTTATCCCAAAAAAATATTAAACCCTCTACCCCAAAATACCCTAAACCCTTAGCACGAGAAAACCCTAAATCCTAATCCCCAAAAAACCCTAAACCCTCATCCCCTAAAAACCCAATCCCTCATCTTGAAAAAACACTAAACACTTAGCTGCAAAAAACCCCAAACCCTTAGACCCAAAAAACCCCTAAACTCTGAACCCCAAAAATCTCTAAAACCTCATCCCAAAAAACCCATAAACCCTCATCCCAAAAAAACTCTAAACCCTTAGCCCCCAAAAAACCCTGAACCCACATTTCACAAAAACCTAAACCCTTATCCCCAAAAATCCCTAAATTATCTACCCAAAAAATACATTAAACCCTCATCCCATAAAAAACTCTATAACCTAAAACACCAAAAACCCTAAACCCCCATACCCCCAAAACCCAAAACCCTCAACCCCAAAAAATAATAAACACTCATCTGCAAAAAAGCCTAAACCCTTAACCCCAAAATCCTAATCCCTCATCCTCAAAAAACCCTAAACACTATGCCCCTGAATCCCTAAACCATCAGCCCAAAAAAACCTAAAACCTCATAAAAAACCATAATCCCTTAGCACTAAGAAACCCTAAAACCTTATCCCCCCAAAAAACCTAGAACCTCAACCTAAAAAAATCCTAAACCCACAGCCGCAAAATCATCTTAACTCTCAGTCCTAATGTACCCTAAACCCTCTACCAAAAAGTCCTAAACCCTCATCCCCAAAAAACCGTAAACCCATGGCCCAAAAAAACCTAACCCTTAGCTCCAAAAAACCCTAAACCCTCATCCCCAAAAAACCCTAAGCCCTCTACCATAAAAAACCCAAAACTATATACCCTAAGAAACCCTAAAACCTCAGTCCCAAAAACCCTAAACCCTCAGTCCAAAAACACCTAAAAACTAAGCTCCAAAATCCCTAAACCTCCAGCCATAAAAAAACACTAAACTATCATCCCCAAAAAATCCTAAACCCTCATCCATAAAAATCCTAAACCCTCATCCCCCAAAACCTCTAAACCCTCATCCACAAAAAACCCTAAACCCACAACCACAAAAAAATCCTAAACCCTCAACACTAAAAACCCCACCTCTGCCCCAAAAAACCCTAAATACTCAGCCCTAGAAAACCCTAAACCCTTTTGCGTAGAAAACCATCAACACTCATCCATAAAAATTCCTAAACCCACATCCCCAAAAAACCCTAAACCCTCAGCTTCAAAAAACACTAAACACTCATCACCAAAAAACCCTAAACTCTTATCCCCAAAAAATCCCAAAACCCTTAAACCCTCATCCTAAAAACCACTTAACACTAATCCCCAAAAACCCTAAATCTTCGACCCCAAAAAACCCTCAACCATCTTCCCCAAAATCTACAGAACCCTGAACCCTAATAATAACAAAACCATCAACCCCCAAAACCCCCAAACCCTCATCCCAATCATAACCTAAACACTCAACCCCCAAAAACCCTAAACCCTCAGCACTAAAAACCCAAAAACTTCATACTCAAAAGATCCACAAATCCTCAACACTAAAAATCTGTAACCCCTAAGCCCCAAAAATCCTAAACCTTCATCCCCCAAAACCCCTAAACGCTCATACCCTCAACCCTCATCCCCAAAAAATATAAACCCTAAACCTAAAAATATATAAACCCTAAAACCCAAAAAACCATAAACACTTATCCCAAAAAATGATGAATCCTCATCCCAAAAAAAACATAAACCCTTAGTCCCTAAACTCCTAAAACCACAACCACAAAACCTTAAACCATCAGCCTCAAAAAATCCTAAACCCTCATCCCTCAAACCCCTAAATCATCATCTTAGAAAAACCCTAACACCTCATCCCTAAACTATAAATTCTCATCCCCAAAAAACATATACCCTCCTCCCCAAAAAACCATAAATCCTCATCCCCCCAAAACCATAAACCATCAGCCCCCCAAAACCCCAAACCCCCATCTCTAAAAAACCCAAAACAATCATCCCCAAAAAAAAATTAACCCACAACCCTAAAAAATCCTAAACCCTAAAAACTAGAAAAAACTCAACCCTTACCCCCCTAAAAAACCTAAACCCTAACCCCCAAAAAACCACAAACCGTCCACCCTAAATAACCCTAAACCCTAAGCCTAAAAAAACCCTCAACCTTCATCCCTAAAAAACCCTAAAACCTCATCCCCAAAAAACCCAAAAACCTCATCCCAAAAAACACTAAACCCTCATCCCTAAAAATCCCTCAACCCTCACCACGAAAAATCCTAAACCCATATCCCCCAAAACCCAAAACCCCCAGCACCAAAAAACTCTAAAACCTTAGCTACAAAAAACCTCAACCCTCATCCCCCTAAAACCATAAACCCTCATCCCCAAAATCCCTAAAATTGTAGCCTCAAAACACCATAAACACTTATCCCAAAAAACCCTAAGTCCTCAACCTAAAACCCCCCTAAACACTCAACACTAGAAAAAACCAAACCTTAAGTCATAAAAAGCTCTAAACCCACTTTCCCAAAAACCCTAAACCTTCATCCCTATAAAACTATCAACCTCAATAATAAAACCCCTAAATAATCCTAAAACTCATTAAAAACACCCTAAACCCTTAGACCCCCCCCCCCAAATCTAAACCCTTAACCGAAAAAGACCCTAAACCCTCATCCTCCCAAAAAACCCTAAACTCTCTGCCCAAAAAAACCATAAACCCTCATCCCTAAAAGACCCTAATCCTTCAACCCTATATAACTCTAAACACTTATCCCTGTGAAATCCTAAACCCTTATAACCAAAAAACCCTAAACCCTCATCCCCGAAAGTACCCTAAAACCTCAGCACCAATAAACCCTAAAACCTCATCCCAAAAAATCCCTAAACCCCCATCCCCAAAAAAACCTTATACACACAGTCCTAGAAAACCTTGAACCCTCATCCCAAAAAAACCTAGAACACTTAGGCACACTCAAAAACCCTAAACCCTCTTCTCAAAAAAACCCTAAAGACTCAGTACCAAAAAACCCTAAACCCTCATCCCCCCCCCCCAAATGGAACCATCATCCCAAAAAAACCCAGAATACTCATACCCAAAAAACTCGCAACCATCATCCCTAAAAAAACCTGAACCCTCAACCCCCTCAACCCCAATAACCCTCACCCCTAATAAACACTAAACTCTCCCCCCCCCAAAACCTAAACCCTTAGGCCCACAAAATCAATAACCCTCAGGCCCAGAAAACCCTCAACCCTTATCCCCAAAAAACCCTGAACCATTAGCCCCGAAAAAACCCAGAAACCTCAACCCAAAAAACCCTAAACACTCCACCCCAAGAAACCCAAAATCCTTAGCCCTCAGAAACGAAGAACCCTCGACCCCAAAAACCCCTCAATACATAACTCCAAAAAACCCTCAACCCATAAGCCCATAAATCCCTCAACACTCAGCCCCCAAAAACCCTAAACACTCATCCCTAAAAAACCCTAAACCCACTGCCCCAAAAAACTCTGAACTGAACCCTAAACCTATAGTCCCCAAAAACCCTAAACCCTCATACCCAAAAAATACTCACCCTCAAACTTGATAAACCCTAAGTAATCAGAACCAATAAAACACCGAACCCTCATTCCCAAAAAAATTAGAACCATCATCCCCCCAAAAACTCAAAACCCTCATCTCTAAAGACCCTAAACACTAAAAATCAAAAAATTCGGGAATAATCGGCCTAAAAAGTTGCTAATCCACAGCCCAAAAAATCCCTAAAACCTCATCCCCAAAAACACTAAACCCTCATCCCCAAAAAACCCGAAACCCTCATACCTTAAAAATTTTGATCCCTCAGACCCAAAAAACCATGATCCTTAGTTCCAAAAACCCTAAACCCATTTCCCTAAAAAAACTTTAAAACCTCAGACCCAAAAAACCCTCAACCCTTATCCCCAAAAGACCCTAAAAACTCACCCCCAAAACCCAAAACCATCATTTCCAAAAAAAACCCTAAACCCTCATCCCTAAAAACCCTAAACCCTCAGCCCTAAAAACCCCAAAACCCGCATCCCCACAAAACTCCACAACCCACATCCCAAAAAAACCCTATACGATCATCCCCCCAAAACCCTAAACCCTAATCCCCAAAAAACACCAAAACATTAGCCCCAATAAACCCCAAACAAAAATCATTAAAAAACCAAAAACCCCCTACCCCCCAAAACCCCAAACCCATAGCCCCAAAACATCAAAAACCCTCAGGCCCAAAAAACCCCTATTTCGTCAACCAAAAAAATCCTAAATACTCAGCCCCAAAAAATACAAACACTACACCCCAAAAAAAACATAAACCCTAAACCCAAAAAAACCTAAAACCTCATCACAAAAAAGACAAAACTCTCACCCAAAGAAATCCATAAAACCTCATCACCAAATACCCCTAAACCCTAAGCCGCAAAACACCTAAACCCTCAGCCCCAAAAAACATAAACCCTCAGCACTGAAAAACCATCAAACCTCAAACTCCAACCCCAATATATCCTCAAACATATACCTCATAAAACCCTAAACCCTCATCCCCAAAAACCCCTTTATCATCCAAAAAATATTGCAAACCCTCAATCCCAAAAAACTAAAAACCCTTATCCCCAAAAAACCTCAAGTCACATCCCTAAGAAAACCTAAACTCTCATCCCCAAAAATCCCAAAACACTCAGCCCAAAAAAATCCTAAACCCTCATCCACAAAAAATACTCAACCCTCATCCCAGAAAAACTCTCAACCCTTAGCCACAAAAAACCCGTCAACCCACATTCCTAAAATCCATAAACCTTCAACACCAAAAAAACCCTAAACCCTCATCCCTCAGCTCCAAATAACCCTGAACCCTGATCCCCAAAAAAATCTAACCCTCATCCCCAAAAAACACTAATCCTTCATCCCTAAAAAACCTTCAACCCCAAACCCCAAAACCCTAAACGCTCATCCACAAAAACCATAAACTCTTAGCCCCATAAAACCCTAAAACCTCATACCCAAGAAACCTAAACCCTCATCCCCCAAAACACCCAAAACCCCCAACCCCCAAAACCCTAAATTCTCAACCTAAATATCCCTAAACCCTCATCCCCAAAAAACCCTAAACCCTAAGGCCCATAAATCTTAAAACCCTCAGACCCAAAAATCCCTAAACCCTCATCCCAAAAACCCAAAAATCTCACCCTAAAATACCCTAAAACCACATCCATATAAAAGTCTAAATACTCTTCCCCAAAAAACCCCCATCCCTTAGCACCAAAAAAATCCTCAACCCACATCACCAAAAAACCCACAACCCTAAGCTCCAAAAAACCCTCAACCCTCAGCCCCAAAAAAACCTAACCCATCAACCCCAAGAAACAATCAACCCTAAAACACAAAAATACCTCAACCCACAGCACCAAAAAACCATCAACCCTTTACCCCGGGAAACCCTCAACCCTCACCCCCAGAAAACACTAAACCCTTATCCCTAAAAAACCCTAAACCCTCATCCCCCAAAAAACCCTAAACCCTATGTCCAATAAAAACTCTAAACAATTAGACATAAACAATCCTATATACTTATAACCAAAAACTCATAAACCCTCAAAACTAGAAAACCCTAAACCCCCATCCCAAAAAAACACTCAACCCTTTTCCCCCAAAAACTCTCAACCCTTAGCCCCTAAAAATCCTCAATTCTCAGACCTAAAAACACTCAACCCTCATCCCCCAAAAAACCTCAAAACATTGAACAAAAAAAACCCTCAACCATCATCCCAAAATACCTAAAACCACATCCCCAAAAAAACCTAAATCCTAATCCCCAAAAAACCCTAAACCCCTATCCCCAAAAAATCCAAAACCATCAACCTCACAAATCCCTAAACCCTTAGCATAAGAAAATCCTAAACACTCATCCCCTGAAAACCCACAACCATAAAAACAAAAAAAAAACCTCAACCCTAAGCCACAAGAATCCCTCAAACCTTCTGCATAAAAAATCTAAACCATTATACAAAAAAATATCAACAATCAGCCCCAAAAAAACACTCGACCCACAGCTTGAAATAACCCTCAACCCTCAGCCCAAAAAAACGCTAATCCCATAGCCACAAAAAACCCAAAACAAATAGCCCAAAAAAATGGTAAATCTTTAGCCTAAAAAATCCTAAGCTCTTAGACCCCGAAAACCCACAACCCCCCAACCCAAAAAACCCTCAATGGTTTGCTGCAAAAAAACCATAAAAATTCATCCTGAAAAAACCCTTAACCCTCAGCCAAAAAAAACCTTCAACCGTCAGACCAAAAAACCCTCAACCCTCAGCCCCCAAAAACCCTCAACCATCATCCCCAAAAAATCCTCAACCATTAGGACAAAAAATACTCAACCCTCATTCCCAAATAGCTCTATACCCTTATCCTTGAAAAACCCTCAACCCTCAGCCCCAAAATACCCTCAACCCTCGGCCTAAAAAATCCCCCAACATTCATCTCCAAAAAAACCTCAACCCTAAACCCCAAATAATCCTAAAACCTTAGACCCTAAAACCCAAACACAGTCATCCCCCAAATCCTTAAATCCTTAGTCTAAGAAAACCTTAAACCTCCATCCCTATAAAAACATCAACCCTCGGCCCCAAAAAACATTAAACCCTTAGCCTAAAAAAACCCTAAACAATAAACCCTCGGCCCCCAAAACCCTCAACCCTCAGCCCCAAAAAACCCTCAACCCTCATCCCTAAAGACCCCTCAATCTTCTTCCCCAAAAAAACCCTTAACCCTCATCACAAAAAAATCATGAACCCCCATCATAAAAAACCCCTCAACCATCAGCCCCCAAAAAACCTAGAACCCTCATCCCCAAAAAACCTTAAACCCTTATCCCCAAAAAATACTGAACCCTCGGCCTAAAAAAAACCCAAACCCTCAGCCCCCAAAAACCCTTAACTGTCCGCACCAAAAATCTAGGAACCCACAACCCCAAAAAACACTGGACCCTCATCCTGGAAAAACATAAACCTTAAACCCGCCTAAAAAATCCTCAATCCTCAGCCTAAAAAAACATGAACCCTCAGGCCAAAAATACCTCGAACCCTCCCCCCAAAAAACTCTAAACCCTCAGCTCAAAAAATTCCTAAACCCTTATCATCAAAAAACCACGAATCCTTATCCCCAAAAAAACCCTAAATCCTGAGACCCAAAAAACCCTCAATCCTCATCTCCAAAAACCATTTAAACCTCATACCCAAAATAATCTAAAACCCTAACCCAAAAATACACAGAACCCTTATCCCCAAAAAACCCTTAACACTCAGCCCCAAAAATCCATGATCAATCAGCCCTAAGAAACCCTAAAGCCTCAACCCCAAAAAAACCACGAACCCTCAAACCTAAGAAACCTTGATCCCTCAGACCAAAAAAACACTAAACCCTAAGCTCCAAAAAACAATTAACCAGCATCCCCCAAAAAAAAATTAACCCACAGCCCCAAAAAATATAAAACCCTCAGCCTTAAAATAACTGAACACTCAACCCAAAAAACCCTGAACCCTGAACCCAAAAAATACCTAAACCCTTAGACCCCAAAAACCCTGAACCCACATCCCCAAAAATTCCTAAACCTGTAGCCCCAAAAAATCCTAAACTCTCATCTGCAAAAAACAATGAACCCTCATCCCCAAAAAACCCTATACCCTCAACCCCCAAAAACCATGAACCCTCAGCCCTAGAAAACACTTAATGATCATGCAAAGAGAACCCAGAACCCTCAACCCCAAAATCCCAGAACACGCATCCCTAAAAAACCCTGAACCCTCAGCCCCAAAATACCCTGAACCCTCATCCCAAAAATACCCAAAACCCACAACCCTAAAAATCTCTGAACCCTTATCCCCAAAAAAAACCCTAAACCATGAACCCTCAACACCAAAAAACATTGAACCTTCAGCCTCAAAAACCTAAACCCTCATCCCACAAAACCCTAAACCCTCATCCCCAAAAAATTTCAACCCCACCCAAAAAACCCCAAATCCCCTTCCCTAAGAAACCCTAAAACCCCATCCCCACAAAACCCTAAACCCCAAGCCCATCAAAACACTAAACCCCCAACCCCACAAAACACTAAACCCCATGCCCATGAAAACACTAAACCCCCAAAACTAGAAATCTCTAAAACCGTATCCCATAAAAACATGAACCCTTAGCCCCAAAAATATCTAAACCCTCAACATCAGAAAACCCTAAAACCTTAAGCCTAGAAAACCCTAAACCCTTAGCCCCAGAAAAACCTAAACCCTAATCCCCAAAAAACCCAAAACAATCATCCTCAGTTAATCATAAACCATCGACCCTAGAAAACCATAAACCCTCAGCCCTAAAAACCCCTAAACCCTTATCTCTAGAAAACTTTAAACCCTTATCCCCAAAAGAAAATAAACCCTCATCACCAGAAAAAACATAAACCATTATCCCTAGAAAACCCTAAATGCTCATCCCTAGAAAACACTAAACCCTCATCCTTAGAAATCCCTAAACACTTATCCCCCCAAAACCCTAAACACTCAAGCCTAGAAAACCCTAAACCCTCATCCCCAGAAAACCATAAACTCTCAACCCTAGAAAACCCTAAACCCTCATTCATAGGAATCCCAAAACCACCATCCCTAAGAAATACTAAGCCCTAGTCCCTAAAAAACTCAGAACACTCATCCCCAAAAAACACTAAATCCTTATCCCCAAAAACCCTGAACCCTCAGCCCAAAAATCCATGAACCCTCAGCCCTAAAAAAATCTAAACCCCCATACCCCAAAAATATTAATGTCTCAGCTCCAAAAATCCATAAATTCTTATCCTCATAAACCCTAAAACCTTAACCCCAACAAACCTTAAACCATAAGAAATCCCTATTACTTTATCCCATGAAAACCCTAAAACCTCATCCCTAGAAAATACTAAACCCTCAGCCCCAGAAAACCCTAAAACCCCAACCCTAGAAAATCCTAAATCCCCAACCCCACAAAACTCTAAACTATCAGAACAAAAAAACCTTAAACCCCCATCCCCAAAAAACACTAAAACCTCAGACCCAAAAAAATCCTAAACCCTTAGCCCCAAAAATCCCTAAACCCTCAGCCCCAAAAAAAACCATAAACCCTCATCTGTAGAAATCTGTAAACCCTTAGCCTCAGAAATCTCTAAACCCACAACCCTACAAAACCCTAAACCTTGATCCCCATAAAACCATAAACCCTCATCCCCATAAAACCCTAAACCCTAATCCTAGAAAACCTTAAACCCTCATCCCCAAAAAATCCTAAATCCTCATCCATAGAAAACCCTAAACCCTCAACCATAGAAAATCCTCAACCCACATCCTAAAAAAACTCCCAAACCCTCATACCCAGAAAACCCTCAACCCTCATCACTATAAAACCATTAACTCTAATCACAAAAAAACCCTCAACCCTCATCAACCCCCCCCCCCCTCAACCCTCAGCCCCACAAAACCCCTCAACCCTCAGCCCTAAAAAATAGCCATCACTTATCCATAAAAAACCCTAGACCCTCAGATCCCAAAATCCCTAACCCCTCTACCCAAAAAACACAAAACCCTCATCCCAAAAAAAACGTCTACCCTAAATCCCAAAACAAATCCCCAACCCTCAGCCCCCAAAAAATCCTAAAAACTCAGCATGAAAAAATCCCTAAACCCTCATCCCTAAAAAGACCTAAACCATCATCCCCTTGAAAAAATAAACACATAAACCTAAAAACCCATCAACCCTTAGCCCAAAATTACCCACAACCATCATACCCCAAAAACCACAACCCTCAGCCCAAAAAACCATTAACCCTAAAGAGAAAAAACCCTGAACCCTTAGCCTTAAAAAACCCTCAACCCTCATCCCCCAAAAACATTCAATCCTTATCCCTAAAAACAATCAACCATCATCTCGAAAACACCCTCATAACTCTACCCTAAAATTCCCTAAATCCTCATCCCCAATAAGACTAAACCCTCATCCCAAAAAACCTTAAACCCACACCCTTAGAAACACTCAATCCCAGGCCCCAAAAAGACCTAAACCCTTGGCCGTAAAAAAACACTAAACCCTCATACCCAAAAAACCCACAACCCTCAGACCAAAAAAACCCTCAACCCTCAAAAAAAATAAACTATCAAACCCAAAGAAAACTCAACCATCAACCCTAAATAAACCTCAACCCTCAACACCAAAAAAACCCTGAAACCTCAACCCTAAAAATCTATGAATCCTTAGCCCCAAGAATCCATGAAGCCTCAACCACAAAAACCCACAAAACCTCATCCCCAAAAATCCCTAAACCCTCCGCCCTATGAAACCATGAACCTTAAGTCACAAAAAACCCTAAATCCTCAGACCCAAAAAACCCTAAACTCTCATCACCAAAAATTCTAGAACCCTTAGACCCTGAAACCACGAACCCCCAGTCCCAAAAAACACTAAACCCTTATCCTAGAAAACCATGAAACCTCAAAACCAAAACAATTTGAATGCTAAGTCCCCCCAAAAAATATAAAACCTCAAATGAAAAAAAACTAAACCCTCAGCTCCAAAAAAACCCTGAACCCTCATCCCCAAAAAACCCTGAACTCTCATCCCCCAAAACAAACTGAACCCTGAGCCCCAAAAAACCTTGAAGCATCATCCTCAAAGAAACCCTAAACCCTAAACCCCAAAAAAACCCTTAACCCCGAAAAATACTGAACCCTCATCCGCAAAAAAACCTAAACCCTTAGTCCCCAAAAACCATAAACCCTCATCCCCAAAAGTCTCTAACCCCTTATCCCCCAAAATTCCTGAACCCCCAGCCCCAAAAAACCATGAACCCTCATCCACTAAAACCCCAAAACCCTGAGCCTTAAAATTACCATAAGTCTTACTACAAGAAAACCATGAACCCTCGTCCCCCCAAAACCCTAAACGCTCAACCACAAAAAACCATGAACACTCGCCCCAAAAAAACATGAACCCTCAGTCCCAAAAACCCCAAACACTCTTCCTAAAAATCCAACACCTTCCACCCCAAGAAACTATAAACCCTCATCACCAAAAAACCCTAAACCCTAATCCCCAAATTACTTTGAACACTCAGCACCAAAACCCATGTAACCTTAGCCACAAAAACCCTAAACCCTCATATCCAAAAAAACCGAAAACCCTCAGCTGAAAATAAAAATGAACCCTCAACCCTAGATAACCCTAAACCATCTATCCTAAAAAACCCTAAATAACCATCACCAAAAAAACATGAACCCTCAACCCCTAAAAACCAAAATCATTGAACAAAAAAATCATAAACCAGATGCCCCCAAAAACCCTCAATCCCCATCCGTAGAACACCATAAACCCCCATCCCCAAAAAACCCTAAACCCCCATCCTCATAAAACCCTAAACCCATAGGCCCAAAAAATCATAAAACCCCATCCCCAGAAAACCATAGACCCTCAACCTAAGAAATCTCTAAACCATTTGCCCAAAAAATCCTTAAACCATAATCTCATGAAAAACCTATACCCTACCCTAAAAAAATCATAAACAATCAACACCAAAATAACCCTAAGTACAAGAAAACTCTATATCCTCATCCATAGAAAACACTAAATCCTCAAATCTAGAAAACTCTAAACCCTAAGCCTTAGAAAACCCTAATCCATCATCTTCAAAAAAACAATCAAGCCTAAGTCTCAAAAAACCTTAAACCCTCAGCCCAAGAAACCCCTAAACCCTCAAACCTAGAAAACCCTAAACCCTCAACCCAAGAAAACCCTAAAATATCAACCATAGAGAACTATAAACCCACATTCAAAAAAACCCTAAACCCTCACACCTAGAAAAACCTAACACCTTAGCCCTAGAAAATCATAAACCCTCAACCTCAAAAATCCCTAAACAATATTCCACAGAAAACACTAAACCCTCTTCCCTAGAAAACCATAAACCCTAATCCCCAAATAACCATAAACTATTATCCCTAGAAAACACTAAACCCATTTCCCAAAAAATCCCTAAACTCACATCTCAACAAAATCCTAAACCCTCATAACAAAAAACCATAAACCCTCTACCCTAAAAGCCCTAACCATAAGCCATAAGAAACACTAAACCCCCAGAACCAAAAAACCCAGAACTATGATCCCCAATAACCCCAAAACCATAATCCCCAAAAAAACCCTAAACCATCAGCCCCATAAAACCATAAACCCTTCTCCCCAGAAAACCCAAAATGTTCATCCACAAAAAATAATAAACCCTTATCCCCGGAAGCCCCTAAACCCCAGATTTAGGAAAAAAACCCACATCCCAAAATGAACCTAAAACCTCGGCCCTAGAAAAACCTAAACCATATTCCACAATAAGCCAAAAATGATCATACACATAAATTCCTATAAATCCGACCAAAAAACCTAGACCCTCATCCCCAAAAAACCTTAACCTCATCCCCAAAACACCCTAAACCTTTACCCCCCCAAAAAACACTAAACCCTTATCCCCCCAAAAAACCCTAAACAATTCCCTAAAAAACCCTAAACAATCATCCCCAAAAGACCCAAAACCCTTAGTCAAATAAAACCCTAAACCGTTATCCCCCAAAAATAATAAACCCTCATCCAAAGAAAACCCTGAACCCTTAGCCCCATAAAACACTAAACCTTCATCCCTAGAAATCCCTAAACCCTTATCCCTAGAAAACCATAAACCCTCAACCCAAAAAAACCATAAACCCTCATTCCTAGAAAACCATAAATTCTTAGCCTGAAAAACCCTAAACCTTAGCACCATAAAATTCAAAACCCTCAGCCCCAAAAAACACTTAACCCCCATCCTTTAAAAACCATTAACCATGAGTCACAAAAAAACCCTCAACCATTAGCCCCAAAACCCCCCCAAAATCCATAGAACCAAAAAACCCTAAACCCTCATCCCCAAAATCTGTCAACCCTCAGCCCAAAAAATCCTTAAACATCAGCCCCCAAATACACTCAACCCTCATCCCAAAATACCATCAAACCTCATACCCAAAAAAAACCCATCCCTCTGACCCAAATATCCCACAACACTCATCCCCCAAAAAACCCTAACCCTCATCCCCAATAAACCTACTACCATCATCCACAAAAAACTTCTAATCCTATGACCCAAAAACTCCTAACCCATAGACCCAAAAAACCCCAACCTATATCCCTAAAAAACCCAACCCACATCCCTCAAAAACTCCCAACACTCATACCCTAAAATCCCTCAACGTGCATCCTCAAAAAACCCTAAACCCTAAGCCCCCAAAACCCCAAAAACCACTTCCCATAACATCATAAACCCTCTACCATGAAAAATCCTACAATATCATCCCCCAAACCCCCAAACCTTAGTCCTAAAATACACACAACCTCATCCCCAACAAACCACCAACCCTTAGCCACAAAACCTCCATTTCTTAGACCCAAAAAACACCAACCCTTAGCCCTAAAAATATCACAACCCTTAGCCCCAAAAAAACCCCAACCCTCTTATCCAAAAAACCCATAACCATCAACCTAAAAAAACCCCATCCATCCATCCCAAAAAACCCCAAACCATCAGACCCAAAAAATCCTAAACCCTTAGATGCAAAAAACAGTAAACCTAAATCCCAAAAAACCCTAAACCCTAATCCCAAAAAAACACTAAACAATCATCCCAAAAAAATATAAAAACTAAGACCCAAAAAACCCTAAACCCTCATCCTCAAAAAATAATAAACCCTCAGCCCCAAAAAACCCTTATCCATCAGCTAAAAAGACCCTAAACCTTCAGCCCCAAAAAACCCTCAATCCTCAGCCCCAAAAAATTCTCAACCATCATCACTAAAAATCCTAAACCCTCATCTATAAAAAAACCTATACTGTTAGTTCCACGAAACCCTAAACCCTCATCCCTAAAGATACCTACACCCTCAACCCACAAAAACCTATACCCTTAGTCCAAAAGAACCCTATACCCTCTCATCCAAAAAAAAACCTAGACCCTTAGCACAAAAAAAGCGTCAAACCTTAGCCGCAAAAAACCCTAAGCCCTCATCCCCAAAAAAACTCTAGACCCTCATCCCCAAAAGACCCTAGACACACACCCCAGAAAAACAATAGCCACTCAACCCCAAAAAACCCAATACTCGTAGCCCAAAATCCCCTAGATCATCATCCAAAAAAAACCTATACCCTTATCCTAAAAACAATAGAACCTCAGCCCCAAAAAACCCCTAACCTACATACCCAAAAAAAACCCCAACCATAGCCCCAAAAATCCTAGACCATCAGCCTGAGAAAAAACCTAGATACTTAGTCCTAGAAAATCATAGACCATTAGCCCCAAAAAAACCTAGACACTAATCTTTAGAAAACCCTATACCCTCAACCCCAAGAAACTATAGACACTCATACACAACAAAAATCTAGACCCTCATCCACAAAAAACCCTTGGCTCATCCCCAAAAAATCCTAGACCCTTAGCCCCCTCAGCGCCCTCCCCCCAAACCCTACACCCTTAGCCCCCAAAAACCCTATAATCTTAGTCACAAAAAAACCTTTACACTCAACCACAAAAAACCCTATATCCTTTGACAAAAAAAACCCTAGACCCTAAACACAAAATATCCCAAGACCCATGGACAAAAAAAAACAAAAGACCCTCAGCCCCAAAAAATCCATAGACCCTCATCCCAAAAAAACACTAGATCATCATCCCAAAAAAACACTAGAACCTCATCCATAAAAAACATAGACCGTTAGCACCAAAAAACTATAAAACCAAAATCCAAAAAATCCCTAGATCCTTAGCTCCAAAAACCAAGCCCCACTGCCCCAAAAAACCCTATACCTTAGCCCCAAAAAATCATGAATCTTAATCTACCCCATAAACATAAACCCTCATCCCCAAACAACCATAAACCCTCAGCCCAAATAACCCATAAACCCTCTATCCAGAAATCCCTAAACCCCAAGCCCCAAAAAACCTTAGCCACAAAAAATCCTAAAATCCCATATCCCCAAAAAACCCTAAACCCCCAACCCCTAAAAAACCTATGCCATCGTCCATAAAAAACCATAACCCCTCATCCCCAAAAACCTTAATCTCTCAGGAAAAAAACCTAAACCTTCAGCCCAAAGAAACCCTAAACCCTCATCCCCAGAAATCCCTAAACCCTCTAACGTGTCACTAGAAGCTTGAAACAAGAAAGTGAATATTTAATAGTGAAATGTAGGCAAATGGCCAGGGATTAGAGTTAATTCCACCCACCAAGGTTTATCTTTGTTTAAAGACCAAGTCACCAGTAAGGGAGATGCACAACTAATTCCAAAAAAATGGAAGAGGGTAATTCAAGAAAATAGAATAAAAATCTTCAAAATTCATAGTATTCAAGTTTAACCATTATAATTGGGTGAAAATACATAACTAAGATAAAAAAAGTGATATTAATGACCCAAATCGAACTACAAGGCATCAGGGAACTCAAAATTCACATAAAATCACAAAACCCACTTTCTCATGCTGATCAATGACCCCACTAACTAAAGTAGAAATATTACTTCTTAATGATGGTTTTCAACATGTTATCTATCCTCTGTATTTTTATGATATGAATTTAATTCCTTTTCTATGTGGATATGTCATTTTGGGAACCCAATACATGTGTTGTGTCCCACCATTGTGTTGGTTTCCAAAAAGTGCAGGCTGGTCCAATTTGAATAATAATTGGGCATAAAATTCTTATGAAACCTTAATTTATTCTCCTTAGGTTTAATCTAGTCCATATAATCTCCTCCAAGATGGAGAGGGTTGTCCCACAAATACATGGAATTGTCTTCTTCAATTTATGGAGATAAATTCCCAATTTTGAATGTTGCAAAAATGCCCCCAAAATCATTGAGTAAATCAATCTTGTAGGCATCCATTCTCACTCATTCAAGTACCTTGAATGGAAATTTATCTCATGGTTCCATCTTACTCTTCCAGTTGGATGGAAATCCCTCTATTCAAGGTTGATTCCACACTTTGTATCTAGGTTGGAAATTGACTTCTTTCGACGCTTATTATCTCTCCTCTTATATACTTCATTAGACTAATATATTGGAGATCAAATAGATTTATGAATCATCATTATCTACTTTTCTTTATTCTACAAATCAATATTCACATAAAAATAAAAGAGGAAAATAACACAATTCTATGGGAGTGATTGGATTAATTCCATAAACCACTTCAAATAGAGAATTTACAGTGGAAGAAATTGGAGATATTTTGTATGAAAATTAATATTGTGGAAGTTGTAAATACCAATCTATCATATTATTGTTCACTAATGTTCTATGATTTTTTTCACAAAGTACAATTTATAACATCCATTTTTTCATAAGTTTGGGGGTGATGGGAAGTGGTGAAAAGAAGCTTCATACCAAATTTACACCATAATGTCCTATAAAGGCTATGAAATTTAGTGTCTTTATCTTAAAAATGTTGTGAGGAATTCCATGAAGGTGAAAAATATATTTGAAAAACTCTCATTGAGTCCTTAGTAAATCCATTGTGAAATCCATGTTGATATCTTCCCATGATAGCTCCAAAATTAGTAATTGAGTGTATAAACCAATTATGAAAGTACTATTTTCTCTTTAACATGTCCCACAACTCTAAAGAATATATTGGAAATATGACTGCATCTTTGGCCAGTAGAAATTCTCCTTTACTATCACTATGTTTTTTGGATACAGAAATGACCATCAAGTCCTCCTTCATGAGTCTCCCGGATGAGGAAGTCCATGTAATTACCCTTTGGAAGACCCAACATGTTTTTCTTAAAGAGAATTCCATCATGAATAGAATAATCCTCAAAAAATATATTTTGAAATCAGATTAAAATTGAATTTAACTCCATATCATATAGATAATCCTCTTTCATATGCTAAAGTCTAATAATTTGATCATTTAGAATGGTAAGTAATGTATACCTTTGAGATAAATAATCTATCACTAGGTTTTATTTTCCATTATTGTATTTTCATACAAATGAGACTGAATGAAAGAATTCCACCTACTTTTCAAGGCTTGAACCCAACGTGTATTGACTAAGGATAAATCTCAATGCCTAATGGTCAGAATGAAGAACAAACTATTTTGGTCTCAAATAATGAGACCAATGATCTAGGACCCTCACAATAACATAAAATTCAATGTAATAGGTACTGTAATTCATCATTGAATCATTCAAATTTTCACTAAAATATGCAATGGGATGATTTATTTTGATGAAAATAGCACTGATACCAACTCCACTTGCATCACACCCCACTTTAATGAATCGATCAAAATCAGGTAATTTAAAAACTAGAGCTCCACATAATATTTTCTTAATGATTTGAAATGATTCATTTGATACCATTGACCACTCAAATTTACCATTTTTCAATCACTCGTCGATTGGTGCCATTATAGTGATAAAATTAGATAGTGGTATCCAAGAATTGATTGCTTCCAGTTATGATTGAGCCACAATGATATCTTCTTTGGATACCACATATCCCAAAAACACCACTTGAATTGAAAATAACTCAAACTATTCTATCTTACCGTATAGCTTTTGTTCCTAAAGACTTCCAAATACCTACTAAAGATGATTTATATGTCTCTCCACATCCTTGATTAAAATCATAATATCATATAGATAAAAAACAAAAAAAATTATAAATAAATGATTTTATAACATCATTCATGATTGAAAAGAATGTACTAGAAACATTTGAGAGGATGAATGGAATGGATAACCACTAAAAAATCCACCTTAGGTTTTGAATGTCATTTTCCACTAATCACCATCCTTTATTAGAATCTTGTGGTATCCACTCTGAAGATCAACCTTCAAAAATATTGATGACCCATGTAATTGATTGAGCATATCATTGAGTCGCGGAATAGGATACCAGTATTTGATGGTAATATTGTTTATATATTTACTATCAATACAAATGTGATACATTCCATCTTTATTCAACACTAATAATGATGGAACAAAACATTGGCTCAAACATTGACTTATAAAGCCTAAATCATTCAATTCATCCACTTGCTTCCACAACTCCTTTGATTTCTCATGATTATTCCTATATGCGTCTTTTTTTAGGAAATTGTGCTCCTAGTAAAAGATCTATCTAGTATTCAATTCCTATAAATGGTGGTAATCAACCTGGAATAACATTAGGAAAAACATCCTGATATTCCTCAATTAATGAATAAGCAAACAGGTGATGAGGAATCTTCTCCTCATGATAAGAATTCTCCATCATAATTAAAGAAAAAATAGGCTTTGGTTTATGGATTTATTTCTCTACATTATCTTTATTGATAAGGAGGATAACTTTGGGCACTTTTGGAAAAAAAATTCATAAATAATCTTTGATGGATTTAAAGGAGAAAGTGTAATATTCTTTTCCCCAAATCAGAAAGAATATGTGTTCTTCCTCCCATTATATTTCACTTTTATTTCAAACATTCACGGACTTAACAAAAATAAGTGATAATAATCCATAGGAATAAGATCTCTCAATACCTCATTAACATAGTTATTACCGATGGAAAATGAAATCAGAACCTATTTTTCGACTTGATGTGTTCTCTCATTGTTTAGACACTGTAGTTTGTATGACCGAGGAAGATTCTGAGTTGGAAGCTTCAATTTCTCCAATAGTGTTGTTAAAGAAACATTTTAAAAACTCACAATATCAATAATGACCATGCATAATTTATTATTTATGGTGTAAAAAGTTTGGAAAAAGTTTTCACATTAATCTTATTTAGGTAATATTTGAGATTGCATAACTCTTCGTGGCATAAACATGTTACCCACATTAGCTTCTTACACAACATGATCTTCATTTTTAGATTCCTCACCACCATGTTCATCTTCCACCGATTTCAATTTCAATATCCTCAATCTTTATTATAATAATAATTTTATTTCTATAAAAATTTACCTAAAAATGACCATATCCATGAAATTTTAAGAACTTTAGAAACCCACATTCAAAGGAGTTGGATTTTCCTTTTGGTTGTTCCATAGCCTTCTCTTTCCCTTTATCCAGCATCTTATTCTTTCCAAATTCCTTATCACCAATTTGAACAACAATTGGGCATGAAATTCTTGTCAATCCCAAATTTATTCTCCCTGGGTTGAATCTAGTCCATATCACCTTATCCCCAAAAAACCTAAACCCTCAATCCCATAAAACCCTAAACCCTCATCCCCAAAAAAACCTAAATCCTCAGCCAAAAAATCGTAAATAGTCATGCCCAAAAAACCCAAAAACCCCAACCCCAAAAAACCATAAAACCTCACCCCAAAATACATGAAACCCTTATCCCCAAAAAACCCTAAACCCTCAGCCCCAAAAGCCCCAAACATTCAGCCCCAAAAAACCCTAAACATTCTTCACTCAAAAACCATATCCCCTCATCCCTAAAAAACTCCAAAACCCCCATCCCACAAACCACTAAACCATCATCCCCAAACCCAAAAAACCTTATCCCCCCCAAAAAAACCCTCATACCTAAAAAACACTAAACCCTCATCCCCAAAAAAACCTAAACACCAAGACCCTAAAAACCCTAAACCATCTGCCCTAAAAACTCTAAATCATCATCCCCCCAAAACCCAAACCCTCCACCCAAAAAACCTTAAACCCTCACAGCCAAAAATCCCTATAACCTCAATAATAAAAAACCCCAAACCCTTAGCCTAAAATTCCCCAAAACCATAATCCACAAAAAACCCATAAACCCTTGGCAACAAAACCCAAAAATCCTCAGCCCAAAAAACTCTAAACCCTTATCCCCCCAAAAAGATAAACCCTGAGCCCCAAAAAAACCCAAATCCCTCAGCCTCAAAAAACCCCTAAACCCTCAGCCAAAAAAACCCCAAAACCTCATCCCTAAAAAATAGTAAACCCACAACCCCAAAAAATACTAAACCCGTTGACAAAGAAAACCTTAAACCCTCCTTCATCAAAAACCCAAAACCCTCAATCCTAGAAAACCCTAAACCCACTAGCCCAAAAAACCCTAAACCCCCAACCCCTGAAAACCCTAAACCCTTATCCCAAGAGAATGAAAAACCTTAATCCCTAGAATACCTTAAACCCTTAGCACTAGAAAACCCTAACCAATCATCCCCAAAAAAACATAAACCATCAGCCCCACATATCCCTAAACCCCTATCCCCATAATAACCTAAAACCTCATCCCTAGAAAAACCTAAAGCCTCTTTATTAGAATACCCTAAATTATCTACCGCATAAATCGTAATCCCCATTCCCTAAAAAAACCTAAACTCGCATCCCTAAGAATCCCTAAACCCCCATCATCAAAAAAAACATAAAACATAATCTATAGAAAACCTTAAACCCACTTCCCTAGAAAACTATTAGTTACAGAAAACCCTAAAATCTCATCCAAAAAACCACTGAACCTAAAAAACACTAAAACCTCATCTCCAAAAAACCTTAAAATATTATCCCTAGAAATCCCAAAACCCTCAGTCACAGAACACCTTAAACCCTTAGACCAAGAAAACCCTATACCCTCATCCACAGAAAACCCTAAACCCTCATCCCGAGAAAACTCTAAACCCTCAGCCTCTGAAAACCATAAACCCTCATCCCCAGAAAACCCTAAACCCGCATCCATAGAAAACCCTAAACCCTCATCCCAACAAAAAACCTGAACTCTCAGCCCTAAAAATCTCTAAACCCTCATCACAAAAACCCTAAATTCTCAACTAAAAAAACCCTCCAAACCTCACCCTCAAAAACCCTAAACACCCACCCCCCAAAAAACCTCAACCCTCAGCCCCAAAAAAATCTAAACCCTTATCCCTAAAAAAACCCTCAATCCTCAGCTACAGAATCCCCTAAACCCTCAGCCCCAATAAACCCTCAACCCTCAACCCTCAACCCCAAAATACCTTAAACCCCCAGCCATAAAAAACCATAAACTCTCTTCCCAAAAAACCCATAAACCCTAAAACAACCCTAACCCATAGCCCCTAAAAACTCTAGACCCCCACCACCAAAAAAACCTTAAACCATAAACCCAAAAAAATCATCAACCCTTATCCCCAAAAAACCTTCAACCCTAGGCCTCCAAAACATAGAACCCTTAGCCACAAAAAACCCTCAACCCTATACACCAAAAAACCCTAAAACTTTATCCCCAACAAAACCCTCAACCATCAACCCCAAAAAAAACACTCAACCCTCTGAACCAAAAAACACTCAACCTTTAACCCAAAAAAACCGTCAACCCTCATCCCCCAAACCCTAAAACCCTATCACCAAAATACCTAAACCCTCATCCATAAAAAAACCCTAAAACCTTAGCCCCGGAAAATCATATATCATCAACACCAAAAAACCCAAGACACTCAACTACAAAACACCCTACATCCTTAGCACTAAAAACCCTAAAACCTTAGCACCAAAAAACACTAAACCCTCATCCTGAAAATACCCTAAACCCTCAGCCCCAAAAAACACTAAACACTCTTCCCAAAAAATCCCTAAAACCTCATCCCACCAAACCCTAAAAACTCAGCCCCCCAAAAAAGTAAATTCACTGCCCCAAAAAACTGTCAACCCTCATTCTTAAAAACCCCTAAACCCTCAGTTGTAAAAAACCCTATTGTAAAAAACCCTAAAACCTCATCCCAAAAAAACACTAAATACTCAGCCACCAAAAACCCTAAACCCTCAGCCTCAATAAACCCACAAACCTCTACACAAAAAAACCCAAAACCCTCAACCCTAAAGAACCCTAAACCATAAACCCCCAGAAAACCCCTAAACCCTCGTGCCCTAAATACCCTACACACTCAACTCTAAAAAACCATAAACCACTCTCCCCATAAAAATCCTAAACGCTCAACCCCAAAAAACCCTAGACCCCTCATCCCAAAAAACCCTAAACCCACATCCACAAAAAACATAAACTAATAGCCAAAGGAACCCTAAACACTCATCCCTAAAATAACCTAAAAAGTTATCCCAAAAAAACCCTAAACCCTAAAACCCCAAAAAACCAAAACACTCAGGTCCAAAACCCTAAACCCTTATCCCCAAATAACTATAAACCCTTGACCCCAAAAAACCATAAAACACTCAACCCCAATAAACCCCAAACCCTCATCCCCAAAAACCCTAAACCATCAGCCCCCCCAAAAACCTAAACCTTGATCCCCAAAAAACGCAAAACCCTCAGTCCAAAAAAACCTAAAGTATCAGCCCTAAAAAACCCTAAACCCTGAGCCACAAAAAATCCTAAACCCTTAGCCCCCCAAAACCTTAAACCATCAGCCAAAAAACCCTAAACCCTTATCTCCAAAGAATCAAAACCCTCAGTCCAGAAAAACATTAAACCCTTAGCCCCTTAAATCCCTAAAACCTCGACCCAAAAAAACCATACAACCTTGTCCCCCCAAAACCCTAAACCATGATACCCAAAAAAAACCCTAATGCATCAGGCCTAAAAAAACCCTAAACCCTTAGCCTCTAAAAAACACTAAACCCCTGTCCCAAAATAACTCTAAACACTGAGACCCAAAAAACCCTAAACCCAATGCTGAAAAAACACATAAACCCTCAGCCCTAGGAAACTATAAACCATGAGTCCCAAAGAACCCAAAACCCTCAAATACAAAAACCCTAAACCCTCAGCCCTAAAAAATCTTATCCCTAAGACCCAAAAACCACCCAAATCCATAACCCCAAAAAAAATTAAACCCTCAACCCCAAACAACACTAAACCATCAACCCCAAGAAATCCAAAAAAAGCATATTCCTAAAAAACCCAAAACCTTGGTCCAAAAAATCAAAAAACCCTAGTATCAAAAAAATACAAACTATCAAACCTAGAAAACACTAAACCCTCAACATAAAAAACCCCATAAAACCTCAGCCTCAAAAAACCCAAAAACCTCATCCCTAAAGAACCCTAAACCCTAAACCCCAAAAAATCATAACCCTCAGCCCCAAAAAACCCTAAACCCCCTGCCCCAAAAAACCATAAAACCTCATCCCTATATAATGATAAACCCTCAAACAAAAAAACCCCACACCCATAGCCCTAAAAATCTAAAACCCATATCCCTAGAAAACCCTAACCCCTTATCCCCACAAAAACCCAAAACACTCATCCCAAAAAAACCCCAAAACCACAGCCCCAAACAAACCCAGTGCCTCAACAACAAAAAAAATTAAACCCTTAGTCCCAAAATCCCCCAAAACCTTATCCCAAAAAACCCCAAACCCTCAACCCCAAGAAACCCCAACCCCTCAGCACTAAAAAACCCAAAACACCCAGTCCAAAAAAACCCTAAGCTCTTAGCTACAAAACGCTAAACCCTCCACACCAAGAAACACAAAACCCAGAGCCCAAAACCCTCATTCCAAAAACTCAAAACGTTAAGCCTTGGAAAACTAGAAACTTCAGCACAAAAAAAACCTAAACTATCATAAAAAATCCCTAAATCTAGTACCTCAAAAACACTAAACCGACTATCCCAAAAAAACCCAAACCATCAATCACAAAAAAACACCAAAATCTCAGACCAAAAAAACACTTAACCCTAAAACCCACCAAAAACACAAACCCCCATCCCCAAAACCCTTAAAACTAATCCCTTAATCCCCTAAAAACCAAAACCCTCATCCCCAAAAAATGCCAAAACTTTAGCACCCAAAAAATCCTAAACCCTCAACACTAAAAAAAACTAAACCCTTATCCCCAAAAACCCTAAAACATTATCCCCAAGAAACCCCTAAACCCTCATCCCCCAAAAACACTAAACCCCCAACCCCAAAAAATGTAAACCATCATCCCTGAAAAACCCTAAACACTTAGCCCCGAAAAAGCCGTAAACTCTCATTCTAGAAAAATAGTAAAAACTCATCCCAAAAAAACCCTAATCCCTCAGACATAAAAAACATGAAACCCATAGACATAAGAAATCCTAAACCCTCATAACCAGAAAAACCTAAAACCTCATCCCCATAAGACCCTAAACACTCAAACCCAGAAAAGCCTAAACCTACATCCCCTAGAAAAAACTAAACCCTCAGCCATAGAAAACCCAAAAACCCCAGCCCTAATAAACCCTAAACCCTCATCCCCAAAAAATGAAAAATTCATTTACCCAAAAAACCCTAAACCCTAGAACCTAAAAACCCTAAATCATTAACTTCAAAAAACACTATTTATTCAGCCCTAAAAAAACATACACCCTCCGACCTAAAAAACCCTAAACCCCCGGCCCCAAAAAACCCTAAAACCTTAGTCCCAAAAAACCTTAAACCCTCATCCCCCCAAAACCCTTAACCCTCATCCCAAATAAACCCCAAACCCTCATCCCCAAAAAACATTTAATCTTCTACCCCAAAAAAACCAAAACCCTCATCCCAAAAAAACAATAAATCGACGACCCCAAAAAACCCTAAACCATCTGCCCTAAAAAACCTAAACCCTAAGTCCCAGAAAACCCTAAACTCTCATTCCCCAAACCCCCTACTCCCTAATCCCTAAAAAATCCTAAACCATTGTCCAAAAAAACCTCTAAAACCTCAGCCACAAAAAACTGTAAAACCTCAGCCCCAAAAAGCACTAAACCCTTAGCCCAAAAAATATCTAAACCCTTAGCTCAAAATAATCCTAAACCCTGAGCCCCCAAATACTCAAAAACCCTGAGTCCCAAAAATCCCTAAAAACTCATCTCTTAAAATACCTAAACCCTTAGTCCTAGACAAACCTAAACCCTGAACCACAAAACCACAAACCCTCAACACCAAAAAACCCAAAACACTCGTCCCCAACAAACCCCCAAACCTTCATCTCTATAAAACCCTAAAACCTTAGCCCCAAAAAACCCAAAAACACTGAACCATAAAAAATCCTAAACCGTCATCCAAAAGAACACTAAAACCTCAGCCCTAAAAAACGCTAAACCCTCACACCCCCAAAAACCTAAACCCTCATCCCTAAAAAACCCAAAACATCATTCCAAAAAACTTCTAAGACCTCATCCTTAAAAAACCATAAACTATCATACCCAAAAAACACTAAACCATCAACAAAAAAATACCCTAAACCCTCTTCCCCCAAAAAACTAAACCCTCATCTCTAATGAATCCTAAACCTATGGACAAAAAACCTTAAACCCTTAGATCCAAAAATATTTAAACCCTTGGTCCTAAAAAATCATGAACCCTCATTCCTTAGAAAACAAAAAATCCTATGCCTAAAAAACTCAAAACCCCCATCCCCCAAAAAACACAAAACCCTAAGCCCCAAAAATTCTTAAACCCTAAGCCCCAAAAAACCTAAACCCTCAACCCTCAAGCCCAAAAACCCCAACCCCTCATACCCAAAAAACCAAAAACCCTCATCCCCAAAAACCACTAAACTTTCAGCCATAAAAAAACTAAACCCTTACTTCCAAAAAACCCAAAACCATCATCCCTAATAAAACCCTAAACCCTAAGCCATGAAAAACCCTAACCACTTAGAACCAAAAAAACCTAAAACCTCAGCCCCAAAAGAACCCTAAACCCTCTACCCCAAAAAAAACCCAAACTTTCTCCCCAAAAAATCCCAAACCCTTAGCCCCCAAAATACCACAAATGATGAGCCCCAAAAAATACTAAGTCCTCTACCCCCCAAAACCCAAACCCTCATTCCAAAAATCCTCTGCCTCAAAAAACCCACCCTCAGCCCTAAGAAACCCCAAACCCTCAGCACCAAAAAACTGTAAACACTCAATCCAAAAAACATTAAAAACTCAACCCTCAAAAAACCTAATACATCATTCCCAAAACAACCTAAACCGTCATCCCAAAAAAAAACTAAACCCTAAACCCCCAAAAAACCTAAACCCTCAGCCCCAAAAAACCTTAAACCCTTAGCCCCTAAAAACCCCTAAACCGTTATCCCAAAAAACCCTAAACCCTCATTCCAAAATAACCCTAAACCCTTAGATCCCCCAACCCTCAATCTATAGCCCTAAAAAACCCTAATCCCTCATACCCAAAAAACTTAACCCTTCATCCACATAAAACCCTAAACTCTTTACCCTAGAAAACCTTAACCCCTCATACACTAGAAAACCTTAAATCCTTATCCCTATAAAATCCTAAACCCTCAGACCTAGAAAACACTAAACCCTCAACCCTAGAAAACCCAAAATCCTAATCCATAGAAATTAGAAAACTCTAAATTCTAACCCCACAAAACCCTAAACCCTCATCCCTAAAAAACCCTAAAACCAAGTCCCAAAAAATCCTAACCCTCAGACCCAAAAAATACTAAACACTCATCCCAAAAAAACAAAAGACCCTCAACACTAAAAAACATAAAACCTCATCCATGAAAAATACTAAAACCTTAACCCAAAAAAACTATAAAACGTTATCCCACAAAAACCATAAACTCCCATCCTCAAAAAACCCAAAACCCTCATCCTAAAAATATACTGATCCCTCATCCTCAAAAAACCCTAAACCCTCAGGCCCAAAAGACCCTAAACACACAACTCTAAAAAACCATATACCCTCAACCATAAAAAACCTAAACCCTCATGCCCAAGAAACCATAAAACCCCAGTAGTAAAAAAAACCCAAAACCCTCATAACAAAAAAACCCAAAACCCTCAGCCTCAAAAAACCCTAAACCCTCAACACCAAAAAACTATGAACCCTCAATCCCAAAAAATCCTAAACCCCCAACACTAAAAATACTAACCCCTAATCCCCAAAAATACCTAAATACTTGGCCCCTAAAAACCCTAAACCATCAAAACCAAAAACCCTAAACACTCAACCCCAAAAAATGATAAACCCTTGGCCCCATAAAATTCCAAACCCTTGGATCCAAAAAACATTAAATCCTCAGCCCAAAAAAAAACTCTAAACCCCCATCCCCCAAAAACCCTAAACCCTAAGCACCAAAAAACCGTAAGATCTAAACCCTAAAAAAATCCTAAATTCTTGTCCCCAAAAAAACATTAAACCCTTCACAGTAAAATCCTCTTAACCCTCAGCCCCCAAAAATACTAAACCCTCAACTCTAAAATAACCCTACAACCTCATCCCTAAAAAACACTAAACCCTTAACCAAAAAAAACCCAAAACCCACATTTCCAAAAATATTTAAACCCTAATCCCTAGAAAAACCTAAACCCTCATCCACAAAATACCTTAAACCCTCAACCTAAAAAACCCTAAAACATTGGTCCTAAAAACCCTAAACCCTCAGACCCAAAAAAATATAAACCCTCCGCCCCAAAAAACCCTAAACCCTTATCCCTAAAAACCTGAAACCCTCGACCCCAAAAAATCATAAACTCTCATCACCTAAAAATACCTAAACCTAAAACCCCAAAAAATCCCTAATCCCTATGCACCAAAAAACCCTAAAACATCTGCCCAAAAAAACCCATAGTCGTCGGCCCCAAAAAACCCTAAACAATCCGCCCCAAAAAATTCTAAACCCTTGTCTCCAAAAAACTCTCAACCCTAGAAAACACTAAACCATAAACCCGAGAAAATCCTAAACCCTCCAACCCAAAAAAAAACCTAAACTGTTAGCCCAAAAAAACCCTGAACCCTCGTCCAAGGAAATCCCTAATTAGTCATCCCAAAAAACCCATAAACACTTAGCCCCAAAAAACCCAAAACTCACACCTACAAAACCCCCCAAACCCTTATCCCCATAAAAACCTAAACACTTGACCAAAAAAGCCAGAAATCATTGTCCTCATAAAAATATAATCCTTAAGCCCAAAAAACCCTAAACCCTAATCCCAAATAACCATAAACCATCGAATAAAAAATGCTAAACCCTTACCCATAAAAAACCTTAAAACCTCAGCCCCAAAAAATCCTAAACTGCTAGCCCCCAAAAACCTTAACCCTTAGTCCCAAATACCCATAAAACCTCAAACCACAAAAAAACCTAAACACTCAGCCCGAAAAAAACCCCAAACCCCCAACCCCCAAAACCTCAAGTCATCGACCCCCAAAACCGAAAACCCCTAGAGAAAAAAACCGTAAAACCTCATAGAAAAAAAGTCTAAACCCCCAACTATAGAAACCCATAAACCCTCTTCCCTAGAAACCCTAAACCCCATACCTGAACCCTAATTCCATGAAAACCCTAAACCCTAATCCCAAGAACACCTTAAACCCTAAAACCGATGAAACCCTAAACCCTCAGCCCTATAAAACACCAAACCCTTAACCCTAGAAAACCCTAGGACCTCAGAAAAACCCTTAAACCTCATCCCACAAAAAAACCTAAACCCTCATCCCCAAAAAACCCTAAACCATCACCTCTAGAAAATAGTAAACCCTTAGTCCTAGAAAACCCTAAACCCCCATCGCCAAAAATCCATAAACCCAAAACTCCCAAAACCCAAAACCCTTATCCAAAAAAAACTCAAACCCTCATCCTGGGAAAATACTAAATCCTCATCACTAAAAAAACCATAAAACCTCAACACCAGAAAACCCTAAACCCTCAGCCTCAGAGAAACCTAAACCATAAACCCTAGAAAACCCTAAACCATCAGATATAGAGATCCCTAAACCCCTATCTCCAGAAAATCTAAAACACCCATCCCCAAAAAACACTAAAACATTAACACTAGAAAACCTTAAACCCTTATCCCCAAAAAACCCCAAACCCTCAGCCCTAGAAAACCCTAAACACACTTCCCAAGAAATCAATAAACTCTCATCCCTAGAAATACCCAGACCCTCAGCCCCAAAAAACACTAAACCCTTATCTGTGGAAAACATTAAACCCTCAACACTAGAAAAACATAAACCCTCATCCCTAGAAAACCCTAAACCATCAATCCCAGAAAACCATAAACTCAAATCCACCAAAATACTAAACCCTCATCCCTAAAAAATCATAAATCATTAGCACTAGAAAAAAAATAAAATCACACCCCCAAAATACCTTAAACCCTAAACCCCAAAAAACCCTAAACCCTCAGTCCCAGTGAACCCTAAACCCTCATCCCTAGAAAACCCTAAACCCTCATACCTAGAAAAACCAAAACCCCCAGCCCCCAAACCTAAAACCCTCATACCAAAAAACTCCAAATCCTTATCCCCAAAACCCCAATCTCTCAAAACAAAAAAAACCCAAAATCCTAAACCCCCAAAAATCCCAAGCACTTAGCCCTAAAACTTACCAAACCCTCATACCCAAAAAACACTAAAACCTCACCCCCAAAACACTAAACCATCAACCCTAAAAAATATTAACACTGCGGACCTAAAAAATCATAAACCCTCACCCTCCAAAAACCCATAACCCTTAGCACCAAAAATCAACAAACCCTCAGCCACATAAAATCCCTAACCCTCTGACGCAAAAATCCATAACCCTCAGCCCCCAAAAACCCTAAACCCTTATCCCCAAAACCACAAAACCCTCAACCCCAAAAACCAACAAACCCTCATCCCCAAAAAAACCTAATCCTTAACCCTAAAAAACCCTAAACCCTCATCCCCATAAAACCCCAAACCCTTAGCCCCCCAAAACCCTAACCCTCATCCCCAAGAATCCCAAAATCCTTATCCAAAAAAACCACAACTCTTAGCCCTAAAAAATCACAAACCCTCTTCCCCAAAAAAACACGAATCCCTCAGCCAAAAAAAACTCTAAAACCTCAACCTCAAAAAATCCAAAACCATCAACCCTCAACCCCAAAATCCTAAAACCCTCATCCGGAAAATCCCTAAACACTTATCCCTAAACAATCCCTAAACCCTTAGCCCCAAAAAACCCCAAACCCTAAGCTATAAAAAACCTAAACCCTCCACCCAAAAACCCCCAAACCCTTAGTCCCAAAAAGCATAAACCACCAGCCCCAAAAACCCAATACTCTCAACCCCAAAAAACACAGAGCACTAAGTTAAAAAAAATGAAACCCTCAGCCCCCAAAACACCCTAAACTCACATCCCCAAAAAAACGCCAAACCATCATCCCTCTAAAATACTAATCCTTTACACCCAAAAAACCCCAAAACCACAGCTCTAGAAAACCCTAAACCATCATCCCCAGAAAAACCTAAAAACTCGGACCTAGAAAACCCTAAATCCCATATCCTAAAAAACCCTAAACCGTTAGCTTGAAAAAACCCTAACCCCACAGCCCCAAAAAACCCTAAACCCTACACACCAAAAACCCTAAACCCCTAGCCCCAAAAAAATTCCAAAACCACATCCCTGAAAGACACCAAACCCTCAATCGCAAAAATACCCAAATCATCAGCCTCAAAAAACTCTAAACACTCAACCCCAATAAAACCCAAAACCCTCAACCGAAAAAACCCCAGTACCTCATCCCCAAAAAACCCCCAATCCCTTGGCCCAAAAAAACCACAAACCCTCAGCCTCAAAAAACCCAAAAACCCTCAGTCCCAAAATACCAAAAAATATTTATCCTCATAAAATCGGATACCCTCGACCCCTAAAAACCCAAAACTCGTAGCCCCAGCAATCCCTAAACCCTCAGCCCCAGAAAATCTTAAACTCTCATCCCAAGAAAACACTAAACCATTATCCCATGAAAACCCAAAACCCTCATCCCCAGTAAACCTTGAAGCATATCTCAAGAAAATAATAAACACTCAACCCCAAAAAACTATAAACCCATACCCCTAGAAAATCTTAAACCCTCATCACTAAAGAAACCACAAAACCCCAACTCAAGAAAAATTTAATCCCATAACGCTAGAAAAACCCAAACCTTGACCCGTAGAAAACTCTAAACCCACATCCCTAGAAAATTGTAAACTCTCAGCACCAAAAAACCTTATGTTGGGATCCCAAGAAAACCCTAAACCCTCATCCCCAGAGAACCCAAAACTCTCATCCCCAAGAAACACCAAACCACCAGCACTAGAAAACCCAAAACTCTTATCCCAATAAAACCATAAAACCCTATCCTAAAAAAACCCTAAACCATCAGCCACAGAGAATCGAAAACCCTCAGCCCCTGAAAAACCTAAATGCATTGCCTGATAAAACACTTAACCCCAACCTCGAAAAAAACTAAACAATCATCCCCAAGAAACTATAAACTGTTATACCCAGAAAACCCTATACCCCCAGCCCCCCAAAAAATAGACCCTCATCTCCAAAAAATCCAAGACCCTCCGTCCCAAAACCCTTAGCTTCAAAAAAACCCTAAAGCCTCATACCAAAAAAACCCTAAACCCTTAGCCCCAAAAAACCCAAAACCCCACCCCAAAAAACACTAAATACTCAGATTCAAAAACCCAAATCCTTCAACCCCAAAAAACCCTAAACACTCAACCCTAAAAAATAGTAAACTGACAGCCCTAAAATACCACAAACCCCCATCCCCAGAAAAACCTAAACCTTAAACCCCAAAAAACCCCAATCCCTCATCCCCCCAAAACCCAAAACTCTTAGCCGCAAAAAACCCTAAATCCTAAACCCTAATAAACCCTAAACCATAAACCCCTAAAAACCATAAACCCTCAGCCCCAATAAACTCTAAACCATCAACCCAAAAAAACCCCTAAACACTCATCCTTAAAAAATCCTAAACCCTCAACTCTGAAAAACCCTAAACCCTAAGCTCTATAAAAACCCTAAACCCTTAGCCCTAAAAAACCTAAACCCTCATCCCAAAAAACCCTAAACCCTAAACCCCCAAAACCCTAAACTCACAGGCAAAAAAACCCTAAACCCTCCTCTATAAAAAACGATAAACCATCATCCCAAAAAAATAATGAATTGTAAGTCCCAAAAACCCCTAAAAACTCACCCCCAAAAAACCCTGAACGCTCAGGGCCCAAAACCTAAACCCTAAACCAAAAAACCCAAAATGATCATCCAAAAAAACCCTAAACCCTTGGCCTGAAAAAATCCTAAAATATAATTCCTAATAAACCCCAAACCCTCTACCCCAAAAAACCCTTTACCCTAAGACCCAAAAAAACCATAACCCTTATACCCAAAAAACTCTAAGCCCAGATCCCCAAAAAACCCTAAACCCTCAGCCCCAAAAAACCCTAAATCCTCAACCGTAAAAAACCCTAAATCGTTATCACCCCAAAAAATGAAACCCTAATCCCTGATATAACATAATCTCTTATCCCCCAAAAAACCTGAAACCTCATCCCCCAAAAACCCTAAACCCTAGAACCAAAATCCCAAAAAATCCTAAACCCTCAGCCCCAAAAATCCCTAACCATCATCCCTAAAAAACCTGAAACCCTTAGTCCCTAAAACTCATAAACCCTCAACCCAAAATAACACTAACCCTTGAGACCCAAAAAACCCTAAACCCTAAGCCCCAAAAATCCCTAAACCCTCATCCCTAGAAATCCCTAAACAATCAACCCAAAAAAACCAAAAATCCTCAACCACAAATACCCTAAACTCTCAGCCCCTAGAAACCCAAAACCCTTACCCCAAAAAACATCAAAACACTCAACCCCAAACTACCCTAAACCCTAAACCCCAGAAAACCCTAAACCCTCATCCATAAAACCCCTAGAACCTCATCAATAAAAAATAATAAAACCCCATCCCTAAAAAACCCTAAACCCTTTATCCCCAAAAAACCCTAAATCCTTATCCCTAAAAAACAAAAACCGTCAACCCAAACAATCCCTAAACCCTCATCCCCAAAAAACCATAAACCCTTATCCCCAAAAAAACTAAACCCTGAACACCGAAAAACCTTAAAATATCATCCCCTAAAAACCCAAAACCCTCATCCCTAAAAAACCCTAAACCCTAAACCCCCCAAAACCCTAAATCCTCATCCCCCCAAACCCTGAACCCCCATCCCCAAGAAACATTAAACAAAAAAACCCCAGAAAGCCATAAAACCTCAACCCAAAAAAACTCTAGACCTTTATCCCTAAAAACCCTAAAAATTTCAGCCTCATAAAACTATAAACTCTGTCACCCCAAAACTCTACACCCTCGACCCTAAAAAACCACAAACCCTCAGCCCCAAACAAACCCAAACTCTTAACCCCATAAAAATTAAAATACTTAGTCCAAAAAAACAAAAAAACCTAGACCCCACAAAACCAAACCCCCAGCCCAAAAAATCCCAAACCATCAGCCCCAAAAATCCCCAAAACCTCAGAAAAAACCCTAAACCCTCAAGGACAAAAAATGAAAAACTCTCAACCCTAAAGAACCTTAAAACCTCATCCACCAAAGCACATAACCCTCAACACTCAAAAACCAAAAACCATCACAAGAAAAAACCCCTAAACGATCACCCCCCAAAAAATAGAACCCCCTACCTCAAAAACCCTAAACAGTCCACCTCAAAAACCCCAAACCCTTAGTCCCAAAAAACACCAAACCCTTAGCCTCAGAAAACCCTATACCATAAACACCCAAAAAACCCCAAAACCTCAGCCCCAAAAACCCCAAGCCATCAACCCAAAAAAAAACTCAAACCATCATCCCAAAAAAACTCAAACCATCATCCTCGAAAAATACAAAACCATCAGCACTAAAAAAACCCTAAACCACAACCCCAAAAACCCTAATTCCTCATCCCCAAAAAACTATCAACACATATCCTGTAAAAACCTGAAACCCTCATCCCAAAAAACCCTAAATCCACATCCCTAAAAAACCCAAACCCTCACCTCTAAGAAACCCTTATTCCTTAGACCCAAAAAACACTCAACCCACAACCCCAAAAAACCTTCAACCCTCAATCCCAAAATACCCTAAACCCTCATCCCCCAAAAAAACTTAACCCTCATCCCCCCAAAAAACCTTATACCATCAACCCCAAAAAACCCTGAACCCTCAGTCCCAAAAAACCCTCAACCCTCAACCCCAAAAAACCATCAACCCTCGGCCTTAAAAAACCCTCAACCCTAAACAATAGAAATCCCTCAAACCTTATCCTCAAAAAACCATCAACCCTCATTCCAAAAAACCAAAAACCCTGTTATCTGAAAATCCATGAAACCTCTTCCATGAAAAACACCAAACCCACAACACCAACTATCACTAAAACCTTATAAAAATAACAAAACCATCATCCCTAAAAAACCGTAAATCCTCATCCATAAAAACCCCCAAACTCTCAACACCCAAAAAAACCCCAAACAATCAACCCCAACAAACCCAAATCATAAGGACCAAAAAAAATCAATCCCCCATAGCCCAAAACCCTAAACCCTCATACCCAAAAAACCCTAAACCCTTAGCCCCAAAAAACCCCAACCCTCAACCTCAAAAAAACCTAAACCCACAGTCTAAAAAACCCTAAATCATCGATCAAAGAAACACAAAACAATCAACCCCAAGAAACCATAAACCCTTATACCCAAAACCCCAAACCCATAGATCCATAAAACCAAAAAAGCCTCATCCATAAAAAATATTAAACACTCATCCCCCCAAAACCCCAAAAACCTCATCCCCAAAAACCTTAAAATGATGTCCCCAAAATCCCAAAAACCTCAACCTCAAAATCCCCTAAACACCATCCCAATAAAATCATATTCCCCCAAACCAATAAAACCATAAATCCCCTACCCCGAAGAACCAAAACCCTCACCAAAAAACCCTAAACCCTCATAAAAAACCCTAAACACTCAACACCAAAAACCCCCAAAGTCTTAGACCCAAAACCCCTAAGCCCTTAGGATTTAAAGACCCTAAACCCTGATCCCCCCAAAACCCTAAACCATATTCCCTAAAAATCCCTAAACCCTCAGTCTCAAAAAATCATACACCATTTTCCCCAAAAAACCGTAAACACTTAGCCTCAAAAAACCCAAAACTCTCATCCCCCCAAAACCCTCAACCCTCAAGAATAAAAAAACCTAAAACCTCATCCTAAAAAAACCTAAAAACATATCCTCAAAAAACCATAAACCCTTGGCCACAGAAAACACAAACACCTCTGCCCCAAAAATCCCTAAACACTCAACCCCAAAAAACACAAAACCCTCAGCCCCAAAAAACCCAAAACCCACAGCCTGCAAAAAAACTAAACCCTTAACCCCAAAAACAATACACCCTAATCCAAAAAAACTATAAATTATCAACCTAAAAAACATTAAACCCACATCCACAAAGAACCCGAAACCCTCATCCCCCAAAAAACTGAAAACCTTGAGCACCAAAAAACCCAAAACCCTTGGCCTCCCAAAACCCTAATCCATCTACCCCAAAAAAAACCCTAAACCCTCAGAACTAAAAAAACCTAAACCCTAATACACCAAAAAACCTATACCCTCATCCCCAAAAATCCTTATACCCTCAGTCCCAAAATACCCTAAACACTAATCCCAGAAAAACCCTAAACCCACAGCCCCAAAATACCCTACACCCTCATCTCTATAAAACCCTAAACCCTAAACCCTAGAAAACCCTAAACCGTCATCCCAAAAAACACTAAAACCACAACTCTAGAGAATCATAAACCCTCAACCTTAGAAAATAATAAATCCTAAGCCCCATAAATCCCTAAACCCTCAACGTAGAAAACCATAAACCCTAAACCCCAGAAAACCCTAAAACCTCATCCCTTAAAACCCCTAAACCCTTAGTTCTAGAAACACACTTAACCATAAGTCCCAGAAAACACCAAACCCTCATCCCTAGAAATCACTAAACCCTCAGCACCAAAAAACCCTAAACCCTAAACCCCACAAATCCCAAAACCATCAACCCAAGAAAATCCAAAAACCCCAGGCTGAGTAATACCTAAACCCACACCCCCAAAGCCCTAAAAACTCATCCTGAGAGAAAAAAACCCCATCCCCATAAAACTTGAAACCCTTAGCCCTAGAAAACCCTAAACACTCACCCATAGAAATCCCTAAACCATCATCCCAAAATAACCCTAAACACTTAACATTAGATAACCCAAAACACTCATCTGCAGTAAACTGTAAACTCTCATTCCGCGAAAACATTAGAACCATAACCCCAAAAAAACTTAACCCTCATCCCCAAGAAACCTTAAATACTCATACACAAAAAACACCAAACCCACAGCCTCAAAGAACCCTAAACCATCATACCCAAAAACCCTAAATCCTAACCCCAAAAAAACCGTAAACCCTTAGCCTAAAAAACCCTAATTCCTCAGCCTCAAAAAACACTAAACCCTCATCCCAAAAAAAACCAAAACCCTCAAACCCAAAAAAACCCTATACCCTCATCCCCAAAAATTCTTAGACCCTTAGTCCCAAAAAAACTCTAAACCCTTAACCCCAAAAAACCATAAACCTAGAGCCCTGAAATACCCTAAATCCTCATTACCATAAAACCCTAAACCCTCGGCATCAAAAAACCATAAACCCACTTCCCCAAAAATATAACAAACCCTCATACCTATAAAACCCTAAACCCACAGAACCATCAAACCCTAATCCCTCATCCCTGAAAAAACCTAAACACTCAGCCCCCCAAAACCCTAAATCCTCATACCTAGAAAACCCTAAACCCACAGACCTAGGAAACCCTAATCTCTAAACCCTAGAAAACAGTAAATCTCTAGCCCTAGGGAAAACTAAACACTCTGCCCCATATAAAAATAAACCCTCATCCCCAAAAAACACTAAACCCAATACCCCAGAAAACCCTAAACACTCACAAAAAAACCCTAAAACCTCATCCCCCCCAAAACCTAAAACCCTCATCCCTATAAAAACTAAAACCTCATCCCCAAAAAATCCTAACCCCTCAACCCTAGAAAACAATAAACAATCATCCCCACAAAACCCTAAAACCTCAGCCTACAAAACCCTCAACCTTCAGCCCTAGAAAACCCTAAACTCTCTACCCCAAAAAACTCCAAACCTCCATCCCTAGAAAACCCTAAACCATCAACCCTAGAAAACCCTAAATCCTCAACCCCATAAAACTCTAAACCGCCATCCCTAGAAAACCCAAAACTCTCATCCTCAAAAAACCTAAAGCCATAGTCCTAAAAATCCTTATACCATCATCCCCATAACCCCCTAAAACCTCATTCAGAATAATCCCAACACCCTCATCCCTAAAAAAACCCAAACCCTTTTCCCTAGAAAACCCTAAACTCTAATCCCCCCAAAACCCTAAACCCTAATCCCCAAAAAGCCCTAAATCCTCATTCCCAAAAACCCTAAGTCTTCAACCCCAGAAAACTCTAAACCCTCAGCCCCAAAAATACATATACCCTAATCCCCAAAATAATATAAACCCTTAGAAAAATAAAATTCTAAACCCTTATCCTGAGAAAACACTAAACCAACATCCCCAAAAAAACCCTAGACACTCCTCCCCATAAAATCCTAAACTCTAATCCCCAAAAAAACCATAAAGCAACATCCCCACAAAACCAAATACCTCAACCCCAAAATCCCAAAACCCTTAAAACTAAATAAACCGAAATACTCTACCCCCCCAAAACCCTAAAACCTTATCCCCAAAAAAACATAAACCCTCAACCTTAAAAAAACATAATCCCTCGTCCCCCAAAAAAACTAAACCCTCATCCCTAAAAAACCCAAAACCCTCAGCCCTAACAAAACCCTAAACCATCAACCCTAAAAAAACCCTAAACCATTAGCCCCAAAAAACCCCAACTCTCAACCTCAAAAAAACCTAAACCCACAGTCTAAAAAACCCTAAATCACCGGCCAAAGAAACACAAAACACTCAACCCCAAGAAACCATGAACCCTTATACCCAAAACCCCAAAACCATAGATCCATAAAACCAAAAAACCTCATCCCTAAAAAATAGTAAACACTCATCCCCCCAAAACCCCAAAATCCTCATCCCAAAAAAACCTTAAAACGATGTCCCCAAAAAACCCAAAAACCTCAACCTAAAAATCCCCTAAACACCATCCCAATAAAATCCTAAACACCCAAACCAATAAAATCGTAAATCCCCTACCCCGAAGAACCAAAACGCTCACCAAAAAACCCTAAACCCTCATAAAAAAACCCTAAACACTCAACACCAAAAACCCCCAAAGTCTTAGACCCAAAACCCCTAAGCCCTTAGGATTTAAAGACCTTAAACCCTGATCCCCCCAAAACCCTAAACCATATTCCCTAAAAATCCCTAAACCCTCAGTCTCAAAAAATCATAAACCGTTTTCCCCAAAAAACCCTAAATACTTAGCCTCAAAAAACCCAAAACTCTCATCCCACCAAAACCCTAAACCCTCAAGAATAAAAAACCCTAAAACCTCATCCTAAAAAAACCTAAAAACTTATCCTAAAAAAACTATAAACCCTTGGCCACAAAAAATACAAACACCTCAGCCCCAAAAATCCCTAAACACTCAACCCCAAAAAACACAAAACCCTCAGCCCCAAAAAACCCAAAACCCACAGCACCAAAAAAACTAAACCCTTAACCCCAAAAACAATAAACCATAATCCAAAAAATCCTAAATTATCAATCTAAAAGACATTAAACCCACATACACAAATAACCCGAAACCGTCATCCCCCAAAGAACTTAAAATGCTGAGCACCAAAAAACCCAAATCCCTTGGCCTCCCAAAACCCTAATCCATCTACCCCAAAAAAACCCTAAACCCTCAGAACTCAAAAAACCTAAACCCTCATACACCAAAAAACCTATACCCTCATCCCCAAAAATCCTTAGACCCTCAGTCCCAAAATACCCTAAACACTAATCCCAGAAAAACCCTAAACCAACAGCCCCAAAATACCCTAAACCCGCATCTCTATAAAACCCTAAACCCTAAACCCTAGAAAACCCTAAACCCTCGTCCCAAAAAACACTAAAACCACAAATCTAGAGAATCATAAACCCTCAACCTTAGAAAATCCTAAATCATAAGCCCCATAAAACCCTAAACCCTCAACATAGAAAACAGTAAACCCTATAAAACCATAAAACCTCATCCCTTGAAATCCCTAAACCCTTAGTTCTAGAAACACACTTAACCATAAGTCCCAGAAAACCCCAAACCCTCATCCTTAGAAATCACTAAACCCTCAGAACCAAAAAAACCCTAAACCCTCAACCCCATAAAGCCCAAAACCATCAACCCAAGAAAATCCAAAACCCCCAGGCCGAGTAATACCTAAACCCACAACCCCAAAAGCGCTAAAAACTCATCCTGAGAGAAAAAAACCCCATCCCCAAAAAACTTGAAACCCTTAGCCCTAGAAAACCCTAAACACTCACCCATAGAAATCCCTAAACACTCATCCCAAAATAAACCTCAACACTTAACACTAGATAACCCAAAACACTCATCCGCAGTAAAATGTAAACTCTCATTCCGAGAAAACATTAGAACCATAACCCCAAAAACACTTAACCCTCATCCCCAAGAAACCTTAAATACTCATCCAGAAAAAACACCAAACCCACAGCCTCAAATAACCCTAAACCATCATACCCAAAAACCCTAAATCCTAACCCCCAAAAAACCTTAAACCCTTAGCCTAAAAAACCCTAATCCCTCAGCCCCCAAAAACCCTAAACCCTCATCCCAAAAAAACCCAAAACCCTAAAACCCAAAAAACCCTATACCCTCATCCCCAAAAATTCTTAGACCCTTAGTCCTAAAAAACTCTAAACCCTTAACCCCAAAAAACCATAAACCCAGAGCCCTGAAATAACCTAAACCCGCATTACCATAAAACCCTAAACCCTCGGCATCAAAAAACCATAAACCCACTTCCCCAAAAAACCGTAAACCCTAAGACCTAAAAACCCTAAACACTCATCCCCATAAAACCCTAAACTTGATCCTTAGAAAACCATAAAACCTCATCTTCAGATCTAGAAAACTATACACCCTCATCCCTAGAAATACCTAAACCCTTAGTCATAGAAAAACACAAAACCATAAGCTCTGGAAAACTCTAAACCCTTGTCATTAGAAAAATATAATCCCTTAGCCCATGAAAACCCTAACCCTCATGCCTAGTAATCCATATTTCCACTACCCTAGAGATCCCTAAAAACTTAGTATAAGAAATCTAGAAACCGTCATCCCTAGAGAACCTTAAACCCTAACCCTTAGAAAACCCTTGACCCTCAGCCAAAAAAAATCTGGAACCATCAACGCTAGATAACCCTAAACCCTCAGCCCAAGAAAACTATAAACTCTCATCCCCATAAAACCTTATATCGTCATCCGTAGAAAACTTTAGACCCTCATCCTCAGAAAATTCTAGACCATAAACCCTATAAATCCCTAGAACCTCGTCATGACGAAATCTTAAACCCTTAACCCCAAAATATAACAAACCCTCATACCTAGAAAACCCTAAACCCACAGACCCATCAACTCCTAATTCCTCATCCCTGAAAAAACCTAAACACTCAGTCCCCCAAAACCCTAAATCCTCATACCAAGAAATTCCTAAACCCACAGACCTAGGAAACCCTAATCACTCAACCCTAGAAAACACTAAATCTCTAGCCCTAGGGAACCCTAAACACTCTGCCCCATATGACAATAAACCCTCATCCCCAAAAAACACTAAACCCAATACCCCAGAAAACCCTAAACACTCACCAAAAAAACCCTAAAACCTCATCCCCCCAAAACCTAAAACCCTCATCCCTATAAAAAAAAATAAAACCTCATCCCCAGAAAATCCTAACCCCTCAACCTAGAAAACAGTAAACCATCATACCCACAAAACCCTAAAACCTCAGCCTACAAAACCCTCAACCTTCAGCCCTAGAAAACCCTAAACTCTCTACCCCAAAAAACTCCAAACCTCCATCCCTAGAAAACCCTAAACCATCGACCCTAGAAAACCCTAAATCCTCAACCCCACAAAACTCTAAACCACCATCCCTAGAAAATCCAAAACTCTCATCCTCAAAAAACCTAAACCCACAGTCCTAAAAATCCTTATACCATCATCCCCATAAACCCCTAAAACCTCCGTTAGAATAATCCCAACACCCTCATCCCTAAAAAAACCCAAACCCTTTTCCCTAGAAAACCCTAATCTGTCATCCCCCCAAAACCCTAAACCATCATCCCCACAAAGCCCTAAATCCTCATTCCCAAAAACCCTAAGCCTTCAACCCCAGAAAACTCTAAACCCTCAGCCCCAAAAATCCATATACCCAAATCCCCAAAATAACATAAACCCTTAGAAAAATAAAATTCTAAACCCTTAGCCCGAGAAAACACTAAACCTACATCACCAAAAAACCCTAGACACTCCTCCCCATAAAACCCTAAACTCTCATCCTCAGAAAACCATAAAGCAACATCCCCACAAAACCAAATACCTCATCTCCAAAATCCCAAAACCCTTATAACTAAATAAACCTAAATATGCAACCCGCCCCCCCCCCCAAAAAAAAACCCTAAACCATTATCCCCAAAAAACCATAAACCCTCAACCATAAAAAAACATCAGCCCTCATCCCCCAAAAAAACTAAACCCTCATCCCCAAAAAACCCAAAACCCTCAGCCCTAACAAAACCCTAAACCATCAACCCTAAAAAACCCTAAACCATTAGCCCCCAGAAACCCTAAAACCACACCCCCAACAAAAACCCGGCAAAAGAAAACTTAAACATTATTCCCTAGAAAACACTAAACTCTTATCCCCATAAAACCCTAAACACTCTACCCCGAAAAACCCAAAAAACATACCCCCCAGTAAACCCCAAACCCTAAGACTGAGAAAACCCAAAAATCCTCAGTCCTAGAAAACCCTAAACCCTAAGTACCAGAAAACCCCAAACCCTTGTCCCCAGAAAACCCAAAACCTTTATCACTAAAAAACTATAAACCCTTAAACCCAAAAAACCCTACCCCCATCGACCCAAAAAACCCTACACCCACATCCCAAAAAAAAACCTAAACCCTCAAACCTCTGAAACCCAAACCCTCAACCCCCCAAAACCCAAAACCCTCAGTCCCAAATCCTCATCCTCAAAAAACCCCAAAACCTTAATCCAAAAAAAACACCATACCCTCATCCCTAAAAATTGCAAAACCATCATCCCCAAAAATCCTCAAACCCCCATCCACCCAAAAAATCCAAACCCTCACCCTAAAAAACCACAAACCCTCAACCCCAAAAATCCCCAAACTCTTACCCCAAAAAACACCAAACCCTTATTCGTAAAAACCCCCCAACCCCCCCCCCCCCAAACCCCAAACCCTCTTACCAAAAAACCCAAACCCTCAGCCCCAAAAAACCGCAAACCCTCATCTAAAAAAACTACAAACGCACAACCCCCAAAAAACACAAACCCATAGCCCCAAAAACCAAAACCTCAGCCCTAAAAAACCCAAAATATTTAGCCATAGAAAAATCCAAACCCTTTACCCCAAAAAACCCCCAAACCCTCATCCACAAAAAACCCAAACCCTTAACCCCAAATCCCCAAACCCTCATCCCCCAAAAAATCTAAACCCTAAGCCCCAAGAAAACCAACACCCTCATCCCCTAAACCCCTTAAAATATAATCCCCATAAAACATTAAATACTCGACATCAAAATTTCTAAAACCACAACCCAAATAAACCCCAAATCCTCATCTCTAAAAAAACTCAAATCCTTAGCCCCTAAAAAACCCTAAATACTTAGCCATAAAAAACCCCAAAACATCAACCCTATGAATCCCAATACCCTAATCCCTATAAAACACTAAACCCACATACCTAAAAAACACAAAACCATCACCGCCAAAAAACCCTAAACCTTAAACCCTAAAAAACCCTAAATCCTCACCCCCAGAAAATCCAAAATCCTCAACCCTTAAAAACCCAAAACCCTCAGCCCAAGAAACCCTAATCCCTATTCCCCAAGAAAACCTAGACCCTAAACCCTAGGAAACAATAATCTGTTAGCCCTTAGGAAACCCCAAACCCTCAGTCCCAAGAAACCCTAAACATCATCCATAAGAAACCCAAAACCCTCAGCCTTAGGAAACCCTTAACCCTCATCCCCCCAAAACCCTAAACCATTAGCTCGAGAAAACCCTAAACCATTAGCCCTAAAAAAACCTAAAACATTATCCATAGAAAACCACAAACCCTCAACTAAAGAAAACCCTAAACCCTCAGCCCCAAAAACCCAAAAACCCTCATCCCTAGAAAACCCTAAACCTTCACCCCAAAATCCTAAACACTAAACCCTTATCCCCAAAAATCCCAAAACCATCACCCCAAAAACACTAAACCCTCTTCTCAAAAAAAACCACAAAAACTCATACCAAAAAACCCAAAACATTTAGCGTAAGAACATCGTAAACTCTCTGACCCAAAAAAACTTATTGCCCTTATTCGTAAAAAACCCCAAACCCTCAACCATAAAAAACCCTAAACCATCCGCCCCAAAAAAATCATAAACCCTCATCCCCAAAAAACCTAAAACCCTAATACCCAGAAAACCCTAAACCCTCTTCCCTAAAAAACCTTAAACACTCATCCCAAAAAACCCATAAACCCTTATACCTATAAAACCCAAAACCCACATAAGCAAAAAACCATAAACACTCTGACCGAAATAACCCTAAACCCTAAGCCCCCCAAAACCCAAAACCTTATACCCATAAAATCAATAAACCCTCAACCCAAAAAAACCTAAGCACTTAGAAACAAAAAACCCTAAACTCCCATCCCTAAAAACCCTAAACCCTCATTCACAAATTTCCAAAACCCTCAACTCTAAAAAACCCAAAACCCTCGGCCCCAAAAAATCCAAAACCCTTAAACCCAAAAAAACCAAAAATCATCAACCCAAAAAAACCCTCAACCCTCATCCCTAAAAAAATATAAAACCTTCGACACTAAAAAAAACTAAACCCTCATCCCCAAAAAACCCTAAAACCTCATCCCCAGAAAATCCTAAACACTCAACCCCAAAAAACCCTAATCCCTCAACCCCAAAAAACTCTAAACCCTAAACCCTAAAAAAACTAAACCCTAAACCCCAAAATAAATTAAACCGTCAATCCCAAAAAACCCAAAACCTTCATCCCCAAAAAATCCTTAAACCTTGGCACCAAAAAACCCTTAACCCTGAGATAAAAAAAACCCCAAACGCTAAACGATAAAAAAACATAAAATCTAGGAACAAAAAAATCCTAAACCCCCATCCCAAAATACCCTAAACCATCAACACCAAAAAACCCTAAACCCTCATCCCCCCAAAAAACCTTAACCCTATGCCCCAAAAAACCCAAAACACTTATCCCCAAAAAACACTAGACCCTCAACCCCACAAAACCCAAAACCCTTAGCCACAAATACCATACATCCCCACAAAAAAACCTAAAACATCATCACAAAAAAACCAAAAACTATCAGCACAAAAAACCCTAAACTCTAAACCCTTCCCCCAAAAAACCCTAAACCATTATCACCAAAATAACATAAACCCTCGTCCCCATGAAACCCTAAACCTTCGATCCCAAAAATCCCTAAACCCTTTGCCCCCAAAACTGTAAACAATTAGTCCCAAAATACTCCTAAACCTTCAACCCTAAAAAATTGTAAACCATCAGCCCCAAAAAACCCTAAACCCATTGATCAAAAAAACACCCTAAACTCTCAACCCCAAAAAAACACTCAACCCTGAACCCTAAAAAACTCTAAACCTTCATCCCTAAATAAACCTAAAACCCCTTTATGAAGAAAACCATCACTTGGACCAAATAAACCATAAACACTCAGCACTAAAAAACCCAAAAAACTCAGCCCCAAAAAACTATAAACCCTCGCCTCCCCCCAAACCCAAAACCCTTGGCCCCAAAAAACCTAAAGCACTCAGCCCCCAAAAAACGCAAAACTCTTAGTCCCAAAAAACCCTAAACCTTCATACCCAAAAAACCCTTAACTATCATCCCAAAAAACCAAAAACCCTCAGACACAAAAATTTATAAACCATAATCCCCAAAAAACTCTAATCCTTGGCCTAAAATACACTAAACACTTATCCCCCAAAAACCCTAAAGCCTTAGCCTGAAAAAACACTTAAACCTAATACCAAAAAATCCCAAAACCCTCTACCACCAATAACCTAAACCCTCACCAAAAAATACCATAAATAATAGACCATAAGAATCCCTAAACCATCAGTCCCAAAAAAAACCTAAGACCTAGGAAACCCTAAACCATCATCCCCCATAAAACCTTATCCCTCGTCCCAAGAAAATAATAAATCGTCATCCTGAAAAACCATAAACCCTCAGCCCCAAAAATACCAAAACCCTAATCCCCAAAAAAACCTAAACATTATGACACAAAACAAACCAAAACTCCAGGCCCTAAGAAACCCTAAACCCTCCACACCAAAAAAAACCCCAAAATATCATCCACCAAAAACCCAAAACCCTCATCCCTAAAACAAATAAACCCTTAGAACTAAAAAAATCCTAAACCCTCATCCTCCAAAATAAAACTAAGACCTCATCCCCAAAAAAACCAAAACCCTCTATCCCAAAAAACCATAAACCCTAAACCCTAAAAAAATCAAATCCCTCAGCCCCAAAAACCCTAAAATCTCTACCCCCAAAACCCTAAACCCTCACCCCTCAGACCCCAAAAACTTAAACCCTAAACCATAAAAAACCCAAAACTATCATCCAAAACAAACACTAAACCCAAGGCCCCTAAAACACTAAACCCTTATCCCCAAAAACCATCAACCATAATCCCCATAGATCTCTAAACCCTCATCCCAAAACAACTTAAATCTCTCAGCCAAAAAAACCCTAAACCCTCAGACAAAAAAAAACTAAAACCAAGGCCCCAAAAAACCCTTGACCCTTATCCCTATAAAATCCTAAAGACTCCACCCCCAAAAAACCTTAACCCTTATCCCAAAACAAAAAACTAAACCCTCATTCCAAAAAACCATAAACCTCATCCACAAAAAACCCTAACCCTCTATCACCAAATAACCCTAAAACTTTGGCCCCAAAGAACCCAAAACCCTTACCACAAAAAACCCTAAACCCCGGACCATAATAAACCCAAAACCCTCTGTCCAAAAACCCAAAACACTTAGTCCCAAAAAAACCAAAACCCTTATACCGAGAAACTTGAAATGCTTGGTCTTAGAAAACCCTAAACCATCAACTGAAAAAAATCACAAAACCCTTTGCCCAAAAAAATCATAAACCATTTTACCCAAAAAAACCCTAAACCCTTAGTCCCAAAAAAACATGAAAACTCAACCCCAAAAAATCCTAAACCTCATCCACAAAAAAACTTATAAACTCATATGCAAAACACTCTAAACCCTTGGCCCCAAAAAACCCTATACCCTCGACCCTAAAAATACCTAAATCCTTAGTCCAAAAAAACTTAAACCCTCAACACCAAAAATACATAAACCCTTATCCCCAAAACTCTTAACCATCATCCCCCCAAAACCCAAAAACATTGTCCCCAAAAAACAATAAACCCTTAGCACCAAAAAACCATAAATCCTAACCCTAAAAAAAACTAGTAATAATTAGTACCAAAAATACCTTAATCCTCAACCCTAAAATATCCTAAGCAATCATCCCGAAAAAACCCTAAACCCTTGGCCCAAAAAACCCTAAATTCTCATCCCAAAATACCCAAAACCCTCATCCCCAAAAAACTATAAACCATTAGACCCAAAAACCCTGAACCCTAATCCCCCCAAACCCTAAACCCTTATCCCCCCAAACCCTAAACCTTCAGCCCCGAAAACCCTAAAAAGTCATCCCCAAAGAACACTAAAATCTTAGCCTCAAAAACCGTATACCCACAGATGAAAAAAAAACCTTGAACCCTCAGCCCCGAAAAAACTATACCCTCAGCCCGAAAAAACCCTAAAACTATTGGGCCAAAAAATCCTAAACCATAAACCCCAAAAAACCATAAACCCTCATCCCCAAGAAAACCTAAATTATTGGACCCCAAAACCTATAAACCATCGTCCTAATAAAACCCCAAACCCTTATCCCCAAAAAACCCAAACCCTTGGCCCGACAAAAAATACAATAAAATTGAAAAAACTAAAAACCATCATCCCCAAAAGAAACTATACCCTTGGACCCAAAACCCCTAGACCCTCAGCCCCCCAAAAAAACCCTATACACTCAGCCCAAAAATCCATAAAAAATCAAAACAGAAATCTATAAACCCTCATCCAAAAAAAACCTTAAACCCTCATCCCCAAAAAAACCAAGACTCATGGCCTCAAAAAACCCTTAACCCTCAGCCCTAAAAAACCCAAAGCCCACAGCCCAAAACACCCTAAACCCTCATCGCCAAAAACACTAAACATTCAGATAAAAACCCTAAACCCTCCACCCCAAAAAAACTAAATCCCTCTACCACAAAACAAAACCTAAACCATTGGCCCCAAAAAATCTTAAACCCTCAGAACAAAAAAACATAAACCCAGATCCCCAAAATACCATATACGGTCATCCCAAAAAATTAATAAACCCTCATCCCAAAAAAACCCAAAATATTAATCCCCCAAAACTCTTAACCCTATGCCCCAAAAAATCCTAAACACTCAACCCCAAATAACCCTAAACCCACTACCCAAAAAACCCTAAACACTCAGCCCTAAAAAACACTGAACCCTCTTTACCAAAAAATCCTTAACTCTCAGCCCAAAAAATCCCTAAGACCAAGGTCCCCAAAAATCCTAAACCCATATCCCCCAAAAACACTAAACCCTCATCCACAAAAATACCTAAACCATCATCCCTAAAAAATCTTGAACTTCCATCCCCAAAAAACTCTAAACCCTTATCCCAAAAAAAACTAAACCCCCAAAACCAAAAAACCCTAAACAATTAGCCCAAAAATACCAAAACCCTCACCACTAAAAAATTAAATACCCCCAACCAAAAAAACCCCAAAACCCTCAGCATCAAAAAACACAAAACCCTCACCCCCCAAAACCCCAAAAACCCTCAACCTCAAAAAACCCAAAACTGTTTCCCCCCAAAAAAACCCTAAACCCTCATCCCCAAAAAAACCCAAACCCGCAGCCCCAAAAAACCAAATACCCACAGGCCCAAAAAAATCCCACAACCCCATCCTTAAAAAATCCAAAACCCTCTGCCTGAAAAAATCCAAAACACTCTATGTCAAAAAACTGTAAACACTCATAAAAAAACTGAACTCTTATCCCCAAAAAACCCAAAACCTTTATCCTCCCAAAACCAAAAACCCTCGGCCTCAAAAAACCCCAAACCCTCAGCCCTAGAAAACGCTAAAATCCTTATTCCAAAAATCCCAAAACTCGCATCCCCCAAAAAACCTAAATCCTGATCCCAAAAAATTAATAAACACACATCCCCACATAACCCTAAACCCATGACCCCAAAATCCCTCAACACTTCCGCAAAAAAAAAACCAATAACCTCATCCCTCAAAAATCCTAAACCATCATCCCCTAAAAACCTGAAACCCTCATCCCCAAAAAAACCCCAACCATTGACACAAAAAACCTTAAACCCTCACCCCCAAAAAACCCTAAACCCTCAGTCCCAGAAAACACGAAACCCTCTTCCCTAAAAAATCCTAAACCTTCATCCCCCCAAAAAAACCTAAACACATATCCCAAAAAAATATACCTTCATCCCCCAAAAAACCCTAAACACTTATCCCAAAAAACCCAAAACCCCCAGTCCTAACAAATATGAAACCCTTAGCCCCAAAAAACCTCAAAACATCTGTCACATAAAACCTGAATCCCTTATCCCCAGAAAACCCCAAACCCTTAGCCCCCCAAAAAATACAAAACCTTCATCCACACAAACTCCAAAACACTATACCTAAAATACCCTCAACCCTCAACCTTGAAAATGTTAAACCCTCACCCCCAAAAAACCCTAATCTCTCAACCTCAAAAAATCCTAAACTTCTAGCCCCAAAAAACCCCAAACCTTATTCCCCAAAAAACCCAAAACCCTAAGACCCAAAAAAATGAAACCCTAAACAAAAAAAAACCTAAACCCTCAGCCGCAAAAAACCCCAAAACCTCATGCCCAAAAAACCCTAAAACCTCATAAAAAAACCCTATACCCCCAGCCGAAAAAACACTAAACCCTAAATACTAACAAATTATAAACCCTTAGACTAAAAAAACCCTAACCCCTCATATTCATAAATTCCTAAACCTGTATCCCCAAAAACCCTAAACTCTCAGTCCTAAAAAACCACAAACCCACTACCCCTAAAACTCCCATACACATAGACCCAAAAAACCCATTAGCCCATGACCCAAAAAAACCCCAAAACCTCACTGCTAAATACCCTAAACCCTTATCCCCAAAACACAATATACCAACAACCCTAAGAAAACCCCAAACACCCATACTAAACACTTAGAAACCCTCACCCCATAAAACCTTAAACACTATGCCCCAAAAAAACTATACTCTTCCCCAAAAAACCCAAAACCCTCATCCACATAAAACACTAATCCCTCATACCCAAAAATCCCTAAACATACACCCCCCAAAAAAATCAAACCCTCAACCCCAAAAAACTATAAATTGTCACCCCAAAAAATCCCTAAACCCTTGGTCCCAAAAAACCCTAAACCCGATGCACAAAAAAACCCTAAAACATGGGACCTAAAAAATTCTAAATTTTCAACCCAAATTAACCCCTAAACCCCCAGATTCAAAAAATCCTTAATTTTCAGCCCCAAAAACCCATAAACCCTCTACCCCAAAAACCCCTAAACCCTAGACCCCAAAAAACCCCAAACCCTCATCCCAAATTTTTTTAAACCCATAGCCCTAAAAAACACTAAACCTTCAGCCCCAAAACCCCTGAAACATTTATCATGTAAATACTCTAATCCCTCATCCCCAAAAAAACACCTAACCACTAACCCTAAAAACTCAAAACACTAATCCCCAAAAAACCCAAAAACTCAAAACAAAAAAACCCCAAACCCTCATCCTAAAAAAACCATTAACCCACACCTCAAAAAATCCTATTCACTCGGTCCCAAAAAATAGAAAGATGTCATCCATAGAAAAAACCAATCCCTTCACCCAAAAAAACCCCAATCATTCAGCCCAAAATACCCCAAACCCCTATCCCCCAAAACACCCAAACCCTCGGCCCCAAAAAACCCCAAAACCTCATCAGAAAAAAACCAAAAACTCTAATCCACAAAAAACCAAAATCCCTCATCCCTAAAAACACTAAACCATCATCCCCAAAAAATCCCTACACCATCAGCACCAAAAACCCCTAAACCATCATCCCATTATCACATAATCCCTTAGCCACAAAAAATACTAAATCCCTAGCCCCAAAAACCCTAAACCCTCAACCCAAAAAACCATAAACACTAATCCCCAAAAAACCCAAAACCCTCATCCCCAAAAAACCTAACCCCTTAGCCCAAACAATTACTAAACCCTCAGCCTAGAAAAACACTAAACCCCAAGTACCAAAAATCCCTAAACCCTTATCCCTAAAAATCCCTAAACCCTAAGCTCTAAAAAATAATAAACCCTTAGCCACCAAAATTCCTAAGCAATTAACACCAAAAAAACCTAAAACCTAACCCCCCAAAACCCTATACCCTATACCCAGAAAAACCCAAAACCCTTATCACAAAAAACCCTAAAACCTCTTCCCCAAAATCCTTAAAAACTGATCCCTAAAAAATATTGAAACCTCAGTCCCAAAAAACCCTAAACTCTAAAAATCCATAAACCCCTGGCCTAAAAAAAATCCTAGACCCATAGCTGTAAAAAACCCTAAAACCTAATCCCTTAAAACCCATAAACAATTATCCCTCAAAAATACTAAACCGTGATCCATAAAAAACCATAACCACAAAGCCCCCCAAAAAAAACATAAACACTTATCCCAAAAAAAACCCGAAAACCCCTTCCCCAAAATCCTCAACCCTAATCCCGGAAAAACCCTTAAACGCATACCCCAAAAAACCCTCAAACCTTATACCCCAAAACCCTCAACACTCTGCCCAAAAAACCTATAACCCTCGGTGCTAGAAAACCCTCAACCCTCAACCCCAAAAATTTCTCAACCCTCTTGCCCAAAAAAAAAAACCATAAACCTCATATAACTCTAACACATAACCCCAAAAAAAACCCAACACTCTGCACTAAAATACCATCATCCCAAAAAACCCTCAACACTTATCCCCAAAAAAACCCAACACCCAAAACCCCCAGCCCCAAAACACCAAAATCCTCATCCATTAAAAAAACATAAACCTTATGAAAAAAATTAAACCCTCATCCCCAAAACCCTCATCCATCAGCACTAAAAAAACCTAAACCATCGTCACTAAAAAACCCTAAACCCTCGGCCCAAAAAAAACTAAAACCTTAGCAAGAAGATCCTAAACCACCTAACCCAAAAACCCTAAACCCTCATCACAAAAAACCAAAAACCCTCCCTCCCGAAAAAACCCACAACATACGGACAAAAAAACCCTAAAACCTCATCCCCAAAAAACACTCAACCCACAATACTAAGAAACCCTAAACCTTAATCCCCAAAAAACCTTCAACCCACAGCCCTAAAAACCCCTAATACCTCATCCCCAAAAAACCAAAAATCCAAAACCACAAAAAACCCTATAACCTTGACCAAAAAACCCTCAACCGGCATCCCCACAAAACCCTAAACACTCATCCCCCAAAACCATAAACCCTCATTCCCAAAAAACCCAAAAAAATCATCCATATAAACCCAAAAACCCTTAGCCCCAAGAAACCATAAACCCTTTTCCCCAAAAAAACCCCATAACTGTAACCCCACAAAATTATAAACCCTCATCCCCAAAAAATGATAAACCCTTAGAACCAAAAAACCCTTAACCTTTGGCATTTAAAATTACCTAAAACACTCATTACAAAATGTCCCTAAACCTACAGCCCCAAAAAACAATAAACCTTCACCCCCCAAAACCCTAAACCCATAGGCCTAAAAAAACCAGAAGCCTCAGCCCCAAAAAACTGAAAACACAAATACCCAAAAAACTATCAACCCTAATCCCCAAGAAAACCTCAATGATCAACCCCAAAAACCCTCAATAGTTATCCCCCCAAAACCCCAAACCCTTATCCCAAAAAAAACCTTAAACCCTCATTCTTAAAAAATATTAAACACTCATCCCCAATATTCCTTAAACCCACAGCCATAAGAAAACCAAAACCCTCACCCCCAAAAACCCTAAACCTTTATCTTCAAATTCCCAAAACCCTCGTCCCCCAAAACCCTAAACCCTCAGCCCCAAAAAATCCCTAATCCCTAATCTGTAAAAAATCATCAGCCCAAGGTCCTAGAAAACCTTCAATCCTCATCCCAAAAAACCCCCAACCCTCAGCATTGAAAAAAATATAAACCCTCATCCCCCCAAAACCCTCACCCATCATCCATAAAAACTCCCTACCCTCAACCCTAAAAAACCCTAAACCCTCAACCCTAGAAAATCATAAACCCTCCTTCATAGAAAACCCTTAACCTCTATCCCCAAAATACCCTAAACCCTCATCCCTGAAAAACCCAAAATCCTTGGTCCCAAAAAACCCTAAACCCTCAACCCCAAAAATCCTCAACCCTGCCCCAAAAAAACCCTCAACCCTTATCCCCCAAAACCCTCAACCCACAACCCAAAAAAACCCCCAAAACTTAACCACAAAAAACCATCAACCCTTATCCCTAAAAAACCCTCAACCCTCGGCCCCAAAAAAACCCTCAACCTTTATCCCCCAAAAACCCTCAATACTCACCCCCAAATGACCGTCAATGAGTTTTCACAAAAAAATCAACCCTCTGGCCCCAAAAACCCACAACCCTCATCCCCAAAAAACTATCAACCCTCAGTCCCCAAAACCCCTTAATCCATAGCCTAAAAATATCCCCAACCCTCAACCCCCAAAAAACCCTCAACACATTTCCCCAAAAAACCTGTTAACCCATATCCCTAAAAAAACCACAACCATCGTCCCTAAAAAATAATAAACCCTCAAAACCAAAAAACCATCAATAATCAACACCAAAAAAAACCTCAACCCTCATCACCAAAATTCCTCAATCCTCTTCCCCAAAAAACCATTAACCATCATGCACAAAAAAACACTAAACCTTATGCCCCAAAAAATCCTCAGCCCTCATTCATAAAAAAACTAAACCCTTAGCACTAAAAAACCATCAACCCTCAACCCCAAAAAACCTAAACCCTCAACCTAAATAAATATTAAACACTTATCTGAATAAAATACTAATCCCTAAGCCCCAAAAAACCTTCAACACTCAGCCCCAAAATACCCTAAAAAAACACTAAACCTTATCCCCTAAAAATCTCAGCCCTCATTCAAAAAAAACTACCTCTAACACTTCATAAAACATAAATTCATGCCCATACCAAACCCCATACCTCAAAGCAAAAAACCCCAACATTCCATACAAAAACCCACCATAAACCCTTACCAAAAAATAACCCTCATATCTCAGCCCTAAAAACCCCAATCCTCTGTCCCAAAAAACCCTAAACCCTTCATCCCCCAAAACCCTATACACTTAATCCCGAATAAAAACATAAACTGTCAGGCTTAAAAATCCCTGATCTTTAACACCAAAAAACCTAATCTCTCAACCCAAAAAACAATCTATCATCACCCAAAAAACCCTAAAGCTTCAACTGTAAAAACCCTAAACCCTCTTCCCCAAAACCATAAACCCCAGACCTAAAAAACCTTCAACCCTTAGCCCTAAAAAAATAAACCCTCATCAATAAAATCCCTAAACACTCATCACTAGAATACCCACAACTCTCAGCCCAAAATAAATATCAAACCTCATCCCCAAAAAACCCTAAAACCTCATACCCAAAACCCTAAACTATTATAAAAAACCCTAAACCCAAATATCCAAAAAAACCCTAAGCACTCATCCACAAAAAACCCTAAACCCTCATTACCAAAAAACCCTCACTCAAAAAAACCACAACACTCAGCACTAAAAACACCTAAACCCTCATCCCCAAAAAAACCTCAAACCTCAAACCTAAAAAACTCTCAGCCCCCATACCCAAAAAATCCTCAAACTCAGTCCCAAAAAACCCTCAACCATAAACCCCAAAAACCCTGAACCTCAACCCCAAAAAACCCTAAAACCTCTCCCCATCCCAAGAAAAACGTAAAACCCTCAACCTAATAAAACCGTAAAACCTCATCCCCAAAAACCATAAATCCTCATCTTGAAAAAATCCTAAATCTTCTGCACTAAAATATCCTAAACCCTCGGCCGAAAAAAAAACCAAACCCTTAGTCCAAAAAATCCCAAAACCATAGACCCAAAAAACCCAAAAACATCAACCCAAAAAAACCCTAAATCATCACTGAAAAACCCTAAACCCACCACCCCAAAAAACCCTAAACCTTTAGTAGAAAAAACACTAAACCCCTATCCCCAAAAAATCATAAACCCTTAGCCAAAAAAAGACTCTAAACCCTTAGCCCCGATAAACCTTCAACCCTTAGCCACCAAAACCCCTAACCTCAACCCCCAATACCCAAAACCCTCAGATCTAGAAAAACCAAAACCCTCAACACAAAATACCTTAAACCCTCATCCTTAAAAAAACCCTAAACCCTCATCACCAAAAGACCCCAACTATCATCCCCAAAAATTATCAACAATGAGCCCCAAAAAACCCACAATACTAAAAAACCCTCAACACTCAACCCCCAAAAACTCTAAAACATTATCCCCATAAAACCCTAAACCCTCGTCATAAAGAACCTAAACCCTCATCCAAAAAAACCTAAATCATTAGCACCAAAAAACCCTTAACCCCTAACCCAAAAAACCTAAAACTCATCCCAAAACTTTCAACCTCCGCCTCCAAAATTACAACCCTCAACCCCAAAAACCCATTAAACCTCATCCCCAAAAAACCCTCAACCCCCATCCCCCCAAATCGGCACCAGATAACCCTCAACCCTAAGCCCCAAAAAACACTAAACCCTCATCCCCAAAATACCATCAAACCTCATCCTAAAAAAATAACCCACAACAGTCTTCCCCAAAAAACACTCATCACTCAGCCCCCAAAAACGCCAAATCCCCATCCCTAATAAACCAACAACCCACAAACCCAAAAACCCCCCAACCCTCAACACTAACAAAACCCCAAAACCTCATCACCTAAAACTCCCAACCCTTGGCCCATTAAAACCCAACCAATAGCCCCCCCAAAACTCCCAACCGTCAACCACAAAAACCCAACCCCCTACCCCATGAAATCCCTGAACCCTCTTCCTAAAAAAATCCATCCTCATCCCCAAAAAATACTCAAACCTCTACCCAAAAAAACCTAAATTCTCAACCCCCAAAAAACTCTAAACCATCAGCCCCCAAAAAACCTAAACCTTTATCCCCCCCAAACCCCAACACTCTTCCCTAAAAAACTAGCCAACCATCAGCCACAAAAAAAATAATAAACCCTCATCTCAAAAAAAACCCTAAACCCTCATCTCAAAAAAAACCCTAAAACCTCATCCTCAAAAAACCCAAAACCCAATACCCTAAGAAAACCTAAACACTTTGCCCCAAAAAACTCTAAACCCTCAAACAGAAAAAACTTTAAACCTTATTCCCAAAAAAAATCCTACACACACTACCGAAAAAAAACACTAGACCCTGAGCCCCAAAACCCTAGACCCTCAGTCCCAATAAACCCTAGACCCTCAACCTCAAACCTAAAAAAACCCTAGAACCTCACCCCCCAAACCTGAAACCCTTATCCCCAAAATACCACAAACCCCAATCCAAAAAAAAACATAAACCCTCATCCCAAAAACACACTAAATCCTTAACCCCAAAAAACTATAAAACCTCAGTGCCAAAAAATCCCTAAACCCCCAGACCTAAAAAAATAAACACCCATCCCAAAATCATAAACCTTAATCCCTAAAAAACCCTAAAACATCAAACCTAAAAAACCCTAAATCCTCATCCCCAATAAACCCTAAAACCTCATCTCTAAAAACCCCTAAAACATCACCCCCAAAAAACACTAAATCCTCATCCCTAAAAAACCTTAAAACTCATCACCAAAAAACACTAAACCTTTAGCTCAAAAAATCCTTAAACACTCGTCACCAAAAAATCATAAACCCTCATCCCCAAAAACTCTAATACCACTGCCCCAAAAAACCCTAAACCATCATCCCAAAAAGACCCTAAACATATGACCGAAAAAATCCTAAACCCTAACCCCCAAAAATCTAAACCCTCATCTTAAAAAAATAATAAACCCAAAGACCCAAAAACCCTAAACCCTCTTCCAAAAAAACCATAAATACTCCGCCCCAAAAAACCCTAAACCCTAATCCCTAAAAAACCCATAACCCAAACCCCTAATCCCTTAAAAAAACTAAAACCTCTGCCACGTAAAACCCAAAACCCTTAGCCTTAAAAAACCCTATATTGTTAACAACTGAAAACCATACACCCTCAGTCCTAAAAACCCTAAACCCAGAGGCCAAGAAAACCATGAACCATCATCCTGAAAACACCCCAAAACCTCATCCCAAAGAAATCATAAACTCGCAACCCCAAAAAACCCAAAATCCTAGACCTCCCAAAACCCTAAACACTCAGACCCAAACACCCCTAACCCCTAGCCCCAAAAAACCATACACCCTCAAAACACCAAACCCCTCATCCCTAAACCCCTAACCCCTCAATCTCCAAAACCTCTAAACTAATAGCACCAAAAAACCCTAAACCCTAAGCCCCAAAAATCCATAAACACTCAGCCCCAAAAACCCCTAAACCCTCACCCCCAAAAAACCAAAACCCTTAGCCCCGAAAACCATGAACACATATCCCTAAAACTCATAAACCATCGGCCCCAAAAAACACTGAACCTACAATCCCAAAAAACCCTAAAACCTCAGCCCAAATAAATCTAAACCATCTACCCAAAAAAACCGTAAACACTCGTTCTCATAAAACCTTAACCCTCAGACAAAAAACCCTAAGGACAAAGCCCCAAAAAACACTAAAATGTTAAACCCAAAAATCCCTAAACCCTATTATACAAAAAAACTCTAAACCCTCAAACCCAAAAAACCACAAACCCTACACCCAAAAAATCCCAAAACTCTAATCCCCCCAAAACCCAAAACCCTGAACCCTAAACCCTCATCCCCCAAAAAAACCTAAACCCTCAAGACAAAAAAACCCTAAACCCTCATCCCAAAATAAACCCTAAACCCCTAGCCCCCAAAAACCCTAAACCCTTAGTCCTAGAAAACCATAAACCCCTAACACCAAAAAAACCCTAAACCCTTGACTTCAATAAATCCTAAAACCTCATCCACAAAAAATCCTAAATGCTTAGCTCCATTAAACCCGAAACACTCATCCCCAAAAACCCTACACCCACAATCCCAAAATACCCAAAACCCTCATACCCCCAAAACCCTAGACCTGATCCCCAAAAAACCATAAACAATTACCCCAAGAAAAACATAAAACCTCATCCCCAAAAAACCCCTAAACTATCAGACCGAAAAAACCATCAACCCTTAGGTCCAAAAAACCCTAAACTCTTAGCCCCAAAAACCTCTAAATCCCCATCCCTAAAATAATTATAAACCCTTAGCCCCCAAAAACCCTAAACCATCATTCCTAAAAAAACCCTAAACCCTTAGCCATAAGAAACTATAAACCCTAATCCCTTATCCCCAAAACCACTAAACCCTCTTCCCTAAAAAAACCCTAAAATGTTAGCCAAAAACCCCTAAACCCTTACCCCCAAACCCCAAAAATCCTCATCAACAAAAAATCCAAAACCCTCATCCCTAAAAATACCTAAACACTCAACCATAAAAAACCTTAAACCCTCAACCCCAAAAAATCATAAACTCTCATCCCCAAAAAACCCTTAACCCTCATCCCAAAAAACTATAAACCCTTATCCCCCCAAACCATAAACCCTCAACCCAAAAAACATTAAACCCTCATTCAGAAAAAAAACATTAAACCCTCACCCCAAAAGACCCAAAACCCTCAACCCCAAAAAACTGAAAACCCTCACCTCTGAAAAACCTGAAACCATCAGCCATGAAAAACCTAAAAACCTCAGCCCCAAAAAATCCTAAAACCTTACCCCTAAAAAATCCTAAACCATCATCCCAAAAAAACCCTAAACACTCTGACTGAAAAAACCTTAAACCTTCCACCCCAAAATACCCTAAACCCTCAACCCCTAAAAAAATCTAAAAGGTCAGCCTAGAAAACCCTAAACACCCAGACCCATAAAACCCTAAACCCTCATCCCCAAAACTCCAAAACCACTAGACCAAAAAATAACTAACCCTTAGACCAAAAAATAAATAAACCCTTAGCCCCAAAAACCCCTAAACTCTAAGTAGAACATAAACTATAAACTCTTTGACCAAAAATATTCAAAACCCTCACCCCCAAAACCCTAAACCTAAACACTCAACCTCCGAAAACCCTAAACCCTCCTCCCAAAATACCCTAAACCCTTAGCACTAAAAAAACCTAAATCCTCATCCCAAAAAAACCATAAAATTTATCCCCAAAAAACCATGAACCCTCACCCCAAATAACCTTAAACCCTAAGCTCAAAAAACCCAAAAACCCTTAGCCCAAAAAACCCCTACACCCTCAACCCCAAAAAACCTAAACCCTCAACCCTCAAAACACCTAAATGCTCAACCCTAAAAAAACCCTAAACCTTCACCCCCCAAAATAAAAAACACTTATCCCCAAAACCCGTAAACCCAAAACCCCCCAAAACCCCAAACCCTCTATCACAAAAAACCCAAACCCTCACCCCCAAAAAATCTTAAACCCTCATCCTCCCAAACTCATAAACGCTCATTTCCAAAATACACTAAACCACCAACTCCAAAATCCCCTAAACACTCATTACATAAAACCCTAATCACTCATCCCCAAAAAACATGAAAACCTCATCCCCAAAAAACCCTAAACCCACAACCCTAAAAAACCCTAAAACCTCATCCCTAAAAAAACTATACACACTTAGCCCCAAAACACCTAAACATTATCTCCAAAACTTAAAAACCCTCATCCCAAAAAAACATATAACACTCATACCCAAAAATCCCTAAACATAAAGCCACAATAAACCCTAAACCATCACCCCCCCAAACCACTAAACCATCATCCCCAAAACTACTAAACCCACATCCCAACAAATCCCAAAGACATGGTCCCTAAAACCAATAAACCCTCATCCCCCAAAACCCAAAACCATTATCCCCCACAACCCCAAAAACCCCATACCCCAAAACATAAAACCCTAATCCCCCCAAAAATACTAAAACCTCCTACATAAACCCCCTAAACCGTCATTCCACAAAACCCTAAACCCTCACCCCCCAAAAACCATAAACTCTCATACCCCAAAAACCATAAACCATCATCCCCAAAATACCATAAACACTCTACCCCAAAAAAACCATAACCATCAACCCCAAAAATCTCTAAACCCCCATCCTAAAAGTACCTTAAACCCACATCCCTAAAAAACACTAATCAATCATCCCTAAAAACCCATAAACCCTCTTCCTCAAAATACCATAAACCCTAAGACCCAAAAAACATAAACACACAACTACAAAAATACCTAAACCATCAACCCCAAAAAACCTTAAACCATCAGTCCCCACACCCATAAAATCTCATCCCCAAAAAACTATAAACCCTCATCCCCAAAAAAGCTAAATTCCTAGCCCCCAAAAACCCTAAACTCTCATCCCCAAAGAATTCCAAACGGTTAGCCCCAGAAACCCTAAACCCTCATCTTGAAAAAAACCTAAACCATAAACCCCTAAACCCCCTAAATCCTCATCCAAAAACCACAAAACCCTCATCCCCATAAAACCCTAAACCCTTGGCCCAAAAAAATCCTAAAACTTCAACCCAAAAATACCCCTGAACCCTCATCCCAAAAAAATAGAAAACCCTCAACCCCAAAATACCTTAAACACTCATACCAAAAACACCATAAACCCTCATCCCCAAAATCTCTAAACCCCCAGCCCCAAAAACCCCAAAACCCTCAGTAATAAAATCCCTAAACCCTTAGACCCCCAAAACCCAAAACCCTTAGCCTGAAAAAAACCCTAAAACTTCATCCCCAAAAAACCCAAAACCCTCTACCACAAAAAACCCTAAACACCCATCTTGAAAAATCATTAAACCCTCAGCCCCAAAAAACCTAAACCCACAGACCCCAAACCCAAAACCCTCATCCCCAAAAAACCATAAACCCTCAGTCCAAAAAAATCTCAACCCAAAAAACCTTAACACTCAGCCCCAAGAAAACCCTAAACCCTCATCCCTGAAATACACTAAACTTACCACCCCAAAACACCCAATACCCTCAACCCTAAAAAACATTAAAATCTCAGCACCAAAAAAACCTAAACACTCAGCCCCCAAAATCACAAAACCATCAACCAAAAAAATACCTAAACCCTCAACCCCCAAACCCCTAAACCCTCATCCCCAAAAAACCTGAAACCATTAGCTGCAAAAAAATTGTAAACCTTAAGCCCAAAAAAATCCAAGTCCCTCAGTCCCAAAAAACATAAACCCTCTTCCCCTAAGAACACTAAACCATATTCACGAAAAAAACCCTAAATTCTCAAGCCCAAAAAAACCTGAACCCTCATCCCAAAAAAATCCAAAACCCTAAGCCCAAAAAAACCATCAACCCATAACTGTAAAAAACCCTCAACACTCTACCCCATAAAACCCTAAACCCACGGCCCCAAAAAACACTAAACCATAAGCATAAAAAAAAATAAACCCACATCCCCAAAAAAACCCTCAACAATTTTCCTTATAAAACACTAAACCCACATACCTCGAAAACCGTAAACACTCAGGCCCCAAAAATGAAAAACCATCAGCCCATGAAATCCCAAAACCCTCATGCTCAAAAAAACATTAAACCAAAATCCTAGAAAACACTAAACACTCTACTCTAGAAAACCCTAAACCCTTAACCATAGAAAACACTAGACCCTCAAACCTAAAAAGACCAACATCCTCATCCCTAGAAAAATTTATAACCTCATCCCCAAGAAACTCTACACCCTCATCCCTAGACAAACATAGACCATTATCACCATAAAATCCAAACCCATAATAATCTGAAAACCCTAAAATCTCAACCTAAAAAAGACCTAATACCTCATCCCTAGAACATTATAAACCCTCAACACCAAAAATCCCTAAACTCACAGCACTAGAAAATACTATACCCTTAGCCCTAAAAAACCCTAAACACCCATCCCTAGAAAACCCTAAACCCTCATGAACATAAAACCCTGCAACCTCCTCCCCAGAAAACCCAAAATCCCCATCCCCCCAAAACCCTAAAACCTGTACACTAGAAAACCCTAAACCCTCATCCGCAAAAATCCCCCAACCCTTATCCCCAGAAAATGCTAAACCCACAGCACCACAAAACCCTAAAACCTCAACCCCAAATTACTTAAAACCCATAGCTCTAGAAAACCCTAAGCCCTAAGCCCCTAAAACCCTAATCCATCTTCCCTAGAAAACCCTGAACATTCAGCCCCAAAAAACCCTCATCCCCATAAAACCCTAAACCTCCATCCCCAAAAAACCCAAAACCCTCACCACTAGAAAAACCTAAACCCTATTCCCTAGAAAACCCTAATCCCCAAACCCAGAAAACAATATATCATCCACCGATATAGTCCAAAAAAACCCCTAAACCCTCAAACACCAAAAAAACCTAAACCCTCGGCACTGAAAAACCGTAAACCCTCAGCCCCAAAGAACCTTAAACCCTAATTTCCAAAAACCCTCAAACCTCATCACCAAAAAACCCTGATCCCCCATCCCAAAAAACCCTAAACCCTTAGACACAAAAAAACCCTAAACCCTAAACAAAAAGATCCCTAAAGCCCCACTCCCCCCAAAACCCATAAATTTCCTCCCCAAAAAACACATAAACAATCATCCTAAAAAAATTAAACCCTCATCCCCATAAAAAACCTTAAAATCACAGCCCAGAATTCCTAAACCCTCAACCCCAAAAAACCCTAAATCCTCAGCCAAAAAACCCCTTAACCCTCATTCAAGAAAACCCTAAGCCATCAACTTGAAAAAACCCTAAACCAAAAAATACCTAACCCCTTAGTCCCCAAACCCCAAAACCTTATCCCCCAAATCCTATATCTTTACCCCCAAAAATCCCAAAACTATAAGCCCCCCAAAAAATACTAAATGATCATCCACAAAAAAAAACCCTAATCCATCGTCCCCCAAAACCATAACACTCATCCCCAAAAAACCATAAACCCTTAACCGAAAAAATCACTAAACTCTTATGCTGAAAAAAACCTACCATGTATGCCCTAGAAATCATAGAACGCTCATTCCTAGAAAATCCCAAACCCTCATCCCCAAAAAACCCCGAACCATCACCCCAAAAAAGACGGATCCCTAAGCCCCCGAAAACCTAAACCCTCAGCACCAAAAAACATTGAACCCTCAGCCCATAAAAACTTTGAACCCTCACCCCAAAAAAACCCAAAACCCTCATCCCTAAAAAAACCTTGAACCATCAGTCTAATAAAAGTATAACCATCATCCCCAAAAAATCGTAAACCTTCAACCTAAAAAAACTCTAAACCCTCACCCCCAAAATACCTTGAACCCTCAACACCAAAAAATCATGAACCCTCAGCCCAATAACCCCCTAAACCCTCAGCCTCAAAAAACCCTAAACCCTCAGACACAAAAACAAACCTTGAACCCTCAGACCAAAAAACCCTAAACCCTTAAAAAAACCATGAACCCCCAAACACAAAAAACATTGAACCCTCATCCCCAAAAAATTCTCAAACCTTATCCCCAAAAAATCCCAGAACGTTCATCCCCAGAAAACCTGGAACAATCATACTAAAAATTATTTTACCCTCAACCCCAGAAAACCTTAAACCCCCATCCTTAAAAAAACCCTAAACCCTCATGCCTAAAAAACAATAAACCCTAAGCCCTAATAAAATTTGAACCCTTTACTCAAAAAAAATCCTAAACCCTCAGTACCAAAAAACACTAAATCCTCAGCATAAAAAACCCTCCTCATCTGCTAAAAATCATGAAACCTAAACCCCTAAATATATAAACCCTAAGTCCAAACAAACCCTAAACACTCAGACCCAAAAAACCATCAAACACCAGCTTTAAAAACCCTATATCATCTTCCCTAAAAAACCATGAAACCTCAACACCAAAAAAACCTAAACCCTCTGCCCCAAAAAAATCTAAAATCTAAGCCCCCAAGAACCCTGAACCCCCAAACTCAAAAAACTATGAACCCTAAAACTTAAAAAAAACTCAACCCTCACCCCCTTAAAACCCTAGAACCCTCAGCCACAAAAAACCTTAAAACCTCAGCCCTAAAAGACCCTAAACTCTATACCCTAAAAAAACCATGAACCCTTAGGACTACAAATACATGAAACGTCACCCCTAGAAAACCCTAAACCTCTACCAAAATAAACCCTCAATCCAAATAAATGATAAATTCTCATCCCCCCAAAACCTAAAGCCTTATCCCTAAAAAAATTTAAAACCTCATCCCCCAAAAATCCTAAACCCTCATCCCCAGAAAACCGAAACCGAAACCCCTGAAAACCCTAAACCCCAAGCTATAGAAAAACCTAATCCCTCATCCCTATAAAAATATTTACCCACATCCCTAGAAAACCTTAAAACCTCAGCCCCAAATAACCCTAAACCCTCAACTATAGAAAACCATAAACCCTTAGCCCCAAAAAAACCCAAAAACCTCAGTCATAGAAAAAACTAAATGCTTAGCCTCATACAAACTTGAACACTAATCCCCATAAAAAATGAACCATGATCCCTAGAAACCCCTAAACCCTATTCCAAAAAAACTCCTAAACTATCATCTCCAAAAAACGTGAAACCATCATCCCTAGAAAACCCTAAACCCTCTACCATAGAAAACCCAATATCCTCAGCCCTAAAAAAACCATAAACCCCCAGCCCTAAAACCCTAAAAACTCTACCGAAATAAACCCTAAACCATAATCCCTAAAAAAAACTAAAACATCAACCCCAAATAACCATAACCCTCATCCCCAAAAAACCAAAAACAATCATCCCCCAAAAAACCTAACCCTCAACAAAAAAAAATGAAAACTATCAACCCAAAAAAACCCTAAAACCTCACCCTGAAAACCCCTACTACCTTAGACACAAAAATCCCAAGATCCTCGACCACAAAGAACCATAAACCCTCATCCCTATAAAACTCAAAACCCACATACCTAAAAAATCTTAAACCCTGATCCCAAAAAAACCCTGACTCCTCATTCCCAAAAAACCCTATACCCTTATCCACAAAAAACCTATACATTCATCACCAAAAAAACCTAAACCATCATTGAAAAAAAACACAAAACTACCATCCCCATAAAACCCTTAACCCTATGCCCCAAAAAATCATAATCCAAAATTCCCAAAAAAATCCTAAACCCTCAGCACCAAAAAATCCCAATCCCTAATCCTTATAAAACCCTAAACCCTCAGCCCAAAAAAACCCTAAATACTCTACTTCAGAAAACCCTAAACCCTAATCACCAAAAAAAACAATATACCCTCCACCCAAATAACCCTAAACCCTTAGACCCCAAAAACCCTAAAATCATATCACATAAAAACCCTAGACACCCGGACCCAAAAACCCTAAAGCCTAAGTCAGAAAGAATAGTAAACCCTTATCCACAAAAAACCCTAAACCCTCATACCCAAAAAATCCTAAACTCTCATCCCTCAAAAACCCTAAACCCTATTCCCTATAAAACCCTAAACCCTCATAACTAGAAAATCATAAACTATCATCCTTATAAAATCCAAAACCCTCATCCCTAGAAAAGCCAAAACCATGAGCCCCATAAAATTCTCAACCCACTACCTTATAAAAATTGAAACCCTCACCCCAAGAAAACCCTATACATTGATCCATAGAAAACCCTAAACCCTCATCCCTAGAAAACGGTAAACCCTCAACCCCAGCAAATCCTAAACCCTCAGTCCCGGAAAACCCTAAATCCTCAACCCTATAACATTCTAAACCATTATCCCTAGAAAACCCTACACCCTCTTCCCTAGAAAACCATAAATACTCAAACCCATTTAACCCAAAACCCACAAACCCATATAACCTGAAACCCTCAGCCCTAAGAAACCAAAAATCCTCATATAAAAAAAACCCTAAAACCCCAATTCCTAGAAAAAACTAAACCCTTACCCTTAAAAACCCATAAACCTCATCCCTATAAAACCTTAAACCCTCAGCCCAAGAAAACCCTAAACCCTCTTCCCTAGAAAACCCTAAACCATTATACCTAAAAAAACCCTAAACCCTCATTTTAATAAAACCCTAAACCAACATCCACATAAAACACTAAAAACTCATTACTAGAAAACCCTAAAACCTCAGTCCCTAGAAAACCATAAACACTCTTCCCCATAGAACCCTAAACCCTCATCTTTAGAAAATACTAAACCCTCATCCCTAGAAAACCCTCCACCCCCAGCATAAGGAAACCCTAAACCCTCACCCCCAAAAAATTTTAAACAGTCATCCCCATAAAATACAAACCCTTAGCCCTAGAAAACCATAAACACCAAGCCCCAAAAAACCCTAAACGCCAATCCCTAAACCATCAACCCCAAAAAAACCCTAAAACCTCAGACCCAAAACCCCTAAAACCTCATCCCCAAAACACTAAACCCTCAACACCAAAAACCCCTTAAATAACAACCATAAATAACCATAAACCTCAGCCCCAAAAACACTAAACCCTTATCCCCCAAACCCCTAAAACCACATCCTAAAAAACCCCTAAACCATCAGCCCCAAAACACTCATCCCCAAAAACCAATAATCCCTCTACCCCAAGAAACCATAAAACCTCATCCCCAATGAACCCTAAAACCTCATACCCTAAAAACCCTAAACCCTCTTCCCCCAAAACCCCAAAACCCTATTCCCCAAAACCACTGAACACTTAGGCCTAAAAAACCCTAAACCCTAAACCCCAAAACCCTAAAAACCCTCACCCTAAAAAACCCTAAACTATTTTTCCAAAGAAAACCTAAATATTAAGTCATAAAAAACCTTAAACTTGAATCCCTAAAATACTATAAATAATAATCCACTAAAAAACTCTGAATCCCCATCCCCAAAAAACCCTGAACCCTTAGCCCAAAAAACCCTGAACCCTTAGCCCAAAAAACCCTAAACCCACTACCCCAAAACAACTAGAAACTCATCCGCTAATACAACTTGACCCACAAGTCCAAAAAACTATAAACCCTCAGCCCCAAAAAACCATATTCCATTAGCCACAAAAAATTCTAAACCATCAGACATAATGAAACCTAAACCCCCAGCCAAAAAAACCCAAAACCCTTAGAAAAAAAACCTAACTGTCATTACCAAAAACCTGAAACCATCAACCCTAGAAACATCTAAACCCTCAAACCCAAAATCCCTAAACACTGAGACCTGGAAAACCCTAAAATCTCATCCCCAAAAATCCCTAAACCCAAAACCCCAAAAACCCTAAACCCTCAGCCCCATGAAAAATTAAACCCTTATCCCCAAAAAACCAAACCCCAATGCCCCCAAAAACACTAAACTCTTAACCCTAGATAACCCTAACCATATAGACCAAAATCCTCTAAACTGTATGCAAAAAAACCCTATAAACTCAACCCCCCAAAACCCTAAACCCTCATCACCAAAAAACCCTAAACCCTCATCCCCCAAAAACCATAAACCCTCAACCCCAAAAAATCATAAACCATCATCATTAAAAAACCCTAAACATTCAGTCACAAAAACCCTATACCCTTAGCCTAAAAACCCTAAACCCTTATCCCAAAAAAACTCTAGATACTTAGCACCCAAAACCCCTAAACCCTTATCCCACAAAACACTAAAACCTTAGCCCAAAACCCCCAAAACCCTCATCCCAAAACCCACTAAACCCTTGATCCCAAAAAAACCTAAAGGCTCTACCCAAAAAAACCCAAAACTCTTAGCAATAAAAAACCCTAAACCCACATCCCAAAAACCCCGTAAACATTATCCCCCAAAACTCCAAAACCCTTAGTCCCAAAAAAAAACCCAATCTGTTAGCCTAGAAATCCCTAATCCCTCAACCCCCCAAAATCCTAAACCATCATCCCTTAAAAACCAAAATCCTCATCCCCAAGAAACCCAAAACCCACTTCCCCAAAATCTATAAACATTAATCCCCAAAAAAATCACTAAAATATCTTCCTTAAAAGAATACTAAACCCTCAGCACCAAAAATACTTAAATCCCCAACACATCTATACCCTCAGTTGAAACAGACCTAAACCCTCAACCTGAAAAAACACAAAAACTTCCATCCCTAAAAAACCTAAAACCTCATCCCCCAAACACCCTAAACCCTCATCTTGAAAAACCTATAAACCCTAAACCCTAGAAAACTATAAACCCTCATCCCCAAAATACCCTAAAACCTCAACCTAAAAAACCCTAAATCATAATCCCTGAAAAAACCTAAACCCTAATCCCCAACAAACCCTAAACCCTCATACCTAAAAAACCTCAACCCTCGACCCAAAACAACCCTAAAACCTCATACTGACAAAACCTAAATCCTTGGTCCCAAAAAAACCCTAAAACCTCATCCCTAAACAACTCTAAACCCTCATCCCAAAAAAACCATAAACCCTTAGCACCCCAATACCCTAAAAACTCATCCCTAAAAAAGTATAAACCATCATCCATAAAAAAACCTAATCCCAAAACACCAAAAACCCCTAAACCCTTTGCCCCAAAAAACCGTAAACACCCAGCTCCAAAAAACTATAAACAATCAACCCAGAAAAACCCTAAATTCTTAGCACAAGAAAACCCCAATCCCTCAGCACTGAAAAACCATAAACCCTCTTCCCTAAATATAACCTAAACCCGTATCCTCAAAAAACAATAAACTCTTAGCCCCAAAAAACTATAAACTCTCATCCCCAAAACCCTAAAACCACAGCACAAAAAAACCATAAACCCTTAACCCAAAAAAACACTAAAACCTAAAACCTATAAAACAAAAAATCCATATCCCCAAAAAACCCTAAACCCACACCCCCAAAAACCTTATAGCCTCATCCCCAAAATCCCCAAAATAATCATCCCTAAAAAATCCATAAAAACTCATCCCTAAGACCCCCTAAACCCTCAGTCCCAAAAAAACATAAACCCTAAACCAAAAAAACCCATAAACCGTCATCCCTAGAAATCCATGTATCTTATGCCCCCAAAAATCTATTAAACCCTAGGCCTTAAATTCCCATGAACACATTTCCCCAAAACACACTAAAGTCCCAACCCCAAAAATCCCAAAAATATTTCCCAAAAACCCCTAAACCATCTTCTATATGGAACCAATTATTCTAAAAAAAACCCTAAACCCTCATCCCTAAAATCCTTTAAAACCTCGTCCCCAAATCCCAAGATCCTCATCCCCAAAAAACACCAAACCCTAAGCCCCTAAAACCCCTCAAACCTCAACCTCAAAACCCCTATACACTAAACCCCTAAAATAACTAGACCCTTAGCCCCAAAAAATCATAGAAACTCAGCCCCAAAAAACCTTAGACCTTCATCCCCAAAAAATCCAAAACCCTCAGACCCAAAAAAATCCTAAACCATCAACTGGAAAAAACAATAAACCCACGGTACAAAAAACATTAAACTCTCAGCCCTAAAAATATCTAACCATGATCCCCAAAAAACTCTAAACCCTCATCCCCAAAATCTTATAAAATATTATCCCCAAAAACCCTAAAAACATAGCCCCAGAAAACCCTAAACCCACATACCCAAAAAATCATAAACCACAACCTCAAAAAACCAAAAAAACATAGCCCCAAAAAACCAATACCCAAATTCCCAAAAAACATAAACCCTCATCGACCCAGAAAACTAAACCCTCATTCCTAAAAAACCCTAAAATATGAATCCATAAAAATTTTAACCCATTGGTCCCAAATAACAGTAAACCAACATCCCAAAAAACCCTAAATCCTCAGACCCAAAAAACCCTAAACCCTCTGCCTCCAAAAACCCTAAACCCTCATACCTAAAAACCATAAACCCTAGGCCATAAAAAAACCCTAAACCCTCAGCACTAAGAAACCCTAAACCCTCAGACACAAAATCCTTAAACCCTTATCCACGAAACCCCTAAACCCTCGGCCCTAAAAACCCCTTAAACCTAAAAATCCCTAAACACTCAACACTCAAATCTCCTAAACCCTCATCCCCAAAAAACCATATACCATTATCCCCAAAATCCCCAAAACCCTAAACCCAAAAAACCCAAAACCCACGACCTGAAAAACTCCAAAACCCTCAGCACTAAAATACCCTAAACTCTAATCCCAAACTCCCCAAAAACCTCACCCCAAATACCACTAAAACCTCCATTACAAAAAACCCCAATCTATCACCCTAAAACCATTAATCCCTTAGCCCCCAAAACACTAAATCCTCATCCTTTAAAAACAAAAACTCTCTACCCCAAGAAACATGATACCCACAAACCCTAAAATACCCAAACATTCATCCCCAAAAAAGCTAAACCCTATTTTCCAAAAAAAACACTAATCCCTCAGCCCCAAAAAACCCCAATAATCCATCCCCAACACCTTTATACCCTCATCCAAAAAAACCCTAATCCCTTAGTGCAAAAAAACACTAAACCCTCAACCCCAAAAAACCCTAAACCCTCATCCTCAAAAAAATCCCTAAACCCTCAACCTCAAAAACCCTAAACACTAAACTCCAAAAAAAAAACATAAACCTTCATTCCAAACAAACCCTAAACCCTTATCCACTAAAAATTCTAAACTATTTTCCCAAAACAATCATAAAACCTCTCCCAAAAAACCCATAAACCCTTATCCTAAAAAATTCCTAACCCCACATCCCTAAAAACTGAAAAAACCCTCAACCCTAAAAAACCCTACAACTCATCCCCACAAAACCCTAAACACTAATCCCCCAAAAACCCTAAAAACTCAACCCCACCAAACCCTAAAACCTTATCACTCAAAAACCCTAAACCCACTACCCAAAAAACCCTAAACCCTCAATCCCCAAAAACATAAAACACTTAACCCCAAAAAACCCTAATCCCTCAACACCCAAGAACCCTAAACACTCAGCCCCATAAAACCCAAAAACCTCAACCAAAAAAACCCAAACCCTCATCCCCAGAAAACACCAATCCCTCAACCCCAAAAAACCACAAACCATCAACACCAAAAGAAACCTAAAACATCATTACTAAAAAACCATATACCCCTAGCCCCAAAAAACCCCAAAACCTCATCCCAAAAATCCCTAAACCCATATCCCCCAAAACCCTAAACCCTAATCCCCAAATAACTCTAAACCCATATCCCCAATAAAATCTAAACCCTCAGCTTAAAAAACCCCCAAGACCTCAGCCTCAAAATCCCCTTAAACCACACCCCCGAAAAACCTCAAACCCTTATCCAAAGAAACCTAAAAATTCATCCATAAAAAACTCTAAACCCCAACACCAAAAAAACCCGAAACATTTTTCTCAAAAAAAAACATAATCCCCAAAATACCCTAAACCCTCATCCCCGAAAAAAACTCTAAACCACCAACCCCAATAAACCCTAAACCATCATCCCCAAACAACCCTAAACCATCATCCTAAAAAAACCTAAACCCTCATCCCCCCAAAACACCAAACCATCAACCCCAAAAAGCATAAATCCCTTAAGCCCATAAAATCCTGAACACACAGCACCAAAAAACCTGAAACCCTCATCCCTAAAAATCCCTAAACCCTTATCCCTAAAAAATCCTACACCTTCAACCTTGATAAACCATAAACCCTCATCCAAAAAATACACTAAACCCTCAACACCAAAATACCCAATACCCTCAGTACCAAAAAAAACCTAAACCATTATCCCCAAAAAACACTAAACCCCGATCCCAAAAAATCCTAAACCCTCATCACCAAAAACCCTAAACCCTAATCCCCAAAAACCAAAAAAACCTTAGCCCTAAATAAACCAAAAATCCCATCTCTAAACCCCTAAACCCTCATCCCCCAAAAACCTAAAACCTCGACCCCAAAAAACCTTAAACCCTTGACCCCGAAAAACCCTAAACCCAATCCCAAAAAATCCTAAACCCTCAGCCCCCCAAATCCCCAAACCCTATTCCAAAAACAATCGTAATCCACCATCCCTAAAAAACACTATATCGTTGGCCGAAAAAAACCCTAAATTCTCTACCGAAAAAACCCCCAAACCCTCATCCCCTAAAAACATTTAACCCTTGATCCCAAAAATCACTAAACCCTTAGCTCAAAAACACTAAACCCTTGACCCCAAAAACCCCAAACCCTTATCCTGAAAAAACCCTAAACCCACCCAATAAAACCCAAAATACTAAATCCTAGAAACCCCTGTTCCAAACTTCCCAACAAGTAGTTACCCCAATGACTCAAAAAACACTAAACCCTCTTCCCCTACAACCCTAAACCCTAATTTCCAAAAAAATATTAAACCATCAGCCCCAAAAAACCCTAATCCTTCAGTACCAAAAAACCCTAAACCCTTAGAAACAAATAACCCTAAACCCTCATTCCCGAAAACCCTAAACCCTCAACACAAAACCCAAAACTCTCCCCCACAATAACCCTAAACCCTACTCCCCAAAAATGATAAATCCTATTCCCCAAAAAAACCTTAAATCCCCATCCCTAAAAAATCTTAAACTCTAATCCCAAAAAATCCATTAACACTCAACCCCAAAAAATCCTAAAACCTAAATGGCATAAAAACCAAAAACCCTCAACCCCAAAAAAATCATAAATGCGCATCCCCAAAGAAACTCCAAACCCATAGCCCAAAAACACTTTCAAGGAAAAAACATAAACCCTCACCCCAAAAAACCCAAAACCCTCTGCCACAAAAATCATTCAACTATCAAACCTGAAAAACCACCTTCAACCCAAAAAAAGTTCTAAAACCAAACCCAAAAAACCCTAAATCTTCATCCCCCAAAACCCCAAACCCTCATCCCCAAAAAAACCTAAACCCTTAGCACCAAAAAATCTTAAACCCTAAGCCCCAAAAATACAGATCCCATATCCAAAAAAAAACAACACACCCTCAACCATAGAAATCAACAAACCCTCATCCCCAAAACTCCCCAGATACTCAACCCCAAAATACCATAAACCCTCATCCCGAAAAAACCCTAAAAACTCAAGCACAAAAAACCGTAAACCCTCATCCCTAAAAACCCCAAAACCATTGACCCTAAAACCCCCCTAACCATCAGCAGCAAAAAATCCCTAAACCCCAAAATACATGAAAATCCCGTCCCAAAAAATACATAAACCCTCAGGCCCAAAAAACTCAAAACCCTTAGCACAAAAAACCCAAAACCTTCAACCCCAAAAAACCCTCAAACCTAAAAAACCCTAAACCCTCATCCATAGAAAACCCTAAACACTTGACCAAAAACAACCCTAAACCCCCATCCCTAAAAAAACCCAAAACCTTAGCCCCAAAAAACCCTAAACCCCCCCAAAAAATAAACCCTCATACCAAAAAAAACCGTAAACCCTGATCACTAATAAAATATAAATCCTCATCCCAAAAAACCCCTAGATCCTCAAAACCAAAAAAATCCAAAAACCTCTGAACCAAAAAACCCCATACCCACAACCCACAAAAACTCCAAACCCTCATTCACAAAAAAACACTAAACACTCGACCCCAAACCAAAACTAAACCCTCATACCCCCAAAAAACCCCACACCCTCATCCTTAAAAAACCAAAACACTTAGCCCTAAAAAACCCCAAACGCTCATCCATAAAAACAATAGTATCTCATCCCCCAAAACCCCAAAACCCCTGCCCCAAAAAACTATAAACCCTCAACCCAAAAAAAACCCCTAATCCCTTTACCCAAAAAAAACAAAAACTCTCAACCCCAAAAAACATTAAACCCTCATCCCTAAAAACCCGTAAACCCTCAAACCAAAAAACACAAAACACTCAGCCCCAAAAAACCCTAAACCATAAACCCTAAATAACCAGAAACCCTCATCTCTAAAAAGCTAAACCCTCAACCCTAAAAAACTTCAAACCTTCAGCCAAAAAAAACCATAAACCCTATGCACCCCAAATCCGAAACCCACATCCTAAAAACCTTTAAACCCTCCACCCCAATAAACTCCAAACCCTCATCCACAAAAAACCCTAAAATATCAGTCCTAAAAAATGTTAAACCTTTACCCAAAAGAACACAAAACCATCAACACCAAAAAAACCTAAAGCCTAGACCCAAAAAAACCCAAAACACTCATCCCCCAAAAACCCCAGACCCTCAGACCTAAAAACCCTAAATCCTCAATCCTATGAAGCCCTAAACCTTCACACCCAAAAACCATAAACACTTAACTACAAAAATCAACAACCATGAGCCCTAAAAAATATGAAACCCTCAACCTAGAAAAACCCCAAACCCTCAGACCTAAATTGCTGAACCCACATCACAAAAAAAACCCTAAAACCTCAATCCCTAAAAATATTAAATCATCGCCCTAAAAAACCACAATCCCTTAGCCCAAAAACCCCAAAACCCTTAATCGCAAAAAACCCTAAACCCACATCCCCAAAAAATGCTAAACCCTCAGCCTCAAACCGCATAAACACTTAGCCAAAAAAAACCTTAAAACCTCATCCCAAAAAAACTCTAAAACCTCATCCCCCAAAAAACCATAATCCCTTATCTTCGAAGAACCATAAACCCTCAGCCCCAAAAAACACTAAATAGTTGTCCGAAAAAAACCCAAAACATTTTACCCAAAAAAACCATAAACCCTCATCCCCAAAAAACCCTAAACCATCACCCCCAAAAAACCCTAAACCCTTTGCCCCAAAATCCCCAAAACCTCATCACCAAAAATAACTTAACCCTTAGCCCCGAAAAACCATAAAACCCCAGCTCCAAAAAATATGAAACCCTCATCCCCAAAAATAACTAAACCCTCTACCACAAAAAGACCCCAAACCCAAATCCTTAAAAAACCCAAACCCTTATCCCCAAAAAAACCCAAACCCTCATTCCCTAAAACCCCCAAACCATTGGCCCCAAAAAATCCTAACCCCTCAGCCACAAAAAACCCTAAATCCTCATCCATAAACCCTAAACCCTAAGAACCAAAAAACCCTAAACCTTCTATCCTAAATACCCTAAACATTCATACCCAAAAATCCTAAACCCTAATCCCCCCAAAACCCTAAAACCTCATCCCCAAAAACCCTAAAAAACATGGCCCTAAAAATTCCTAAACCTTCATCCCCAAAAAAACCAAAACCCTCAACCCAAAACAATAAACTCTCAATCCCAAGAAACCAAAAACCCTCTGCCCCATAAAACCCTCAACCCCAAAAACCTCAATTCCCTTATCCCCCAAGTACCTTAAATCCTCAACCCCAAAAAACTTGAAATACTCTCCCCACAAAAAACCAAACCCAGAGTCCTAAAAACCCCTATAATCATAGCCCCAAAGAACTATAACCCCTTTACCCAAAATACCACAATCCTTAAGCCCCAAATAACCCTAAACCCAAAACTATAAAAAAATATAAACCCATATCCCCAAACATTCCCAATCCCACTGCACTAAAACCCCCTAAATTCTAATCCCAAAAAAGCCCCTAATCCATTATCCAAAAAAACCTAAAACCCTCATCCCTAAAAACCCAAAACCATTAGCCCCACAAAAACCAAAACCCTCAACCCCAAAAAACCCTAAACCCATAGCCGCAAAAAACCCTAAAACTGCAAACCCAAATAACCCGAATCCCTTATCCCCAATAAACCCAAAACCCTCACCCCCCAAAACCCTAAAACCCACTCCCAGAAAAACCTAAACCCAATTTAAAAAAACCCCACACCCTCAACTCCAAATTACCATTAACCATAATTCCAAAAAAACCATAAAACAACATCCCCATGAAACCCAAAACCCTCATCCCCAAAAACCCCTAAACCCTCATCCACAAAAAACTCTAAACCCTCGAACCCAAAAAACCTCAAACCCTCATCCCCCAAAAACCGTAAACCATATTCTCTGAAAAAATAAAAAAACCTCATCCACAAAAAAACCCATAGACACTCAACCCCAAAAACCCTAAAAAAATTTCCCCAAATAACCCTACACCCTCATCTCAAAAAAACACAAAACCTCAACCACTGAACACTAAAAACCCTAAGCCTAAAAAAACCCCAAACCCTCGGCCCCAAAAAATAACAAACCCTCAGCCCTAAAAAACCCTAAACACTTCACCCCCAAAAAACCCAAATTGTCACCCCCAAAAAATGGTAATCCATAAGCCCCAAAATATCCCAAACCCTAATCTCCAAAAAAACCCCAAACATTAATCCCCCCAAAACCCAAAAACCCCTAACCCTCGACCCCAAAAAAACTTAATCTCTCAGTCCCAAAAAACCCTAACATCACTAAAAAACAAAAAACACTCAGTCCCAAATATCCCTAAATCTTAATCCCCAAAAAACCAAAAACTATCATCCCCAATAAAGCCTAGACCCTCATCCATAAAAAAAATAATCCATTGTCCCCAAAAACCCTAAACCCTCAGCATCAAAACCCCTAAACCATCATCCCTAAAAAAACCAAAATCCCTCGGGCCAAAAAAACTCCAAACCTTCTTCCCCAAAAAAGCTCTAAATCCTCATCCCCAATGAAAACTAAACCCTAATACACCAAAAAAACCTAACCCCATAGACCGAAGAAAAACCCAAAACCCTCCACCACAAAAAACACCAAATCCTAGACCTAAACAAACCCTAAACCCTCAGCACAAATAACACCATCCCGCATACCATAAATAAACCCAAACCCTCAATGCTAAAAAACCACAAACTCAAACCATTGAAAAACTCAAACACCTCAGCCCCAAAAAACCCTAAACCATCAGCCTCAAATAACCCTAAACCCTTGACCCCACAAAACCCTAACCCCTTATCCCATAAAAATGAAAAACTATCATCCCCAAAAAACCTAAACCCTTATCCCCAGCAAAACATAAACCCTCATCCCAAAAAACCCCAAAACCATCAAACCCAAAAAACTCTAAAACCTTCACCCCAAAAACCCTAAACCCACAACCCTAAAAAATTCTAAACACTCATCCCAAAAATCCCAAAACCCATAGCCCCAAAAAACCCAAAACCCTCAGGCATAAAAAACCCTAAACACACGTAACCAAAAACCCTCAACCCCAAGAAACCCTAAATTCTCAGGCCCAAAAAATAGTAAACCATTAGCCCAAAATACACGCAACCATCAATATAGAAACAATTGAAACCCAAAATCCTAAAAATACCCTATACCCTCATCTCGGAAAAACCCTAAACCATTATCCAAGGAAAACCCTAAACCCTCAGCCCTAAAAAAACCCTAAACCCTTAGACAAAAAAAATCAAAACCCTTAGCCATAAAAACAAAAAAACCCCATCACCAGAAACCCTAAACCATCAGAACCAAAATCCATAAATTCACAACCCTTGGCCCTTAAAAATCCTAAACGCTCATCCCTAAATAATACTCTATCCTCAACCCCAAAAACCCTAAACACTCGGCCCCAAAAAAATCTCAACACTCAGCCCCCAAAAACCCACAACCCACAGCCGAAAAAGACCCTAAACCCTCATCCACAAAAAACAATCAACCTTAATCCAAAAAACACACAAAACCTTCATCCCCAAAAACCATCAATCCTTATCCCCAAAATACCCAAAACCCCCAGCCAAAAATACCCTAAACCCTCAATCACAAAAAAACCTATACCCTTTTACTAAAAACACTCTAATCCCCCAGCTCGACAAAACCATAAACCCTCGCTCTCAAAAAACCACAAACCCTCATCCCATAAAACACTAGACCCTCAGGTCAAACAAAAACTAAACTTCTATCCCTGAAAAAACCTAAACCCTTAGCCCAAAATCCCCAAAACTCTCAACCCCAAAAAACCCTAAACTCTTAACTCTCAAAAACCCTAAAGAATCAGCCCTAGAAAACCCTAAATGATGAACCAAAAAAACATCTAAACCCTCATCCAAAAATAATCATAAACTCTCATCCCTAAAAAAATCTCAACCCTCAACCCAAAATATTTCTAAATACTGAGCCCCAAAAAACCATAATCTCACAACTCCAAAAAATCTTAAACCACATCCCTAAAAACCATAAACCATCAGACCCATGAAACCCCTAATCCACATCCCTAAAAAACTATACAACTTATTCCCCCAAAACCCCTAAATCCTCAGCCCAAAAAAATCTTAAACCCCTAGCCATGATAAACCCTAAACCATCCGACCTAAAAAACCCTAAACACTCAACTTCAAATAACCCAAAACCCATATACCCAAAAAACCGTTAGCCCTCATCCCCAAAAAAATCTCAACCCTCTAACCTAAAAATTCATCAACCCTCAGCCTCAACAAACCCTTAACCCACAACCCCAAAAATCCATCAATCCTAAGCCCAAAAAAACCCTCCACCCCCAGCCCTAGAAAACCCTCAACCCTCAGCCCCAAAAAACCCTCATCCCTCATCACCAAAAAATCCTCAACCCTCAAAAAAAAATTACCTCAACCCTCATCCAAATAACCATCAACCCTCATACAAAAAACGCCTCAAACCATATCCACAAAAAAACCATCAAACCTCCACCCAAAAAAAACCCTCAACCCTCCACCCTAAAAAACCCTCAATCCTCATCCCCAAAAACACTCAAACCTCAACCCTATAAACTCCTCAACACTCATCCTTAAAAAATCATAAACCATCAGACCTGGAAAACCCTAAACCCTCATCCCCATAAAACCCTAAACCCTCTTCCCCAAATACCCTAAACCCTCATAACCAAACAACCTAATAATCTCAGCCCCAAGAAACCCTAAACCCGTAACTCAAAAAACCATCAACCCTTATCAACAAAAAACTCTAAACCCTTATCCCCAAAAAACCCTCAACCCTCAACCCCAAAAAACCCTCAAACCTCATCCCTAAAAAACACTAAACCATCAATCCTAAAAAACCCTCAACACTTGGTGCCAAAAAAACATAAACCATCATCCCCCAAAAAATATCAACCTTCTACCCCAAAAAAACCTGACCCTAATCCCCAAAAAACACTCAAACCTCATCCCCAAAAGACCCAAAACACTCTTTTATAAAACCCCCAACCCTCAGACAAAAAAAACATCAGACCTCATCACCAAAAAACCCTCCACCCTTAGCTCTGAAAAACTCTCAACTCTCATCCCTAAAAAACCCTCAACTCTCATCCATAAAACACCCTCAAACCTCATCCCCCAAAAATACTCAACCCTCAGACTAAAATACTCTCATCCGTCATCCCCAAAAAAACCCAAAACCCTCATCCCCAAGAGACGCTCAACCCTCAACCACAAAAAACCCTCACCCATCAGCCCCAAAATACCCTCAACCCTCAGACCCAAAAATCCTAAACCCATAGGCCCAAAAAACCACCAACCCTAAGACCCAATACACAATCAACCCTCATCCCAAAAAAAAATGTTAGCCCTCAGTCCCAAAAAACTCTCAATCCTTAGCCTCAAAAAACCCAAAACCCTATTCCCACCAAAATCCCTAAAACGTTAGCCCCCAAAGAAAAAAGATCCCCAACCCTAAGAATATATTAATCCTTTTCCCCAAAATCCATCAACCCTAAAACCTCAGAACCAAAAAACCCAATATCCTTTTCCATAAAAATCCAAAACCCTCATCCCTAAATTACCCTAAAACCCCACCCCCAAAAAACCAAAAACCATTAGTCCCAAAATACCCTAAACCCTCATCCCTAAAATATCCTCAACCCTCATCCCCAAATAACCCAAAAATCTCATCCCAAAAAAACACTCAACCCCCAAAAACCCAAAAACCTCAGCCCTAAAAAACCTAAACACTCTTCCCCAGAAAAATAATAAACCCCTAGCTGCAAAAAATTTAAGTACCATGCCAAAAAATACCTTAAACCATCAACCCCAAAACACCATAAACCCACAACCCCAAATAACTCAAAACCAAAAACCCTAGGAAACTCTAAACCCTCATCCTAGCAAAACCCTAAACAATCAGCCTCAAAATCCCCTAAACCCTTATCACCAAATAACCCTAAACCCTCATCCCCAAAAAACCATAAACCCCAAGCCTTAAAAAACCCTATTCCCTAACCCAAAAAAAACCCTAAACATTCAACCCCAAAAAGCCTAAATGCTCAACCCCAAAAAACCCCTAAATGGTCATACCAAAAAAAACACTAAACCCTCAGCACCAATAAACCCTAAAACCTTAGTCCCAAACAAACACTAAACCATTAGACCAAAACCCCTAAACCCATAGCCCCGAAAAACCCTAAACCATCAACCCAAAAAACAAAAATCCATCAGTCCTAAAAAACCCTAAATACTCGTCACCAAAAAACCATAAACCCTCAAACCCAAAAAACCATAAAACCTTATCCCAAAAAAACCCTAAAACCCAGCCTTAAAAATCCAAAAACCCTCAGCCGAAAAATACTCTAAACCCTCAGCACCAAAATAACCAATACCCTCAGTCTTAAAAACCCTAAAAACTCATTCCCAAAGAACACTAAACACTCATAAAAAAACCCTAAACACTCATCACCAAAAAACTCTAAACCTGAAAAGATCATCCCTCTCTAAGTAGTTGATTCATATTTTCCAGAGATATAAGCGTAAAATTACATCCTTTAGACTACTATAACATTACACAAATAGTCAGTCAAGAAAAGATCATCCATAAATAACCCTAAACCTATAGATCTAAAAAAACTAAACCCTCAGCCCAAAAAACCCTAAACCCTCAACCCCAAAAAACCATAAACCCCTTGCCCCAAAAAACCCTAAAACCTTTACCAAAAAATACAAAACCCTTTTCCACAAAAACCACAAACCATGTGCCCTTAAAAACACAAATCCATCAGCCCCAAAAAATCTATATACCATCGAACACAAAAAACCATAAACCATCTACCCCAAAAAACCAAAAACCCTCATCCCCTAAAAACATTAAACATTTTCCCCAAAAAAACCTTAAACCCTCAGCCCCAAAAAACCCTAAACCCTCACCCTAAAAAATATAAATCCTCAGCCCCAAAACACCCCAAACCCTCAGCCTCAAAAAAATATAAATCCCCTGCCTGAAAAAACCCTAAACCTTCCACCCAAATAAAACCCTAAAATGTTATCCTTAAACACCTATAATATCACTACCCCAAAAAATACTAAACCCTCAGTCTCAAAAAACCCTAAACCCTAAACCCCTAAAAACCCCAAACCCTGATCCATAAAAAATCCTAAACACTCAACCCCAAAAAACCCTAAGCCATATGTCCCAAAAGACCCTAAACACTCAGCAAAAAAAATACCTAAACGCTAATCCCCCAAATCCCAATACCCTCACCACAAAAAATCTATACCCTCATCCCCAAACCGTGATATACCTTATGCCCCAAAAAAAATTTAAACCCTCATACCCAAAAAATACAAAACCCTCATCCCTAAAAATCCCTAAACACTCAGCCCTAAAAAATAAAAAAACTTGAAACCCATAAAAACCTGAAACCCTCAACCCCCAAAAAAACATAAACGCTCATCCCCAAAGAAAAGCCAAACCCACAACCCCAAAAAACCAACCCCTCAGGCCCAAAAAAACCCAAACTCACAGCCCCCAAAAAACCCTAAACCCTTATAAAAATAAATCCAAAACCTTCAACCTCAATAAACCCTAAATACTCAACACCAAAAAACCCTAAACCCTTATCCACAGAAAACTATAAACACTTGACCCAGAAAAACCCTAAACCCCTTACACCAAAAAACCCTAAAACCTTATCACCAAAAAACCCTAAACCCTCAGCCCCCAAAAATAATAAAACCTTATCCCCAAATAACCTTAAACCCTCATCCCTAAAAAAATAAATACTCATCCTAGAAAACTCTTAGATCATAAATTCCAAAAATAACTAAAAACACCACCCCAAAAAAACCCATACCCACAACTTGAAAAAACCACAAATACTCATCCATAGAAAGCACAAAACCCTCAACCCAAACAACCCTAAACCCTAAACCCAATAAAAACACAAAACCCACAACACTAAAAAACATACACCCTTATCCCCAAAAAACAGAAAACGCACTGCCAAAAAAACCTTAATACATCATCCCCAAAAATACATAAACCCTCAACCCCAAAAAACATTGAATCCTATACCCCAAAAAACCCTAATTCTTGGACACAAAAAAACACAAAACTCTCAGCCCCAAAAAAAACTAAACCCTCGGCCATAGAACCCCATAAACCCTCATCCCCCAAAAAGCTCAACACTCAACCCAAAAAAAACCCCAAACCATCAGCCACAAAAACCATAAACCCTATTCCCCCTAAACACCAAACCCTCAACCCCAAAACCCCTAAATCCTCATCCCCTATAATCCCCAAACCCTCATCCATAAAAAACTCTAAACCCTCAGTCCTAAAAACATAAAACCCTAAACCAAAAAAAATACAAGCCCTTAGACCCAAAAAACCCTAAAGCCTAAACCCCAAAAAACCTGAAACCCACAACCCCAAAAAACCCCAGACCATCAACCCTAAAAATATCTAAACTCTCAGTCCTAAAAAACCCAAAACCCTTACACCAGAAAATCATAAACAATTAGCTACAAAAATAAATATCCTTGAGCCCAAAAAAATTTATGAATCCCCTAGCCCAAAAAAACCCCAAAACACTGAGACCAAAAAAACCCCACATCCCCAAAAAACACTAAAACCTAAGTATCAAAAAACCTAAACCCTCACCCCTAAAAAACCTAAATCCTTAACCCCAGAAAACCCTAAACCCTAAGCTGTAAAAACCCTAAACCCTCAGCCCCAAAATATGTTAAACCCTCATCCCCAAAACCCCCTAAACACTCATCCCAAAAAAAACCTTAAACCCTCAACCCAAAAAACTATCAAAAACCTCATCCCCCAAAAACCCTAAACATTTATCACTAAAGAACTCTATACCCCAATCCCTAAAAAACACTAAATAATCGGCCCAAAAAATACCCTTGAACCAAAAAACTATAAACCCTCATCCCTAAAAAAACCCAAAACCATCAGCCCAAAAAAACCCAAAACCCTTTTTCCAAAATCCCTAAACCCTCATAACCAAAATTACCTAAACCCTTATCCCTAAAAAAACTACAAACCCACAACTCCAAAAAATCCCAAACCCTCAACCCTGAAAAACACTAAACACTCATCCACAAAAAATTTGAATCCATCAGCCTTTAAAGAACTTGAACCCTCTACCCCAAAAAAACACTAAACTCTCTCCCCCAAAAAAAACCCAAACCCCCATCCCCCAAAAAGACCAAACCCTTGGACCCCAAAAACCTCAAACCATTGAACCCAAAAAACCCAAATCCATCATCCACAAAACCCTAAATCCTCATCCCCCATAAACCCTAAACCATCAACCAAAAAAACCTGAACCTTCTATCCCAAAATACACTAAACCCTCATCCCCAAAAAACCCTTAACCCTCACCCCCAAAAAACCCAAAACCCTCAGCCATAGAAAACCCTAAATCATATTCCCCAAAAACCCTAAAACATCATCCCCAAAACCCTAAACCCTTGTTCCTAAAAAATCCTAAAACTTCGTACCCAAAAAACCCTAAACCCTCAACCCTAAAAATCCCAAATAGTCAGCCCCAATAAACCCCAAATCCTATTACCCATAAAACCCAAAACCCTTATCCTAAAAAACCCAAACCCTCAGCGCCAAAAAACCCAAATACCTTAGCCCACTCAAAACCCTAAATCCCCATCCACAAAAAATATGAAACACCCTCCCAACAAAAACCCAAACCCACAGCCCCAAAAAAACATATACCCATAGCCGAAATAACCACAAATCCTTATCCACAAAATACCCCAATCCCCTAACCCCAAAATAACCGAAACCCCCCAAAACATATAAACCCTCTACCCCAAAAATACCAATCCCTAGACCCCTAAAAACCCTAAGCAATAATCCCAAAAAAACCCTAATCTATAAAAATCTTGAAACCCTCAGCCCCAAAAAACCCAAAACAAGTAGCCCCAAAAAACCCAAAACCCTCAACCCCCAAAAACCTTAACCCTAAGCCTAAAAAACCCTAATCCCTCATCCCCAAAAGACCCTAAACCCTCATCCCAAAAATCCCTAAACCCTCATTCCCAAAATCCTAAACCCACTTCCCAAAAAACCATAAACCCGTATCCCCAAATTACTATTAATCCTTATCCTACAAAAACCATAAATCCACAAACCCATAAAAACATAAACCCTCATCCCCAAAAAAACACTAAAACTCAAGCCCAAAAAACCCCAAACCTTCAACCCTAAATAACCATAAACCTTCTGCCCAAAATAACCCAAAACCCTCATCCCAAAAAACACCAAAAAAGCCACAAAAAACTTTAAAAAATTACACCCAATAAAACCCAAACCCTCTGCCCAAAAAACACTATACCCCTTTCCCTAAAAAATTCTAAACCATGATCCCCAAAAAACAAAAAACCCTCAGCCTCAAAAAATGGTAACCCCTCGTCCCCAAAATATCCCAAACCCTAATCTCCCAAAACCCCAAAACCCTTGGCCCCAAAAAACCCCAAACCCTCATCCCCAAAAAACAGTAATCCCTCAGCCAAAAAAAACCCCAAACCCTCATCCCTAAAAAACAACAAACCCTCAGTCCTAAATATACCTAAACACTCATCCCCAAAAAACCATAAACCCTCATCCCAAAAAATCCCTAGACCCTTAGACCCAAAAAAAACAATAAACCCTTGGCCCTTAAAACCCTAAAACCTCGACCCCAAAAACCCCTAACCCCCCACCCCCAAAAAACCCCTATAACCTCATGCCAAAAAAACTTAAAACCCACTACCCAAAAAATCCCTAAATCCTCAGCCCCAATAAAACCTAAATCATCATCCCAAAAAAAAACCTCGTGGGCCCAAAAAACCCAAAACCTTTGTCCAAAAAAACTACCACATCCTAGACCCAAAAAACCCTAAACCCTCAGTCCCAAATAACACCATAACCTCTTTCCTAAAAAATCCCAAACCCGCATACCAAAAAACCCCAAACCCACAACCCTGAAAAACTCAAAACCCTCTACCCCAAAAAACCTACACCACCAACCCCCAAAAACCATTAACCCTTGGCCCAACAACACCCTACCCCCTTATACCCTAAAAATAAAAAAACCATCAGCCCTAAAAAACCTTAAACATTCATAGGAAAAAAAAACAAAACCATCAACCTAAAAAACCCTAAATCATGAGCCCCAAAAAATCCTAAACCCATAGCCCCAAAAAACCCTAAACACTCAGCCCTAAAAAATACTAAACCCTAAGCCCAAAAAAACCATAAATCCTCATCCCCAAAAAACACTAAACACATGTAACCAAAAAAACCTAAACCCTCATCCCTAAAAAATCCTAAACCCTCAGGCCTAAAAAAATAAACCCTAAGCCCAAAAAAACACTAAACTCTCAGCCGAGAAAAAATTGAAACCCAAAACCCCAAAAAACCCTGTACCCTAGGTCCTAAAAAAATTAAACCCTAAGCCTAGAAAAAACCTAAACCATCATCCCCAAAAAATCCTAAAACCCCATCCTCAGAAACCCCAAAACCATCATCCCAAGGTCCATAAATTCTTATCCCTCAGCCATTAAAAATCCTAAATACTCATCTGTAAAAAAAACTCAATCCTTAGGCCCAAAAAAACCCTAAACCCTCATCCCCAAAAAAATGATCAACACTTATCCCCAAAAAACATAAAACCCACAATCCAAAAAAAACCTTCGATCCTTATCCATTAGAAATCAATCAACCCTAATCACAAAAAAACCCTTAAACCCTCATCCCCAAAAAAACCCTCAATCTTCATCCCCAAAAAACCCAAAACCCTCAGCACCAAAAAACACTAAAACCTCAACCCCAAAAAACTCTAAAAACTTTTTCCAAAGAACCCTAATCCCACAGCTCGATAAAACCCTAAACATTCATCCCCCAAAAACCTTAATCCCACATCCCACAAAACCCTCAACCCTCAACCCAAAAAACCCAAAACACTAAACCACCAAAAACCCTAAACCCTCAGTGCTAAAAAATCCCTAAAACCTCATCCCAAAAAAACCTTAAATGATGAACCACAAAAAACTATAAACACTCAACAAAAAAATCCTAAACCCTTATCCCAAAAAAACCTAAAACCTCATCCTAAAAAATTACTAAAACCTAAGACCCCCAAAACCCTAATCCCTTGGACACAAAAAACCCTAAACCCTCATTGCTAAAAACCCATAAACCATCATCCCTAAGAAACCCTTAACCGACATCCCTAAAAACTGTAAATGGTGTGCCCCAAAAAACCCTAAATCCTCAACCCCAAAAAATCTTAAATCCCCAAACCCAATAAAACCTAACCCATCAACCCCAAAAAACCCATAAAAGTAAGCTACAAAAAACGGTAAACCATCATCCCCAAAAAAACCCTCATCCCTCAGCCCCAAAAAACCCTTAACTCGAATCCCTAATAAACTCGCAATCCTAAGCCCAAAAAACACCCTCTACCCTCATCCCTAGAAAACCCGCAACCCTAAACCCCAAAAAACCCTCATCCCTGATCCCCAAAAAATCCTCATCCATAAACCACATAATACCGTCAACCCTTAGCCAAAAAACCCTCAACCATCATTGAAGAAAACCCTCAAACCAAAGCCACAAAAAAACCCTCAAACCACCCCCCAAAAAAACACTCAATACTCCACCCTAAAAACCCTCAATACTCACCCCCCATAACCCTCAAACCATATCCCCAAAAACCCATAAACACTTTTCCACAAAAAACCATAAACCATTAGCCCCCCAAAACACTAAACCCTAAAAACTCATCCACAAAATACCATAAACCCTCAGACCCAATGAACCCTAAACCCACAACTCCAAAATACCACCAACCCTCAACCCCAAAAAAATCTAAACTCATAGCCCGAAAAAATAATTAACCCTCAAACCAAAAAAAAACCCTCAACCCTCAACCCCAAAAAACGCATAAACCATTTTCCCTAAAAAAATCTCAACACTTGGCACCCAAAACCCATAAACCACCAGCCCTAAAAAACTAGCAACCATCTACCCCAAAAAACCCTAAAACATAATCCCCAAAAAACATCCAACCCTCATTCCCAAAAAACCCAAATCCCTCTTCCCTAAAAACCCTCTGCCCTCATCAAAAAAACCATTAACATTTGGCCTCAAAAAACCCTCCACCCTCATAAACAAAATACTCTCAACCCTTATCCATGAAATACCCTCAACCCTCAGCCCCAAGAATCCCTCAACACTCACCCCAAAAATCCCTTGAACCTTAACTCAAAATACCCCCATCCCTCATCCCTAAAAACCCACAACCCTCATCCACAATAGATCCTTAACCCTTAACCCCAAAAAAACATCATCCCTTTGCACCAACATACCCTCAAAACTCAGCCCCAAAAAAATCCAAAACACACAGTCCCAAAAAACCTCAAATCCTGAGCCCCAAAAAACCCTCAGCCTCAAAAAACCCAAAATACTCTACCCACAAAAAACCCTTAACCCATATCCACCAAAAATTTGCAATCCTCGGCCCTAAAAAAACCCACAATCCCCAGCCCAAAAATCCATCAACCATCATCCCTAAAAACCCTCAACCCTCCTCCCCAAAAAACCCTAAATCCTTATCCATAGAAACACTAAACCCTCATCCCCAATTTACCCTAAACCCTAAACCCCCAACCCAAAACCCTAAACAATCGTCCCCAAAATACCCTCTGCCCCAAAATACCCTATATTATATGCCACAAATACCACAAAAACCTCATCCCCAAAAAAACCTCAACCCTAAAATATCCTAAACCCCTAGTCCAAAAAACCTAAACACTAATACCCCAAACCCTCAACTCTAAAAGTACCTAATCACTCTGCCCCAAAAAACTGTAAAACCTTAGCCCCAAAAAATCCTAAATCCTTAGACACAAAAAACCCTAAACCCTAAACCCCAAAATAACTAAACCCTCATCCCCCAAAACACCAAACCCTTACCAAAAAAACCCTAAACTCTCATCTGCAAAAAACCCTCAACCCTCACCCAAAAAAACCCTAAACCCCCACCCAAAAAAAATCCAAAACCCTCAACCCCAAAAAACCCAAAACCCTCAGCCCCCAAAAAACCCCAAAAACACATTAGTGAAAAAACCTAAACCCGCATCCCCATAAACCACTAAATAATCATCCCAAAAAAACCTAAACCCTAAAAACCAAAAAACTATATCCCCTCAACCCCCAAAAACTATAAACCCTCTGACCAAAAAAATTGTCAACCTAAAAAAAATTAAACTCTCATAACTAAAAAACTCTAAACCCTTAGCACCCAAAAATCCTAAACCCTCAAACCCTGAAAAACCAAATCCACCAGCCCCAAAAAAACTCTAAACTCTCTTCACCCAAAAAACCCTAAACCCTGAGCCCCAAAAAACCATAAACCCTCATCCCAAAAAAACCCTCAATGATCATCCCCAAAAAACTATAAACTCTTAGCCCTAAAATTCCCTAAAACCTAAGCCCCAAATAACCCTAAACCCTCAACCCCCAAAAACCCTAATCCATCGTCCCAAAAAAACATAAATCCTCAGCCCCAAAAAACCCTAAACCCTCAGTCCCCAAAAGACCTAAATCCTCATCCCCTAAAAACCCTAAATCATCATCAACAAAAAAAACCCTTAACACTTTGACACAAAAACCCTAAACACTCATCCATAAGAAAACATAAACCCTCATCCCAAAAAAACCATAAACCCTTCATCCCCAGAAAAACCTAAACCTTCCTTTCCAAAAAATCATAAACCCTCATCCCTTGAAAACCCTCGTCCCTCAGCCCCAAAAAATCCTAAAACCACTGCCCCAATAAACCATAAACCATCAGTACCAAAAAAACCCTCAACTATCAGCCCCCAAAACCCCCAAACCCTCATCCCCAAAAAAACCTCAACCCTCATTACCAAAACTTCTCAACCCCTATCCCCAAAAATCCTTAAACCCTCATCCCTAAAAACACCCTAAACCCATATAAATAAAAAATCATAAACCCTTAGCCTAAAAAAACCTAAAACCCTTAGACCCAAAAATCCCTAAATAATGATCCCCATAAAACCATGAACCCTCAACCCCAAAAAAACTATACCCAAAGCCCTAAAAACCCTCAACCCTCATCCCTGAAATCCCTTAGCACTCAGAACCAAAAAAAAACCCTCAAATGTCATCCCCAAAAAACCATCAACCCCCATCCCCGAAAACACTCAATCCTTATCCCAAAAAAATCAATTATCAACTCCAAAAAAATAATCATACCTCATCCAAAAAAAACCTCAAACCTAAACCATAGAAAACCCTCAACCCTTAGTACCAAAAATTCCTAGACCCCCATCCCAAAAAAAAAACAAACAACCCTCATCACGAAAAACCCCTAAGCCCTCATCCGTAAAAAACACTGAAATCTCTACCCCAAAAAAACCCTAAACCTGCATCCACAAAAAACACTCAAAACTCAGCCCTAAAAATCCCTAAACCCTTAGATGGAAAAACCCTAAAATCCCATCCACAAAACCCAAAACCTTCAGCCCCAAAAAACCATAATCACTCATCCCAAAAAACCCAAAAACCTTATCCCTAAAAATCCATCAACCTTCAGCCCCAAAAATCCCTCAACCCCGAGTCCCAAAAAATCCTCAACCCTCATCAAAGAAAACCCACAACCCACAAACCCAAAAAAACCCTAAACCCTTATCCCACAAAACCCTAAACCCTCAGCCATAGAAAATCCTAAACCCTAAACCCCAAAAAAGCCTTAACCATCCACCATAAAAAAACTAAACCCTCATCCCCAGAATACCATAAACCCTCTACCCCAAAAAACCACAAACCCTCTGCCCCAAAAAACACCCATGCCTCTGACCCAAAAAAATCATGAATCGTCATGCCCAAAAAACCCTAAACCCTCATCCCCCCAAAACCATAAGCCCTCATCCACTATTACCCCTAAATACTTAGCCCAAAAATCCCTAATCTCTCAAATCCCTAAAACCCTCAACCTTTAACCCCAAAATCACTCTACCCTGAGACCTAAAACACCCTAAACCCTTATCCCTAAAAAACCCTCAACCCTCAGCTCACAGCCCCCAAAATCCATCAACCTTTATCCATAAAAAAGCCTAAACCTGATCCCCTTAAATAATCCTCAACCCTTAGACCAAAAAGACCCTCAACCCCAAAAAATCTTCAACCCTCAACACCCAAAAAAACCCTCAACCCAAATTTAAATAAAATCTTCAACCCTCATCCCCAAAACACCCTCAAAACTCAGAACCAAAAATAACTAAACCCTAAACCCTTAAAAACCCTCAAACCTCATCCCCCAAAACACTAAATCCTTCACCCCAAAACCTTCAATGATCAACCCCAAAAAACCATTAAACTATAACACCAAAAAACCCTCAACCCTCAACCCCTCAAAACCTCAACCCTCCACACCAAAAAACCCTAAACCCTCATCCCTCATCCCCAAAAAACACCAACCCTCATCCTAAAAAAACCCTGAACCCACTACCCCAAAAAACATTAAATCCACATACTCGGAAATCCTTCAAACATCAGCCCAAAAAACCCTAAACCCCCACCACCAAAAATACAAAACCCATAGCCCCCAAAAACCCTAAATCTTCATCCCCAAAAAAATCAAAAAATCAACCCCCAAAAAACTAAAATTATCAACTCCAAAAAACAATCAAACTTTAGTCCTAAAAAACCATCAACCCTCAGCCCCAAAAAACCATCATCCCTTATCCCTAAAAAACCCTCAACCCCCCAAAACCCAAAACCCACAACCTCAAAAAACCTTAAACCCTCAATCCCAAAAAACTATGAGCCCACTGCCCAAAAAACCCTAAGACATTAGTTCCAAATAACCCTTAACCCTCATCCCCAAATAACCCTAAACCCACAACCCTAAGAAACACTTAATGATCCATGATAAAAAATTGTAAACCCATAGCCCCAAAAAACCTTAAATCCTATGTCTAAAAAACCGTAAACCCTCATCCCCAAAAAAACCCTCATAAAAAACATAGTTTTTTGGGGGTTTTAGTAATTATGAGTGTTTATAGTGTTTTTCATGGTTTTTTAAGGTCTTTTTGGGTTTTAGGGGTATTTGTGATTTTTTAGGTCAATGAAGATGTGAGGGTCAGGCTATTCCTGACCCCCCCCCAATTTATTAGAAAAAAATGCAGCAAACAAGGGAGGGGAGGGGTCAAATGAACCGTACCCAAAAAACCTTCAACACCCCAAACCCAGAAACCCAAAAAAGTCAAGAAACAAGACAAAGCCAACAAAAACACAAACAAAATTTAAGAAACAACCATTTCCATAATCAGAAGGAACTACAAATCAACATGTCCATCACAATATAGATCCCCATCAGCACTATAACTAGAAGAAGCATCTGACTCCATCGACTCCAATTAAAAAGATTCATACTGCTTTATGAAGGCAGTGTAATAATCTCTGAGATGTTTCTGCTCCACATTCAGATGCACCTTCACAGACCGACCTTCCCTACTAGGGACAACTTCCTTAGCTTTGCAAGAGGCTCTTGTGGACATTGTCTTCAGAAAAGTCGAATAGTCCCTCCTCAGCCTCCTCTTTCGGGGGTCTAAGGAGACCCCTGCAGGTTTTTTCCCTTCCCATACACCTTTAGAAAGGTCATATCCTTAATGATCATATATATATATTGATTCATCCTTCTTCTATACTACTAGAAAGAAATATGATCAGGGATGAAGGAGGATTCCTGATTTAGGGAGCAGACATCAAGGACCCCACACTGCGGCACACTAGCAACCACAATGACAGGTCCCTCAAGAGCCAGACAAGGAGGGGGATCCACACTAGCTACGGCCAGCTGCAATAGCCCCTCTTCCCTAGGGAACTTTCTCTCATATTGCTCAAGGCCAAGAATTTCCCTTTGCACCTACTCACCAGCACCATCCGGGTTCCCAATGCTATCCAACATCAGCCCAGATTCCTTAGTAGACTGGAATACACTCTTCCCACCATGCCTAGCAGCAACTGGAGACCCTTGACCCTTCTCCCCAGGAATAATTCTTACTATCCCCTCATCCACAAAAGTACCATCACAAGCATGAACAAGCTTAAACTTTATTTTCTCTTGTTCAAAAACACCATCTGATCACCCAGTATTGTCCAACATTATCTAGGATTCACTATAAATCTGGGCCACACTCCCTCCATCATGCCCAGGAGGGACAAAATCCACCTCACTCTCTTGTATAGAAGTCCTCTCACTCTCATCATCAACCAATGGGGAGCCTTGTACCTCCTCCTCAAGCTCAAACCATTCAAATTGATTAATGGTTGGAATAGCTTCCTGGCTCCATTTCAACATCCTACTAGAAGAAACTTCCCTACATGAAGAACTTACATCATCCGAAAGCTTCAAATCACTCCTCAATCGCTTGAAAACATCAGTCAACTTGGGCTCCAAGTTGGCACTGGACAACCACTTTCCCTACTGCAGACCCATGGCCCCCCAGCACAACCGGAAGACCAGCATGCAAAGTCTCTGGGCTTAATGATGCGGGGAAAAAATCAAAGGTAGGTGCCTCCCCGTCAACACCAGCCCATCCATGTTTTCTTTAAATAACCGTTGTGACCTCATTAGCATGAACCCCCACCCCAAGCCTTACCCCCTTCACCAGGCTCACACTGAGCCAAATTCATGAGTTGAGGATATGCGTGCACTGCCTTCTGCACCTCGCCCCACTTCTACTTCCCTTCGCCAGCCATCTCCTGAGCTCAATTCAGAACACCACAATTCCTACCGCCAGACTTGAAAGCCTAGACACTATGTCCCAGATGCCAACAGGAGGAGAAAAAATCTGTCCGCGACTCAAAAATCACAGGTTTCCTCCAGCAAAGCTCCTCACCAATAGCAATCCAAATAGAATCAACCATTACTTTAGATGCATCAATCTCAATGAAGGCCCTTGAGGATACTGGGTTACAAAGGGTCCTAGTTCGACTATCCCCACATAAGAATGTTCCCACTAGATTCCCCAACATGGAAATAATGGAAAAAATTTGTAAAGGAAGGGGCAGTTCCGGAAATCTAACCCAAGAGGCTACCATCGGTGAGTCTCGGTTCAAATGTAGATCAAATCTCCACCGAGATAGGGAAAAGCAAGCACCGTTGCATCTTTTTGGAGCTGCGGACCATGCATGAATCTAATCCTCCTCTAATGCAAATAAAATCAAGATGTGAAAACAATCAACAAGTCCTACCATAGCACAATCATGGAGGTCCCATTGTTCAAACACGAATCGGTCAAAAACATCCCCCGAAGGTCTCCCGTTCAAGAATCGAGCAACCAAGGTCTGCCTATGCAAGTCGGAGGCTTTGTTGAACTCTGCAATCGACAGCTGGAGTTGTGGACATACTTCATGTAAATCAGGGACCTTAGGACAAATCTCAATCCATTGAAAAGGGGGAAGAAAGTCATGAATTGATAACTGAACAAAAGGACGCTGATCATCAAGAACCAGTGGTGGCCCCTCCCCTAGGGCGAGGCGTAAGAGTGATAGTCATCTTCAAGATTGTCACAGGATAGGAGAACCTCCATCGTGAGAGAGTGGAGTCTGAGTCTTTTAGGGGTTTTAAGGTTTTTTAGAGTTTTTTTACCTTTTTAGTGGTTTTAAGGGGTTTAGAGTTCTTAGTGGTTCATTAGTGTTTTTATGGGGTTTTAGAGTTTTTTATGGTCTTTAGGGGTTTTTATGGATTTCATGGGGTTTTTAGGGTTTTTAGGAATTTTTACATTTTCATGGATTTTTAGGGGTTTTATAAGTTTTTTATGGTTTTCAGGGTTTTTTATGTTTTTAAGGGATTTTGAGGGTTTTTTGGGTTGTTCATGGGTTTTAGGGTTTTTTAGGTGTCTTGAGGGTATTTTTTGGATTTTAGGGTTTTTTAGATTCTTAGGCTTTTAAGGATTTTTAGAGTTTTTTAAGGTTTTTAGGGGTTTAAAGGGGTTTTAGAGTTTTTTAGTGGTTTTAGGGTTTTTATGGGTTTTTAGGGTTTCTTAAGTATTTTTGTAAGGGAAATGGAATGTATTATAATAAAAAAACAAAAGGAATTGGGGTACAAGACAATCAACCTAGATGGACCCATGTGAATCAAGACATGAAGGATGAAAATAGTAGCAAACCAAGCCCACCAAATGAGCGATAGAGAAACCATGCAACCCCAGGGCACAACAAGCAGCAACAACAGATAGTATTTGCAATAATAGATAGCATAAACATTCAGTAGCAGCAACAATCCAGCAAGGAAAACTAACAACAACTTAAGGACGAAACGCAACAGAACCCATCAACAACGTGACACTGACATCATGAAAGCACCAAGAAGCTGTTGAAAGAAGGCTCCAGTAGTGGAATGGGAAGGGGAGGAGCGGCCACAAGCTACCAAAGCCCCCCACCCTCCCCCCAAACACCTAGAAGCCATCACACCATCAAGCCAATAGGGATGGGTAAAATCCCACCTAAACAAACTTCCTAGAGCAATGAACACAGACACTCATGCACGCCACCAGAAAACACATGCATGCACACCACCACAACACACACACATACTAACACCAACAAACACACCCCGCCCAAAGACCACCCAGTCACACATTCCTTCACATACTCATGCACACAACCAAAAACCCCAGCGGAATTGTAGAACTGTCAAGGATCCTACCATCGCACTAAGACAACCAACCCGCCTGACTGCACCACTCTAGCACAATCCAATAGCCCATCCAGCACCCATCCTCCCACCACCCTGCTACACTACAACCAACCCACCAGACCTGTAACAAATATCATGCTTTCCCAGGTTGAACCCATCAGCAATCCCACACCTGCAACCTGTCCACGCTCAACAGAAAACCTTCAACTTGCCCTAAGACTCCAACCAGCCAACACCACACCAACAACCACCCATCCACCTCCAAACCCCCGACCCAGCACATAGAAAGCCCACAAGAAGAATAAACACAATTAGCGGGTCATAGACACTGCAGATTAGAGAAGACACCACGAAGCCCACCCAACACCACACCAGAACAACAACCGCAACACCTATAGTAGCTCAACCCTCTCAGCACCACCCCATCAGGACAAAACTAGTAGAACCCCATAGCTCATCCAAGCTAACCAACTGAGGTCTATATAACCCCGCATCATACCAATAGTTCCCAGAACCCCAATTGCTCATGCCCAAGGACCTGCAACCATATCCCAGCAACACCCCTCTAGTGGCCCAAGCACTAACTCAATAGAAAAAATAAAACATCAAGAACACAATAAAAGTGCCTGCATGTATCATCCAAACAACAAATAGAGACCTTCTATAGAGCCTGTAAGCACCTGTGGGTGTTAGGGTTTTTCTAAATTTATTGGGTTTTTATGATTTTCAAGGGGTTTTTAGGGTTTTTAGGGTTTTTAATTTTCTATTGATTTATATAGGTTTTTTTAGGAATTTTATGGTTTTTAGGGTTTTACGGATTTTGAGGGGTTTTAGGGTTTTTAGGGGTCTTTAGGGTCTCTTTGGTTTTTAGGATTTTTTTGAGTTTTTATTTTTTTTTACACTTTTTTGTTTATTTGATGTTTTTAGAGATTTTAAGGTTTTTAATGTTTTTTTAGTTTTTAGTGATTTTTAAGGTTTTTACGGGTTTTTATAGTTTTTGGGGTTTTCCAATGTTTTTAAGTTTTTTTTCCTTTTTTGTGCTTTTTTGAGTTTTTAGGGTTTTTAAGGTTTTTAGAACTTTTTAACATTTTTAGATGTTTTAAGGATTTTTAGAGTTTTTAGTGTTTTTTTGGGTTTTATGGTTTATATGTGTTTTTAAATTTTTCGGTATTTTTTTGGTTTTCAGAGGTTCTTCAGGGTTTTTTATGTTTTAATGGATTTTTAGGTGTTTTTTAGTATTTCTATTGTTTTAAGGGGGGTTTAGGTTTTTAGGGATTCTGAGGGTTTTATGGGTTTTTAGGGGGGGTATCATTTTTATTGTTTCTCAGGGTTTTTAGGGTTTTTTGGGGTTTGTAGGGTTTTTTTGAAATTTTTAGGGGTTTTAAGGTTTTGTATATTTTTTCAAAGTCTTTAGGGGTTTTAAGGGTTTCTATAGTTTTCTTTTGTTTTTATGGTTTTTATGGGTTTTTAGGGTTTTTAGGTCTTTTGGGGGTTTGATGGTTTTCAATGGTTTTTTAGGGTTTTTAGGGTTTTATAGGTTTTCATGGATTTTAGGGGTTTTTTATGATTTTTTAGTGGTGTTGGCTGGTTGGTTTTTTAGGGTTTTTTTATGATTTTTATGGGTTTTATGGTTTTTTAGGTTTTTTAGTGATTTTTATGTTTTTAAGGGTTTATATTTTTTAGGGATTTTCAGTGTTTTATGGGTTTTTAGGGTTTTTAAAAGTTTTCATGGGTTTTATACTTTTCAAGGGTTTTTAGTGTTTTCAATGCTTTCTTGGATTTTTAGTGGATTTTTAGGATTTTTATGGTTTTTAGGTTTTTTTAGGTTTTTAAGTGTTTTATGGTTCTTTAGGGTTCTTTAGGGGTTTTAAGTGTTTTTAGGGTTTTAGGTTTTTTTGGGATTTTAGAGTTTTTTTGAGTTTTTAAGGGTTTTTTAATTTTTTTTCAGTTTTTATGGTTTTTAGGGGTTATAAGGGTTTTTAGGGTTTTTAGTAGTTTTTAGGGTTTTTATGGGTTTTTATGGTTTTTTAATTTTTTAGTGGTTTCATGGTGTTTATGGTGTTCTTGGGGTTTTTATGGTTTTTTATGTTTTCATTGATTTTTTTGGAGTTTTAGGATTTTCATGGTTTTTAGTGTTTTTTTGTGTTTTTTGTGATTTTGAGGCTTTTAGGCTTTTTAAGGGTTTTTATGGTTTTTAGGGGTTTTCATGTTTGTACGGTCTTTTGGGTTTTTAGGGGGGGGGGTCAATTTTTTAGGGTTTTTATGGTTTTTTAGAGTTTTTAAGGTTTTTTAGATTTTATAACAATTTTATGGATTTAAATGGTTTTTTAATTTTTTTTTAGTGGTTTTTAAGGCGTTTATTGGGTTGTAGGGGTTTTAAGGTTTTATGTGTTTTTATGGTTTTTAGGGTTTTTTTAGGGTTTTGAGGTCTTTTTAGATTTTTTTTTATTTTTAAGGGGTTTTTAGGATTTTTATGGGTTTTAGGGGTTTTATTTTTTTAAGTATTTTTAGGGTTTTTAGGGTTTACTGGGGTTTTAGGGGGGTTTTAGGCGTTTTTAGGGGTTTTAGGCGTTTTTAGGGGTTTTAGGGTGTCTTTGGGTTTTTAGGGTTTTTTTGAGTTTTCTAGGGGTTTTAGGGTTCACTGGGGTTTTACGGTTTTTTAGGGTTTTTATTGATTTTTATGGTTATTAGGGTTTTTCAAGGTTTTTTGGGTTTTTTACGTTTCCATGGATTTTTAGGGGGGGTTTGTATTATTATGGTTTTCATGTGTTTTTAGGGATTTTAGGATTTTTAGGTATTTTCCTTAATTTTAGGGGTTTTATGGTTTTTTAGGGTTTTTAGTGTTTTTCATGGTTTTTAATGTCTTTTTAAGTTTTATGGGTTTTTTTGAGTTTTTTAGGATTTTTTACATTTTTTAGAGTTTTTAATATTTTTAGGGGTTTAAAAGGTTTTAAGAGTTTTAGTGGGTTTTTATGGATTTTAGGGGTTTTAAAGGTTTTTAGGTGTTTTAATGGTTTTTAGGGGTTTTCAGGGTTTTTTACATTTTCATGGATTTTTAGGGGGTTTTTAGGATTTTTATGGTTTTTAGGGTTTTAGTGCTTTTAGGTATTTTAAGGATTTTTAGTGTCTTTCATAGGTTTTTAGGTTTTTTAGGGTTTCTTAGGGTTTTTAGGGTCTTTTGGTTTCTTCAGGTTTTTAGTGAGTTTTTAGGGTTTTCAAGGTTTTTTAATGTCATTTAATGTTTTTGGTGGTTTCAAGGGTTTTCATAGTTTTTAGTGGTTTAGGATTTTTATGGGTTTTTAGGGTTTTTAGGTCTTTAGGGTTCTTATGGTTTTTAGACCTTTTCATTTTTTAAGGAATTTTATGTTTTCTTGTATTTTTAGGGTTTTTTAGGATTTTTATGGTTTTTAGGGTTTTTAGATATTTTGAAGGTTTTTGGGTTTTTAGGTGTTTTTTGGAGTTTTCGGCTTTTATGGTCTTTTGGGGGGTTTAGTTTTTTTTGTGTTTTAAGGTTTTTTAATGGTTTTTAGAGTTTTTTAATGTTTTTAGGGGTTTTGACGATTTTTAGATTTTTAGTGGTTTTTTAGAGTTTTTATGGGTTTTTAGGGTTTTTATGGATTTTTATGGTTTTCATGGTTTTTAGGGTCTCTTACATTTTCATTGATTTTTTTGGTTTTTTGGGATTATGAGGGTTTTTAGGGGGTTTTAGGGTTTCTTAGGGTCTTTGGGGGTTTTAGGAATTTTATAAGTTTTTTTAGGGTTTTAAGGTTTTTTTAGAGTTTTTAATGGTTTTTAGGGGTTTTAAGGGTTTTTAATGGTTTTTAGAGTTTTTACTGTTTCTTTAGGGTTTTTATGGGTTTCATGGTTTTTTAATGTTTTTAGGTGTTTTTATGGATTTCTGGGGGTTTTAAGGGTTTTTAGGTTTTTTAGGTTTTCATGGATCTTTAGGGTTTTTTCATAATTTTTATGGTTTTTAATGTTTTTAGTGTGTTTTTGGTTTTTCAGTGATTTTGGGGGGTTTGGGGGTTTTCAGGGGGTTTTGGGTTTATATGGTTTTTATGTGTTTTCAGGGTCTTTTTTGGGATTTTATGGGTTTTTTAGTTTTTTAGGATTTTCTTGATTTTTTAGAGTTTTTTTACGTTTTTAGAGATTTAAAGGGTTTTAAGGGTTTTTAGTGGTCTTTAGGGGTTTTTTGGGTTTTTTTTCAAGGAAAATAGAACGTATTATAATAAACAATGAAATGAATTGGAGTACAATACAGTCAACCTAGACAGACCCAGGTGGATCAAGACCCGAATGCTGAAAATAAAATTATACCAAGCCCGCCAGCTGAGTGATAGAGAAACCACCCCACCCATGGCACAGTAAATAGCAACAACAACAAGCGGAAACAACTGTTCAACAAGGACAACCAACAACAAATGAATTACAAAATGCAATAGAACCCATCTGAAATGTCACACTAGCACTAGGAAGGCACCAAGAAGCTGATGACCAAAGAAGCCAGTAGTGGAACAGGAAGGGGAGGAGTGACTACAAGCTGCCAAAGACCCCCCCCCCCAAGAACCAAGTAACCAGTACACCACCAAGACAAATGAGATGGGTAAAAATTCACCCATCAAAACCTCCTAGAGAAACGAACGTAGACACTCATGCATGACACTAAAAAATGCACACTCACACACCACCGGAATACACATGCACACCAAAACCCTGAAACACACCCCGCCCACAGAACACCTAACAACACACACCCTTACACACTCATTCACACAACCAGAAACCCCGGCGGAATAGTAGAGCCATCAAGGCTCCTGCCACCGCACCAAGACAGCCAGCCCACTCGGCTACACCACTCCATCATCGTGCAACAACCCATCCATTACCCAGCCCACCCACCACCCTACTGCACCACAAGCAGCTCGCCAGACCTACAGTAAACAACAAGCTCCTCCTGGCCAAACCCATTACCCAGCCCACACCTGGAGTCTATCCATGCCTTGCAGGAAACCTTCAACCGGCCCCAAGACTCCAATATCCAACACTAGATTAACAACCACCCATCCACCTCCAAACCCCTATCCCTTCACATATAAACCCTATAAGAAACCCGACGGCAAGTAGTGGTCCACATCCACCACATCTCGAAGAAGACACCACGAAGCCCGCCCAACAACGCACCCAAACACCAACTGAGGCACCTGTAGAAGCTTATCCCTCCCAACACCACCCCAGCAGGCCAAAACTAACAGATCCCCAACCCCCGGCCAGCTAACCAACTGAGGTCCACATAACCTAACATCATACCAATGGCACCCAGAACCTCAATTATTCAAGCCCAAGGACCTACAACCATAGGCCAACAACACCCCTCCAGCAGCCCAAGTATTAACCCAACAATAAAAGAAAACACTCAGAACCGCATGCAAGCACCTACAAGTATCATCCAGACAGTAAACAGAGAACTTTGCAGAGCCTGCAAGTGCCTGTGGGTGATTGGGGTTTTTATGTTTTTAGGTTCTTTCATGGTTTTAGGGGTTTTCTAGGATTTTTAGTGTTTTTTACTTTTCCATTGATTTTTATGGGTTTTTTAGGATTTGTATGTTTTTTAGGGTTTTTAGGGATTCAAGGATTTTGAGGGTTTTAGAGTTTTTAGGGGTCTTTAGGGTATTTGATTTTTAAGGGTTTTTTTATGTTTTTAGTGTTTTAAGGTTTTCAGTTTTTTTATGTTTTTAGGGTTTTAAGGGGTTGTGATGTTTTCCATGGGTTTTATGTGGTTTTAGGGGTTTAAAATGTTTTTAGGATTTTTATGTTTTTTTGGGATTTTTCAGGGTTTTTAGGGTTATTATTGGTCTTTAGTGTTTTTTTTATTTTTAGGATTTTTAAGGTTTGTATAGATTTTTTAAATTCTTATAGGTTTTAAGGGTTTTTAGAGTTTTTAGTGTTTTAGGGTTTTTTTGGGTTCTTAGTGTTTTTTTTTTGTTTTTTAGGGTTTTATGGTTTTTAGAGATTTTTCTCATTTTTAAAGGTTTTAAGGGTTTTAGAGTTTTTAGTGGCTTCTAGGGTTTTTATGGGTTTTTATGTTTTTATGTATTTTATGGTTTTTAGGTGCTCTTCACGGATTTTGGTGTTTTTATGATTTTATGGATTTTTTGGTGTTTTATTGGATTTTTATGGTTTTTATGGTTTTTAGGGATTTTGAGGGTTTTTCAGGGGGTTTATTGTTTTTAGGTTTTCCTAGTTTTTTTAGGGGGTTTTTAGGTTTTTAGGGGTTTTAAGGTTTTTTAGAGATTTTTAACATTTTTAGTTGTTTTAAGGGGTTTTAGAGTTTTTGTGGTTTTATGGTTTTTATAGGGTTTAGGGTTTGTAAGGTCTTTTCAGGATTTTTGGTTATCAGGGGGTTTTCAGGGTTTTTTATGTTTTTATGGATTTGTAGGGGGGTTTTAGGATTTTTATGGTTTTTAGGGTTTTTAGGGTTTTTAGGGTTTTTATTGATTTTGATGATTTTTGCATTTTTCAGGGGGTTTTAGAGTTTTTAGGGGGTGTTAGGGTATTTTGGGTTTTTAGGGTCTTTTTTGAGTTTTTTAGGGTTTTAATGTTTTTTATAGTTTTTATCGTTTTTAGGGTTTTGAAGGACTTTTAGAGTTTTTAGTGGGATTTTAGGGTTTTATGGGTTTTTAGGGGGTGTTAATGTTTTTAGGGGTTTTTATGGTTTTTATGGTTTTTATGGTTTTTAGGGTTTTTATTATTTTTATAGATTTTTATGGGTTGTTTATGATTTTTATGGTTTTTAGGGTTTTTAGGGGTTTTAGGGTTTTTAGGGGTTTTTAGGATTTTCAGGTGTTTTTAGGGGTTTAGGGTATTTTTGGGATTTTAGAGTTTTTTTTTGAGTTTTTAAGGGGTTTAAAGATTTATTATAGTTTTTAAAATTTTTAGGGGTTCTAAGGGTTTTTAGAGTTTTTAGTGGGTTTATATGGTTTTTACAGTTTTCTGTGTTTTTAGGGGTTTTATGGTTTTCAAGGTGTTCTCAGGGTTTTTGGGGGTTTTTTATGTTTTCTTAGATTTTTGGGTTTTAAGGATTTTTATGGTTTTTATGGTTTTTCGGGTTTTAGGGTTTTTAGGGTTTTTAGGGATTTTGAGGGGTTTTAGGGGTTTAAAAGATTTTTAGAGGTTTTTAGGGGTTTCTGGGTTTTTAGGGTCTTTTGGGTTTTTATAAATTTTTTATGGTTTTTAAGTTTTTTTAATGTTTTATAACATTTTAGGGCTTTCAAGGGTTTTTAGAGTTTTTAGTGGTTTTTAAGGTTTTTATAGGTTTTTAGGAGTTTTATGGTTTTTATGTGTTTTTATGGTTTTCAAGGGGTTTTAGGGTTTTGTTATTCTTTTACATTTTCATTGATTTTTATGGGTTTTTCAAGATTTTTATGGTTTTAGGGTTTTTATATTTCTTAGGGATTTTGAGGGGTTTATGGTTTACCGGGGTTTTAGGGTTTTTTCTGGGTTTTTTGGGTTTTTAGGGTTTTTTTGGGTTTTTTATTGTTTTATTATTTTTTTAAGAACTTAATGGTTTTCAGAGTTTTTTAACTCATTTAGGGGTTTTTAGGGTTTTTAGAGATTTTGTGGGGTTTTATGGATTTTGGGTTTTTAGGGGGTTTTAAGGTTTTTAGTGGTTTTTATGGTTTTCAGCGGTTTTTCAGGTTTTTTTTGGGTTTTTTACGTTTTCATGGATTTTTAGTGGGTTTTTTAGGATTTTTATAGTTTTTAGGTTATTTTATGTTTTTTCAGGATTTTCCTGGTTTTTAGAGGTTTTCTGGAAGCTTAGGGTTTTTAGTGTTTTTTAGGGTCTTTAGTGCTTTTCAGGGGTTTTAAAGTCTTTTTGGGGTTTTAGGGTTTTTTGAGTTTTTTAGGATTTTTGACATTTTTGAGAGTTTTTAATGTTTTTAGGGTTTTAAAAGGTTTTAAGAGTTTTTAGTGGTTTTAGGGTTTTAATGGTTTTAGGGTTTTAAGGTTTTTAGAGGTTTTCTGGAAGCTTAGGGTTTTTAGTGTTTTTTAGGGTCTTTAGTGCTTTTCAGGGGTTTTAAAGTCTTTTTGGGGTTTTAGGGTTTTTTGAGTTTTTTAGGATTTTTGACATTTTTGAGAGTTTTTAATGTTTTTAGGGTTTTAAAAGGTTTTAAGAGTTTTTAGTGGTTTTAGGGTTTTAATGGTTTTAGGGTTTTAAGGTTTTTAGCATTTTTATGGTTTTCATGGGGTTTTCAAGGTTTTGAGGGCTTTTATGTTTTCATGGATTTTAGGGATTTTTTAGGTTTTTTATAGTTTTTAGGGATTTAAGTGTTTTTAGATATTTTAAGGATTTTTTGATTTTTTTCGAGGTTTTTTGGGTTTTTAGTGTTTCTAATGGTTTTTAGGGTGTGTTAAGGTTTTAGTGGATTTTTTTGAGTTGTTTAGGGTTTTCAAGGGGTTTAGTGTCTTTTAACATTTTTTGGGGTTTTAAGGATTTTTAGAGTCTTTAGTGGTTTAGGGTTTTTATGTTTTTTTAGGTTTTTTAATGTTTTAGGGGTTTTATGGTCTTTTGAGGGTTTTTAGGGTTTTTAGGCTTTTTTACGTTTTCATGGATTTTTAGAATTTTGTAGGATTTGTATGGTATTTAAGGGTTTTTAGGGGTTTTAGGGATTTTGAGTGAGTTTATGGTTTTTCAATGGTTTTCAGGTTTTTAGGGTTGTTTAGGGTTTTAGGGTTTTGTAGGGTTTTTTGGGGTTTTGTAGGGTTTTGTAGGGTTTTTAAGTGTTTTTTAAAAAATTTAGATTTCTATGTGATTTTAGAGTTTTTGGTGGTTTTAGGATTTTTTTTCTGGGTTATTAGGGTTTTTAAGGTCTTTGGGGGGTTTATGGTTTTTCATGGTTTTTTGGGTTTTTTAAATTTTCATGGATTTTTAAGGGATTTTTTTTTATTTTTAGGGTTTTTAGGGTTTTTTATGTTTTTTTAGGATTTTGAGGGTTTTTATGATTTTTCAGGGGTTTATGGGTTTTTTAGGGTTTTTATGTTTTTTTGGATTTTAGGGTTCTTTTTATATTTTTAGGGTTTTAAATGTTTTTAGCATTTTTTTAACATTTTAAGGGGTTTTAAGGGGTTTTAGAGTTTTTAGTGGAATTTTAGGGTTTTTATGGGGTTTTAGGGTTTTTAAGGTTTTAGGGGCTTTTATGGTTTTTAGGAGTTTTTTAGGGTTTTTTGGATTTCTCTATTTTCATGGATGTTTAGGCGTTTTTTAAAATTTTTATGGTTTTTTGGGTTTTTTGAGATTTTAGGGATTTTGAGGGGTGTTATGGTTTTTTGGTATTTAAGGATTCTTAGGGATTTTCAGGGTTTTTAGGGTCTTTTGGGTTTTCAGGGTTTTTTAGCTTTTAAGGATTGAAAGGTTTTTAGGGGTTTTAGAGTTTTTAGTGGGTTTTAGGGTTTTTATGGATTTTTTTTAAATTTTTAGGGGTATTTATGGTTTTTAGGGTGTTATCAGGGGTTTTTAGGGTTTTTACGTTTTCATGGATTTTTTTTTGGTTTTTAGGACTTTTATGGTTTTTGGGGGTTTTAGGGATTTTAGGTATTTTAGGGATTTTTGAGGGATTTTAGGGTTTTTCATGGGTTGTTAGGGTTTTTAGGGGTATTTAGGATTTTTAGGGTCTTTTGGGGTCTTAGGGATTTTTTTCAATTATTTAGGATATTTAAATTGTTTTAGAGTTCTTTAACGTTTTTAGTGATTTCAAGGGTTTTTAGAGTTTTTAGTTGTTTTTAAGGTTTTTATGGGGTTTTAGGGTTTTTAAGTTTTTTATGTGTTTTTATGTTTTTTAGGGGGTTTTTAGGGTTTTGATGTTTTTTACATCTTCAATAATTTTTATAGGGTTTTTAGGATTTTTATGGATTTTAGAGTTTTTAGTTTTCATAAGGATTTTGAGGGTTTGGGTGTTTACCTAGGTTTTAGGGTTTTTAAAGGTTTTAGGGTGTTTTACATTTTTAGGGTTTTTTGAGTTTTTTTGTTTTTTAGGTTTTCATATTTTTTTAATTATTTTAGGGGTTTTAAGGGCTTATATATCTTTTAGTGGGTTTTTAGGGGTTTGGGAGTTTTTAGGGTTTTTTAAGTTTTTTAGTGTTTTTTATGGTTTTTAGGGGTTTTTTAGGGTTTTTTACGTTTTCATCAATTTTTGGGGTTTTTTTGTATTTTTATGGTTTTTAGATGTTTTTAGGGTTTTTAGGGATTTTTGTGGGTTTTAGGGGTTTTCTGGTGTTTTTAGGGTTTATAGTGTTTTTCAATGTTTTTAATGCCATTTTTTGTTTTTAGGGTTTTTTTTGTTTTTTTTAGGATTTTTGATGTTTTTTTAGAGTTTTTAATGTTTTTAGGCATTCAAAAGGTTTTAAGAGTTTTTAGTGTTTTTAAGGTTTTTAAGTTTTTTTAGGGTTTTTAAGGTTTTTAGGGGTTTTATGGTTTTCCAGGGGGGTTTAAAGTTTTTAGGGTTTTTATGTTCTCACCATTTTTTAGGGTTTTTTTGGTTTTTTAGGGTTTTTAATGTTTTAGGAGTTTTTTGGTTTTTAATGGGGCCTTAGGGTTTTTACATTTTTTTATGTTTCCATGGATTTTTAGGATTTTTTTAGGGTTTTTAGGTTTTTTCACGGTTTTAGTGTCTTTTGGTTTTTTAAGGTTTTTATGAGTTTTTAGGGTTTTGTATAGTTTTTAAACATTTTCAGTGATTTTAAGTATTTTTAGAGTTTTTTAAATTTTTTTGGTTTTTATGGGTTTTTAGGAGTTTTTAGGCTTTTAGGGTTTCTTATGGTTTTTAAGGTTTCTTGAGGGTTTTTAGGTCGCTTTACGTTTTCTTGTATTTTTAGAGTATTTTTTTGTTTTTTGTTTTTAGTAGGGTTTTTAGAGATTTTGAGGGGTTTCAGGGTGCTTTAGGGGGTTTTAGAGTTTTTCATGTTTTATGGTCTTTTGGAGGGTTTTGGGTTTTTTTGTGTTTTTAGGGTTTTTAATAGTTTTTAAAGTTTTTCTAACAATTTTAGGGGTATTAAGGGTTTTTACATTTTTTTGGTTTTTACGGGGTTTTAGGGTTTTAATGTTTTTTAAGGATTTTATGGGTTTTTATGGTTTTGGGGGTTTTTTCATGGTTTTTAATGTTTCTTACATTTTTAGGGATTTTTGTGGCTTTTTAGGATTTTTATGGTTTTTATGTTTTTAGGGATTATGAGTGGTTTTAGTGTTTTTCATAGTTTTTAGGGTCTTTTGTGGTTCATAGGCATTTTTGTGAGTTTTTTTAGTGTTTTCATGATTTTTTAGAGTTTTTTATCATTTTAAGGGGTTTTAAGGATTTTTAGAGTTTTTATGGTACTTTAGGGGTTTTGTGGGTTTTTAGGTTTTTTTATGGTTTTTAGGGGTTTTTTTTTGGGTTTTAGGGGGTTTCAGGGTTTTTCGGTTTTTTTAGGTTTTCTTATATTTTTATGGGTTTTAGTATTTTTATGGTTTTTAGGGTTTTTTAGGTTTTTTTTGGATTTTGAGAGGTTTTTTGGGGTTTCCAATCATTTTTAGGGTTTTGGGGGGTTTTAGGTGTTTTCACGATCATTTTTGGATTTTAGGGTTTTTTTAGTTTTTTAGGATTTTATGATTTTTTAGAGTTTTTTAGTGTTTTTAGGGGTTTATAGGGTTTTAAGAGTTTTTAGTGGTTTTTATGATTTTTATGGGTTTTTAGGGTTTTTTAAGTTTATTTTGCAAGGCAAATAGAACATAGTATAATAATAAAAAAACGAAAGTAGTTAGAGTATGAGAAAATCAACCTAGATGGACCTAGGTGAATTAAGACAAAAAGTCCAAAAATAGAAAAAATACTAATCCCACCAACCAAGTGATAGAGAAACCACCCTCGCCCTAGGGAAAAACAAGCAGCAACAACAGATTGCAGAAGCGATAGCAAGCAGCAACAATAGCTAGCAGCAGCAGTCCAGCATGAACATCCAGCATCAACCGAAGGACGAAATGTAACAGAACCCATTAGAAATTTCATACTAACACAAGGAAGGAACCAAGAAGCCACCAATTGGAGGTGACATTAGTGGAATCGGAAGGGGATGAGTGGCCATAAGCCACCAAATCCCCCTGAGCACCAAGTAGCCAACACACCACCAAGCCAACAGGGACGGTTAAAAATCCACCAGACCAAACCTCCTAGAGAAACAAAAATAGTCACTCATGAACGCCACCAGAAAACACATTCACAAACACCATCAGAACACACATGCACACCAACACTGACACACACACCCATCCCACAAACCACCCAACCACACAAGCCCTCACACACTCATGCACGAAACCAAAATCTCCAATGGAACAATTGAACCATCAAGGCTCATGACACCACACCAAGGTAGACATCCCACCCCGCTCCACCACTCCAACACCACGTAACATCCCAACCATCACCCAACCACCCACCACCCTACTACACCATAAGTAGCCCGCCAAACCTACAACAAACAACAAACTCCCCCAGGAAAAACCCATTGGCCAACCCACTCCTATAGCCTATCCATGTTGTGCCGACAACCTTCAACCAGTCTTTCTAACCAGCCAACACCACACCCACAACCACCAATCCACCTCCAAACCCCCATCCCTATACATAGAAAGCCTATAAGAATCCTAACTGCAAGTAGCGGGCCACAAACACCGCAGCTCAGAGCTTACACCACAAATCCCACCCAACACCGCACCCAAACACCAACCGCAACACTTGTAGGAGATCAGCCCTCCCAGAACTACCCCACTAGGCCAAAACCAACAGAACCCCACATCTCATCCCATTTAAAAACCTAAGGGCCACACAACCCATCATCATACCAATATCCCCCATAACCCCAATTGTTCGTGCCTAAGGACTTACAACCACAACCCACCAACACCCCTCCAGCGGCCTAATCACTAACCCATGGGGTTTTTAGGCCTTTTTAAGGTTCTTTTGGGGATTTCGAGGGTTTTTATAGATTTTCAGGGGGTTTTAGGGTTTTTAGTGTTTCTCAGTGTTTTTTGGATTCTTAGAGGTTTTTTGAGTTTTTTAGGGGTTTAAAGATTTTTTAGAAATTTTTAACATTTTTAGGGGATTTAAGGGTTTTTAGAGTTTTTTGTGTTTTAAGGGTTTTTTGGGTTTTTTGGGTTTTTAAGGTCTTTTGGGGGTTTTATAGTTTTTATATATTTTTCAGGATTTTTATGGTTTTTTATGTTTTCATGGATTTGTAGGGGTTTTCTGGATTTTTATGTCTTTTAGAGTTTTTTAGGGTTTTTAGTGATTTTGATGATTTTTTGGATTTTTCAGGGGGTTTTAGAGTTTTTAGAGGTTTTAAAGGGTTTTAGGATCTATTGGGTTTTTCGGGGTTTTTTTGATTTTTTTGTGGGTTTTAAGGTTTTTTAAAGTTTTTTAATGTTTTTAGGGGTTTAAAGTGATTTAAGAGTTTTTAACGTAGTTTTAGGGTTTTGTGGTTTATGGGTTTTAGGGGGTTTAGGGTTTTTTAGGGGTTTTTAGTGTTTTTTTATTTTTTTAATGTTTAAGGGTTTTTTGAGTTTTTAATGGTTTTTTAAGTTTTTAGAGTTTTTAACGTTTTTAAGGGGTCTGAGGTTTTTTAGAGTTTTTAGTGTTTTTTAGAGTTTTTATGGGTTTTTATGGGTTTTTAAGTTTTTAGGAGTTTTATGGTTTTCAATGTGTTCTCAGGTTTTTAGTTTTTTTATGTTTTCATTGATTTTTTTGGGTTTTTATGATTTTTATGATTTTTATGGTTTGTAGGGTTTCTAGGGTTTTTTGGGATTTTGAGGGTTTTAGGGCTTTTTAGGGGTTTTGAGGATTTTTAGGGGTTTTCAGGGTTTTATGAGATTTTTTGTGTTTTTTAGGGTTTTAAGGTTTTTAGGGTCATTTAACATTTTTGGAGTTTTAAGGGTTTTTAGAGTTTTAGTGGTTTAGGGTTTTTAAGGTGTTTTAGGGGTTTTTAAGGTTTAGGGGACTTCATGGTTTTAGGGTTTTTCATGGTTTTTTGGGTTTTTTACATTTTCTTGGATTATTAGGGTTTATTAGGATTTGTATGGTTTTTATTTTTTTAGGTTTTTTAGGGATTTTGAGTGGATTTAGGTTTTCTCCATAGTTTTTAGTGTTTTAGGGTTTTTCAGTGTTTTAGGGTCTTGGGTTTTAGGGTTTCTTTATGTTTTTTGGGGTTTCATGGTTTTTTATAGTTTTTTAACATTTTTTAATTTCTAGGGGTTTTTTAGAGTTTTTGGTGGTTTTAGGGTTTTTATGTGTTTTTAGGGCCTTTTAAGGTTTTTTGGAGTTTTATGGTTTTTTCTAAGTTTTTAGGGTTTTTTAAGTTTTCATGGATTTTTAGGGGTTTTTTAGGATGTTTATGGTTTTAAAGGTTTTTTATTTTTTTACAAATTTTGATTGTTTTTAGTACATTTCAAGGGGTTTGGGTGGTTTTCAGGGTCTTTTGGGTTTTTAGGGGTTTTTTAGGATGTTTATGGTTTTAAAGGTTATTTATTTTTTTACAAATTTTGATTGTTTTTAGTACATTTCAAGGGGTTTTGGTGGTTTTCCGGGTCTTTTGGGTTTTTAGGGGTTTTTGAGTTTTTTAGGATTTTTAAGGTTTTTAGAGCTTTTTAATGTTTTTAGGGGGTTTAAGGGTTTTTAGAGTTTTTAGTGGGTTTTTAGGGTTTTAAGGGGGGGGGGTTTATGGTTTTTGAAGCTTTTTAGGGGTTTTTATGGTTTTCAGAGGTTTTTCAAGGCTTTTAGGGTTTTGTATGTTTTCGTGGATTTTTAGTCATTTTTGAGGATTTTTATGGTTTGGGGGGTTTTTTGGGATTTTAGGGATTTGAGGGGTGTTCGGATTTTTATGGGTTTTAGGGTTTTTTGGGGGATTTTAGTGTTTTTATCATCTTTTGGGGTTTTTAGGGGTTTTGGAAGTTTTAGGGGTTTTAAGTTTTGAAAGGTTTTTAGGGGTTTTAAGGGTTTTTAGAGTTTTTAGTGGTTTTAGGGGTTTTCAGGGGTTTTACGAGTTTTAAAATTTTTTAGGAATTTTTATGGTTTTCAGGGTGTTCTCGCAGTTTTTTAGGGGGTTTTACGTTTTCACAGATTTTGTTTGGTTTGTAGTATTTTTATGTTTTTTGGTGTTTTTAGGGTTTTTTGGGATTTTTAGGGGTTTTGTAGGGTTTAAAGGGTTTTTTATGGTGTTTAGGGGTTTTGGGGGTTTTAGGGTTTTTTTGGTTTTTTTGGGTTTTAGGGGTTTTTTTTCAAATTTTTAGGGTTTTTAAGGTTTTTTACAGTTTTTTAACATTTTTAGGGATTTTAAGGGTTTTTAGAGTTCTTAGTGGTTTTAAGGTTTTTATGGGTTTTAGGGTTTTTAAGGATTTTATTTGTTTTTATGGTTTTTGGGTATTTTTAGGGTTTTGAGATTTGTTTACATTTTCATTGATTTTTATGGGTTTTTTAGGATTTTCATGGGTTTTAGGGTTTTTAGGTTTTTTACGGTTTTTAGGGTGTTTAGGTTTTACCAGGGTTTTAGGGGTTTTAGGGGTTTTCATGGTTTTTATGGTGTTTTCGGTTTTTATGGTTTTTTGAGTTTTTTATGTTTTTTAAGGTTTTCGGAGTTTTTTTAACACATTTAGGTGTTTTAAGAGTTTTTTATAGTTTTTTGTGGGTTTTTAGGGGTTTGGGGGGTTTTTAGGTTTTTTTAAGGTTTTAGTGTTTTTTATGGTTTTCAAGTGGTTTTCAAGGTTTTCAATATTTTTTATGTTTTCATGGATTTTTAGGGGGTTTTTAGTAATTTTATGGTTTTCAGGTTTTTTTATGGTTTTTAGGGATTCTGTTAGTTTTTAGGGATTTTCTCGTGTTTTTAGGGGGTTTTGTGTTTTTCAGAGTTTTAATGTCTTTTTGGGTTTTTAGGGTTTTAATGAGTTTTTTAGGATTTTTGATGTTTTTTAGAGTTTTTAATGTTTTTATTGGTTTAAAAGGTTCTAATATTTTTTAGTTGGTTTTTAGTGGTTTTAAGGTTTTTAGGGGTTTTAAGGTATTTAGGAAAAGAAGGCACGGGTCCAGGCTATTCCCAGAACCCCCCCAAAATTTATAAACAAAGGATACAGACACTGCAGACAGGGGGGGGAGGGATCAATCAATCCACACCCAAAACCCCTTACGACCTCAGCCCGAGGGCCACAAAAGGAAAGAAAAAAAGAAACAAAGTGCAAGACCAAAAAGGACACAGTAACCAAAAGAAAATCACACACAGAGAAGATCAGTCAACATCGCCGCCAAAATCCTCCAGCTCCGCATCACGAAACCCCATGCCAACACCAAAGCCGCCGCCATCATCAGCAATGCTAAAATCTGATTCATCACCCTGGTCCATTGAGTCCAATCCAGAGTCAAAATCTTCTTGCATGCCAAGTCTAGACCGCAGCTTCTCCATAGCTTTAACCTGCTCAGCAGAAAAATAAGCCCTCTCTCGCTTATTCACCTTTAGATTCAGTTTGACAGCTCGTGAGGAGGCCCTAGTTGCCATTGGGCGTGGGAGGGCAGAGTAATCCCTCCTCCTTCATCTTGGTGGGGCAGAGTAGGTTCCCGTATCAGACATCTTTGTTCCATTTCCACCATCACTAGCGGTTAATGGTGCCTTGCCCTTCTTGCTTTCTGCCTCAGGATTTTCAGCACCTCCGCTGATTTTTTTCTCCCTTGATGTGACCATAGCAGCATTTATCCGTCGATCAGCCTCAGCAAGCCTCTCCCCAAGCCTCCTTACCTCACCTTAAAGAGGGAACCTTTCCCTTTCAACCCATACCATCTCATGGAGCTGCACACAAAAGTCTTCAGCAGAGGGAACATCATAAAGGATCATCGCATCTGCAGGTCCATGGAAGGACCACCAGCATCACCAGCATATCAGAGCTGGTCACTAGGAAGGTCCTCAGCACTACCGTCAGAGGGGGATGATAACCCAGGCCCCATGCCAGGTCCCCCCACGCCAGGATACCCATGCAGGACCAGCGGGGCATCACGCCAGTCTATATCCCCATCTAGTATGGGCTTTTCCTCAGCTGAGCATGAAATCCAGTCATATCCAGACCTGGTTTCCTGAGCAACATCATCCTCCTTTGCATCATCTTCCACCCGTACCCCACCCATAGCAGGCTCAGCCGAACCTGCAGCCTTAGAAACATTCACAGGAGCCTCATCCGTTAGAGCAGATCCACCAGCATTCTCATCAACCTTTAAGCCAATTGTGTCATCCCATCCCAGATCCTTGCAGGAATTTTTCACATTTCCTGGCCAGACATCCATCGCAATTGTCCTATCTATCTCAGTTTGCTTCCTAATATCATCACCATACCCGTGAACACCTTCAGCAGAGCCATGAATTCCTCCCTCAATGAGCATGACTTCATCCTCAACAGCATTCCCTGAGACACCGGCGCTTGCTTCCAGACTCACCAAGAAGCCACCCGAATCCATCAGAGATATTTCTAACCCATTACCAGCCAACAGAGGAGACGAGCAGGGCACATCGGTAGCCATAGAGTGGGAAACCTCCCCAATCGTCCCCTTCACCTCCACCCGAGGGAGGCCGCTCCCACCAGCAGACAGAGATTCACCACCCCTAGAAGCGCCATTGCATGACTGAGGAGCCGCTGACCAGGCAAGGATGAGATCATCCTCCGTTACAAACTGAACCATGATATGAAAGCTGTCGAGCAGGCCCACAGTCACGTGAGCCCTAAGATTCCAGGAAGCCATAACGAACCTGTCGAAGGTGACCACCGGGGGTCGCCGCCTCGGAAAGCTTGCAACCAGAGTCAATCGGTGGAGATCCGCTGCCTCAGTGAACTCCCGAATTGAGAGAGGAAGCTGAGGGTAGCCATCAAAGAACTCTGGAACCTTCGGGCCAAGCACCGTTCGCGGGAAGGCGGGTAACAGATCAGAAGAAGAGAGTGACAAGAAATCATCAGGTAGAGGATCCTCCCTCGTAGAGATAGGGGGAGGAGCTTCGATTGCCCTTCAACCCGAGGGGAAACCACCATCACAGGGGAGCAGAATCGCCAGGAGCGCCCGAGTCACCATCCTTTTCTTTCATCTTAAGGTATTTAAGGGTTTTTATGTTTTTTAGGGTTTTTTTATGGTTTTTATCATTTTTTTATGTTTTCATGGATTTTTAGGGGTTTTTTAAGATTTTATGGTTATTAGGGTTTTTAGTGTTTTTAGGGATTTTAATGATTTTTAGATTTTTTTAGATGTCTTAATGTTTTTAAGGATTTCTCAAGGTTTTGAGGGTTTTTTGGGTTTTTAGGGATTTTTTTGAGTTTTTTGGGTTTTCAATATTTTTTAGTGTCTTTTAACGTTTTTTGGGGTTTTAAGGGTTTTTATAGTTTTTAGTGGTTTAGGTTTTTTATGGTTTTTTAGGATTTTTTAAGGTTTTAGGGTTTTTTTTGGTTTGATGGTGGTTTTCAGGGTTTTTAGGGGTTTTTATGTTTTCATGGATTTATAGGGTTTTTCAGGGTTTTTTGTTTTTTAATGGTTTTTAGGGTCTTTTGGGTTTTTTAGTTTTTTTTGAGTTTTTTGGGTTTTTAGTGTTTTTTTAAAAATATAGGTATTTTGTGGATTTTTAGAGCTTTTTCGATTTTTAAGGTCTATGGGTTTTTCCTCGGTTTTTAGGGGTTCTTATGGTTTTGAGGGGTTTTTCCGAGTTTTTTAGGGCGCTTCACATTTTATTGGATTTTTAGGGTTTTTTAGTAATTTTAGGTTTTCTAGGGTTTTTAGAGATTTTTAGGGGTTTTAGGGTGTTTTAGGGGTTTTAGGAGTTTTCCAGGTTTTATGGTCTTTTGGGGCTTTTAGGGTTTTATTGTGTTTTTTAGGGTTTTTAATTATTTTTATTGTTTTTCAACTTTTTTAGGGGTTTAAAGTGTTTTCATATTTTTATTGATTTTTATATGTTTTTAGGTTTTTCTAATATTTTTATGGGTTTTTAATTTTTTTAGGGTTTTTAGGGTTTTTTATGTTTTCATGGGGTTTTTTCGGTTTTTTTGAATTTTTTTGGTTTTTCGTGATTTTAAAATTTTTAGGGATTCTGAGAGTTTTTGGGGATTTTCATGATTTTTTAGTGTCTTTTGGGGTTTTTAGGGCTTTTTTATTTTTTATGGTTTTTAAGGTCTTTTACATATTTTAACATTTTTAGAGGTTTTAAGGGTTTTTAGAGTTTTTCGTGGTTTTTAGGTTTTTTATGGGTTTTTAGGGTTTCTAAGGTTTTTAGGGGTTTTTATGGATTTCAGGGGTTTTCAGAGTTTTTATGATTTTTACATTTTCTTGGATTTTTAGGTGGTTTTTAGGATTTTTATGGTTTTCAGGGTTTTTTAGGGTTTTTAGGGATTTTTAGGGTTTTTTGTGTTTTTCAGGGTTTTTAGGGTTTTTAGGGTAATTAGGTGTTTTTCAAAGTCTTTTCAGGATTTTAGGGAGTTTTCAGTTTTTAGGATTTTAAGTTTTTTTAGAGTTTTTTTTTCATTTTTAGGGGTTTAAATGGTTTTTAGAGTTTTTAGTGGTTTTTAGAGTTTTTATGGGGGTTTTGTGTTTTTTATGTTTTTTGTAAGGTAAATAGAATGTAGTATAATAAAAAACAAAAGGAATTGGAGTACAAGATAATAAAACTAGATGGACCTAGGTGAATCAAGTCCCAAAGGCCAAAAACAACAGTGAACAAAACCCAATAGCCAAGTGAGAGAAACCACCCCACCCCAGGGCACAACAAGGAGTAGAAACAGATAGCAGCACCAACAGTAAGCAACAGTAACAACAGTCTGACGAGGACAACCAACAAAAACTGAAGGACAAAATGCAATAGAACCCATTATCAATGTCACACTAACACTAGGAAGACACCAAGAAGCTGCCGACCAGAGGTTCCAATAGTGGAATGGGAAGGGGAGGATCAGCCACAAGCCCCGAGGCACCAAGAATCTAGCACACCACCAAGGCAATAGGGATGGGTAAAACCCCACCTGGAAAAACCTCATAGAGAAACGAACACATACACTCACACAGACTGCCTTAAAAAATGCACACACACCACTAGAACAAACATGCACACGCACACCGACACGCACACCCTTCCCACAGAACACCCAACCACACACACCCTCACACACTCACGCACACAACCAAAAAACCTAGTGGAATAGTAGAGCCATCAAGGCTCCTTCCACCACACCAACAACCACCCAACCACCTCTAAATCCACATCCCTACACAAAGAAATCATGCATGAAGCCCAACCATAAGAAGTAGGCCGCACCCATCCCAGCTCAAAGCAGACACCAAAAAGCCCACCCAACACCGCACCTAAACACCAACCACAGTACCTATAGGAGCTCAGCCCTCCCAGCACCACCCCACCAGGCCAAAAACCACCAGAACCCTACATCCCAACCCAGCTAACCAACAGAGGGCCACAAAACCCATCATCATACCAACAGCACCCAGAACCCCAAACGTTCACACCCAAGAACAAACCCAATAGCAAAAGAAAACACCCAGAACAACCTAAAAGTTCCTGCAAGTATCACCCGAACCACAAATAGAGTCATAATATAGAGCCTACAAGTGCCTGTTTGTTTTAGAGTTTCTTAATGTTTTAGGATTTTTTTTATGTTTTTTAGGGGGGTTTTAGGGTTTTTAGGGTTCTTTACTTTTCCATTAATTCTTATGGGATTTTAGGATTTTTATGGTTTTATGGTTTTCAGGTTTTTAGGGATTTTGAGGGGTTTAGGGTTTTAAGGGGTCTTTAGGGCCTCTTTGGTTTTAGGGTTTTTTTTTGAGTTTTTTGTGTGTTTTTTAGTTTTTTAGTTTTTTACTGTTTTTAGGGGTTTTAAGGGTTTTTAATGTTTTTAGTGAATTTTATGGGTTTTTAGGGGTTTTAAATGTTTTTAGGGGTTTTATGGTTTTCTAGGGGGTTTGGGGGTTTTAGGGGTTTTTTTTTTGATATTTTAGCATTTTTTTGGTTTTAGGGGGTTTGGGGTTTTTTAGAGATTTTTATTCTTTTTATAGGTTTTATAGGTTTTTAGAGTTTTTAGTGATTTTTAGGGTTTTTTGGGTTTTTAATTTTTTTTATGGGGTTTTATGCTTTTTAGGGGTTCTTCAGGGTTTTTAGGGGTTTTTACTTTTTATGGATGTTTAGGTGTTTTTTAGGATTTTTATGGTTTTTAGGGTTTTCTAGTGTTTTTAGGGATTTTAATGGTTTTTATGAGTTTTTAGGGGGTTTTAGGGTTTTTAGTGTTTCTCAGGGTTTTTAGGATTTTTTTTTTGGGATTTTAGGGTTTTTGAGTTTTTTAGGGTTTTAATGGTTTTTAGAGTTTTTTATCATTTTTAGGGGTTTTGAGGGTTTTTAGAGTTTTTTATGGGTTTTAGGGTTTTTAAGTTCTTTTGGGGGGTTTTGGTTTTCAGTGGTTTTTCAGAATTTTTAATGTTTCTTACAATATTATGTATTTTTAGGTGGTTTTTAGGATTTTTATGGTTTATAGGGTTTTTAGTGATTTTGATGGGTTTTTTGGTTTTTTCGGGGATTTTAGAGTTTTTGAGGGTTTTAGGGTTTTTAGGGTCTTTAGGGTTTTTTTGGGTTTTTTGGGATTTGTAATGGTTTTTATAGTTTTTTTACGTTTTTAGGGTTTTAAAGGGTTTTTAGAGTTTTTTTGGGGTTTTAGGGTTTTTATGGGTTTTGAGGGGTTTTTAATGTTTTTAGGGGTTTTATTTTTTTCATGGGTTTTCTGGGTTTTTAGGGTTTTTAACTTTTTCATGGATTTTTAATAGTTTTTTATGATTTTTATTGGTTTTAGAGGATTTTAGAGGTTTTTAGGGGTTTTTAGGTGTTTTAGGGTTTTAGGGTCTTCTTGTATTTTAGAGTTTTTTGAGTTTTTAAGGGTTTTCTATGTTTTTTAGTGTTTTTAACATTTTTAGGAGTTCTAATGGTTTTTAGAGTATTTAGTGGTTTTTTAGGGTTTTATGGGTTTTTATGGTTTTTATGTTTTCAGGGGTTTTTATGGTTTTCAAGGTGTTCTCAGGGTTTTTAGGTTTTTTACGTTTTCATGGATTTTTGGGGGGGGTTTGGAATTTTATGTTTTTTAGGGTTTTTTTAGATTTCTTTCAAATTTTTAGGGGTTTTAATGGTTTTTAGTGTTTTTTTAACGTTTTTGGGATTTCAAGGGTTATTAGAGTTTTTAGTGGTTTTTAAGGTCTTTAAGTTTTTTTATAGTTTTCAGGGGATTTTCAGGGTTTTGAGGTTTTTTTACATTTTTATTGATTTTTATGGGTTTTTTAGGATTTTTATGGGTTTTAGGGTTTTTAGGTTTTTTATAAATTTTCAGGGGTTTTAGGGTTTACTAGGGTTTTAAGGGGTTTTAGGGTTTTAAAGGTTTTTAGTGTGTTTTGGGTTTTTTATTGTTTTTTTGTTGAATTTTTTAATGTTTTTAAGGTTTTCAAAGTTTTTTATCGCTTTAGGGGTTTTAAGGGATTTTAGAGTTTTTAATGGGTTTTTTGGGGTTTGGGGGTTTTAGTGTTTTTTATGTTTTTATTGGTTTTTAGTGTTTTTCAGAGTTTTAATGTTTTTTATATTTTCAAGGATTTTTAGGGTGTTTTTTTAGTATTTTTATGGTTTTCAGGTGTTTTAGGATTTTTAGAGATTTTTCTTGTTTTTAGAGTTTTTTTTTATGTTTTTAGGACTTTTAGTATTTTTTAGGGTTTTAATATCTTTTTGGGGTTTTAGGATTTTTTGTGTTTTTTATGATTTTTGATATTTTTTATTGTTTTTAATGTTTTTAGGGGTTTAAAAGGTTTTAAGAATTTTTAGTGGGATTTTAGGGGTTTTTAGAGTTTTTAGGGTTTTTAAGGTTTTTAAGAAATTTTATGGTTTTCATGGGTTTTTTAGGGTTTTTTATTTTTTCATGGATTTTTAGGGTTTTTAGGATTTTTATATTTTTTAGGGATTATATTTTTTTTAGGGATTTTAAGGACTTTTAGTTTTTTCAGAGGTTTTTATGGATTTTAGGGTTTCAGGGTCATTTTAAGTTTTTATGAGCTTTAAATGAGTTTTTTAGTGTTTTCAAGGATTTTTAGTGCCTTTTAATGTTTTGGGGGTCTTAAGGGTCTTTAGAGTTTTTAGTGGTTTAGAGTTTTTATGGTTTTTTTGAGATTTTTAGTTTTTTAGGGGTTCTTATGGTTTTCATAATTTTGCTGGGGTTTTTGGGCATTTTATGTGTTTTTTGCAAGGCTAGGGAAATTAATGTTTTCTTAGACATTGAGGTTTTTTTTATTTTGAGGGTGTTTTGGGTGTTTTGGGGGATTTTGGATTTTTTTTTGTGTTTTTTAGGGTTTTTAATGGTTTTTAGAATTTTTTAACATTTTTAGGGGTTTAAGGGTTTTTAGATTTTTAGGGGTTTTTTAGAGTTTTTGTGGGTTTTATGGTTTGTTAATGTTTAATGGGTTTTTATGGTTTTTAGTGTTTTTTCAGGGTTTTAAGGGTTACTTACATTTTCATGGATTTTGTTTGGGTTTTTGAGGATTTTTATGATTTTTAGTGTTTTTAGGATTTTTAGGGATTATGAGGGGTTTTAGGGTTTTTAAGGTCTTTTGGGTTTTTTAGGGGTTTTTTGAATATTTTAGTCTTTTTCAGGTTTTTTAGATTTTTTAATGTTTATAGCGGTTTTAAGGGTTTTTAGAGTGTTTAGTGGATCTTTAAGATTTTTATGGGGTTTTAGGGTTTTTAAAGCTTTTAGGGTTTTTTTGGATTTTAGGGGTTTTTCAAGGTTTTATGGTTTTTTTACATTTTCATGGTTTTTAGCAGTTTTTAGGATTTTTATGGTTTTTTGGGTTTTTTTTTGGGGGGGGGGGTTTAGGGATTTTAAGGGTTTTTTGGTTTTTTAGGGGTTTTAGGGTTTTAGGAGTTTTCAGGGTATTTTTGGGATTTTAGGGGTTTTTTAGTTTTTTATGCTTTTAAGGTTTTATAGAGTTTTTTAATGTTTTTAGGGGTTTAAATGGTTTTTAGAGTTTTTAGTGGTTTTTAGGGTTTTTATGGGGTTTTACGGTTTTTTAAGTTTTCTTTTTAAGGAAAATAGAACGTAGTATAATAAAAAATGAAATGAATTTGAGTACAAGACAATCAACCTAGATGGAGGCAAGTGAATCAAGACCCGAAGGTCAAAAACAGCAGCGAACCAATCCCACCGGCCGAGTGATAGAGAAACCACCCCACCCTAGGGAAAAATAAGAAGAAACAATAGATATTAACAGCAATAGTAAGTAGCAGGAACAACCATCAACAACAACAGTTTGGCGAGGACAACCAACTGTAACCGAAGGATGAAACACAACAAAACCCATCAACAACGTCACATATACACCAGGAAGGCACCAAGAAGATGCCGATAGAAGGTGCTAGTAGTGGAACGTGAAGGGGAGTGGCCACAAGCCGCCAAAGCCCCCCCCCCAAGCACCAAGAAACCAACACGCTACCAAGACAACATGGATGGGTAAAAACCCATTCGACCAAACCTCCTAGAGAAATGAATGCAGACACTCACTCACGCCACTAGAAAACACGTGCACACACACCACTAGAGCACACCCACAAACCAACACCGACACACACACCCTGCCCATAGACCACCCAACCACACACACCCTCACACACTCACACACACAACTAGAAACCCCAGCGGAACAGTAGAACCATCAATGATCCTGCCACCACACCAAGATAGCCAGCTCGCCCAGCTACACCACTCCAGCACCACGCAATAACCAACCAACACCCATCCTCCAACCACCCTACTGCAGTAGAAGCAGTCGGACAGAACTGTAGAAAATAGTAAGCTCCCCCATTCATAACCCATCTACCAACCCACTAATGTTAAAAACTATTAAAACCCTAAAACCCCCCAAACCCCTAAAAACCATAAAAAACATTAAAAACCCATATAAACCCTAAAACCACTAGAAGATGGTGGCGCACTCTCCTGGAATTCTCTCTCACTCGGCGATTCTTCCAGGCTTTCCCCTGGATCCAGATCGAAGCTTCATCGGTGGATCCTTGCTCCTTCGCTCTCGGAGATGGTATGACCTAGATGTGCTCTTCAGCCTCAAGACGGTGGTGGATTCTGAACTTCAACAACATCATCTTCCCTGAGTGCTCTGGACTTCGGACTTCGACAGGGCTTTGTTCCGTTGCTGGAACGTCTGGATTCCGACTGCTATGGTGGTCATTATGCCTTTATATGTCCTTTCTTGGGTCGACATCCTCCAGCAGCCACATATTGGGGTTGTTTTTTCAGATCTAGGATTTCTGCAGGCGGGTCAACGCAGTCAAAGGGCGCAATGGCAAAGCTGGTTGCTTCGGCGTTCGGGTTCTTTTCAGAAGGTGTTTCGTTTAGGCGGATGGTGCGACGATCTGGTCTGGCGACGCTGGTCGAGGTCTTCTCGATCTTACATTGCAGAAGCTCGTTTCTTCTATCGGTTCGCGAAGTAGCTACAGGTGCGTGCTCAACCTTGTCTATCAGCTTCACCTTTTCTCCAGTTTGTTGCTTCTTGTTTCGGTTGGACCTTTTGGCATTCCATGTTCTCCTACTTGATTTCAGTTCTGAAAGGACGCTGGTTTATGGGTCTGCTGAGATGTGTTTGGCGATTTTTGTGGATTGCGATTTGTTTTACTAAGTTGTGTTGAATGCTGAAAGTTGTCTGGTTTGAAGCTCATGACTGCTGGTTGTTAAGCTGTGACTGTTTCGAGAATTCTTTGCTTGCTGGCATGCTGGGTTGTGATGAAGCTGTGGGTTCTAATTCGAGATGCTGGTGGCGCTGTGCTATTTTATGTTGTGCTGTTGGTTGTACCTCTTCGTGTGACATGGTGGAGGCTGCAAGGTGTTGGATACTGGATTTTACAAAATTTGATGATGGTTTCTGTATGGAAGTGCACTCTGCTTGCTGGTTCTTGGTGAGGACGTGTGGCTGTTTGGTATTTGCTGCTACTGTGGATGAGTTTGTTGCTGTCCTGCTGGAGTGGAAGTGGGATGCTGGGAGATGTTTGGTGGTCGAAAGAGGTGTTGGCTGTTTGAAAATGAGGATGCTGGTTGCTGGTTTGTTGTGGATGTTGGTTGGCTGGTTGCTGCTGTTGGATGTTGTTTGTTGCTGTAGTCTGAATGCTGGTTGTTGGTTAGCTATGAGCTGCTGGATTCTGGTTAATGTTGGATGTAGTGCGGTTGGATGCTGGTACTGGCTAGATGTGACGTGATGATGCTGCGGTTTTGTCTGTTTTTGTGCCTTTTTCTTTCTTTGTTTTTCTTTCTTTGGCGTGGGTTGTAAGGGTTTTTGGGTGTGGTTCGTTCGACCCCTCCCCTCCCTTGTCTGCAGTGTTTGTTTCTTTTTGTTTAATAAATTTTTGGGGGTGCCAGGAATAGCCTGGACCCGAGCCTTCTTTGCCTAAAACCACTAAAAACTCAAAAAAAAAATATAAAAAGCCAAAATGAAATTAAAAACCCTTAAAAGTAATAAAAACACCAAAAAACCCCTAAAAATTTGAAAATCCCTAAAATCCCTCAAAAGCCTAAAAACCCTAAAAACACTAAAAACCCTAAATACGTTAAAAATACTAAAAAACCCATAAAAATCCCCTTAAGACCTTAAAATCATCAAAATCCCTAAAAATACTAAAAACCCTAAAGTGCATAAAAATTCTAAAAATCCATAAAAATCAATGAAAACATAAAAGCCATAAAAAACCTGAAAAAACCCTAAAAACCCTAAAACCCAATAAAAACTCTTAAACCCCTTTAAATCCCTAAAAATGTTAAAAAACTATAAAAACCTTAAAAACCGTGAAAAACTCATAAACCCTATAAGACCTAAAAACCCCAAAAGACCCTAAAAACCCAAAAACCCCCAAAAACCCTTGAAAACACCTAAAAACCTACAAAATCCCTAAAAACCCTAATAACTATAAAAATACATGAAAACAAACGAAATCCTAAAAACCCTGAAAATTGCTAAAACCTCTAAACTCCATAAAAACCCTAAAATATAAAAAAGACCTTAAAAATTCTAAAAACACCTAAAATCCATAAAAACAGATAAAAACCTAAAAACCTTAAAAATCATAAAAATATTAAAAACCTCTAAAAATCTATGAAAACGTAAAACACCCTAAAAACTCTAACCCCCCCCCCTAAAACCATAAAAAATTCTCAAAAAATAAAAACACTAAATCCCTAAAAGCCAATAAAAGGCTAAAAACCCTAAAATCCACTAAAATGCTAAAAACCCTTAAAAACCTGAAAAATAATAAAAAACCCTAGAAACCCTTAAAAACCTTAAAAAACTCAAAAAATCCCTAAAAACTAAAAAGACCCTAAAAACCATAAAAACGCCGAAAAACACAAGGACCTCTGAAAACCCCTAAAAATCCAAAAAACCATAAAAGCCCTAAAAATCCTACCCCCCCCCAAACCTTAAAAACCTCTAAAAACCGAAAATCCCAGAGAAACCCTAAAAATCCATGAAAACATAAAAAGTCCTATGAACCCTAAAATCCCCCTACAAACCATAAAAACCGCTAAATCTTAAAAACCCTAAAACCTCATAAAAAACCTAAAAACCCACTAAAAACTCTAAAAATCCTTTAAATCCCTAAAAACGTTAACAAAAATCTAAAAAAGGCCCTAAAACCCCCTATAACCCAAAAAACACTTAAAACCTTACAACCCCTCAAAATCTCTAAAAACCCAACAAACCCAACAAACCCATAAAAATACTAAAAAACCCCAATAAATTCATGGGAACGTAAAAACCCCTAAAAATCCTCTCAAAACCGTAAAACCCACTAAAAACCAAAAAAACCCTAAAAACACATAAAACCCCTAGAAACCAACCAAAAACTTGAAAAACCCTTAAAAACCCAAAAATGATGAAATAACTCTTAAAAACTCTAAAAATTCTAATAAATTCAAAAAAAATCTAAAAACCCCAAAATATCATAAAAAACCTAAAAACACATAAAATATAAAAAAAACCCTAAAAATACATGAAAACATAAAAAACCCCTAAAAACCTTGAAAACTAAAAAATCCCATAAACCTTAAAAAACCTAAAAACCAATAAAAATCCAAAAAACCACGAAAAACTAAAAAAACAATTAAAACCCCTAAAACGTTAGAAAACTCTAAAAACCCAAAAAACCCAAAAAAACTCCAAAAAAATCTCTAAAACCCAAAATAACGTGAAAAATCCTAAAAAACCATGAAATACCCTAAAATCCCTAAAAACCCTAAAATCCCTAAAATCCATAAAAATCCTAAAAATCCCCTAAAAATCTATGAAAACATAAAAAACCCTAAAAAACTCCTCATACCATAAAAAACCATAATAATTCTAAAACCCTATAAAACCCTAAAAATCCACTAAAAACTCTTAAAACCCCTAGAAATGTTAAAAATCTCTAATCAACCTTACCTTGTAAAAAACTCCAAAACCCTAAAAACCCAAAAGACCCTAAAAAATAAAAAACCCTAAAAACCACTGAAAAACCATAAAAACTCTCAAAATACCTAAAAATCCTAAATAAACTAAAAACAAAGAAAAATATAAAAAACCCCAAAAGTCTATAATATTCTTGCACTGCACCTTTGCTGCAAAACTTTGGCGTTACTTGTTACAATACTTTGGCCTGGCCTGCAGTTTGCAATGATCGATCTTTGATTTTTTGCACGGCTTGGTAGAGATGAATCGAAGACATCAGGTCCATAATCTGCTACATGCTAGTGTGGAGAAAACTCTTCACTATGTTTGGGCTGCTCGCAATGCTATTGCCTTCAATTGACAACCCCACTCGCTGCATGGGGGGTGGCGACCATCCACAAGATGATATAGAATGCATCATGATTACAAACAGGTTTGATGTGGAACGATGTTAATGACCAGACATTATTGCGCTCACTTTGGGTTGCTGGCAGAAGCAGAAAATTGTTACTCCTAAAGTTCATTTGATGGATCACCCCACTTCCAACATTGATAAAGGTCAACATGGATGGCGCGTCCCTAGGAGCTCATGGACCCTCGAGGTGTGGTGGTGTGTTTCATACCTTCCAAGGATTCGTAAAGGTATGCTTCTTTCATTTTATTGGGGATGGCTATACTTATGAAGCGGAGCATTGGGATATCATAAAGGTTGTGAAATTTGCAATTCAGTTTAAGTGGAAAAGGATTTGGATTGAATCTAATTCGATGCTCGCGGTTGCTGCTCTAAAGGGATTTTCTAAGGATGTCCCTTGGAGACTTCTACCGCATTGGATTGAGTTCCTTAATATTTCTCGGAGCCTGAGCTTCAGTGTTTCACATGCATATAGGGAGGCCAACTCGGTCGTGGATGCTCTCTCCAAAAGAGCGTTTGAAGAAATATGTTCGATGTGGTCCTTCGTCACTCCACCTTTTTGTACTCCGTTTTTTGATTTAGATTTGATGGGTGAGATATACTCTCAGCCTCGTAGAACCATCTTGTAGCTGTCTGTTTATGTTTTATTTAATTTTGGTTTGCTAAGCTAGCCTAGTCTTGAACCTCTTCAACCCAAAAGTCTATAAAAACATGAAAAAACCCTGAAAATCCCCTTAAAATAATAAAAAACCTAAAATATTTAAAAACACTAAAAACCAAAAAAAATCTAAAACCCCCTAAAAATCTATGAAAACATAAAAAACCCTAAAAACCATAAAAGACCCCTAAGAACCATAAGAACATCTAAAAACAATAAAAAACCAAAAAACCTATAAAAACCTAATAAACCACTAAAATCTCTAAAAACACTTAAAACCCCTAATAACGTTTAAAAATTTAAAAAAACATAAAGGCAATCAAAAACTAAACAAACATTAAAACCCTGAAAAGACCCTAAAAATCCTAAAAATCCCTAAGAACCCTAACACCCCTAACAACACTAAAAACCCCTAAAAATCCAAAAAACCCATAAAATATGAAGAAACAAAATTCTAAAAAACACCTTCAAATCCAGGGAAACATAAAAAATCCTAAAAACCCAAAAAACATAAAACCCAAAAAAACAAAAAAAAACCCCTAAAAATCACTAAAACTCTAAAAACCCTTTAAAACCAATTTTTTAAACTTTAAAATACCTTATAAACACTAAAAAACTATAACAAAACCATTAAAACCCCAAAAGACCCTTAAAACCCCAAAAACCCCTTGGAACCCTAAAAACACTAGAAACCCTAAAACACTTAAAAACCCTCAAAAACCTAAAAACCTAAAAACACCTAAAACCCCATAAAAACCATAGTACACTTGAAAAACCCTAACAACTCTTAAAATACCTAAAACCCACAAAAAACCTAAAAACCCAATAAAATACATGAAGATATAAAAATCCCTACAAACCCTAAAACCCCCTTAAAACCACAAAAAACCCTAAAAATTTAAAAAACCCTAAAAACCCATAAAAAATCAAAAGAACCACTAAAAATACTAAAAACCATTTAAATCCCTAAAAATGAAAAAAAGTAAAATCCTTCAAACCCTAAAAAACTAAAAAAACTAAAAACCAAAAAGACCCTAAAACCCATAAAAATCCTAAAAACCCAAAACCCCTATAAAAAACCTCAAAATCCATAAAAATTCTTAAAAATGATTAAACCCATAAAATTCATAAAACCCCCTAAAAATCAATGAAAACGTAAAAAAACCATAAAACTCTGGAAAGCCCCTTAAAACGATAAAAACCCCAAAACACTAAAACACACTAAAAAATATAATAGCTCTTTAAACCCCTAAAAAATTTATAAAACTATAAAAACATTAAAAACCCAAAAAAAACTCAAAAAAACATAAAAACCCAAAAGGCACTAAATATCTGGGAAAACCCTAAAACCCCTAAAAACCTCTGAAAACCCTAAAAACCTGAAAATCTTAAAAAAACCTAAAATCAATAAAAATCCTAAAACCCGCTAAAATCCATGAAAACGTAAAAACCCATAAGAATCCTGAAAAACCATAAAACCCCAAAAAACTAAAAAACCTGTAAAACCCCATAAAAACCCTAAAAACTACTAAAAACTCTAAAAATCTATAAATTTCCTAAAAATGTTAAAAACCTCTAAAATCCCTTAAAAACTGTAAAAAACACAAAAAACCATGAAAACCCAAAAAGACCCTTAAAACCCCTTAAAACCCCTAAAAACCTGAAAACCCACTAAAAACCCCTAAAAACCCTAAACACCAAAAAAACCAAAAAATCCAAAAATTCCTAAAACCCCTAAAAGTTTATTAACACGTAAAAAACCTTTAAAACCCGGAAAACGCCCTTAAACCATAAAACCCCTAAATACTTAAAAAACATTAAAATCTCATTTAAACCTAAAAAAACCACTAAACACTCTAAAAATCCTTAAAACCACTAAAAATGTTAAAAAAATTAAAGACCCTTAGAAACCCTAAAAACCCCAAAAGACAATAAAACTCTGAAAACCCATAAATCCCCTGAAAACCCAAAACACCCTAAAAATCTCTAAAATCTCTAAAACCCCCCAAAAAACCATAAAAATCCTTAAAAACCCATAAAAATCCATGAAAACATAAAAACCCTGAAAACCCACTAAAAACCATAAAAACCCATAAAACCTTAAAAAACCTACAAATCCTAAAAAACCCCTAAAAACCATTAAATACTCTAAAAACCCTTAAAACCCCCAAAAATGTTAAAAAATTCTAAAAAACCCTTTAAAACCCTACAGACTAAAAAAACCCAAAAAGAACCTAAAAACATTAAAACCCCCTTAAAAACCTAAAAACCTCTAAAAACCCTCAAAATACATAAAACCCCTAAAAACAATAAAAACCATGACAATGATAAAAAATCCATAAAAACTTAAAAACCCTAAACACCAAAAAATACCCCTAAAAACCATAAAAAACCCTAAAAACCCATAAAATCCCTAAAACTACTAAACACTATAAAAATCAATAAAACCCCTAAAACTCTAAAAAACTCTAAAAAACTCTAAAAACATTAAAATCCTAAAAACACTAAAACCCTAAAAACACATGAAAAACCCTAAAACCCCTAAAAACCCAAAAAACCAAAATAAAATCCCAAAAAAGCCCAAAACCCCAAAAACCCATAAAAATCCAAAGAAAACCTAACAATCGATGAAAACTTAAAAAACCTAGAAACCCTTAACCCCCCCCCCCCCTGAAAACTATAAAAACATCCAAAACCATAAAAACCCTAAAAAACTAAAAAAACCATTAAAACCCAAAACACACAAAACTACTAAAAACCCTTAAAACCCCAAAAACCCTCATAATCCTTAAAAACACTAAAAACCCTAAAAACCATAAAAATTTAAAAAACCCTAACAATCCATGAAAATGTAAAAATAACTAAAACCCTAAAAACTATAAACACCTAAAAACCATAAAAAACCTAAAAACCCATAAAAACTGTAAAAACCCACAAAAAACCAAAAAAAACCCTTTAAAGCCCTCTAAACGTTAAAAAACATTAAAAAATCTTAAAAACCATAAAAACTGAAAAAAAAACATAAAGGCTCAAAAAACCCTCAAAAAACTAAAAACCCTAAACCCCCTAAAAACCATAAAACCCTCAAAATCTATAAAAACCCTAAATACCATAAAAATCCTAAAAATCCGCAAAAAATCCAGGAAAACATAAAAAAAACCTAAAACATTGAAAACTGATGAAACCCATAAAACCCCTAAAAACATAAAAACCTAAAAACCAATAAAAACCCTAAAACCCACAAAGGCTCCAAAACCCCTTAAAACCCCTAAAAATGTAAAAAACACTAAAAACCCTTAAAACCATAAAAATCAAAAAAAATCCCTAAAACCCCCAATAGACCCTATAAACCCTAAAAACCCTTGAAAACCCCTCAAAATCCCAAAGAACCCTAAACAATCCTAAAATCATAAAAATCATAAAACCCCCTACAAATCCATGATAACGTAAAAACCCCTAAAAATCCTATAATACACTAGAAAACCATAAAAACCCCTAAAAACGTAAAAAACCTAAAAAAACATAAAAATACATTAAACCCACGGAAAAACTCTAAAAACACTTAAACCCCCTAAAAATGTTATAAACCTCAAAAAAACCTTTACAATCCTAAAAAACTCAAAAAAAACCTATAAACCCAAAAGGACACCAAAAACCCAAGAACCTTTAAAACCCATAAAAACCATGAAAATTCCAAAAAAACTTCAAAATCCCTAAAAACCCTAAAAACCTTTAAAATCGTAAAAATCGCAAAAAACCCATAAAATCAATGAAAAGGTAAAATACCCTAAAAACCCATAAAAACACAAAAACCCACTAAAAACACTAACAACCCCTAAAACTGCTAAAAATGCTAAAAACTCTAAAAAAACCTTAAAATCCCTAAAAAACTTTAAAAACTCCTAAAAACTTAAAGTCCCTAAAACCACTCAAAAACCCTAAAAATCTCTAAAAACCCCTAAAAACCCTCAAAATCCCTAAAACCCAAAAAACACTAAAAACCATAAATATCCTAAAAACCCTCTAAAAATCCTTGAAGATGTACAAAAACACAAAAACCCTGAAAAACCTTGAAAACCCATAAAACTCTTAAAATCCTTTAAAAACTCTAAAACCCCATAAAATCCGAAAACCCACTAAAAACTCTAAAAACCATTAAAATACCTAAAAACACTAAAAAACTTAAAAACCCTAAAAAACTCAAAAAACCCCAAAAACCCAAAAAACTATGAAAAAACATAAAACAGAAAAAACACTAAAACTATGAAACCCCTAAAAACACCTACAAAAATGAAAACCCTTAAAATATCCAAAAATCCATGAAAATGTAAAAAGCCATGAAATACCGAAAACCACAAAACCCCTAAAAACCTTAAAAGCACTAAATTTTCATAAAAACCCAAAAAAAACTAAAACTATAAAACCTTTAAATCTCTAAAAATATTAAAAAACTCTAAAAAAACCTTAAAACCTTAACAACTCAAAAAAACGATAAAAACAAAAAAAACAAAAAAAGACCTTAAACCCATAAAAAACCCTAAAACCCTCTTAAAACCCTACACCCCCTCAAAATCCCTAAAAACCCAAAAAACTCTAAAAACCATAAAATTGTAAACCCCCCCCCCCTCCGCAAAAAAATCCATAAAAAAGGTAAAAGACCCTAAAACCCTGAGAAACACCTAAAAACCCCTAAAACCCCATAAAAACCTTAAAACCCCTAAAAACTCACAAAAACCCTAAAAACCCACTAAAACTCTAAAAACCAATAAAACCCCTAAAAATGATAAAAAACCCTGAAACCCATAAAAACCCAAATAGATTCACAAAAACCATAAAAAGCCAAAAGACCCTAAAAACCTTTGAAAAACCCTAAAAGCCAACAAATTTCCCAAATACCCTAAAAATCCACTAAAAACCATTAAAATGTAAAAACACCTAAAAACCCTGAAAAACCCATGAAAACCATAAAACCCCTAAAACCCAGAAAGAAACCTAAAAAGTCAGAAAAACCCTAAAAACTCACTACAATCTCTAAAATCACTTTAAACACCTAAAAATGTTAAAAAACTATAAGAAACCTTTTAATCCCTAAAAATCATAAAAACCCTAAAACCCAAAAGACCCTAAGAACCCTAAGAACCCTAAAGACCCCTAAAGAACATAAAAATCCTATAAACCCCTAAAAATCCATGAAACATAAAAAAAACAAAAAACCCTAAAAAACCCCTAAAATGAAAAAAAATCCCAAAAAACCTAAAAACCATAAAACCCAACAAAAACCCTAAACCACTAAAAACTCTAAAAACACTTAAAACACATAAAAACATCAGAAACTCTAAAAAACATTAAAACCCTAAAAAAATCAAAAAAAACCTAAAACCCCAAAAAAAGACCCTCAAACCCCAAAAAATCCCTAAAACCCCTATAAACCCTTGAAATCCCTTAAAACCACTCAAAATCACTAAAAACCTTAAAAACCATAAAAAACCTAAAAACTGCTAAAAATCCATGAAAACGTAAAAAATCTAGAAAAACTCCTAAAAACCAAAAAAACCCCTAAAACCATAAAACCCCCCCAAAAAAAACACATAAAACCCCAAAAAACAATAAAAACTCTAGAAACCCTTAGACCCACTAAAAATGTTAAAAAACTTCAAAAACCCTTAAAATCCCTAAAAACTCAAAAAATGCCTTAAACCCCAAAGGCCTGAAAAACCGTAAAAACCCAAAAAATCCTAAAACCCCTAAAAACCCTAAAAATCATAAAACTTTATAAATACCCTAAAAACTATAAAAACCTTAAAAATCCTAAAAAACCCCTAAAAATCCATGAAAATGTAAAAAACCATAAAAACCATAAAAACCTCTGCAAACATAAGAAACCCCCAAAAAATATAAAAAACCTTAAAAAACAAAAAAAAAATCTAAAAACCACTAAAAACTCTAAAAAACCTTTTAACCCCTAAAATGTTAAGAAACTCAAAAAAATATTAAAAACCCTTAAAACCCCAAAAGACCATAAAAACCCTAAAAACTCAAAAAAAACCCCTGAAAAACCCTAAAACCCATCAAAATCACAAAAAAACATAAAAACCCTAAAAAATAAAAAACCTAAAACACAAATTAAAATACCTGAAAACATAAAAACCCCAAAAAACCATGAAAAACCCAATAAAACCATAAAAATACCTAAAACCCTTTAAAACCCATAAAAACACATAAAACTACTAAGAACTCTAAAAACCCTTTAAACCCCTAAAAATGTTAAAATCTCTAAAAATACTTAAAACCCCTTAAAAACTCAAAAAATCACTAAAAACCCAAAAGACCCTAAAACACTTAAAAACCCTAAAACCACTAAAACCCCTAAGAACCCTAAAACCCCTCAAAATCCCGGAAAACCCAAAAAGACCCTAAAAATGATAAAAATCATAAAACCCAAAAAAAATCCATAAAAACGTAAAAAACCCACTAAAAACTATAAAACCCCTCAAAACCCTTAAAAACATAAAAACCCTAAAAACCTTAAAACCCCTAAAAACTCATAAACAACCTAAAACCCCAAAAGACCCATAAAACCTGAAAACCCCTAAAAACTCTAGAAACCAATAAAAACCCTAAAACCCAAAAAACCACGAAAACCCTAAACAACCCTAAAAATCCAAGAAAATCAGAAATTATCCATCGACATGTCAAATACCCTAAAAAACCAATGAAAACAATAAAAAACCATTAAAACCTTTAAAACATTAAAACCCATAAAAACCTTAAGAAATTACTACATACTCTAAAACCCATTTAAACTCCAAAAATGTTAAAAAAACTCATGAAAACCCTTAAAAGCCCTAAAAACTCAAAAAAACCATAAAACCCCAAAAGAATCTAAAAACCCAAAAAACCCCTCGAAATCCATAAAACCCTAAAAAACCCTAAAAACATAAAAATACTAAAAATCCACTAAAAATCCACTAAAAATACATGAAAAGAATAAAAACACAAAAAACCTTACAACCCTAAAAACCTATGAAATTCCTAAAAATCACTAAAAACCATTAAAAACGTTAAAAACCTTACAACCCTACAAACTCAAACCAAACCCTAAAAACCCAAATAGAATTAAAAAACCCTGAAAACCCTAAATCCCCTTGAAAAATAAAAAAACCCCTCAAAACCCTAAACACCCCATGAAATCCATAAAACCCTAAAATCCCTAAAATCCCTAAAAATACTGAAAATCTAATAAAAATCCGTGAAAACATTAAAAACCCCTAAAAACCCCTAAAAACCCTAAAAACCATAAAAACCTAAAAACCACTAAAAACCCTTAAAAATGTTAAAAACCTTAAAACCCTAAAAACTCAAACCAAACCCTAAAAACCTAAATAGTCCCTAAAAACCCTGAAAACCCTAAACCCCCTTGAAAAATCAAAAAATGCTCAAAATCCCTAAAAACCCTAAAAACCCATAAAAATCCTAAAAACAACTAAAAATCCATTAAGACGTAAAAAAAACGAAAAAACCTAAAAACCCTAAAAACTATAAAAACTCAGAAAACCTTAAAAAACCCTAAAATCCAGTAAAAACCATAAAAACCACTAAAAACTATAAAAGACCTTGAAACCCCTAAAAACGTTCAAAAACTCTAAAAAACCTAAAAACTCAAAAAAAAACTCCTAAAAACTCAAAACGACCCTAAATACCCTTAAAAACTCTAAAATTCCAAAAAACCAAGAAATTTCTTAAAACCCCAAAAAATCCCTAAAAAAATTAAAAAACACACAAAATCATAAAATCCTAAAAAACCACTAAAAATCCATGAAAATGTAAAAAACCCTAAAAATCCCTATACAACCATAAAAACCACTAAAAACCATAAAAATCACAAAACCCATAAAACCCTAAAAACCACTAAAAACTGTTAAAACTCCTAAAAATCTTTAAAAACTCTAAAACCCTTAAAACCCCTAAAAAATTCAAAAACCCTAAAATACCAAAAAGACCCCAAAAGGCCTAAAAACACCTAAAAACCCAAAAAACCCCTAAAAACCCTCAAAATCCCTAAAACCCATAAACACTCTAAAAACCATAAAAATACCATAAACCATAAAAATCCATGAAAATATAAAAAACTATAAAGACCCTAAAAAACACCTGAAAACCATAAAAACACCAAAAAAACTTAAAAACCCTAAAAACCCATAAAAACCCTAAAAACCCACTAAAAACTCTAAAAACCATTAAAACTCCTAAAAAATTTCAAAACACAAAATAAACTTAAAAAACCCTAAAAACACAAAATGACCCAAAAAAACCCTAACAAACCCTAAAACCCCTTAAAAATCCAAAAACCCTAAAAACACTAAAAACCCTTGAAAAACTTGTGAAAACACTAAAACCCCCCCTAAAAACCTTAAAAACCCATAAATACCATAGAAAACCACTAGAAATTCTAAAAACCCTTTAAACCCTTAAAAACGTTAAAAATCTCTAAAAACTTTTAAAATCCAAAAAAGTAAAAAAAGGCCCTAAAATACAAAAAAGACATTAAAAACCCTAAAAACCCCTAAAACCCCCTTAAATTTTCTAAAACCTACAAAATCCCTAAAAAAATAAAAAATAGTAAACCATAAATATTTTAGAAACCCTAAAAAATCCATGCAAACATAAAAAACCCTGAAAACTATAAAACCCAATAAAAACCTCAAAAAACCCTAACAACCCATAAAACTCTAAAAATCCACTAATAATTCTAAAAACTTTTAAAACCCCTAAAAAACCCCCGAAAAATATAAAAAATTATAAAAGACCTTTAAAACCCTAAAAAGATCAAAAAACCTAAAAAATCCTAAAAACCCATGAAAACCCCTAAAAATCCTAAAAATACCTAAAAACCCTAAAAACCCTAAAAACCATAAAAATCCAAAAACCCCAAAAATCAATGAAAACATAAAAACCCCTAAAAACCATAAAAATAAAAAAAACATTAAAATCCCATAAAACCCTAAAGAACCACTAAAAACTCTAAAAATACTTAAAACTCCTACAAACGTTAAAAAAATCTAAAAAACCTCAAAATTCCTAAAAACAAAAAAACCTAAAACCCAAAAGACCGTTAAAACCCTGAAAACCCCTGAAAACCCCTAAAAATACTGAAAACCCTCATGGAATTTAAAAATTCTAAAACCCCTCAAAAACATGAAAATCCTAAAAAGCCCTAAAAATCCGTGAAAACATAAAAATCTTAAAAACCAGGAGAAATCTCTGAAAACCATAAAAACCCCTAAAAACCTTTAAAAATCCAAAAAACTCATAAATACTTGAAAACCCACTAAAAACTCTAAAATCCCTTAAAACCCATATTTTTAAAAAAAACTCTAAAAACCTTAAAAACCATACAAAATTCAAGAATACCCTAAAACCACAAAAGACCCTAAAAACCCTGAAAACTCTTAGAAACCCCCACAAATCTCTAAAACCCTTAAAAATCCATGCAAATGTAAAAAACCCTAAAAACATTACAAACCCCCTAAAAACCATAAAAACCCCATAAAAACCTTTAAAACTCTAAGAACCAATAAAAACCCTAAAACTACTAAAAACTCTAAAACCCTTAAAATCCATAAATTGTTAAAAAACTTTAAAAAAATATTAAAACCCCAAAAACTCAAAAAGAACCTAAAAAACTAGGAATAACCTAGAAGTAAAACCTTAAAACCCCTCAAAATCCAAAAATACATGAAAACACCCCAAAAAATATAAAAAAATAGAAAATTATTTGAAAACCTAGAAACCCTTTAACCCCTAAAATATTAAAAAATCTCAAAAAATACTTAAAAACCCTAAAAACTCAAAAAACACTAAAAACCTTCAAAATCCATAAAAACCCTAAAAGACCATGAAAACCTAAAACAACCTAAAAACCCCTAAAAACCATGGAAATGTAAAAAACACCTAAAAACCATAAAAACCCTCAAAATATTAAAAACCCCTAAAAACCCATAAAAACCCATAAACCCTTAAAAATCCGCTAAATTTTTTAAAATATCTTAAAACAAATAAAAAATAAAAAAATCTAAATAACCTTAAAACCCCTTAAAAATACATAAAAACCCTAAAACCCCCAAAAGACCCTAAAAACCTGGAAAACCCTTTAAAACTCTAAAACCCCACAAATTCCCTAAAAACCCTAAAAAACAAAAAAAAATCCTGAAACCCCCTAAAATTCCATGACAGTTTAGAAAACCGTAAAAATCTTGAAAAATCAATGAAAACCATTGAAACCCTTAAAAACCATATAAATCCTAAAAACTACTAGAAACTCTAAAAACCCTTAAAACCCCAAAATATATTAAAAACTTTAAAACCCTTAAAAACCCTAAAAAACTCAAAAGATACCCTAAAACCCTAAAAACCCCAAAAAAACCCAGAAAAACCTTCAAAACCCCTAAAAACCCTCAAAATTTTGAAAAACCCTAAAATTCCAAAAAAACCTTAACTACCCATGAAAACATACAAAATTCTAAAATCCCTGAAAAACCCCCTGAAAAATATAAAACCCTTAAAAACCATAAAAACCCACAAAACCCCATAAAAACCTTAAAACCCACTAAAAGCTTTAAAAACCCCAAAATACCATAAAATCTCAAAAAACATACTCTCAAAACCCAAAAACACCATAAAAATCCTGAAAACCCCTAAAAACCGCTAAAACCCACCAAAATCCCTAAAACCCTAAGAAAACCTAAAACCCATAAAAACCATAAACTACCCCAGAAAATCCATGGAAACGTAAAAACCCATTAAAACCCTAAAAACACCTGAAAACTATAAAAACCATTAAAAACATAAAAACTCTTAAAAACTCATAAAACCAACTAAAACACAAAAATATACTAAAAACCCCTAAAAATCAATGAAAAAATAAAAAACCAAAAAAACCTAGAAAACCATAAAATCTCTTAAAAACCCTAAAAACCCATAAAACCCTACTAACACTAAAAACTCTAAAAACCCTTAAAACCCCTAAAAACGTTAGAAAACTCTAAAATACCTTAAAACCCCTAAAACTCAAAAAAACCTAAAACCCAAAAGACCCTAAAAACCCTAACCCCCCCCCCTAAAACCCCTCAACATCCCTAAAAACCCTTAAAATAATAATAATCACCCCCCCTGTGAAATCCATTAAATTATAAAAAACCATAAAAATCATAAAAACTCCCTGAAAACCTAAAACCCCTAAAAATGTTAAAACACTCTAAAAACCATTAAAAATCCTAAAAAACTCAAAAAACCCCTAAAAACTATAAAAACCATAAAAAACCTAAAAAATATCTAAAAACAATTAAAACCCCTAAAAACATTAAAAAAACTCTAAAAATGTTTAATATCATAAAATACCCAAAAGGACCCTGAAAATCCTAAAAAACCCTAAAATCCCCTAACAAACCTTCAAAATCCACAAAATCCCAAGAAAATCTAAAATCCTAAAATCTATAAAAATCAAAAAAAACCCTAAAAATCAATGAAAACATAAAAAATCATACAAACCCTAAAAAAACTGAAAACCATAAGACCCCTAAAAACCTTAAAAACCGTAAAAACCCAAAAAAAACCCTAAAAACACTAAAAAATCTAAAACCCTTTAAATCCCTAAATACATTAAAAACTCTAGAAAAACTTAAAACCCACAAAAAACTCAAAAAAACCTAAAAAATCCTAAAAACATTTGTTAAACCCAAAAAACCCACAAAAGCCACAAAATTCCAAAAATCCACAATAAAAATCAAAATCCTAAAAACCCATAAAAATCCATGAAAACGTAAAAAATCCTAAAACCCCAAAAAAACCCTAAAACCATAAAACCCCTAAGAACTTAAAAACCATAAACCACTGACAACTCTAAAAAACACTAAAAACACCTAAAATCCCAAAAAACCACTAAAAACCCTAAAAACCTCAAAATACCTAAAAAACATGAAAAACCCTAAAAACCAAAAATATCATAAAAACCCCTAAAAATACATGAAAACCTAAAAAACCATAAAAAACCTAAAAACCCCTAAAGACCATAGAAACCTCTAAAAACCTTAAAAATACTAAAAACCCAAAAAACCACTAAAAATCAATTAAACCCCTAAAAACAATAAATACTCTAAAAACCCTTAAACCCCTAAAAACTCAAAAAACCCTAAAAACACAAAAAGAATCTAAAACCATAAAAACCCCATAAAACCCCTAAAAACATTAAAATCCCTAAAAACCGTAAAAATCCTAAAAACCCCCAAAAATCGATGAAAACGAAAACAACTCTAAAAATCCATAAAAACCATAAGAACCCTAAAAACCATAAAACCCCCCTAAAAACCAATAAACACCCAAAACCCCTAAAAACCCTCAAACCCCCTAAAAATGACAAAAACTCTAAAATAACTTAAGAAATCTAAAAAATTAAAAAACCTAAAAGACCCAAGAAGACCGTAAAATCCATGAGAAACATAAAAATCCCTAAAACCCTTAAAAACTTTCAAAATCCCAAAAAACACTAAAAAAACCTAAAAACCATAAAAATCATAAAATGCCCCTAAAAATTTATGAAAATGTAAAAACCCCTAAAAACATTGAAAAAACCCCTGAGAACCCTAAAAACCCATAAAAACCTTAAAAACCCATAAAAACTCTAAAGACCGCGAAAATCTCTAAAGACCCTTTAAATCCCTAGAAACGTTAAAAAACTCAAAAAAACTTAAAAGCCCTAAAAAACTCAAAAAAAACCCTAAAATACAAAAAAAAACCCTAAAAACCTTGAAAAACTCTAAAAACCTTTGAAATCACATAAAAACCCTCAAAATCCCTAAAAACCTTAAAAACCTATAAAAAGAATACAATCCAAAAAACCCCTAAAAATCCAGGAAAACATAAAAAACCCCAAAAACACTGAAAATACCCAAAAAACAATAAAAAACCTTAAAACCCTTTAAAAACCCTAAATCCCCATAGTTACCCTAAAAACCAACTAAAAACTATAAAACAATTTAAGCCAATAATAATGTTAAAAAAAACTCTCAAAAACAATAAGAACCCTAAAAAGCTGAAAATAAAATCATAAAACCCCAAAAGACCCTAAAAACCCTGACAACACCAAAAACCCTAAAAACCTTTAAAAACACCTAAAAATCTCAAATCCAAAAGAAAACATAAAAACTCTAAAAACCATAAAAATCCTATAAAACCATAAAAATCCATGAAAACGTAAAAAACCCTGAAAACACTAAAAAACTTAAAAAACCATAAAAACCCCTAATAACCTAAAAAACCCTTAAAACCATGTAAAAACCCTAAAACACTAAAGAAATATAAAAACCCTTTAAAAACATAAAAAGTTTAAAAAACACAACAAACCTAGAAAACACTAAAAGCTCAGAAAAACACCCCAAAACCCCCAACAAACCCTAAAAACTCAGAAACCTTAAAAATCCAAAAAACCATAAAAATCCTAAATAAGCCTAAAAATCCATGAAACAGAAAAAACCCATAAAAACATAAAAACCATAAAAAACTATAAAACCCATAAAAACCTACAAAAAACTATGAAACCCATAAAACCCCTAAAGACACTAAAAACTCTAAAACCCTTGAAACCCCTAAAAACTCAAAAAACCCCTAAAATCTCAAAAAGAACCTAAAAATCCTAAAAACCCCTAAACCCCCCTTAATACCCTAAAAACCCTTAAAATCTCTAAAAACACTAAGAACTCCTAAAACCCGTATAAATCATAAAAAACCCCTAAAAATCGATGAAAACATAAAAAAACCCTAAAAACCCTGAAATTCCCCTACAAACACAAAAACCCACAAAAACCATAAAAATCCTAAGAACCCATAAAAACTCTAAAACCCACTAAAACTATAAAAAACCTTTAAACCCCTAAAAATGTTAAAAAACATTAAAAACCCTTAGAAACCTAAAAAGCTCAAAAAGCCCTAAAAACCCAAAACACCCTAAAACCCCTTAAAAACCCTAAAACCCCGGAAAAAACCCTAAAAACCCCTAACAACCATAAATAACCATAAAACCATAAAAATCATAAAAAACACCTAAAAATCCATGAAAACATAAAAACCCCTAAAAACCTGGAAAAACCTGTGAAAACCATAAAACCCCTAAAAACCTTAAAAACCCATAAAACCCTAAAAACCATCTAAAAAATGTAAAATCCATTAAAACCCCAAAAAGCATTAAAAAATTCTAAAAAAACATAAAAAACAAAAAAACTCAAAAAATCCTAAAAAAAGAAGACCCTAAACACTAAAAATCCGTAAACAATCTAAAAACACCTTAAAACCCAAAAAACCCAAAAAACCCTCAAAATCCCTAAAAACCCTAAAAACCCTAAAACCCATAAAAATCCAAAAAAACCTTAAAAATTCATGAAAACATAAGGAACCTAAAACCCAGAAAAACCCATGAAAACTATAATACCCATAAAAAAATTAAAAAACACTAAAAATCTATAAAATCCCTAAAAACCCACTAAAAGGACTAAAAACCCTAAAACCCTAAAAATATTAAAAAATATTTAAAACCTTAAGAATGACCTGCCTTAATGGCTCCGATCTTGCTACAACATGATGGTTTTTTTGAGTGCCCTCTAAATCAGGAAGCATCCTTTATCCCAGATCAAGAATGAGATCATTGCATGGAGGTAGGGAAGGACTGCTGGATGATGTCGTTGGGAGTGTAGAATTAAATACCTTAATGGATCCGAGCTTGCTGCAGCATGACGATTTTGTTGAGTGCCCTCTAAATCAGGAAGCATCCTTTATCTCGGATCCAGAACGAGATCATGGCATGGAGGTGGGGAAGCATTTCAATGAGTTCGAGCAGGTGAAAGATGATGGTCCCACCTATGCCTCCTCGAAGAGGAGGGTGAAGAGGGATTACATTACCCTCCACAGACCCATGGATACCCAGGTGTCATTAAAGGCAGTTAAGTTGAAAATCAAAGTTAATCATCCGGAGCAGCAGCATTCCCCAGAACAATAAAAATGAAGGGAGAAGTTTCTGACTCTCCTTAAACTTAATGAGGAATACAAGTCAGGGTGGGATGACTCTGACTCCTGCTTTGATGATGCGGCCTCTAGATATGGTGCGGATGGTGACCCTTGCGATGCAGATTTTATTTCGGACTTTGGTGGTGATGTTGACTGATTTGCTTTCTTTTTTGGTCTTTTCTTTTCTCATTTTTTATTTATCTTTTTGGGTCTTTTGCATTTTGGGTTGTAAGGGTTTTTGGGTGCGGGTCGTTTGACCCCTCCCCTCCCTTGTCTGCTATGTCTCTTTTTCTTTCTAATAAATTTGGGGTGGCCGGGAATAGCCCTACCCTCGCATCTTCCTTTCCCCCAAAAATCAATGAGAATATGGTGGATGAGTCTCCCGGCTCCAATCATGCTCGGATTTCCCTACAATGACTCTTATCATGGTGCGTATTCTCCGACGTGGTGGTGTCTTCGTTGCTGATATGTCTTCTTAGGCATCAGCCTTCACAGTGTTGTCACTCCCACCTTTGGTGGTACTTTTCTCTTGGCTTGGTAGTTCTCTTGCAGGTTCTCGGGTGTTGGCATTAGATGAAGGCGTCACCATTGGACGGTCGAGTTAGATCTGGTCACCCCAACATGCGGTGTTGTAGATTTATGGAGGAGTAGACCGAATATAGCTTTTCCTTGGTGCGGAGTTGTAGATCCTTAGTGGAACTTCTTAGATCTAGAATCTTTAGAGTGTGCCGCTACAGATCTAGGGAAGATTGGGTTAGATTTGGGTGTTACGGTTTATGGTGATGGGATTCAATGGCATTCCTCAGATTCATGGCGGTAGGTGATCTTTGGATTCTTCAAAAGATTAGTCTCCTCTGAGCGGCGGCCTAGTGGGTTTCTTTACCGATGGTTCTTCAAATCTGGTATGTCGTCTCAGTTCCGGTGTTGTTCGTCCGATTTTACTCTGCTTTTGGTTTGTTAGTGGCTCGTGGATTCAGTGCACTAATGCTTAGTCGGTTCATGATTGAGTTTCTGTTATGGATTGTTTGGCTGGTGGATTGGTCCGTTATTTGGGCTCTTCATCTCGTTAGGGGTATTCTGTTTGAGTTTCTGGCTGAGATGGTTCTATTTTGTTTGAATTTGTTGATGCTGCTGTGATAATTGGTGTGTCCTGATGAGAGAGACAGACTATTTTTTGTTGCTTGTTTATGATGCGCAGAAGGATATATTGGTTGTCAAAAACATTGGTGATGGATAATGTTTTCTACTAGACTAGGATGTGTGGAAGATGATGCTTATGTGTTTGGTGTTGGTGGTTCTTCTTTGCTGACGGTGGATCTTCCTAGGGAGGAGGTGCTGGAAGCTGGAAATGGTGGGACTGGATGTTGGTTGATGCTTCGCTGCATTATGGACCTGAATGCGGGCACTGGTGTTCCTATTTTGTCTCCTTTGTCCTCCTTTGAATGGGAGCATCTGGTTGCGGGTTGCTGGTTGTTGGATGCAAATTGGCTTGGAAGAGATGGTTGATGGATGTTGAGCTACTGGTTATTTGTTGTCGATTTCCTTAGAAGGTTTGGAGGTGATGGGTGCTGGAATAATGTTATGGATGCAATGATTGTAATTGGTGATGTTGGATATTGGTGTTGTTTGGATAAGACATGTTGAAGATGCTGTTGGGTCTGGTCTTTTCTGTCTTTTTATTTCTATGTTTTCATTTGGGGCTTGTTTTTTGGTATGGGTCGATTGACTCGGCCCCGTCAATATCTTTATTGTTACCTTTTTCATAACAAATTTGGGGGGGGGGCATGAATAGCCTTGCCGCAAAAAATCCATGAAAACTTAAAAACCCTAAAATCCTTGAAGAACCCCTAAAAACCATAAAACCTCTAAAAACCTTAAAACATCATAAAAACCCATAAGACAACTAAAAACCAACTAAAAACTCTAAAAACCATTAAAACCCCTAAAATTGTTAAAAAACTCTAAAAAACCTTAAAAACCCAAAAAACCCTAAAAATAAAAAAGACCCTAAAATCCCTAAAAACCCCTAAAACCCCTTAAAACCCTCAAAGTCCCTAAAAAATTAAAAACCCCTAAAAACCATAAAAATCCTAAAAATCCCCTAAAAATCTATAAAAAGGTAAAAAAATCCTGAAAACCCTTAAAACCATAAAACACCTAAAGCATTAAAAAACCTTAATACCACTATAAACTCTAAAAACCCTTAAAACCCTTGAAATTGTTAAAAAAATCAAAAAAACCTTACAACCCTAAAAAACTCAAAAAATACAAAAAGCCTAAAAAACCCTGAAAAACCCCAAAAATCCTGAAAACCCATGAAAACCCCTAGAACCCTGAAAATCTCTAAAAACCCTAAACACTATAAAAATCCTAAAAATACCTAAAATTCCATGAAAACCTAAAACCCCCCTGAAAACCATAAAAACTCCTAAAAACCTTAGAACCCCTAAAAACGCATAAAAACTAAAAAAATCACTAAAAACTATGAAAACCCTTAAAACCTTTAACAATGTTAAAAAAATATAAAAAACTTTAAAAACCCTAAAAACTAAAAAAACCCATGAAAACCATAATACCCCTAAAAACCTTAAAAACCCTAAAAACCCATAAACCCACAAGAAACTCTAAAAACCCTTAAACCCCCTAAAAATGATAAAAACACTAAAAACAATAAAAACCTGAAAAAAAAGTAAAAAATCCTTAAAAATCAAAAAAGACCCGAAAAAACCTTGAAAACCCAAAAGACCCTTGAAAATCCCTAAAACTCCTAAAAACTATAAAAACAATAAAAATCATAAAAGAAACCTAAAAATATATAAAAACATAAAAAACCCGGAAAACGCCCTGAAAACTATAAAAACCCCTAAAACCTTAAAACCCGTTAAACCCATAAAAACCCAAAAAACAATCAAAAACTCTCAAAACCCTTAAAACCCCTAAAAACTTTCAAACGCTCTAAAAACCTTAAAACCCTAAAAATTCAAAAAATACTAAAATAACAAAAGACCCTAAAAACCCTGAAAACACTAAAAAAACCCTAAAAACCCATGAAAAGATCCAAAAGCCTCAAAATCCCTAAAAATCCAAAAAACCCCTTAAGATCATAAAAATCACTGAATATGTAAAAAACTAAAAATATAAAAAATCCCCCGGAATCCATATAAACGCCCTAAAAACATAAAAAAACTAAACCCCCCAAAAACCTTAAAAATAAAAAAAAAACTTCGAAAACCCTCAAAACCTCTAAAAACGTTAAAAACTATACAAACCATTAAACCCCCCAAAAACTCAAAAAAACCCCTAAAAACCCAAAAGGACCTTAAACCCCCCAAAAAACCAAAAAATGCATGAAAACCCCTAAACCCCCCAAAATCCCTAAGGACCCTCAAAAACCCCAAAAACCACAAAAACCATAAAAAAACCCCTAAAAATCCAAGAAAATGTTAAAAAACCTAAAAACCCTGAAAAACCCCACAAAACAATAAAACCCTTAAAACATTAAAAAATTGTAAAACTCAATAAATACCCTAAGACCCATTAGAAATTTTAAAAACCCTTTAAAGCCCTAGAAAATTAAAAAACTCTAAAAACCTTAAAAAACCTAAAAAACTCAAAAAAAACCCTTAAAAACCCAAAAAAAATCATAAAATCCCTAAAACCATAAAAAAACCCTATACCGCTAAAAATCCCTAAAAACCCTAAAAACCAGAAAATCCTAAAAAAATCCTAAAAATCCCTAAAAAAATAGTAATGCTGAAAAACCTTATGAAGACTTTAAAAACATAAAAACATTTAAATACCATAAATAACCTAAAAATTCTAAAAATCCTAAAAGACCATAAAACCCCTAAAACCTCAAAAAATCCTAAAAAACCAAAAACCCAAAAAATATTAAAACCCCCTAGAAATCCATAAAAACGTAAAAACCCTAAAAACCCTAGAAAACACCTGAAAACAATAAAACCCCTAAAAACGTTAAAAAAACTAAAAAACAATTTAAAGCCTAAAATCTCAATAAAACCCCAAAAACCCAAAAAGACCCTAAAACCCCCAAAAATCCCAAAAATCCATAAAGAACCCTAAAACCCATAAAAATCCTAAAAAATCCTAAAAAATACATGAAAACGTAAAAACCCCTAAAACACCTGAAAAACCTCTAAAAATATAAAATCCCTTAAAACCGTAAAAAACCCTAAAAACCCAAAAAAACTAAATGCCAACTAAAAACTCTTAAAACCTCTTAAAAAGTTACAAAACTCTAAAAAACCTTAAATACCCAAAAAAATCAAAAAAACCCCTAATAACCCAAAAAGACACTAAAACCCATAAATGACCCTAAAAACTCCGAGAAAAACCCTAAAACCCTCTAAAAACCATGAAAATGTAAAAAATATTAGAAACTCTGAAAAACCCCTAAAAACCATAAAACCCATAAAATGATTTGAAACCCCTTGAACCCATAAAGACCCTAAAAACCCACTAAAAACTCTAAAAACCCTTAAAACCCATAAAATGTTAAAAACTCTAAAAAACCTTTAAACTCTAAAAAACTAAAAAAAACCTAAAAACCTAAAAGACCTACAAAACCCTAAAAAACCCTAAAAGCCCTAAAACCCCCTGAAAAACCCTAAAACCCCTGAAAATCCCTAAAAACCCAAAAAAGACCTAAAAACCATAAAAATCCTAATAAACCCCTAAAACATCCATGAAAACATAAAAAACGCAAAAAACCCATAAGGCCCTAAAAACCCCTAAAAACCCCAAAAGACCCAGAAAACCCATAAAAACCCCAAAAAACCCCTGAAAACCCCTAAACACTCCCATAATCTAAAAAAACCCTAAAAATCCCTAAAAATCAAAAAAATCCTAAAACCCCTAAAAATCCATTAAAAATGTAAGAAACCCTAAAAATGATGGAAAACCCCTAAAATGCATAAAAACCCCTAAAATGCATAAAAACCCCTGAAAACCTTAAAAATCCCTAAAGGAACATAAAAACTAAAAAACCATTTAAACCCCTAAAAATGTTCAAAAGTTCTAAAACCCATTAAAAACACTAAAAAATCAAAAATCCTAGAAAACCCCAAAGACCTGCTAAAAATCCATGAAAACAAAAAAACACTAAAAACCTAGAAAAACACTTAAAAACCAGAAAAAACCCAAAAAACCATAAAATCCTAAAAATACTAAAAACTCTAAAAACCCTTTAAACCCCTAAAATGTTAAAAAACTCTAAAATCCATAAAAACCCTTATAAACTAAAAAGAAACCCTAAAACCGAAAATTACCTATAAACTCTGAAAACCCTAAAACCCCCAAAATATATAATGACCATAAAAAACCCTAAAACTATAAAAATAGCAAAAAAACCCATGGAAATCCTTTAAAACATAAAAAACATAAAAAACCCATGAAATTCATAAAACACATAAAACTCTAAAATACCACTAAAAACTAGAAAACACCTTATAATGTTAAAATACTCTATCAAACCTTAAAACACTAAAAAACTCAAAAAACCCATAAAAACCTGAAAAGTCTGTAAAAACCCTAAAAAACTAAAAACCCTAAAAACACTTGAAAACCCATATAAACCCTCAAATCCCTAAAAACCATAAAAACACCTAAAAACCATAAAAATCCTAAAACCACTAAAAATTTATGAAAATGTAAAAAACCCTAAAAACCCTGAAAACCCAAGGAAACCCATAAAAACGTTAAAAACTCAAAAAAACCAAAAAAACCCAAGAAAACCCTAAAACCCCTGAAAATCCCTAAAAACCACTGAAAGCTCCAAAAAGTCCTCAAAATATCTAAACAACCTAAAAACCCTAAATATTCTAAAAAACCCCAAAAATCCATGAAAACATCAAAAACCCTAAAAACATGACCCCCCTGAAAACTATAAAAACCCATACAAACCTTGAAAAATACTAAAACCCCATAAAACCCAAAAAAACCATTAAAACTCTAAAAACCCTTAAAACCACTAAAAACATTAATAAAACTCTAAAAAAGATTAAAAACCTCAAAAACTCAGAAAAACCTTAAAAATCCAAAATGATCCTAAAACCCTAAAAACCCCATAAAACACCTCGAACCCCCTAAAAATCCTAAAAATCCCGAAAAACCCTAAAAAACCATAAAAACATATAAATCCTAAAAAACCCTAAAAATCCATAGAAAAGTAAAAAACCATAAAACCCTGAAAACCCCCAAAAAACCACAAAAAACCCAAAAAACCTTAAAAACCCTAAAAATCATGAAAAACTCTAAAAACCCTTAAAACCTCTAAAAACGTTAGAAAACTCTACAAAACCTTAAATACCCTAAAATATCAACCCCCCCCCCCCAACCCCAAAAAGACCCTAAACCCTTAAAAATCACTAAAACCCACGAAAATCCCTAAAATCTGTCAAAATCCCTAAAACCATAAAAATCATAAAAACAACGAAAAATCCATGAAAACGCAAAAAATCTTTAAAACCTAGAAAAACCCCTAAAACCATAAAAACCCTAAGAGCCATAAAAAATATAAAAACACATAAAACCCTTAAAAAACAACTGAAAACTCAAAAAAACCTTAAAACTCCTAAAAACTTCAAAAAATCTACAAAACCTTAAAAACCCAAAAAACACAAAAAAACCTTAAAACCCGAAAAAACCCCCAAAACCCTAAAAAACACTAAAATACCATAAAAACAGAAAAAGTCCATAAAAAATATAAAAACCCTTAAAAACTATGAAAAACCCTAAAAACCCTCAAAAATCCAAAAAACTATAAAAACCATGAAAACCAAAAAAAATCCAAAAAGACAATTAAAAACCATGAAAACTTAAAAACCCTAAAAACCTTGAAAAACCTTGAAAAATCCCAGAAAACTACAAAACCCCTAAAAACCATAAATAGACATAAAAAATCATAAAAACCCTAAAACCCCACTAAAAACTCTAAAACCCTTTAAAACCCTTAAAAATGTAAAAAAATCCTAAAAAACCAAAAAGACCCAAAAATGCAGTGAAAACCCCTAAAACACTGCAAAACCCTTGAAAACCCCTAAAACCATCAAAAATACAGATAACCTTGAAAAACTAAAAACCATAAAAATCCTAAAAACCCTGAAAAATCCATGAAAATGTAAAAAACCCATGAAAACAACAAAAAACATTAAAACCTTAAAAATACTTAAAACCCATAAACCACTAAAAACACTAAAACCCCTTAAAATCCCTAAAAATGCTAAAAAAAATATAAAAACCCTTAAAACCCTAATAAAATAAACAACCCTTAAAACAAAAAAAGGCCATAAAAACCTGAAAACCCTAAAACCCCCTAAAAACAAGAACACCCTAAAAATCCTTAAAAACAAAAATAACTCCCTAAAACCCATAAAAATCCTAAAATCCCCTAAAAATCCACGAAAAAGTAAAATACCATAAACTTTGAAGAACCCCTAAAATCCATAAAAAACCTAAAAACCCAAAAAATACCCTAAAATCCCATAAAACCCCTAAAGCCACTACAGACTCTAAAAACCCTTAAAACCCCTAAAAACAATTAAAACACTAAAAAACTTGACAAACAATAAAATACTCACCAAAACCCTAAAACCCCAAAAAGGTTCTAAAAACCCTAAAAACCTCAAAAACCCTAAAAAACCCTAATAAATCCTAAAAACCATCAAAATCCTAAAAAACCCCTAAAAATCCATTAATATATAAAAACCCTAAAACCCCGAAATATCTCAAAAAACCATAAAAACCCCTAAAAACCCTACAAATCATTAAAAACCCTAAAAACCCACTAAAAACTCTAAAATACCTTAGAACCCCTAAAAGTGTTAAAAACTCTAAACACCTTAAAAAACATAAAAACTCAAAAAACCTACAAAAAAATACCCTAAAACCCCTGAAAACCCTAGAAACCCTCAAAATCCCTCAAGCTATAAAAAACCATAAAAACATAAAAATCCTAAACCCCCCCCCCCAAAAATCAATGAAAATGTAAAAACATAAAAACCCTGTAAAACCCATGAAAACCATAAAAACCCCTAAAAACCATAAAAACACTAAAACCCCATAAAAACCCAAAAAACCCATTAAAACTCTAAAACCCATTAAAACCACTTAAAATGTTAAAAACTCAAAAACAATTAAAAGCCCTAGAAAACTCAAAAAAAAACCCTAAAAATCCAAATGTGCCTTAAAACCCCAAAGATACAGGAGGGAAGTGGTGGCTTGGCTTCTAGAAATTCTTGAATGATGCAAAGATATAGGTCATTTTCAACTCGCTTCTTTTCATGCTACTGTCAAGGTTCTTGATTTCTATTGCTTGCTGGATGCTATGTTGGACTTTGGAGGTGCTTTATGTGTTCTTGTTGGCTGATATGGTGATGATTCTTGGTTTGGTTGTGAGTTATTGTTGTTGCTGGATTATGAGCTTGTTACAAGACTGGACCCTCCAAGGGAGGACATGCTGATTGCTGGAAAGGGTGTGAATGGAGGCTAGTTGGGGAAAGGCTGTATTATTTACTAGTTGTTGAATGCTAATTGGGGGTCGATGCTTGTGGTTGTTTGGTTATTTTCTGCTACTACGGATGAGTTTTCTTTTGTGCAGCTAGTTGTTGGTTGCTGTTTGTTGGGAGGTGATGATGGCTATGTTTGGTTGTGGTGCTTGTGTTTTGGTTTAATCCTGCTGGTTCTGATTGGCTGTGATGTCAGATTTAGTGTTCACTACTACAAAAACGGGCATTAACAGCGCTAAAAATGGGCTTTAACAGTGCTAAAAAAGCATTGTAAAGCTCGGCGCTGATAAAGGGGGTACCCCTTTATCAGCACTAAAAAAGTGTTGATAAAACAACCCTTTATCAGGTCTAAACAAGCGCTTCTTTAGCATTGATAAATGATTGTTTTATCAGTGCTCCTTTAGCGCTGATAAACTTATCTTTTATCAGCGCTTCTTTAGCGCTGATAAAGGTGTAGTTTATCAGCGCCTTTTTAGCGCTGATAAAAGCACGATTTATCAGCACTAAAAGAGCGCTGATAGACTTATCTTTTATCAACACTTCTTTAGTGTTGATAAAGGTGTAGTTTATCAGCACTTTTTTAGTGCTGATAAAATCACGATTTCTCAGAGCTAAAATAGTGCTGATAAATTCTCTCTCTGTTGCTCCAATAAATCTACAGCAGCACACCCGAACACCTGTAAAAAAACAGCATCTCAAAAATCCAATTAAAGCAAGTATACCCATACAAAATTAACTCATAAATCATAAGCAAATTAGAACAAATATACCCATACAACAATTATACCCATACACCATTAACACATAATTTATAAGTTAATCAAGTACCTAAAGAAATCAATTCAGAATTTAGGGGTTTTGGGGTTGTTCAAGGGTTTGGGGTGGCTGTTCAAGGGTTTGGGGTGGCTGTCCAAGGGGGGGTAGGGGGTGTCCGGGGGGCTTTCCAGTTCAATCCTAAGTCTCCACATGAGTGTGTTTTATCAATACATAAATCATTGGACTTTTCTCTATCCACTATGCATCATGTTCTCAACCTCAAAGAAGTTATAAGGTTTGTACACACACTGAGGTGCACATACTTGGGGGGGTGAATCTCATTAATAAAACCCCAATATTAAACCCGCAATAGGCTATTGTAAGTGCATGATCAGGCAATATGCACAACCTATTTGAGAAATAACTGGAATAAAACTAATAAAAAATTCATCATTGATCCTCAAATCCATGACCATGATTAAACCCAAATTAATTTTCAAAGTGCTGAACTTTTACCAAGAATTTCACAAGGATCATGTCGACATTATAAAAACATAGTTTGACCAAGTCCTACCCCATCTACATAAAGACACATTGATTCTCAAGTATTAAATCTTGATCAACCATACCTACTTCATCCAATGTTAGGGTTTCTATGAGTACATCATAGGAACCACACAAAACATATAATATACCATTGTCTCCCCACTATATACAAAATTATCATTGACCTCCAATATGTGAGTTTTATTTATACTCCATCATGGAAATACACTTATGGGAGTTTTCTCATCCAAGGAATACCCTCAACAGTATCTCAGACCACCCATATGTGTTCTTCCAATTCTGAGGCATAAGACCTACAAGGATCTCATCCCTATACTATGGGAGTACCCTTATTTAGGGAATACTACTAAGAAGCATATATTCTTTACCATATGGGAGTATTATCATCCAAATAATAATCCTTAGAAGCATATCAACACTCCAATATGGGTGTATTCTCATTTGAGGCATAATCTATATAATCATCTCAGCCCTCCCCTATGGGATTATTTTCATTTAGTGAATATTCCCGATAAGAATCTCATCCCACTCCTATGGTTGTATTATCATTTAGAGAATAATACCTATATACATCTCATCCCTCCCCTATGAGAGTATTCTCATTTAAGGAATAAGACCCATAAGCATATCCACCCTCCAAAATGGGAGTATTTTCATCCAGATATAAGCCCATAAGTATCATGGACCCAAACACATGATCACACTAGTATACCAGGACAACCATGACTTGATATATATGAGGACCCTAATAGATCACATGCCATGACCCCCCATTTAAATGATCAATGAAATCTGAATGCGTTTGGTCGGATTTCCGTAGGTCAGTTGTTCTTTTCACTTAAAATCTTGTCCATTTTAAACAAAATAGAGACCCTATGAGTGCTAGCGGCCACACCGTGGCTCAGATTGAGGAAGGGTTGACTCTTACACGTCACCAAGGACCCTTGGATCGTTATTGTAAAAGTTCAATTCAATCTGAATGCGTTTGGTCATATTTCCATAGGTCAGTTGTTGTTTTCACTTAAAATCATGTCCATTTTAAACAAAATAGATACCCTTTTAGTGCTAGCAGCCACACTGTGCCTCGGATTGAGGAGGAGTTTATGTGTACATGTCACCAAGGACCCTTGGATCATTATTATAAAAGATAAATGCAATCCGAATGCGTTTGGTCGGATTTCCGTAGGTCAGTTGTTGTTTTCACTTAAAATCTTGTCCACTTTAAACAAAATAGAGACCCTTTGAGTGACAGCGGCCACACCGTGCCTCGGATTGAGGCGGGGTTGACTCATACATGTTACCAAGGACACTTGTATCGTTCTTATAAAATATCAATGCAATCGGAATGCGTTTGGTCAGATTTTCGTAGGTTAGTTGTTGTTTTCCCTTAAAATCTTGTCCATTTTAAACAAAATAGAGACCCTTTGAGTGCTAGCGGCCACACCGTGCCTCAGATTGAGGAAGTGTTGACTCATACACGTCACCAAGGACCCTTGTATCGTTATTATAAAAGATCAATGCAATACGAATGCATTTGGTCGGATTTCCGTAGGTTAGTTGTAGTTTTCAATTAAAATCGTGTCCACTTTAAACAAAATAGAGAACCTTTGAGTGATAGCGGCCACACCGTGCCTCAGATTAAGGTGGGGTTGAATCTTACATGTCACCAAGAACCCTTGTATCATTCTTATAATAGATCAATGCAATCGTAATGCTTTTGGTCAGATTTCCGTAGGTTAGTTGTTGTTTTCACTTAAAATCTTCTCCATTTTAAACAAAATAGAGACCCTTTGAGTTCTAGCGGCCACACTGTGACTCAGATTGAGGTGGGGTTGACTCTTAAACATCACAAAGGACCTTTGGATCGTTCTTATAGAAGATCAATGCAATCCGAATGCATTTGGTTGGATTTCCATAGGTCAGTTGTTGTTTTCACTTAAAATCTTGTCCATTTTAAACCAAATAGAGACCCTTTGAGTGCTAGCGGCCACACTGTGCCTCGGATTGAGGTGGGGTTGACTCGTACATGTCACCAAGGACCCTTGGATCTTTCTTATAAAATATCAATGCAATAATAATGCGTTTGTTTGGATTTCCATAGGTCAGTTGTTATTTTCACTTAAAATCTTGTCCATTTTAAACAAAATAGAGACCCTTTGATTGATAGCGGCCACACCGTGCCTCGGATTGAGGCGGGGTTGACTCATACACGTCACCAAGGACCCTTGGATCATTATTATAAAAGATAAATGCAATCAGAATTCTTTTGGTTGGATTTTCGTAGGTCAGTTGTTGTTTTCACTTTAAATCTTGTCCATTTTAAACAAAATAGAGACCCTTTGAGTGCTAGCGGCCACACCGTGCCTCGGATTGAGGCGGGGTTGACTCGTACACGTCACAAAGGACCCTTGTATCGTTCTTATAAACGATCAATGCAATCCGAATGTGATCTACTAATTATTCATTATGCAAAACATAAAGGTACCATTAAATACTTACATTTCCCCAAACACCCATAACACAACCCAACCACAACCTTCGTCTCAATGTACTCAACCGATATAAACATCAAGATGGATTTTACTCAAGACTATCTAATTCAAAACGCTGATCATGTCATCAACCGACCACTTAATTTCTATGGTGCTCCCCACTATACGCTTTATCTCACAAACACCACCATTTGATGTTTAACACCTCCATCATCGGGAAAGAACCACTAGAACCCCAACTAAAACTCCACAACATACCCAACATGTTTTCTAACTTACCATGCTTAGACATCCATGATAACACCAACCAATGTTATCATCCATCCTTTCCATCAAAACCACTTGGAATGGATGTGAATCCATCATCCATACATGAATTAAAGAAAATTCAAATTTTCCTCAAAGATTGAACCCATTTTCAAAACATAATTTACATTTCAAAACATCAAATAGATGTGTCTTACAACTCACCACATTTGTTCCTTTTTCCTGGAGGAATTTGAAACATGCACCACATAGGTTGTAAAAGCTGTAGAGGATAGATCTCTTTGATCATACAAAGCCATGAACCCAAGTTTATCCTTGAGGAAACTGATGAGTGATGTTTGTGAATGCTTTTTGGAACTAGGAACTAACTCGCTTGATGAAACATAGGAAATATCTTTAAATGTAGCCTCACTTTCCAAATCATTGGAAAAATTTCATGTATTGGATGCTCTTAATGTCAGATTTAGCATCCCATCTTGTTCATCAAATGGATTGGTCAACTTCCAATATATCATGGAGGTTTCCACACCACCTTTACACACAACTAATGATCTGAGGCAGCTTGATTAGAAAAAAAATCCTGAGGTCACTAGAAATGAAAGATCATGAGGTGCCATAGTTGCTCAACAACCTCAATTTTCCCCACATGATATAAGGCTATTGCATGATGTCCAAGACATAGCGATAAGAGAGGAGAAGGTGAAAGTCTCATAGACGAACAACATCAACAATGAAAATCCACCACCATTTCACTATATACATCAAAATCATATCTTTAAGAACATCGATGTGAATTTCTATCTTGCTTCCATCGAGGATGATTCATGTTGGTCAACTTGTTTTAGAAATTGTTTATCTTCATCCGTGCCTTGTACTTGCACCCATGAATTTGAAGGTGAGTATGCGTACACGATAGTTGACCTTCTTTGAGAAGAGTTTATGGAAGAGTATAAGAGACACGAAGCAATGAAGATCATTATAGTGTTTGAGAAAATGTGGTTTCTACAAACAATGTGTCAATCGGCTTTTGCAACGCAACCTAAGTTACAACTTGCAGGTATTTACTTTATTTTTTTCTGGAGGGTTTCAGTGTAAATGCATTTTGGAATGATCATTGCTATTCATTGTCTTTTAGGTTTTTTTGACAGCCGAGGGGAAAGGGTGGGGTCTACAGACATTGGAGGATATGTCGAAGGCTGGCTTTATGGGAAATTACACCCTATATTTTTTGCAACATTTCCATAGTATCTAACATCTAACCAAATGGACTCTTTGCCCTTCAAGCTCCCCGAACCCCGATCACCATTGGGGTTCATAGAGCTTGAAGGGAAAAGAGGCCATTTCTCCAACATATTCACACACAAAATCACCCTTTGACATATCCTCTAATGTCTGCAGACCCCGCCCTTTCCCCTCGGCAGTCAAAAAAACCTAAAAGACACTGAATAACAATGATCATTATAAAATTCATTTACACTAAAACCCTCCAGAAAAAAATAAAGTACATTACCTGCAAGTTGTAACTTAGGCCGCATTGCACAAGCCGATTTCCACATTATTTGTAGCAACCACATTTTCCCCAACACTCTAATGATCTTCATTGCTTCATGTCTCTTATAATCTTCCAGAAACTCTTCTCTAAGAATTTCAACTATCTTACACATCACCAAGGACCCTTGGATCATTCTTATAGAGGATCAATGCAATCCGAATGTGATTGGTCAGATTTCCGTAGGTCAGTTTTTGTTTTCACTTAAAATATTGTCCATTTTAAACAAAATAGAGACCCTTTGAGTTCTAGCGGCCACACCGTGGATCAGATTGAGGTGGGGTTGACTCATACACGTCACCAAGGACCCTTGGATCATTTTTATAAAAGATGAATGCAATATGAATGCGTTTGGTCAGATTTCTATAGGTCAGTTGTTGTTTTCACTTAAAATCTTGTCCATTTTAAACAAAATAGAGACTCTTTGAGTGGTAGCGGCCACATCGTGCCTCGGATTGAGGCGGGGTTTACTCTTACACATCACCAAGGACCCTTGGATCATTATTATAAAAGATCAATTCAATCCGAATGCGTTTGGTCAGATTTTTGTAGGTCAGTTGTTGTTTTCACTTAAAATCTTGTCCATTTTAAACAAAATACAGACCATTTGAGTACTAGCGGCCACACCATGCCACAGATTGAGGAGGGGTTCACTCTTAAACGTTACCAAGGACCCTTGGATATTTCTTATAAAATATCAATGCAATCTGAATGTGTTTGGTTGGATTTTTGTAGGTCAGTTGTTGTTTTCACTTAAAATCTTCTCCATTTTAAACAAAATAGAGACCCTTTGAGTGGTTTAGCATTCTTGCATGTTGCTGGTCCATATCATCTGTTAAATAAGGAAAATTAATCATTAGAGAAAGATTGTTTTATTTAATAACAATTACAATTTTCCTACTAACATTTACACACAACAATGTTTCATATTTTGATCCCCTTAACCCCTCTCAAAAATGACCACAAATTGTACATGTCCCCAAGTCAGATCTTCATTGTATTTGTGTACAATATTCCATCAGGTATGCGGCCCACTCATTTCTAAACACATCTATTTCATCTTGTTAGTATGAGTCTTTTCGGCAGTCATATTAGTACTATAAAATAAAAAAATAAAGAATTAATAAATAACTTAAACGAACTAGTTGTTGTTTTTAAAAATACCTCTTTAGGGATGCTAGTTTGCTGATGAAAAACGATCTCTTTCATAAATTTACAAACATAATAACCGCAATAATTATCATTTTTTTGTTTTGGAAACTGCAAAAAAAATGATCATTAGGAGAATAATTAACTTGTGTTGAGATGTGTTTGGATAGTGAAATTTTAGACCTAAAACATAAGATGTAGTGTCTTACAGATTCATAAAATCCATCATGTGTGGTCGGTTTGATGGATATCCTTGCTTTGAATCTAGAAAATAAATCTTCGGAGTATCCAATTTGACCACAATTAGCAACCAATGTTTCCTAAAAACACAAAAAGGAATAAGTAATAAAAGAAGTGAAAATATAATTGATATGATTTAATCATAGAGTATTACCCCTGCATGGTTGGTATTAGGAAAAGTCAGTCATCTGTAATCTTGCGTTCAAATGTTTTCAGCAATCCGTTCACTATTTCATCCCTTTTTGATGGCTCTATTTTTGTTAGGTGTGTTGATGTGATATGAGGACTAATGAGTCCAAATATTTTCTCATGGGAAAATTCCTTCAATTTTTTTCATAAATGTGTCTGTCAACAATATAAAATGCATTTAGTCATAATTTTCATGCTAGATCAGCTTTTGGAAAATCAATTCATGGAAACAAACCTCATATATACATTTACAACTGTGATGCCTAGCCAACCGTTTTCAAGGATTTAATTTACATTTTCAGTAGCAATGAAATCTTGACTTTCCTATCCGTATATATTCTCTTTGAAACCACTATATGACTATTACCATCTTTTAGCTTCGTATCCACATGAGTCTTCAATGCTAGTAAATGTGGAAAGAGAACAGGTGGTGTTATTGTGCTTTCAGTAGCTCCTTGGGATCGGTTGGTCGATCCTTTAGATGGTTTTGAGCCGACACTTTTCACCCCTTCCCTTTCTCCTTCTATAACATCAATCATTGGTTCGGACCCTTTTTTCATTAATTGTTAAGGGTTTAGCTTGAAAAGAAAAGGAAATAAATACCTCTTTGTCTGCATGTACTCTTACAAGTTGTGACGGTCATGCAATGAATGTCCTAATATCATTTTCGACCGTATGAATGTCATCCTCATCAAGTGGAATAGGCAGCTCTGCCTTTGGATCATGAGCTACAGTAATCATCACTTTCAGATGATCTTTCGGAAGTGGTCTATTATGCAGTGTGGCATCTGGGATATTGAACACTGTAGCCCTCGCTACAAGGTGATAGGTGGGTGTTGATAGATATAAATCACAATCATTATCACCCTGTAGAAGATGAGTACAGAAAAATTATCAGTGTTTGTCTGATTCATATTTCATGGGAAAATATATTAGAAAATTGATTACCACAGCTAAGATAGTTATTTAAGGCGAATGGCTCACCTCAAAGCTGGTGGGGAATGGGGTGAGATGTCCATACGGCGGTTGTTCTTGAGTTGTGGCTTCCCTTTACTTCCCACCTATAAAAGTTGCTAGCAACTCTCCCTTCCATTGAAATTCTTCTTCAAGGGTTACTATTTTTTCACTCATTTGTTCCAATTTTTCATCTATATCATCCATTTTTTTCTTCTTCTCAAAATATACTTAGGGTGTCACCCCAAACCCTGCACCTCTGACACGACCGTGTTTTTCTGGCTGCTTCAAAGCCGTCGATAATAGGTCTGTATCAGCTACAGGAGTAGCTGATTCTTGTGACTGTCGTATATAGGAAAATAACTAATTATTTTTATGTAATGGAAATTTTAAACAAATTATTTTATTGCCATGTCATACTTAAACATATTTCCCACACTTTCTATGTGTTCTCATCTACTAACTTCCCATCTTTTTTTACACGTGCCTCCTTCCATATCACATGATGTGGCATGGAAGTGCATTTGGTTTTAGACTCATCAATCTACATATAAACATAGAAAAATAATTATGATGTTGTTTATTGGCACCTAACAATATTATTGTAAATTTAAAATATGTACCATTTTCTTTTCTAATGAAGCGTACCTCATCCTTTCTTTACAATAGGGGTATGTTGGTTTTGAAGCATGTTCCTTATTTTCAGTACAGAGTTTCTGTTTCATAAATGAAATATTGACAATCAAAGTGATGAATACAGGTATCCTCAAACAACGTATTATCACTCACAATGTACCTGAAACTTCTCATCCCCATGACGGCCAATAAATGCATCCCATGCTTCTTGGGATATCAGGTGAGCGTAGACAATGGGTGGGTGCGGTTTTATTTTACCTTTAGAATCTTTGAGATGACATCTTGTTAAAACAGTGAGAAAACCTCGACGAATCTTTCCTGCAAGCCTTAGTACATAATCCTTGTGTGAATCGTCTACTATAAATGTACTCTACAAGAGATTGAGAAGAGTAAGACATTATTTCATTATTTTATTTGCTAGTAAATTAAATAAATAAATCATAATGTTACTGTAATTTCTTCCCAGATCACAACCTTTAGCCCGAACACAACATGGTGCCATGAATCTTTGTCAATCGACACCCGTTGCTGAGTGAAAACTCCAATGTATCTACTAAACATAGCCTTGTTGGGATTCACATGTTGGCCTCATGCATTCCATCCGACTTCAAATTTGATGCTTTTTCTTTTCGCCTTAAGAATTTTGGCTAACACCGTCAAACTACAACGCACCCGTGATTTCTACGACGTTGGTCCTTCATTCCTGACCATTTCATCGATATCGACATCATCTATATGTTCATCTAGAATGGTATCAACGACATGTGTTGATGGTTTTTGGACCTCAACACTAAGAGCAGGAGGAGCAGCGGGAGGAGCAGCAGCAGTAGGAGCCGCAGTAGGAGGAGCATCAGGAGCAACCAGAGCCGGAGTAGGAGCAACAGCAGCAGCAGCATGAGCTGCAAGAGTAGCAGGAGCAACAGCAGCAGCAACATGAGCCGCAGGAGCAGCAGCAGCCGCAACATCAGCTACTTGAGAGACTTGTTCAGCCTCAAGGTTAGGAGCATCAGAATGTGCAGAAGTCATTATATGCAAAAGTGGTTGAACAGTTAATTCAGATTACATAAATTCAGTAATTATAAGATAATAACATGAGATAACAAGATCTATATTACAAACAAAATATAACCTGTTTACTAAACTCGCTTTCTTTTTTTCAAAGGTTGAAGGGATTTGACACCTCTATCGACTTTCCAAATCCCTTCATTGTGGTCTCCTCTAACATAAAAAACATCATCTGCATTGGGACCGCTCTGAAATGATTGCGACGTACCACTAAAAGGATCGTCCTCAACTGAATTTTCATCAGAACCTTCATTAGTTTTGGACGATAACAGAACAATCAACCACTTTCGGTTTGTGGGATCTGGAACATAAAAAACTTGTACCGCTTGTGATGCCATTATAAAATGTTCATCTTTGTACCCTTCTTTACTAAAATCAACTTTCACAAATCCCCATTCATCTATTTTAACACCACTGTTGTTATCAACCCATTTGCATTGAAAAATCGGTAATTGGAATGTCGTATAATCCAACTCCCATATTATTTTGATAATGCCAAAGTATGACATATTTGCATAAATTGGATTTCTGTCCTTACTACCAGAAACATGCATCGCTTCATCCACTAGTGTAACTCCACTATTTTGCATGGTACTATCTTCATCATGTTCATCTGTATAGAATGTATAACCATTAATTATATAACCAATGTAAGATAATACATACACAGTTGGTCCAGCGGCTAGCCATCGAAGACGTTCTGAAATTGAATTCGGATTTTCATCCAACTGCTTAAAAATATGGTCCTGAAACCATCCTATAAACTAGTGATTATGTGTATATGATAACCATTTTTCAGACCTCGAGGGATTAAACTGCCTAAGAATTTCTTTGTGAGTTTTAATATATGGAGAAACCTCCCAACTGTTATGCAAAACATAAAGATGAGCCTGCTCCCGATCTATAATACTGATTGTCACAACTTCTCTTCCAGAAATTCCCTCACCCTCAATGGGTCCAGTGTGACGAGATTTCGGGAGACCAATGCTTTCCACACCAGATAGGTATTCAGTAAAAAATTTAATGGCTTCCTCAACAATATATCGCTCCACTATACAACCCTCTGGCCGACTTCGATTTTTGACATACCCTTTCAAAATCTTCATATAATGTTCAACAGGATACATCCATCTATAGTGCATAGGACCAAAAAGTTGAATCTCTCTCACCAAGTGAATCATAAAATGAACCATCATATCTAAGAATGTTGGCGGGAAGAACATTTCTAATTCACATAATATGATGACAATTTCTTTTTCCATAGCTGGAAATTTCCCCGGGTCTAAAACTTTGCTACATATAGCTTTGAAAAAGAAACAAAGTTTGGTTAACGTATGAAGAAAATTCTTGGAAAAAATACAACGTAAATCTATAGGAATTAGATCTTGCATCAAAACATGGAAATCATGTGATTTCAAACCTTTTAACTTAAAATCATTCATTGACACAATGTTCTTGATATTTGATGAGTACCCCTATGGAACCTTTACATCATTGAAGAAGTTTCAAAACTGATATCTCTCCACCCTAGAAAGAGTATAAGCAGATGGAAGAAGAAACATTTTATTTTCACCCTTCAGGGGAGCCAACTCTTCTCGTATTCCCATGTCAACCATGTCCAACCTTGCCTTAATTCCATATTTTGTTTTTCCAAGGGAATTTAGCAACGTTCTGATAACACGGTCACATAGATTTTTTTCCACATGCATCACATCAAGAAAATGTCTGACGTACAAACAATTCAAGTATGGTAATTCAAAAAAAACTGGTTTCTTTTTCCAACCGATTTTCGTAAGGTTTTTCAAAAATGGTTTACCAAAAATAGTGTTCAGATCTTTTACTTTCTCAAACAGTTGATCACCTGTTAGTGGAGACGATGTTGCGCGTTTTTATGAACTTCCATTGAATGATGTTGTCCAAGATTGGTACTTATGCCGACGAGGTAGAAATCTATGATGACCTAGAAACACAGATTTTGATGAATGTTTCAACCTAATTGCTTATGTATCTTCTTCGCACATGGGACACCCTTGAGTTCGTTTAATTCTATAGCCTGAAAAATTTCCATATGCAGGGAAATCATTTATTGTCCCATACAACATCGCTCTCAATGTGAAGTATTCACTTTTATAATCATCATACAACATTACACCTGAGTCCCACAATAACTTCAAATCCTCGATCAAAGGAGCCAGATAAACATCAATATTGTTACCTGGTAGTTTTGGTCCTAATATAAGCATAGATAACATGATGAATTTCCGCTTCATGCATAACCAGGGTGGAAAGTTATAATTTACCAACATAACAGGCCATGTACTGTGAGTGTTGGTTTGAAAACCAAAAGGATTCACTCTATCTGTAGATAACGCAAGACGAAGGTTTCTCGGATCTTTTCCAAATTTAGGATACTCATGATCAATTTTCTTCCATTGAGGGGAATCGTCTGGATGACGTAATAACCCATCTTTATTTCTTTTATCTACATGCCATGACAATTGTATTTCAGTTTCTTCACATCCATATAGACGCCTAAACCTTGGAATGATTGGAAAGTACCATACAACTTTCATAGGATTGGATTTATCTTTCTTGTATCGAGAAGCACCACACTTTGGGCATTCTGTAAGTGATCTGTTCTCTTTGTGGAACAATATACAGTCTTTCGGGCAGGCATGTTTTCTTTCATAAATCATTCCCATCAATCGTAGCATTCTTATAGCTTAATATGTCCGGATTGGGAGCTCATTATCTTCTGGGAGCATGTCATTCAAGAGAGAAAGTAGTTCCGTAAAACTGACATCACTCCATCTATTTCCTACTTTCAATTTATACAACTTTAGTACAACTGAAAATGTTGTATACCTAGTGCAATCAGCATACAATGGCGTCTTTGCACAAATCTTTAACTTCTCAAACAATTTTCGGCAATCACGGAGTTCATCTTGAATTGTCTTTGTCATTTCCTCAATACAATCTTCATTATCATTGACATCTGTAATCACATCCTCCATATGGTCTTCTTCGTTATCCATATTTTTATTCATATCTGACGATCCATAAAACGTAGTTTTATCCCAGCCAGTAGCTACATTCGCTTTTTCTCCGTGTTTATTCCAACATTTATAACTCCGATCTATTCCGTGACATATCAAATGTTCTTCCAACTCCTCTAGAGTAAGTAGTCTAGAATAATAACAACGTAAACATAGACAAAGGATTTGATAAGGATCCTTTGTGTGATTCTTTGCAAACTTGATGAACTCTTTCACTTCGTTCTCATACTCTATTGTTAAATGATTAGCATCCATCCAATCTTTATTCATCTCCATCCTATTTGAATCTCAAATATTAGTATTTATGGTTTAAGTACACAAAACAATAATTCGAAACACATTAGAAGAGAACCACTTCCTTATAAAAATGGAGATTAATAGAGCCTAACCATTAGTATTTATTCATCATGCCTAAATACTCACTACTGGTGGAAGTGAAACCATTCCTGATGATCATGCCAAGAAGAAATGGAAACCAAAAGTTGGGAGTGAATCAAAATACCCCAAACAAGATGGAAAAGCATGGTATTTGAGAATAGGTTAGTGGCTTTCATGTTGTCTAGAAGGAAACCTAATTTATTTCAATGAAAAAGGTTAATTCACAACAAGATACCATCCATTCCATATATTATTTTCATTAATATGGTTATTTTGTGCTTCAAAATGATCAAAACATGTCTAACCAACTTAAAATGGATAAAATATGAATTCATGAAACACATGAATCCCAAAAAGAAGATATAGTATAGAAACACCCACTTGGAATCTGAATGAGTCTTCTCAAATGAAGAACATCATACATCTCCAACTACATCGATGCTTTCTCATATACAATGACACCACTAGCTAGATAGTGGCCCTCACCAAGAACATCATACATCTCCAAATAAGATACAACAACCACTAACCATGAAGAACATCATAAGATGGAAATATACTAATAACACATCCCTTCACCCAAATAAGAGACTACAACCACTAACCATGAAGAACCACTAAGAGCATAATTTGAAACCTAAGGAAAGGTACACCCAAAACATACCAATGAATTCAAATGAAATACTTTCTAAAACAAACCATTGAAATCCTCAAATGTTCCTAACATCAAACCCCATCATATCTCCTAATAAAATTCTTTGATAACACTATTTCATGGCCTATACCCATTTAGACCCCTCTATTGGTTAGTAGATTATAGTCTAGTGACCCTCTAAAACCATCCTCCAACATTTCATGGGTTAGTGAATGCACTAAGGGTATTTATCAAAACCATGTGTAGTGTACTTATAATAATAAATAATTGATATAGTTTAACATCAAGTTGTATAGATGATTTTTCGAATGATACCAAGTGAAAGTTAGTATGGTAAATATGTGTGATAAGACATTTTTGGTCTAACTAAAAGGGGATATAGCCTAATGAGTGTATTTTGGATTCACAAAAAATATGACTCTATGTGGTATAGGGTTTTTTGAACTAGTAGAAGTATGGACCACTAAGTGAATATGGTCCTCTATGTGTGGGAATGTTTTCATTTAGAGTATGGCCTAATATTTATGGTTCCCATATAATAAGGCCCATTTGAATTGGATATTTGGGCTCATTACACAAGGCAGATCACATTTTTCTTGTGAGGAATCTACACCAATTTGGTTCATAAAATATATTCATAGCACATAAGGATTTCTATATTCATCAACTAATGAATCATGTTCTTATCACACCAGGTAATAACATAAGATCATATACTACGGGAAGTGTTTAGAGATCGTATGCTCATCACATAGGGGATTATTTGGCACATCGCCTAGGGAATCTCATGCTCCTTATGTGAGGTATAATCATAGGATCATTACCTAGGAGATGAATAAGAGATATTATGATCATCACTTAGGGGATTCTTAGGCATATCCCCTAATGAATCTATTTATAATCTCATGAGGTATAATCAAGGGAACGTTATTTGGGAGATAAAGAAGATCTCATATTCCCATAACATAGGGACTTTATATTCTCGTCACCAAAGGAAAGCTAGGATTATCACCTAGAGATGGATGTTTCCTGAATTAAGAGTGGTCATAGGTTTATATCTCGGTAAAGGAACTCACATATTTTAATTTTAGAAGATGGAACCACCCGATACACTCATCGTGTAGGGGGTGAGCATAGTTTTATAGACACCATTTCATTTTTATCCATGAAGTTATTCAATTCCTACCAAACCCTTTTCAATTTCATCATTAAAAACTATATTATATGTCACTGGGAAAATAAAAGGAAAACCCATATCAACTAACGATGTCATCTTCCACAATAACCCACTCATTACATCTTTTTAACAATGGAAAGGTTGATGTTTCCCCACTGCACGATTTACCACCTCAACCATCTCACATTTTCCCCTAATGGAATCTATCACAACCAAACTAATAAAAATCTTCTCAAACAACCCCACCAAAAAACAATGATGATTTTAAACAATAAAAGTAAACAAGAACCATGTTCTTGAGAAATATAATGAAAATTAGTAAACACATGTGAATCATCCCCTTTACATCATTTTCCATCAAGTATGGTCCATTTTCTTCAATCGGTCAATCCATAATACTCACCCATAGAATAAAAAAGCATGTTAAAAAAATGATATAAAAATGGGAGAGGAGAACAATATTGAAAAAAGATTTGGAAAACATTCCTTAAAGGGGTCCGGCAAACAGAAGCTTGAAAGTGTTGCGGGCGGCGGAGGTCCGGAAAACTGAAGCTCGAGGGCGGCGGAGGTCCGGAAATGCGAACTCAGTGGGCGGCGGAGGTCCGGCAATGAGTAGCGAGGGCGGCGGAGGTCCGGCAACATGATCTCAGTGGGCGGCAGAGGGGATTCGCAGAGTTCCAATACCGCGAGAGCTTTAGGTCATGATAAAACGAGGGCACTGTGCGACCGACTTTATAAAAAAATGCACTAAGGTTTTATCAGCGATAAAAAAGCACTGATAATAGTACCCTTTATCAGCGCTACAAAAGCGCTGATAAATCCTTACTGTATCAGCGCTAAAATTTTAGCACTGATACATGGAGTCTTTATCAGTGCTTTTCTAGCGCTGATATAGGGTCTTTTTATCAGCGCTATTTCAGCACTGATAAAGGTTACCCTGTATCAGCGCCAAAATTTTAGCGCTGATATATGGCCTCTTTATGAGAACTAGAAAAGCGCTGATAAAGACTCCCTGTATCAGCGCTAAAATTGTAGCGCTGATAAAGAACTCCATTATCAGCGCTAAAATTTTAGCGCTCATATAGGGTAACCTTTATCAGTGGTTTTTCTTAGCGTTGATATAAGGGGGCGCTTCCCTTGACCATTTTTGTATTAGTGGTTGTTGGTTGCTGGGGCTGGTTGGTTTGGAAGAGTTGCTGCTGTTTTGTAGCTGTGATGATTGGATGTGGTACTGCTGGATGCTGGTACTAGCTGGATGTGACGTGATGATGTCACTATTGTGTCTGTTTTTTAGTCTTTTTCTTTCTTTGTTTTTCTTTTTTTGGTGTGGGTTGTAAGGGGTTTTTGGGTGTGGGTCGTTTGACCCCTCCCTTCCCTTGTCTAATGTGTCTCCTTTTTTTCTTTCTAATAAATTTTGGGAGGGGGGGGGGGGGATAGCCCGACCCTCGCATCTTCCTTTCCCTAAAAACCTTAGAAACTATAAAAACCCATAAAACCACTAAAACCCACTAAAAATAATAAAAACCAATAAAATCCCTAAAAAGGTTAAAAACTCTAAAAAACCTTAAAACCCTAATAAACTAAAAAATATGCTAAAACTATAAAAGGACCCTAAAACCCCCAAAAGACCCTAAAAACCTTAAAAAACCAAAAAACCACTAAAAACCTTTAAAATCCCTAAAAACCCTAAAACCCATAAAAATCCTAAAAACCCCTAAAAAACCATGAAAATGTAAAAACTCTAAAAACAATGAAAACCCCCTGAAAACCACAAAAACCCCTAAAAACATTAGAAAACTCAAAAAAACATTAAAAACAATAAAAAACTAAAAAAATGAAAAACGAAAAAGTCCCTAAAAACCTTAAAAACCCCATAATAAGCCTAAAAAACCAAGAAAACATAAAACCCCCCAAAAACTTTGTAAACCTCTTGAAAACCATAAAACCCCCTAAAAACTAAAAAACCCTAAAAACCACTAAAAACCCTTAAAACCCCCCCAAAAACGTTAAAAACTCTAAAAACCCTTAAAAAATCTATAAAACTGAAAAAAAAAATCCCCTAAAAAACAAAAACGACATAAAAGCCCTAAATAACCCTAAAATCCCCAAACCACCTAAAAACACTAAAAACCCTCCACAGCCATAAAAACTATAAAAACCACTAAAAACCCATGAAAATGTAGAAAACCATAAAAAACCCTAAAAACCGTAAAAAAAATTCTAAAAACATTACAAAACCCCTAAAATCCATAAAAACCCAAAAAAATAATTAAAAACTCTAAAAATCCTTAAACCCCATAAAAATATTAAAAATATTTAAAAAACCAAAAAACCTCTAAAAAATCAATAAAACCTAAAAGTCCGAAACAACCTAAAAACCCTAAAAACCCCTAAAAATCCTAAAAACCACTTGAAAACCCCTCAAAATCCCTAAAAACCATAAAAACCCTAAAACCCATAAAAATACAAAAAATCCCCTAAAAACCCATAAAAATGTAAAAAACCGTAAAACTATAAAAACCACCTAAAAACCATAAAATCCCATAAAAACCATAAATACCCTAAAACCCATAAAAACTCAAAAATCCCATAAAAAACTCAAAAAACCCTTATTACCTCTAAAAGTGTTAAAAACACTAAAAAACATTAAAAACCCAAAAAAACCCTAAAACCCAAAAATATCCTAAAAACCTAAAAATTTATGAAAACCCCTAAAAAAATCAAAATCCCTAATGATCTTAACACAAGGATGATGGAGCTGGATGGAATTTTACCGGCACACATCACTTCCCAAATTCAGCGCTATAGTTTCATTGATTATGATACAATCACCTGGAAGCTGAACCTACTTGGTCAACTCACTACAAGGGTGTTCTATAATCACAAATGTCGGCAAGGTCTGGACTCCCCCTCATGTATTCTGAAATTTAAGTGAAAATTCGTTCCCCCTAGACACTTCCTTCTCCTTTGGAAGATCTGGAGAAATCGGCTGCCTATGCATAGGCAGTTGTAAAGAGCTGGATGGCATCTTGTTTCGGTCTGTAGCCTCTGTTTACAGGATGCTGAAAGTGTACAACACCTCTTTGTTGAATACAACCTTGCGCACAGACTATGGAACCACATACAAGATGTCTTTGGTCTCTGATTTCCCTCTAGAACCTTTGCTCAAAGGATGATTTTTATTACAGAATTCAATTATAGTGAGCAAATTCATAACCTTTTTCTTGCTGCTTCAGCGGTAATTGTTGCCTTCTTATGGGCTGCGAGGAATTCTGCTATGTTCCGGAATAAATAATGTTCCATACATGAGGTTATTATTTCCATGCACAGTGTTGTTCGAATGGATGGGTGTATCCAAACAGGTACTATGAACAACTGTTTTAATGACCTTGTCACCCTCCGCACTCTTGGTGTTTCTGGCAGGGTCAAAAAACCAATGTTGATGAAGTTCATCTGATGGGTCCCACCAATCCCGTCATGGATCAAATTTAATGTTGATGGTGCCACATCAGGTTCACCAGGTCCTTCAGGTTGTGGGGGTGTTTTCCGCACCTGTCGAGGCTTTGTCAAGGGAATTTTTTATCATTTCATTGGGAATGGTTGCGCCTATGAGGCAGAGCTCTGGGATATCATCAAGACTATACGTTTTGCAAACCAATTTGGGTGGTTGCATCTCTGGATCGAATCTGACTCGATGCTTGTTGTGGAGGCTCTTCGTCAAAATTCCAGGAAGGTTCCATGGAGGCTTCAACCTCAATGGGTTGAATGTCTTAGCTTATCCTAGAATCTGACTCTCAGGATCACTCACGCATATAGGGAAGTCAATATGGTTGTTGATGTCCTTTCCAAAATTGCTATTGAAGAATGCTGCTCGTGGTGGTCCTTTATTGCTCCTTCTTTTTATGAGTCCCATGTTGACTCTGACATGAAGGATACTACACGTACCAGAATGCATAAGTCCCCCTGTAATGCCTTGTACTTTTCTTTTAGTTTTATTTTAAGGTACGAAGCTCCCTTCTTGGTCCGCGCCATCTTTGCCTAAAAACCCCTTAAAATGTTTAAAAAATCTAAAAAACATTAAAACCACTAAAAACTCAAAAATAATCCTAAAAACCCAAAAGGACCTTAAAAACTCTAAAAACCCATAAAATCCATAAAACCACAGAAAACCCCTAAAACCTTCAAAATCCCTAAAAACCATAAAAAATTCTTGAACTATAAAAAACCTTAAAAACCTCTAAAGTCAACAAAAATGTAAAAACCCTTAGTAACAATGAAAAACCACTGAAAACCATAAAACACCTAAAAACATTAAAAAACCCAAGAAACCCATAAAAACATTAAAACCACTAAAACTCCACAAACCCTTAAAACCTCAAAAAATGTTAAAAACTCTATAAAACATTTAAACCCTACAAAACTCAAAAAAAAACCCAAAAACCCAAAAGACCCTAAAAATCCTAAAAACCCCTAAACACCCTAAAAACCCAAGAAAAAACATAAAACCCTAAAATTCCCAAAAAACCTTAAAAACCCATAAAAACCGTGAAAATCCTTAAAAAACCCTAAAAATCCATGAAAATGTTAAAAACCCTAAAAACCTGCAAAACCAATGAAAACCATAAAAACACATAAAAACCTTAAAAACCCATAAAAACCCTCAAAAACCACTTACAACTCTAAAAACCCTTAACACCCCTAAAAGTGTTAAAAACTCTAGAAATCCATTAAACCCCTAAAAACTCAAAAAAACCCTAAAACCCCACAAAAACCCCTCAAACCCCTTAGAAAACACTAAAACCCTAAAACCCTCAAAAACCCTAAAAACCCCCCAAGACCATAAAAATCCTAAAAAACCCCTAAAAATCTTCGAAAATGTAAAAATCCATAAAAAACCCTTAAAATCCCCTAAAAATCACAAACGCCCTAGAAAACCTTAAAACCCCTAAAACCCCCAAAACCCAAAACACTAAAAACACTAAAAACCTTCAAACCCCTAAAAACGTTAAAAACCTCTAAAAAACCTTAAATCCTTACAAAACTCAAAAAACCCCCGAAAAACCCAAAAAGACCATAAAAACCCTGAAACCCCCCCTAAAACCCTAAAAATCCAAAAAACCATAAAAAACCCTAAAAACCAAAAAAAAACCTAAAAAACCCAAAATATCTAGGAAAATGTAAAAGGCCTATTAACCTAGAAAAACCTTTGAAAACCACAAAAACCAGTAAAAACCGTAAAAAATATTAAAAACCCATAAACCACTAAAAACACTAAAAATACTTTAAAACCCTAAAAACATTAAAATTTTTAAAAAATCCTAAAAACTCTAAAAAAACTCAAAAAAAACACTAAAACAAAAAAGACCCTAAAAACATCAAAAAACCCTAAAAACCACAAAAATTATGAAAAACCCAAAAAATCCAAAAAACCCCATAAAACCCCCTGAAAACCATAAAACCCCTAAAAACCACTAAAAATTTAAAACCCATAAAACCCTGAAAATGATAAAAAACTCTAAAAATCATAAAAAATCCTAAAAACCTCAAAAAACCCTAAAAACACAAAATACCCTAAAAACCCTTAAACATCTGAAAATCCTAAAACCCCTAAAAACTTTAAAATCCATAAAAACTGTAAAAATGTTAAAAACCCCCTAAAAATCCATAAAAATGTAAAAAACCTGAAAAACCCCCAGAAAACCCTAAAACCACTAAAAACCTTAAAAATACTAAAAACACATAAATACCCTAAAAACCACTAACACCTCTAAAAACACTTAAAACCCTTAAAATGTTAAAAAACTCTAAAAAACCTTTAACCCCAAAAAGACTCAAAAAAATACCTGAAAACCCAAAAAGAAACTAAAAACCCTAAAAAAACACTAAAAACCCCCCAACTCCCTGAAAATTCTCATAAACACTCAAAATTCCTAAAATCCCTAAAAAACATAAAAATTCTAAAAAACAACTAAAAATCCATGAAAATGTAAAAAAACCCTACAAAACCTAAAAACCCCATGAAACCATAAAAACCCTTAAAAACCTTAAAACCCCTAAAAACCATAAAAACCCTAAACCCCCTAAAACCCACTAAAATCTCTAAAAACCCTTAAAACCCCCAAAAAATTAAAAACTCTAAAAACTCAAAAAGACCCTAAAAACCCAAAAGACCCTAAAACCCTCAAAAAACATAAAACCTAAAAACCCCTAAAAACCCCTAAAACCCTCAAAATCTATAAAAACCCAAAAAACCCTAAAAATCTATAAAAACATAAAAAACCCCAAAACCCCCTGAAAACCTTACAAAACTTAATAAAACCCCAAAAGACCCTAAAACCCCTACAAAACCCTAAATACCCTAAAACCCCTCAAAATCACTAAAACCCCTAAAACCCCCCAACACCATAAAAATCTAAAAAACCACTAAAAATCCATGAAAATTTAAAAAACCCAACAAACCCATAAAAAATCCAAAAAACCCAAAAACCCAAAAACCCATAAAAACACTTATAAACCCATAAAAACCCCAAAAAACGACTAAAATCTCTAAAAACTCTAAAAACCTCTAAAAAGGTTTAAAAACTCTAAAAAATCTTAGAACCCCAAAAAACTAAAAAAAACCTAAAACCCATAAAATCCCAAAATACCCTAAAACCCCTAAAAAATCTTAAAATGAATAAAAATACTAAAAAACCCTAAATACCATAAAAATCCTCAAAACCCCAATAAATCAATGAAAAGGTAAAAAAGCCTAAAACCCCCCGAAAAACATAAAAACCCCTTAAAACCTTAAAAAATCCTAAAAACCCATAAAACCCTAAAAAGACAAAAAAATATAAAAACACTAAAACCCTTTTGAAACATTAAAAAAACTATAATAAACATTGCCTTGTAAAAAAACTTTAAACCCCCTGAAAACTCACCCCCCCTAAAAACCCTCAACATCCCTAAAAATACTAAAAACACTAAAAACTATAAAAATCCTAATTACAACCCCAAACAATTCATGAAAATTTAAAAAAAACCCTAAAATCCATGAAAAATGCCTTAGAACCATATAACCCCAAAAAACCCAAAAAACCATAAAAAACACTAAAAAAAATATAAATAACCATAAAACCCTTAAAAACATTGAGAAACTCTAAAAAACCATAAAACCATAAAAAGATAAAAAAAATCCTAAAACCCCTAAAAACCCAAAAGACTCTAAAAACCCTGAAAACCCTAAAAACCCTAAACACACCTGACAAATACTAAAAACTCTCAAAATCCCAAAAATCAACAAAAACCGTAAAAACTAAAAAAATATAAAAACACCCTAAAATCTAGGAAAACATAAAAAAACTAAAAAACCCTGAAAACCAAAAAAAAACCTAAAAACCTTACAAAATCGAAAAAACCCATAAAAACACTAAAAACTCTAAAAACCCCTACAAATGTTTAAAATCGAAAAAAACCCTTAAAAAACATAAAAAATCAAAAAAAATCCTAAAAAACCAAAAGACCCTTCAAACCCTACAAAACCCAAAACATGTTAAACACCTATGAAAAACCCTAAAACCCATCAAATTCCCTAAATACCTTAAAAATGAAAAAAATTCAAAAAACCCCCTAAAATTTCATTAAAACTTAAAAAACACTAAAAACCCACTAAAACTCTAAAAAACCTTAAAACACCGAAAAACTAAAAAAATCCCTAAAACCCCAAGAGACCATAAAACCTCCAAAACCCCCTAAAAACCCTAAACCCCCCTAAAACCTCAAAAAACATTCAAAATCCTTAACAATCATCAAAAGAACTAAAAAATAATAAAAATCCTACCCCCCCCCCAAAAAAAATCCATGAAAATGTAGAAAACCCTAAAAATCTCCAAAACACCTAAAAACCAAAACCCCCCCTGAAAAACCATAGAAAACTAAAAATCCTCTAAAATCCAATAAAAACTCTAAAAAAACTTAAAACCCCTAAAAACATAAAAAACTCTTAAAAACCTTTTAAATCCTAAAGAGCTTAAAACAACCTAAAAAACCAAAAAGACCCTAAAAACTCTAAAAACCCCTAAAAGCTTAGAAAAACCCTAAAACCCATCAAAATCCCTAAAAACAATAAAAACCCTAAAACAATAAAATACCTCAAAAATTACTAAAAATCCATGAAAACTATTAAAACCCTAAAAACCTTAAAAACCTTGAAAACCCATAAAAACCATAAAACCTCAAAAAACCTCAAAAAAACATAAAAACCCATCAAAAAAACTAAAAACTCTAAAAACAATTAAAACCCTGAAAACTATAAAGAACTCTAAAAACCATTAAACCCCTAAAAATAGAAAAATCCCTAAAACCCCAAGAATACCCTAAACACCCTAAAAATCCTAAAAATCATAAAAAACTCTTGAAAACCCCTAAAATCCCTAAAAATCCCTAAAAACCCTAAAAAAGAATGAAAATCCGCAAAATCCAAAAAAACGCTTAAAAATCCATGAAAACATAAAAACATATAGGAAACCTGATAACCATCAAAACCCCTAAAAACCTTAAAACCCTAAAACCTCATAAAAACCCAAACTCAAAAAAACCCTTAAAATCCCTAAAAATGTTTAAAAACTCTAAAATATCTTTAAAAAAATCAAAAAACACTTAAAAACCCAGAACGACCCTAAAACCCCTAAAAACCTGAAAACCCACAAAAATCCTAAAAACCCCTAAAAACCCATGAAAATGTAAAAAACCCTAAAACCCCTGAAAAACCTCTAAAAACCATAAAACCCCCTAAAACCCTTAAACCCCTTAAACCCCATAAAAACCCACTAAAAAATCGAAAAACCCTTTAAACCCCTAAAACATTAAAAAACTCTAAAAAACTGTAAAACCTCTAATAAATTTGAAAAATCTATAAAAACCTAAAAAGATCATTAAAACCCTAAAAACTATTAAAATCTAAAAAAACCATTGAAAATCCATGAAAACATAAAAAACCCAAAAACCCTTGAAAAAACCATAAAATACACTAAAAACCTAAAAAACCCCAAACACCCAAAAATACCCTAAAAACCACTAAAAACTCTACAATCCCTTAAAACCCATAAAAACATTAAATTTTTTAAAAAACAATAAAACCATAAAAAAACTCCAAAAAAACCTGAAAACCCAACCAAACCTTAAAACCCCAAAACCCTAAAAACTCATGAAAAAACGTAAAAACCGTCAAAATCCCTAAAAACCATAAAAAACCCAAAAACACATAAAATTCCTATAAAACCCCAAAAAAATCCATGAAAATGTAAAAACCCCTAAAAATAAAAAAACTCCGAAAAACTATAAAAACCCTTAAAAACCTTAAAACTCTAAAACCCATAAAAACCCTAAAACTCCTAAAAACTCTAAATACTCTTTAAACCCATAAAAATGTTAAAAAAATCAAAAAAACATTACCTTGTAAAAAAACTCGAAAAACCCTAAAAAACTCAAAAAACCCCTAAAAACCCAAAAGAACCTAAAATACCTAAAAACCCCTAAAACCCCCTAAAAACCCCTAAAACCCCTCAAAATCCTAAAAATACTAAAAAACATAAAAACATAAAAAAAATATAAAAAAACCTAAAAGTCCATGAAAACATAAAAACCCTAAACACCGCATTAAAACCATAAAAATCCAAAAAAAACCTTCAAAAAACCTAAAAACCCTAAAAACCCTAAAACCACTAAAAACTCTAAAAACACTTAAAACACATAAAAATGTTTAAAAACTCTAAAAACCTTAAAACACCTAAAAAACTCAAAAAACACAAAAAACCCAAAAAGATCCCAAAAACCCTAAAAACCCCTAAAACCCCTAAAAACCCAAAAAACCCAAAAAACCCCTAAAACTATAAAAATTCTAAAAAAATCTCTAAAAATCAATGAAAACATAAAAAACCCTAAAAAACACTCAAAACTATAAGAACCTCTAAAAACCTTAGAAACCATAAAACCCATAAAAACCCTAAAAACCACTAAGAACTCTAAAACCCTTAAAATCCCTAAAAACATTAAAAACTATTTAAAACCTTGAAAACACTAAAAAACAAAAAAACATTAAAAATCCCAAAAGACCCTAAAAACCCTGAAAAGCCATAAAAATCCAAAAAAACCCGAAAACCCCTACAAATCAAAAAAATACCCTAAATCTGTAATAATTCTAAAAAACACCTAAAACCCCATGAAAACTTAAGAATCCCTAAAAACCCTTAAAAACAATGAAACCCATAAAAACCTTTAAAAAACATAAAAACCCTAAAACCCCATAAAACTCTAAAAACCACTAAAAACTTTAAAAACCCTTAAAACCCCAAAAAATGTTAAAAAACTCTAAAAACATTAAAAACTCTAAAAAACTGAAAAAAACTTAAAAACCCAAAAGACCCTAAAAACCCTGAAAGCCCTTAGGAACCCTAAAAACCCTAAAACCCATAAAAACCCATAAAAACACATAAACCCCTCAAAAACCTAAAAACTCTTAAAATCCTAAAAAACCCTAAAAATCTATGAAAACATAAAAAACACCAAAAACCCTAATCTATGCCGACGTAAGGTGAATATGAAGGATTCGCCCCCGCCTGAGCTTGACACCAGGGACAGTCACCCTCCTCCGGAGTCAGACTCTCGTGATCTGCCAATTCATAGGAATGGCAAAGAGTTGATAATTGATGCTTCTCTGCCTCGATCTGTTGCTCCTCCTAAAGCTCATGAGCCTGCAAATGTTGAGATTCCGAGCCCCACTCCCGCCTTAACGGTGAACGTTCTTACACAACAGAATGTCCAGACAGAACCTTCTTCCTCTGCTAAACGGGGGAACATCTCTGATGCACCAAAGGAAAGGGCGGAGGATTCCACTCATGGATTTGGGGAACCAATCCTCTGCAAGTGGGGTGACACTCAGGATGAGGCCAAGGAAAGAGATAGGGACATGAGTATAGTTTCATACAGTGAAATTGTTCGAGGAGAAAAGAAACGGATCTCTAACAGTGAGAGTGTCAGGACTGACCCAGTTAGAAGGAAACCAAGGAAAGACTACTCTGCAGTTCCGAGGACAGTGACCACTAGGTCATCTGCTAAGAAGGATATCGAGAAGTTATCTATGGAGCAAATGGAAAAAAGGAAGGTTTATAAGAAGATGCTCAAAAAATATGAGACTCAATCAGAATGGGAATCGGCTGATCCTGACGACATGACTAGGTATGGGTGTGATGATTATGACTATTATGACTTGTAAACTCTCTTTTTTCCTATCTGCTTTCTCTGCTATTTTCTTTTTATTAATAAATTTGTTGGTCCAAGCATGCTTGGATCTGACCTTTTCGGTACCAAAAACCCTAAACCCCCTGGAAAATCATAAAAACCCCTAAAAACCTTAAAATACCCTATATACCAATAAAAACCCTAAAAACCACTAAAAACTCTAAAATTCCTTAAAACCCATAAAAATGATAAAAAACTCTAAAAAACCTGAACAAACATCAAAACTCCAAAAGACACTAAAAACACAAAAAAACCCTAAAAAACCTTATAAACCCATTAAAACCACAATACCCCTAAAAACCCCCCAAAACCCTTAAAATCTTTAAAACCCCCCAAAAATCCAAATATTACAAAATTCCTAAAAACCCCAAAAAATCAATGAAAATGTAAAAAACCCCTAAAAACCCTAAAAACCCCCTGAAAACCATAAAAAGCCCTAATTTTTTTAAAAGACCATAAAACCCATAAAAAACATAAAATCTATAATAAATATAAAAATCCTTAAAACCACTAAAAAAATTAAAAACACAAAAAACCTTAATACCCTAAAAAACAGAAAAACCCAAAAAGGCACTAAAAACCCTTAAAACCCCTAAAATCCAAAAAAACATGATAAACCTAAAAAAACCTCCAAATCCCAAAAACTCATTAAAAAGTGTAAAAACCATAAAATTATTTGTGGGGGGGGTCGGGAATAGGCTGACCCTCACATCTTCCTTGCCCTAAAAATATATGAAAATGTAAAATACCCTGAAAACCCTGGAAAACCCCTTAAAACAAAAAAACCCCTAAAAACCATAAAAACCCTAAAAACTTACTAAAAAATCTTAAATCTTTTTAAACACTTAAAAATGTTAAAAAACTATAAAAAACATTAATAACCCCAAAAAAAATCAAAAAAACCCTAAAACCCAAAAGGACCCTTAAAATCTAGAAAAACCATATAACCCTAAAGACCTCATAAAACCCTAAAAAACCTAAATAATAAAAATCCATGAAAATATAAAACCCATAAAAAACCTAAAAACCCCTAAAAATCATAAAACCCATTAAAAACCTTTAAAACCCCTCAAAACCCATAAAAAGCTTAGAAAACCACTAAAAAACTCTAAAAGCCCGTCAAACCTCTAAAAATGTTAAAAACCTCTAAAAACCCTTCAAACCCTAAGAAACTCAAAAAAACCATAAAACCTAAAAAGGCCCTAAAAACCTTGAAAAATCTTTAAAACCCCTAAAATCCCTACAAACCCCAAAAAAGCCTAAAAATCCTTTAAATCCCTAAAACCCCTAAAAACTCCCAAAAACTATAAAATCTTTAAAAACCCCTAAAAATCCATGAACACATAAAAAAACCTTAAAACCTTTGAAAACATTAAAGCCCCTAAAAACCATAAAAAATCATAAAAACCCATAAAAACCTAAAACCCACTCAAAACTCTAAAAATAATTAAAACCTGTAAAAAGTTAAAGAAACTTTAAAGAACCTTAAAAAACCTAAAAAAAACTCAAAAACCCTAAAAACCCCAAAAGACCCTAAAAACTCTGAAAACCCATAAAAACCCCTAAAAACCCTTGAAAAATCATAAACTCCCTAAAAATTATAAAAACCCTGAAAACTCAAAAATAAACATAAAAATTCGAGAAACACCATAAAAATCGATGAAAATGTAAAAACCATTCAAACCCTGAAAACCCCCTGAAAACCATAAAATCCCTTAAAACCTTAAAAAAAACCCTGAAAACCCATAAAACCCCTAAAAATCATTAAAAACTCTAAAAAACTTTCAAACCCCAAAAAACATTAAAATACTCCAAAAAACCTTAAAAACATTAAAAAATTAAGAAAAACTAAAAACCCAAAAGACCATAAAAACCTTGAAAAAACCCTAAAAACCATAAAAACCTCTAAAAACCCCCAAAATACCAAAAACCCATAAAAACACTAAAAACCATAACAATACCAAAAAATCCATGTAAACATAAAAAACCCGAAATACTTAGAAAACCCCCTTAAACAAAAAAAACTCCCAAAAACCATAAAAACCCATAAAAACCCTAAAAACCCCTTAAGAAGAAATAAAAACTATAAAAACCATTAAAAACCCTAAAAACTATAAAAAATATTAAATAACCTAAAAAACTCAAAAAACCCTAAAACCCCGAAAACCCTAAAAACCATAAAACCCCTGAAAACCATAAAAACCCCTAAAATCCCAAAAATCCCTAAAAACCCCTAAAACCCTAACAACCCAAAAAATCCAAAAAAACCCCAACAATCCATGAAAATGTAAAAAACCCTAAAAAACCATAAAAACAAAAAACCCTGAAAACTATAAAAACACATAAAACCCCAAAAAACCAAAAAAAAAAACTAAAAATACCATAAAAACCTAAAAACACCATAAAACCCTGAAACCCCTGAAACCCATGAAACCCTAAAAACCCCTAAAAACCCTGAAAACCCTAAAACCCCTCAAATTCCCTAAAAACCCTAAAAACTCAAAAAACCATAAAAAAACTAACAATCCATGAAAATTTAATTACCTCTACAAACCCTGAAAACCATAAAAAAACCTAAAAACCCATAAAAATCCTAAAAACCCATAAAACCCTACTAAAAATATAAAAACTACTAAAACCCCTATAAACATTTTAAAAAAAACAGTAAAAACCATAAAAACTGAAAAAAGCAATAAAAACCCAAAAAACCCTGAAAACCCCTAAAAACCCTCAAAATCTATAAAAACACAAAAAAAAACCTGAAGACCAAAAAAATCCTAAAAATAACCAAAAAATATTTCAAAATGTAAAACACCTTAAAACCCTAAAAACCCATTGAAACCTATAAAGACCCCTAAAACCTTAAAAAACCTAAAAACCCATAAAACCCCTAAAAACCTCTAAAGACTCCAAAAACCCTTGAAACACCTAAAAATGTTAAAAAAATATTAAAACCCTTAAAAATCCTAAAAAACATAAAATAAAACACTAAAAACTCAAAAAACTCTAAAAAACCTGAAAACCCCCTAAAACACTTGAAAACTCGTAAAACCACTCAAAGTCCCTAAGAAAATAAAAACCCCCCAAAACCATAAAAATCCTAAAAACCCCTAAAAATTAATGAAAATTTAAAAAACCCTAAAAAACCATAATAACCCTAAAAACTGCTAAAAACTATAACAACCCTTAACACTGCTAAAATTTTTAAAAAACTCTAAAAACATTACAATCCCAAAGAAACTTTAAAAAATCCTAAAAACCTTCAAAACTCTTTAAAAAATCAAAAAATCCCTAAAAACCATAAAAATCCATAAAACTCTAAAAACCCATAAAAACCCTAAAAACCCCTAAAAATCTATGAAGATGTAAAAAACCCTAAAAAAACCTTATCAAATTCTAAAAACCATAAAATCCATAAAAACATTAGAAAACCCTAAAACCCCATAAAAACCCTAAAAACCCTGAAAATCTCTAAAAACCGTAAAATCCAAAAAAAACATTAAAAAACCCTAAAACCCCATAAAAACTCTAAAAGAACACTAAAAACTCTAAAAGCCTTTAAAACCCCTAAAAACACTAAAAAACTTTAAAACCCTAAAAAACTCAAAAAACCCAAAAAACTCAAAAAGTCCCAAAAAACTTTGAAAAAAATCCAAAAAACCATAAAAACCCAAAAAAACCATGAAAATGTAAAAAACCCTAAAAACCCTAAAAAACCCTAAAAACTCCTTGAAAACCATAAAAAACCCTAAAAACCATAAAAGTAATATAATTCCATAAAAACCCTAAAACACTATTGAAAACTCTAAAACCCTTTAAAACACCTTAAAATGTTAAAAACCTTTATTAACCCCTACAACCCTAAGAACTCAACCCCCCCCCCCCCTAAAATCCCAAAAAAGACCCTAAAAACCATGAAAACCCTAAACCCCCTGAAAAACTCTCAAAATCCCTAAAAGGATAAAAAACTCTAAATACCATAAAAATCCTAAAATACCCCTAAGAATCCATGAAAAGGTAAAAACCAGTAAAACCCCCCAAGAAACCCCTGAAAAACCATAAAAAACCATAAAATCCATAAAAATACTAAAAACTCATAAAACCCTAAAAACCACTAAAACGTCAAAAAACCCTTTAAACCCCTAAAAATGTTTAAAACCCCTAAAAACCATAAAACATGAAAAGATTAAAAGAAACATAAAAACCCAAAAAAACCCAAAAACCCAAAAAAACCCTAAGAAACCTTGAAATCCCCTCAAAATCCCTAAAAACCCTTACAAATCTTAGAAATCCTCTAATAATCTATGAAAACATAAAAAAATCTAAAAACCCTTGAAACCTAAAAAACCCCTAAAAACCATAAAAAACCTAAAAACCCATAAAAAACCTAAAAAACCACTAAAATCTCTAAAAGCACTACAAACCCCTAGAAACATTAAAAATCATAAAGAAACCTTAAAAACCCGAAAAAAAATCAAAAAAAAAACTAAAAACCAAAATGACCTTAAAAACATGAAAACCACCAAAACTCCTGAAGACCATAAAAATCCTATAACCTTAAAAATACATGAAAATGTAAGAAACCTTAAGAACCCCTTGAAAATAAAAAAATCCTAAAAACCTTAAAATCCATCAAAACCCAAAAAAACCACTAAAAACTCTAAAAACCCTTAAAACACATAAAAACGCTAAAAACTCTAAAAACCCTTAAAAGCATAAAAACTCAAAAAAATCTTAGAAACCCAAAAATGCCCTAAAAACCTAAAAATTTCAAAAAACCTTAAAAACAATAAAATTTCTAAAAATCCTAAAAAACCAAGAGAACGCAAAAACAACTAAAAACCCTTAGAAACCACAAAAATCCCTAAATCACATAAAAAACCCTAAAACCCCATAAAACCCTAAAAAACACCAAAAAACTCTAAAAGTTCTAAAAACCTCTAAAAACGTTACAAAACTCAAAAAAACCTTATAATCCCAAAAACTCAAAAAATACCCTAAAACCCAAAAAGACACGAAAACCCCCCAAAACCCCAAAAACCATACAAACCATCAAAATTTGTAAAAACCATAAAACTCTACAAACCATAAAAATCATAAAAATGCCTGAAATCCATTAAAACGTAAAAAAACCCAAAAAACATTGAAAACCCCCTGAAGACCATAAAAAAAAATCTTAAAACCCTAAAAAAACACAGAAAAAACCCCAAAACCCATCAAAATCTGTAATCTACCTAAAAACCCTAAAAACATAAAAATCCTAAAAAACAAATAAAAATCCATGAAAACGTAAAAAAACCTAAAAACCCTAAAAAACCCATGAAAACCATAAAGACCTCTAATAATATTAAAAAATTCTAAAAACCCATAAAACCCCTGAAACCCTTAAAAACTCTAAAAACCCTTAAACCCCCTAAAACGTTAAAAAAAATCTAAAAACACTTAAAACCCATTAAAAACTAAAAAAACCCTAAAAACTAAAAAGACCCCAAAACCCTTAAAAACCCTAAAACCTCTAAAAACCTGAGAAAACCCCTAAAAGCCCTTAAAATCCCTAAAACCACTAAATAATCGAAAAACCATAAAAACCATAAATAACATTGAAAAATCCATGAAAACATAAAAAACCCAAAAGCCCTGAAAAAACCCAGAAAAACATAAAACCCCCTAAAAACCATAAAAACCCTAAAAAATTACTACAAACTCTAAAAACCCTCAAAACCATTAAGAACGTCAAAAAACTATAACAACCATAAAAACCCTAAAAAACTCAAAAAAGCCTAAAACTCCTAAATGACCCTTAAACACCTTAAACCCCTAAAAACTCCAAACACCCCTAAAAACCCTAAACCCCCCCCCCCCAATTTGAAAACCCTAAAAAAAATAAAATGAAAAAAACCCTGAAAATATGAAAATTTCAAAAACCCTAAAAACCCCTGAAAACCATAAAAAACCCTAAAAACCTTAAAATACCATAAAAACACTAAGAAACTACTAAAAACTCTAAACCCCATTTAAACCCCAAAAAATGTTAAGAAACTCATAAAAACCCTCAAAATCACAAAAAACCCTAAAACTATAAAATAACACTAAAAACTCTAAAATCCCTTTAAACCCATAAAAATGTTCAAAAACTCTAAAAACCCTTAAAAATCCTAAAAACTACAAAAAAACCTAAAAACCAAAAAGACCCTAAAAACTCTATAAAACCCTAAAAACCATTGAAATTTCCAAAAAAAACCTAAAAATTATAAAAATCCTAAAACCCCTAAAACTATAAGAATCATAAAAAACCATAAAAATCCATGAAAACATAAAAAACCCTTAAAACCCTGATAAACCTCTAAAAATCATAAAACCCCCTAAAAACCTTTAAAACCCATAAAACCCCGCTACAAACCACCAAAAACACTTAAACCCACTAAAAATGTTAAAAAACTCTAAAACCCCTTAAAACCTAAAAAAATATAAAATACTCGAAAAAACCTAACACCTCCCTAAAAACCCTAAAACCCACAAAATTCCTAAAAACCCTAAAAACCATAAAAATCCTAAAAACCCCAAAAAAACCAAGAAAAAGTGGAAACCCCTAAAGACCCGGGAAAGCACATGAAAATCATAAAAACACCAAAAATTTTAAAAACCACAAAACCCTAAAAACCACTAAAAATTCTCAACACAATCAAAACGCCTAAAAACGTTAAAACCATCTGAAAACCCTAACAAACTAAAAAAACAAACTAAAAACACAGAAGGCCCCAAAAACCCCCAAACCCCCAAAAACCCCAAAAACCCCTGAAAAATTCTACAAAACCAAAAAATCATTAAACCCCTAAAAACCTAAATATCATAAAAAACCTAAAAACCCATAAAAATCATTGACAGCATAGAAACTCTAAAAACCCTAAAAACCCATAAAACCATAAAACAGCCTAAAAACCTTAAAAACACTAAAACCCCCTAAAAACCCTAAAACCCCACAAAAAACTCTAAAAACCCATTAAACACCATAAAAAATTACAAAACTATAAAAAAACTTTAAAATCCTAAAATGTCAAAAAAACCCTAAAACCCAAATGACCCTAAAAACCCAAATGACCCTAAAAACCCACAAAAACAAAAAAACCCCTTAAATTTCATAAAATTCTCAAAATCCATAAAATCTCTAAAAACTGTAAAACCAAAAAACCCCTAAAACCCACAAAAATCCAAGAAAATGAAAAAAAAACCCTGAAAACCATAAATACCCTAAAAAACTATAAAAACCCTAACAACACATAAAACCCTAAAAATCAACTAAAAACTCTAAAACTCTTAAAACCCCTAAAAATTTTAAATAATTTTAAAAGACTTTAAGAACCCTAAAAATCTCAAAAAACCTTGAAAAAATCCTAAAAACCCAGAAAAAACCATCAAAATCTCCAAAAACTCTAAAAACCCAAAAAACCCATAAAAACCCTAAAACTGCTAATAACCCTAAAACCCCTTAAAAAGACTATATATGTTACAATAATCTAAAAAACCTTAAACCCATAAAAAACTAAAAATACCTAAAACCCAAAAAGACCCTAAAAACACTAAAACCTCCTAAAAATCCCTGAAAAACCCTAAAATCCATCAAAATTCATAGAAACCCTAAAAGCACTAAAAATCATAAAAAACCTAAAACCCCTAAAAATCCATGAAAACATAAAAAGCCCTACAAACCATTAAAAACACCTCAAAACCACAAAACCCCCAACAACCTTAAAAACACAAAAAACTAATAAAAAATCTAAAAAGCACTAAAATATATAAAACCCTTTAAACCCCTAAACACGTTAAAAACTCTAAAAAAACCATAAAACCAGAAAAAACTCAAAAATACCCTAAAACCCAAAAAGTCCCTAAAACCCCTAAAAACCCCTAAAACCCCCCAAAATCTCTAATGGTTTTAAGCATTTTTAATGGTTTTAGTATTTTTTAAGGTTTATAGAGGTCTTTATGGTTTTAAGGGGTTTTCATGGATTTTAGGGATTTTTATTTTTTAATGGATTTTTACAAGTTTTTTAGGTTTTCTATAATTTTTTAGGGTTTTACAGGTTTTTAGGGATCTTGAGGGTTTTTAGGTTTATTACCGATTCTAAGGGATTTTAGGTGTTTTCAGGGTTTTTGGGGTATTTTTAGGATTTTAGGGGTTTTTTTTAGAGTTTTATAGTTTTTAATGTTTTTATAGTTTTTTAATGTTTTAGGGGTTTTAAGGGTTGTAGACTTTTTAGTGGTTTTTAGGTTTTTTATGTTTTTATGAGTTTTTATGGTTTTCAGTGATTTTTCAGGGATTTTAGGGTTTTTTATGTTGTCATGGATTTTTATGGGTTTTTAGGATTTTTGTTGGTTGTTAGGGTTTTTAAGGATTTTAGGGAGTTTTGGGGTTTTAGTGGTTTTTAGGGGTTTTCAGCGGTTTTTAGGGTTTTTATCCTTTTTAGGGTCTTTTGGGTTTTTAAGGGTATTTGGAGTTCTTACGGTTTTAAAATTTTTTTAGAGTTTTTTAATGTTTTTAGGGCTTTGAAGGGATTTACATTTTTTAGTGTTTTTTGGGTTTTTTGGGTTTTTTGGGTTTTTAGGGTTTTTTGAGGATTTAGGGGTTTTATGGTTTTCATAGGTTTTTAGGGTTTTTTTGGTTTTTATGTTTTCATTGATTTTTAGGGATTTTTAGTATTTTTATGGTCTTTAATTTTTTTAGGGTTTTAGGGATTTTGAGTATTTTTAAGGTTTTCAAGGGGGGCTTTAGGGATTTTCAGGTTCTTTTTGGGTATTTATGGGGTTTTTTCTTTTTTTAGAGTATTAAAGTTTTTAGAGTTTTTTTAACGTTTTTAGGGGTTCTAAGGGATTTTAGAGTTTTAATGGTTTTTTTGGGTTTTAACTGGTTTTTAGGGTTTTTCAATGTTTTTAGGGGTTTTATAGTTTTCAAGGGGTTTTTAGGGTTTTTAGGGTTTTTTTACATTTTCATTGATTTTTAGGGTTTTTTTCTATTTCTATGGTTATTAAGGTTTTTAGGGATTTTAGGGATTTTCAGGGTTTTGAGGGGTTTTCAGGTTTCTTAGGGTTTAAGGGTATTTATGAGTTTTTATTGTCTTCTTAGGTTTTTATGGTTTTTGAGTTTTTAGGGTTTTTTAGTGTTTTTAATGTTTTAGGGGTTTTAAGGGTTCTTAGATTTCTTAGTGGTTTTTAGGTTTTTATGGGTTTTTATTGGTTTTTAAAGTTTTTAGGGGTTGGGGATTTTCAAGGTTTTTAGAGTTTTTTTGTTTTCATGGATTTTTTGGGGTTTGTCAGATTTTTATGGTTTTTAGGGGGTTTATGGTTTTTGGGTATTTTTTAGGGTTTTTAGGGTTTAAAGTGGTTTTTAAGGTTTTTCAAGGTTTTTATTGTCTTTTTGGGATTTTATGGGTTTTTTAAATTTTTTTAAGGGATTTTAAGGGTTTATAGAGTTTTTTAACATTTTTTGGGGTTTTTAGAGTTTTTAGTGGTTTTTAGGGTTTTTATGGGTTTTTAGGTTTTTTAAGGTTTTTTTGGTTTTTATGGTTTTTAGAGGGCTATCGGCGTTTTTAGGGTTTTTACATTTTCATGGATTTTTAGGGGGTTTTTATAATTTTTATAGGTTTTAGGTTATTAGGGTTTTTAAGGACTCTAAGGGTTTTTATGGTTTTTAGTGGTTATAGGGTTGTTTAGGGTTTTTAGGTATTTTTCGGTTTTTAGGATTTTTTTTTAGTTTTTAGGATTTTTAAGGTTTTTTAGAGTTTTTTTAACATTTTTAGATTTTTAGTGTTTTTAGTGTTTTTTAGTGTTTTTAGTGGGTTTTGCGGTTTCTCCCGGTTTTTAGGGGTTTTAGGTTTTAAGGGGTTTTTTATGGTTTTTAAGGGGTCTTCAGGGTATTTAGGTTTGTTTCGTTTTCATGGATTTTTAAGATTTTTATGGTTCTTAGGGTTTTAAGGGGTTTTAATGGTTTTTAGGGATTTTGATGGTCTTTAGGATTTTTCATGGGTTTTTAGGGGTTTTCAGGGTTTTTAGTATCTTTTTGGGTTTCTATGGTTTTTTTGAGTTTTTTAGGATTTTTAAGGTTTTAGGGATTTTTAATGTTTTTAGGGGTTTTAAGGGTTTTTAGAGTTTATACTGTATTTTTTAGGGTTTTTATGATTTCATGGATTTCTAGGGGTTTGTTAGGATTTTATGGTTTTTAGAGTTTTTATGGATTTTAGAAATTTTGAGGAGTTTAAGGGTTTTTAGGGGTTTTAGGGTTTTAAGGGTTTTCGGGGTATTAGGGTCTTTTAGGGTTTTAGGGTATTTTTGAATTTTTTGGGGTTTTAAGGATTTTAAAAGTTTCTTAACGTTTTTAGTGAGTGTTTAGGGTTTCTATATCTTTTTAGGGTGTTAAGGTTTTTTAGGGTTTTCAAGGGTTTTTCAAGGTTTTTAGTGGTTTTTTTACAATTTCATTGATTTTTAGGGGATTTTATGGTTTTTATGGGTTTTAGGTTTTTAAGGATTTTCTTTTTTTGGGGTTTTCATGTGTTTTTAGGGTTTCTTTAAGTTTTGGGGTCTTTTGGGTTTTAGGGATTTTTGAGTTTTTAGGTTTTTAAGGGTTTTAATATTTTTTTAAACATTTTTAGGGGTTTTAGGTTTTAGGGGGTTTTCAAGGTTTTTTGGGTTTTTAGGTTTTTTCACGGTATTTTTTTATTTATTTTTGGGGTTTATGGTTTTTTTGAATTTGTAGGGGTTTTAAGGGTTTTGGGATATTTTTAATGTTTTTTGGGATTTAGAGGGTTTTTAGAGTTTTTCGTGGGTTTTCCGAGCTTTTATGGGTTTTTAGGGTTTTTAAGGTTTTTAGAGATTTTAATGGTTTTCAGGGGGGTTTCAAGGTTTTTATGGGTTTTTACGTTTTCATGGATTTTCATGGTTTTTCAGGATTTTTACGGTTTTTAGTTTTTTAGGGTTTTTATTGATTTTGATGGTTTTTAGGGTTTTTAATGGTTTTTAGGGATTTTCAAGGTTTTTAGCATCTTTTTGGATTTTTAGGGATTTTTTGAGCTTCTTAGGGGTTTTATAATTTTCCTTGAGTTTTTAATTTTTTTTATGGGTTTATGGGTTTTAAGTGGTTTTAGAGTGTTAATTGGGTTTTTAGGGGTTTTAGGGATTTTAGGGATTTTAGTGTTTTTTAAGGTTTTCACGGTTTTATTAGGGGTTTTATGTATTTTTACATTTTCATGGATTTATGGGGGGTTTTAAGGATTTTGTTGGTTTTTAGGGTTTTTAGTGAGTTTGTGGTTTTTAGGTTTTTTCTAGGCTTTTAATGTTTTTCAGGATTTTTAGGGTATTTTTGAAGTTTTTTAGGTGTCTTAATGTTTTTAAGTTCTTTTAACATTTTAGGGGTTTTGTGGGTTTTTAATGTTTTTTAAGGTTTTTTAGAGTTTTTAAGGGTTTTAGGGGTTTTTTATGTTTTTAGGTGTTTTATGGTTTTAGGGGCTTTTGAGGTTTTATGGTTTCTTATGTTCTTATGAATTTGTAAGGATTTTTTTGGTTTTTTATAGTTTTTAGGTGTGTTTATGGTTTTAGATATTTTGAGGGCTTTTAGGGGTTTTCAGGGTTTTTTTGAGCTTTTATAGTTTTTTAGGGTTTTTAGGGTCTTTTTGGGTTTTTTGGAATTTTCTTGAGTTTTTTTTGGATTTTTAAGGTTTTTTATAGTGATTAACATTTTAGTGGTTTTAAGGGTTTATAGAGTTTTTAGTGGTTTTCAGGTTTTTATGATTTTGGGGTGTTTCAAGGTTTTTAGGGGTTTTTATGGTTTTCAGGGGGTTTCTAGGGTTTTTAGGGGTTTTTACATCTTCACGCATTTTTAGGGGGTTTTAAGGACTTTAATGGTTTTAGGGTATTTAGGGTTTTTAAGGTGTTTAGGGATTTTTTAGGGGTTTTTTAGTTTTGGAGGGGTTTTTAGGGTTCTTCAAGGTTTTTAGGGTCTTTTTGGATTTTTATGGGTTTCTTGTGTTTTTTTGGGGTTTTAAGGTTTTCTAGAGTTTTTAACATTTTTAGGAGTTTTAAGGGTTTTTAGAGTTTTAAGTTGTTTTTTAGGGGTTTTATGGGTTTTTACAGGATTTGAAGGTTCCTTGGGTTTTTTATGGTTTTTAGGTGTTTTTCATGTTTTTTGGATTTTTTACATTTTTATGGATTTTTAGGTTTTTTTAGGATTTTAATGGTTTTTAGGGATTTTCAGGGTTTATGGATTTTCCGGGGTTTTATGGTTTTTAGGGGTTTTCGGGGTATTTTTTTGTGTTTTGGGGGTATTTTGACTTTTCATGGGTTTTTAAGGTTTTGTAGAGTTTTTTTACATTTTTATGAGTTTAAAGGGTTTTTAGAGTTTTTGTAGTTTTTTTGGGGTTTTTATGAGTGTTTATGGGTTTTATGTTTTTTATGGGTTTTATGGTTTTCAAAGTTTTTTAGGATTTGATGGTTTTTAGGGGGTTTTTTATGTTTTTAGGGTTTTTCATATTTTCATGGATTTTTAGGGGTTTTTTGGGACTTATTTTTTAGGGTTTTAAAGTTATTCTTGGGTTTTTAGGAGCTTTTTTTTTGAGTTTTTAGGATATATATGTTTTTTTTAGTTTTTAAGGTTTTTATGGGTTTTAAGGGTTTCAGAGTTTTTATGGGTTTTTTAGGTTTTTATAAATTTTTAACGTGTTTATAAGTTTTAAGGGTTTTACAGTTTTTAGTATTTTTTAAGGTTTTATGGGTTTTTAGGGTTTTAAGGTTTTTTTGTTGTTTTATGGTTTTCTAGGTTTTTTGGGTTTTTCGGTTTTCATGGATTGTTAAGGGTTTTTTTTATAGTTTTAGGGTTTTTAGAGTTATTATGGATTTTTAGGGTTTTTAGGGTTTTTAGGGTTTTTAGGGTTTTTCAGGATTTATAGGTTCTTTTAGGGGTTTATGGTTTTTATGGGTTTAGGGTTTTAGGGTTTTTTAACATTTTTAGGGGTTTGATGGGATTTTAGAGGTTTGATGGGATTTTTAGGGGTTTTATGGGATTTTTAGGGGTTTGATGGGATTTATAGGTTCTTTTAGGGGTTTATGGGTTTAGGGTTTTAGGGTTTTTTAACATTTTTACGAGCCAAATAAATAATAAAAACAATAAAATTGAAAAAAACCCCAAAAAAAACCAAGAAAACATAAAAAACCCTAAATCCTTGAAAAACCCCTTGAAAACCATAAAATACTCTAAAATATTTTTAAAATCCTAAGAAATCATAACAACCCTAAAAAACGGACTAAAAATACTAAAAAGCCTTTAAACACCTAAAAATTTTAAAAACTATAAAAAACCTTAAAAACCCTAAACAACTAAAATAACCTGAAAACCCAAAAGACCATAAAAACAACAAAAAACCCTAAAAACAACAAAAAACCCTAAAAACCCTCAAAATCCATCAAAACACTAAATCCCTAGAGAAAAACATAAAAATGCATAAAAACCCAAGAAAACAACTAAAAACTCTAAAAACCCTTAAAACCACTAAAAATATTAAAAATCTCTAAAAAACCTTCTATCCACTAAAAAACTCAAAAAACCCAAAAAATACCATTAAAACCAAGAAAACCCCAAAAAATCCTCAAACCCGTTGAAAGATCCTAAAACCCCTCAAAATCCCTAAAAACCTAAAATCGATAAGAACCCTAAAAGACCCCTAAAAATCCAATAAAATATAAAAACCCTAAAAACACTGAAAGAAACCCTCAAAACCATAAAAACACATAAAACCTTAGAAACCATAAAACAACATAAAAACCAAAAAATCACAAAAACTCTAAAAAACTTTAAACCCCTAAAAACGTTAGAAAATTCTAAAAAACCATGAAAACCCTAAAAAACTGAAAAAAATCCTAAAAACTCAAATAAACCCTAAAACCCTGAAAAACACTAAAACCCCAGAAAACTCCTAAAACCCCTAAAAATCCCTAAAAACCCTAAAAAACCCTAAAAACCATAAAAATCCTAAAAACCCCTAAATTCCATGAAAACATAAAAACCCCTAAAAATAATGAAAAATCCCTAAAAACCATAAAAACACCTAAAAACCTTAAAAACCCTAAAAACACATAAATACCATAAAACCACTAAAAACTATAAAAACCCCTGAAACCCCTAAAAAAGTTTAAAAATTAAAAAAAAATCAATAACCCTAAAAAACTCAAAAAAAAAAACTAAAACCAAAAAGACCATAAAAACCTTGAAAAACATAGAAATACCCCCAAAATCCACAAAACCCTAAAAATACTAAAAAACATAAACCCCCCTAAAAATCCATGAAAATTAAAAAAACCCTAAAATCCTAGAGAATCCCCTGAAAACCTTGAAAACCCCTAAAACCCCTCAAAATCCCTAAAAACCCTAAAAAAATATAACCCCCCCTAAAAATCCATGAAAACGTAAAAACCCCTAAAAACCTAGAAAATCCCCAAAAATCCATAAAAACCCCTAAAATCATTTAAACCCATAAAAACCCTAAAACCATTAAAAACTCTAAAAACCCATGAAACCTTGAAAACATTAGAAAAATCTAAAAACCATAAAAACCCAAAAAAACAAAAAATAAACCCTAAAAAACAAAAAAAAGACCCTAAAAATTCTAAAAACACCTAAAAATCCTAAAAACCCTTGAAAACCCCGAAAAACACTTAAAATTCATGAAAATTATAAGAACTATAAAAATCCTAAAAATCCACGAAAACGTAAAAATCCATGAAAACCCCCATAAAACCCTATAAACCACTAAAAACCCTAAAAATACTAAAAACCCATAAGAACACTAAAACCCCACACTAACACCTCTAAAAAACCTTAACACTATATTTGTTACCTGAAAACAACACCAGATACTACCGTTGAATAAAGAACACCGTCAACAGACACCAACCGATGTTGCCACCATCACCACTATTTCATCTTCCTAGCACAAACGACCAACAATAGATAATGAAACCACCATCTTAGATCATGAACCACCATAGAGGAAGAACATAAAAATATAAATGAAATTGGGGAAGTATCCCTAAAATAAACCAAATTAAGAGGCAATTGGGAATGAAACCCGAACAAGAGAAAACAAAAGAAGGCTGACTGGTGGGACTCCACGACTGCCGAACTGCAGGGCCCCAAACCCCTATGTGTCCATCACTCCAAATTCGACCTCTAGAGGAGCGATGGAATTCTAGGTCAGAGCAAGGTGAGGTGGCCAAGGAAGAAACTCTATGAACAAAACCCTACAAGAAAAGGAGGAAACTGGGATGGAACCCAAGCTGGAAGAGCCGACTCCGGTAGCGGCTGGGAATCCAAAGTCTGCCAAATTGCTTTCCCAAAACCTCAGATTACCACTCGTTGCAAATATAACCTAGAGAGGAGTGAAGGAACGCAAGGTCAGAGCGTGGTAGAGGCAGCCATGAAGAGACCAAAGCACCTCACTGAGCAGGGAGGCGAAATAAAGATGATAAACCCAGAGGAGCGAGTGAGAGAGAAGAAGAAAGTAAGGGAAAATGCAGGCCAGAGCGAACAAGGAAGAGAAAGGAGAACCTAAATGGATTGAGGTGAAGGATTCATCACCACCAGGTATGAGGAAACATTAGGAGGCGAAAGGCGATCCGAGAGCTCGAGAATGTCAGGTGAATGAGGCGCCAACAAAAAACCCACTAAAAACCCTTAAATCCCTAAAAATGTTAAAAAACTATAAAAATCCTTAAGAACCCAAAAAACTAAAAAAAATCCCTAAAAATCCAAAAACCTCGTAAAACCCTAAAAAACCATAAAAACCTTAAAACCCCCGGAAAAATGAAAAAAACCCTCAAATTCTATAAAAACCATAAAAAAACCCCTAAAACTCATAAAAATCCTTAAACCCCCCTAAAAATCCACAAAAATATAAAAAACCCTAAAAACAACTTAAAACCTTAAAATATCAAAAACCCCCCAAAAGACCTCAAAAACCATAAAAACAATAAAAATTCTACAAATCCACTAAAAATACATGAAAACTTAAAAAATCCTAAAAAACCTCAAAAAATATCCATAAAAACCGTAAAAAACCTTAAAAACTCCAAAAAACTATAAAAACCTTAAAACCTCCTAAAAACATTAAAAACTCTAAAGAATCCTTAAAACCCCTAAAAAATTTAATAAAATTCTGTAAAACCCCAAAAAAGATCCCAAAACCCTGAAAATCCCTAAAAACCCTAGACCCCCTAAAACTCTCAAAATCCATAAAAACATTAAAACCCCCAAAAAAACATAAAAATCCCAAAAAACCCCTATAAATCCATGAAAACATAGAAACCCTAAAAACCCCCCAAAAAACATAAAAACCCCTTAAAACCATAAAAACCATAAGAACCCACCCTAAACCACTAAAATTTATAAAAACACTAAACCCCCTAAAAACGTTAAAAAACTCTAAAAAACCTTTCCTTGTAGAAAGAACTCTAAAAATCCTAAAAAAATAAAAAAACCCTAAAACCCTAAAAAGCAGTCCATGCGGCGGCTCATATCCAGGATGGTACGATGGATAATGATATAAAGGACCTTATTGTGTTGAGAACTCTTGGTATTTCTGGAAGATGCAGGAAACCGAAGGACTTTAAATTCATTCGGTGGATTCCACCAATCCTAGAATGGATAAAAGTTAATGTGGATGGTGCATCCCTAGGCGCACCTGGTCTCTCCGACTATGGTGGTGTTTTCCGGACGTATAGAGGTTTTGTTAAAGGATGATTTTATCATTACATTGGGAATGGATGTGCTTATGAAGCGGAGTTATGGGCCATGATTAAGGCTGTACAGTTTGCGGTCCACTTCAGGTGGAAGCAGCTATGGATTGAATCTGACTCGATGTTGGCGGTGGAAGCCCTCAAAAGCAAAACAAGGACAATCCCATGGAGGATCCTCCCACAATGGGTTAACTGTCTGAGAATCTCTCAGGGTATGAACATTATAGTCACACATATATACAGGGAAACGAACAAGGTGGCAGACATACTCTCCAAGAAAGCAATTGAGGATGGATGTTCCATGTGGTCATTTATTGCACCAGATTTCTGCACTCCTCTTGTGGACTCAGACATGAAGGGTGAATTGCACACTCGGCTGTGCAAACCCTCCTTGTAATGCCTTGTACCTTTATTTTATGTTATTGAATTTTGTGGGGCTGGGATCCGCCTGGCCCCAAACCTGTTTTGCCTAAAACCCCAAAAGACCTTGAAACCCCCTAAAACTCCCTGAAAAACCATAAAACACTAAAAACCATAAAAATAATAAAAAACCCCTAAAAATCCATGAAATCATAAAAAACCCTAAAAACCATATAAAACCCCTTAAAACCATAAAACCCTTGAAATCCATAAAAACCCAAAAAAGCCCAAAAAGCCACTAAAAACTCTAAAAACCTTTAAAACCCCTAAAAACATTAAGATGCTCTAAAAAACCATAAAACCCCTAAGAAACTCGAAAAAACCATAAAAACCGAAAAAATCCCTAAAACCTTGAAAAGCCTAAAACACATAAAAAATAAAAAAAACCTTCAAAATCCCTCAAAACCATAAAAACCTTAAAAACCAAAAAAAATCCAAATAACCCCGTAAAAATCCATTAAAACATTAAAGACCCTAAAAACCTAAAAAACCCAAAAACCATAAAAACCTACCTTAGAAAACCCTAAAACACCCTAAAAAACTAAAAAACACTAAATACACTTAAAATCCTTTAAACCCCTAAAATGTTAAAAACTATAGAAAACCTTAAAACCCCTAAAAACTCGAAAAACTCGAAAAACCCAAAAAGACTCTCAAGACCCTTAACACCCTAAAAACCCTAAAACCCCTCAAAATCCCTAAATTCCTAAAAAAGGTAAAAATTATAATACACTCCTAAAAATCCATTAAAAATTAAAAACCCCTAAAAACCATAAAACCCATAAAAACCTTATAAAACACTAAAAACATATAAAAACCCTAAAGCCCACTAAAAAAATCTAAAAACCCTTAAAACCCCATAAAACGTTAAAAAACTCTAAATAACCTTAAAATCCATAGAAAACTCAAAAAAAACCTAAACACCAAAAAGACCCTAAAAACCCAAAAAACATTTAAAACATTAAAACCCCTAAAAACCCTCAAAATCCCTATAAACCCTCAAAAACCTTAAAAATAATAAAAAGCCTAAAAACCCTAAAAAACAATGAAAATGTAAAAAACCCTAAAAACCTCCAAGACCCCTAAAGACCATAAAAAAACCTTGAAAACACATAAACCCCCTTAAAACCACAAAAAACTCTAAAAACCTTTAAAGCTCCTAAAAACATTAAAAACTCTAAAAATCCTTAAAACCCCTAAAAACTCAAAAAAAACCTAAAAACCCGAAAAGACCCTAAAAACTCTCAAAACGCCTAAAAATGTCTGAAAAAACCTAAATACCCTCAAAATCCCAAAAAAGCATAAAAACCCCAAAAATCCATGAAAAAGTAAAAAACCCTAAAAACCCTGAAAGCCCCATAAAATCCATAAAACCCTAAAAAACTCAAAACACCCTATATCCCAAAAAAACCCATGAAAACCACTAAAAACTCTAAAAACACTTAAAAATACGAAAGACTTTAAAAAACTATAAAAAAATTAAAACCTAAAAAACTAAGAAAACCCCCTAAAACCCAAAAAATACCCTAAAACCCTGAAAAATAATCCTAAAAACCATAAAAACAATTGAAAAAACCCTAAAACCCCTAAAAATCCAAAAAAAAAACGTGAAAACCTTAATAAACAATGAAAACCTAGAAACCCCTAGAAACCCTAAAAAACCCCTAAAAAAATAAATACCCCAAAAAACATTATAAACCATAAAATCCCATAAAAAACCTAAAAACACTAAAAACTCTAAAAACCCTTAAAATCCCTAAAAATGTTGAAAAAATATAAAAATTATTAAAAAACAAAAAAAACCTGAAAACACAAAAGATCTTAAAAACCCTAAAAACCCTTGAAAACCCCTAAAACCCCTCAAAATCCCAAAAACCCCAAAAATCCCAAAAACCCATAAAAATCATAAGAAACCCAAAAAAATCCATGAAAATGTAAAAAACCCTAAAACCCTGAAAAATCTATAGAAACCATAATACCCTATAAAAACCATAAAAACCCTAAAAACCCATAAAAACCCTAAAAACCCATAAAAACCCTAAAAACCCACTAAAAACTCTAACACGCCTAAAAATGTTTAAAAAATATAAAAAATGTAAAAACTCTAATGAATTCAAAAAAACTCTAAAAACCCAAAAAGACCATAAAAACCAAGAAAAACATTTAAAATATTAAAAAACCCTTGGAAATCCATGAAAACATAAAAAACCATAAAATTCCCTAAAAACCTTAAAAACCTAAAATCCCATAAAACACCAAAAACCACTAGAAAATCTAAAACCCCATAAACCCCTAAAAAGTTTGAAAACTCTAAAGCCCATATGTACCCTAAAACCACTAAAATCTCTAAAAATCCTTAAAACCCCAAAAAATGTAAAAAAACATTAAAAAACATTAAAAAATATTAAAAACCCTAAAAAACTAAAAAAACCCAAAAACCAAAAAAGACCCTAAAAACCCTTACACACCCAAAACCCCTAAAAACCCTAAAACCTTAAAAATCCTAAAAATCCTAAAAACCCCTAAAAACCATAAAAATTCTAAAAACCCCTAAAAATTCATGAAAATGTAAAAAACTCTAAAATCCCTAAACAACCCTTGAAAACCAAAAGAACCTATAAAAACCTTAAAACCCCCTAAAAGCCCATATGTACCCTAAAACCACAAAAAACTCTAAAAATCCTAAAAAACCCAAAAAATGTAAAAAAACATTAAAAAACATTAAAAACCCGAAAAAACTAAAAAAACCCAAAAAACTAAAAAAGACCCTAAAAACCCTTTCACACCTAAAACCCCTAAAAACCCTAAAACCTTAAAAATCCAAAAAATCATAAAAACCCCTAAAAAACATAAAAATTCTAAAAACCCCTAAAAATTCATGAAAATGTAAAAAAATCTAAAATCCCTAAACAACCCTTGAAAACCAAAAGAACCTATAAAAACCTTTAAAACCCTAAAACCCATAAAAACCCTAAAAACCACTAAAAACATTTAAAACCTCTAAAAATCGTTAAAACTTTTAAACCCTTAAAAACACTCAGAAAGTAAAAAAAACTTTAAAACCCCAAAGACCCTAAAACCCTGAAAAGACCTAAAAACCACTAAAAAACCAAAAAACCATAAAATCTGTAAAAAAATTATAAAAAACACTTAAAAATCCATGAAAACGTAAAAACCCTAAAAATCAAGAAAAAACCCCCAAAACCATAAAAACCCATAAAAACCATAAAAACCCTGTAAATACATTAAACCTCTAAAAACCACTAAAAACTCAAAAAACCTTTAAAACCCCAAAAATTTTAAAAAAAATCTAAAAAACCCTTAAAATAATAAAAAACTCAAAAAAACCTTTAAAACCCAAAAAGAGCCAAAAAACTCTGAAAACCCTTAAAACCACAATAACCAATAGAAACTCTCAAAAACCTAAAAACTCTGAAAAACCATAAAAACCCTTAAAATCCTAAAACCCCTAAAAATCCATGAAAATTTTAAAACCCTAAAAATCCCTTAAAACCATAAAACCCCTAAAAACACATAAAACCCCTAAAACCCACTAAAAACACTAAAAACCATTAAAACCCCTAAAAATGGTAAAAAAAACTCTAAAATTTTTTAAAACCCCTAAAAACTCAAAAAGACCCTAAAAACCCAAAAAGACCCAAAAAACCTTAATAACCCCTAAAAAGAAAATACCCTTAAAAACCCTAAAACCCCTAAAACACCCTAAAAACCAAAAAAATACTAAAACCCCCATAAAATCCATGAAAATGTCAAAAACTATAAAAACCTTGAAAACCCCAAAAAACCATAAAATACCTAAAAACCTTAAAAAACCCTAAAACCCCATAAAAAACCCACTAATACAACTAAAACCCCTATAAAAGTTGAAAACACTAAAAAACCATAAAAATCCTAAAAAATCCTAAAAAATCCAAAAACCCTAAAAGGCTCAAAAAACCTAAAAAATACTAAAAACCCATGAAAACCCTAAAAATTCTAAAAATACCTAAAAAACCATAAAAACCATAAAAATCCAAAAACCCCAAAAATCAATGAAAACATAAAAACCCCTAAATACCATAAAAATCACAAAAAACCTTAAAATCCCATAAAAACCCTAATAAACAACTAAAAACTATAAAAATACGTAAAACTCTTACAAATGTTAAAAAAATCTAAAAAACCTCAAAACTCCTAAAAACACAAAAAAAACCTAAAACCCAATAGACCCTTAAAACCCAGAAAAACCCTGAAAACCCCTAAAAATACTGAAAACCCCCAAACCCCCCAAAAAATTTAACAATCCTAAAAAACCTCAAAAACATGAAAATCCTAAAAATCCCCAAAAATCTGTGAAAACATAAAAATCTTAAAAACCAGGAGAAACCTCTGAAAACCATAAAAACCCCTGAAAACCTTTAAAAAATCCCAAAAACTCATAAATAACTGAAAACCCACTAAAAACTCTAAAATCCCTTAAAACCCATAATTTTTTTAAAAAACTCTAAAAACCTTAAAAATGATACAAAACTCAAAAATACCCTAAAACCCCGAAATATCCTAAAAACCCTGAAAACTCTTAGAAACCCCCACAAATCTGTAAAACCCCTAAAAATCCATGAAAATATAAAAGACCCTAAAAACATTACAAACCCCCTAAAAACCATAAAAACCCCATAAAAACCTTTAAAATCCTAAAAACCAATAAAAACCCTAAAACCACTAAAAACTCTAAAAACCCTTGAATTCCCTAAATTGTTAAAAAACATTAAAAAAATCTTAAAAACCACAAAATAATCAAAAAACCCCAAACAACTCAAAAAGAACCTAAAAACATAGAAATAACCTAGAAGTAAAACCTTAAAAACCCTCAAAATCTAAAAATACCCCAAACCCCCCAAAAATATAAAAAAAGACAGAAAAATCCATGAAAACCTAGAAACCCTTTAACCCCTAAAATATTAAAAAATCTCAAAAAATACTTAAAAACCCTAAAAACTCAAAAAACACTAAAAAGCCTCAAAATCCATAAAAACCCTGAAAGACCCTGAAAACCGAAAACAACCTAAAAACCCTAAAAATCCATGGAAACGTAAAAAACACCTAAAAACCATAAATACCCTTAAAATATTAAAAACCCCTAAAAACCCATAAAACCCTTAAAAATCCACTAAATTTTTTAAAAAACCTTAAAACCCATAAAAAATAAAATAAAAATCTAAACAACCTTAAAACCCCTTAAAAATAAATAAAAACCCTAAAACCCCCAAAAGACCATAAAAACCTAGAAAACCCTTGAAAACTCTAAAACCCCACAAATTCCCTAAAAACCCTAAAAAAAATCCTGAAACCCCCCCTAAATTTCCATGACAATTTAAAAACCCATAAAAATATTGAAAAACCCATGAAAACCATTGAAACCCTTAAAAACCATATAAATCCTAAAAAATACTAGAAACTCTAAAAACCCTTTAAAACCCCAAAATATATTAAAAACTCTAAAACCCTTAAAAACCCTAAAAAACTCAAAAGATACCCTAAGACCCTAAAAAACCAAAAAACCCAGAAAACCCCTCAAAACCCCTAAAAACCCTCAAAATTTTGATAAACCCTTAAAACCGTAAAATTCCTAAAAAACCCCTTAAACACCCATGAAAACATAAAAAATCCTAAAATCCCTAAAAAAACCCCTGAAAAATATAAAACCCTTAGAAACCATAAAAAATCACAAAAGCCCATAAAACCTTAAAAACCACTAAAAACTTTAAAAACCCTAAAATACCATAAAATCTCAAAAAACATACTCTAAAAACCCAAAAACACCATAAAAATCCTGAAAACCCCTAAAACCCGCTAAAACCCCTCAAAATCCCTAAAACCCTAAGAAAACCTAAAACCCATATAAATCATAAAATACCCCGGAAAATCCATGGAAACGTAAAAAACCGTTAAAACCCTAAAAAACCCCGGAAAACTATAAAAACCATAAAAAACATAAAAACCCATAAAAACTCTTAAAACCCACTAAAACTCAAAAATATCCTAAAACCCCCTAAAAATCCATGAAAACATAAAAAACCAAAAAAACCCAGAAATCCATAAAATCTCATAAAAACGTAAAAAACCCTTAAAACCCATAAAAACCCTAAAAACACTAAAAACACTAAAAACCCTTAAAACCCCTAAAAACGTTAGAAAACTCTAAAATACCTTAAAACCCCTAAAACTCAAAAAAAAAACCTAAAACCCAAAAGACCCTAAAAACCCTAAAAACCCTAAAGACTATAAAAACCCTACCCCCCCCCCCTTAAAACCCCTTAAAATAATAAGAATCCACCCCCCCCCCCCCACCCCCCGTAAAATCCATTAAATTATAAAAAACCCTAAAAATCATAAAAACCCCCTGAAACCCTAAAACCCCTAAAAATGTTAAAAAACTCTAAAAACCATTAAAAATCCTAAAAAACTCAAAAAAAACCCCTAAAACCCCAAAATGGCCCAAAAACCATGAAAAACCCTAAAAATCCATAAAAACATAAAAAACCCAAAAACCCTTAAAACCCCTGAAAACCATAAAAACCCCTAAAAAAATTAAAAAACCTAAAAAACAATAAAACACTAAAAACACTTAAAACCCCTAAAAACGTTAAAAACTCTAAAAACCTTTAACATCCTAAAAAATCCAAAAGGACCCTGAAAATCCTAAAAAACCCTAAAATCCCATAACAAACCTTAAAAATCCTCAAAATCCATAGAAAATCTAAATTCCTAAAATCTATAAAAATCCAAGAAACCCCGAAAAATCAATGAAAACATAAAAAATCATACAAACCCTAAAAAAACCTGAAAACCATAAGACCCCTAAAAACCTTAAAAACCATAAAAACCCAAAAAAACCCTAAAAACACTAAAAACTCTAAAACCCTTTAAATCCCTAAATAAGTTAAAAACTCTAAAAGGCCTTAAAACCCCAAAAATCCATGAAAACGTAAAAAATACTAAAAACCCAAAAAAAACCCTAAAACAATAAAACCCCTAAAAACTTAAAAACCATAAACCACTTAAAACTCTAAAAAACACTAAAAACCTAAAAAGACCATAAAAACCCTAAAAACACCTAAAATCCAAAAAAACCACTAAAAACCCTAAAAACCTCAAAATACCTAAAACCCTGAAAAACCATAAAAACCAAAAATATCATAAAAATCCCTAAAAATCCATGAAAACCTATAAAACCATAAAAATCCTAAAAACCACTAAAAACCATAGAAACCTCTAAAAACCTTTAAAATACTAAAAACCCAAAAAACCACTAAAAATCATTTAAACCCCTAAAAACAATAAACACTCTAAAAACCCTTAAAACCCTAAAAACTCAAAAAACCCTAAAAACTCAAAAGACCCTAAAACCCCTAAAAACCCATAAAAACCCCTAAAAACATTAAAATCCCTAAAAAGCTTAAAAATCCTAAAAACCCCCAAAAATCGATGAAAATGAAAACAACACTAAAAACCCATAAAAACTATAAGAACCCTAAAAACCTTAAAACCCCCTAAAAACCCATAAAAACCCTAAAACCACTAAAAACTCTAAAACCCCTCAAACCCCCCTAAAAATGATAAAAACTCTAAAATACCTTAAGAAATCTAAAAAATTAAAAAACCTAAAAAACCCAAGAAGACCGTAAAAGCCATGAGAAACACAAAAATCCCTAAAAACCCAAAAGACCTTCAAAATCCCCCAAAACACTAAAAAACATGAGAACCATAAAAATCATAAAAAGCCCCTAAAAATTTATGAAAATGTAAAAACCCCTAAAAACTTTGAAAAAACCCTGAAAACCATAAAAACCCATAAAAACCTTAAAAACCCATAAAAACTATAAAGACCACTAAAATCTCTAAAACCCCTTTAAATCCCTAAAAACTTTAAAAATACTCAAAAAAAACTTAAAAGCCCTAAAAAACTCAAAAAAACCCTAAAATCCAAAAAAAAATCCTAAAAATCCTGAAAAACTCTAAAAACCTTTGAAAACACCTAAAAACCCACAAAATCACTAAAAACCATAAAAACCTATAAAAACAATAAAATCCAAAAAAACCCCCTAAAAATCCATGAAAACATAAAAAACCCCAAAAACACTGAAAAGACCCAAAAAACAATAAAAACCCTTAAAACCCTTTAAAAACCTTAAATCCCCATAGTTACCCTAAAAACCCACTAAAAAATATAAAATAATTTAAACCAATAATGATGTTAAAAACTCTCAAAAACCTTAAGAACCCTAAAAAACTGAAAATAAAATCCTAAAACCCAAAAAACCACTAAAAACCCTGAAAACCCCTAAAACCCTAAAAACCCCTGAAAACCCCTACAAAATCTTAAAATCCAAAAGAAAACATAAAAACTCTAAAACCCATAAAAACCCTAAAAAACCATAAAAATCTATGAAAACGTAAAAACCCATGAAAACACTAAAAACCTAAGAAAACCATAAAAACTTCTAATAACCTAAAAACCCCCTAAAACCACGTAAAAACCCTAAAAACACTAAAAAAATATAAAAACCCTTTAAAACCATAAAAAGTTTAAAAAACACAAAAAACCTAGAAAACACTAAAAACTCAAAAAAAACCCCAAAACTCCAACAAACCCTAAAAACTCAGAAACCATAAAAACCCAAAAAACCATAAAAATCCTAAATAATGCCTAAAAATCCATGAAAACACAAAAACCCCTTGAAAACCATAAAAACCCATAAAAACATAAAAACCATAAAAAAATATAAAACCCATAAAAACCTACAAAAAACTATGAAACCCATAAAACCCCTAAGACATTAAAAAACTCTAAAACCCATAAAACCCATAAAAACTCAAAAAAAACCCCTAAAACCTCAAAAAGAACCTAAAAATACTCAAAACCCCTAAACCCCCCTTAATACCCTAAATACCCTTAAAATTTCTAAAAACACTAAGAACTCCTAAAAACCGTAGAAATCATAAAAAATCCCTAAAAATTGATGAAAACATAAAAAATCCATAAAAACCCTGAAATTCCCCTACAAACCACAAAAACCCACAAAAACCTTAAAAATACTAAGAACCCATAAAAAATCTAAAAACCCACTAAAGCTATAAAAAACCTTTAAACCCCTAAAAACATTAAAAAACATTAAAAACCCTTAGAAACCTAAAAAACTCAAAAAGCCCTAAAAACCCAAAACACCCTAAAAACCCTAAAAAACCCTAACACCCCTTAAAACCCCTAAAAACCCCCAACAACTCTAAATAACCATAAAAACCATAAAAATCATAAAAAACACCTAAAAATCCATGAAAACATAAAAAACCCTAAAAACCTAGAAAACCCTGTGAAAACCATAAAACCCCTAAAAACCTAAAAAACCCATAAAACCCTAAAAACCATCTAAAAATGTAAAATCCTTTAAAACCCCCAAAAAACATTAAAAAACTCTAAAAAACATAAAAACATAAAAAATTCAAAAAGTCCTAAAAAAAGAAGACCCTAAACACTAAAAAACTTAAACACACTAAAAACACCTTAAAACCCAAAAAACCCTCAAAATCCCTAAAAACCCTAAAACCCATCAAAATCCTAAAAAACCTTAAAAATCCATGAAGACATAAGAACCCTAAAAACCTGAAAACCCCATGAAAACCATAATACCCCTAAAAAAATTAAAAAACACTTAAAATCTATAAAATCCCTAAAAACCCACTAAAAGGACTAAAAACCCTAAAAACCCCTAAAAATATTAAAAAATCTTTAAAACCTTAAGAACCATAAAAACCAAAAAAAACTCCTAAAAACATAAAAAACCTAAAAACCCATGAAAATCCTAAAACCACGAAGAACTATAAAAACACTTAAAACCTTTAAAAAAGTTAAAAATCTCTAAAAAACCTGAAAATCCCAAAAAACTCAAAAAATAACCTAAAACCCCAAAAAGACCCCACAAACCCCTCAAACTCTAAAAACCCATGAAAACCCCTAAAACCCCTAAAACCCCTAAAAATACCTTAAAATCATAAAACCCTAAAAATCAAAAAACTCCTAAACCCCCCCCCCCCCCAAAAAAAATCAATGAGAATATGGTGGATGATTCTCCCGGGTCCTCTCATGCTCGGCTTTACCTGCAATGTCTCCTATCATGGTGCGTATTCTCCGATGTGGTGGTGTCTTCATTGCTAATATGGATTCTTAGGCATCGGACTTCACAGCGCTGTCGCTCCCTCCTTTGGTGGTACTTTTCTCTTGGCTTGGTAGTTCTCTTACAGGTTCTCGGGCATTGGCATCAGATGAAGGCGTCACCCTTGGATGGTCGGGTCAGATCTGGTCACCCTAGCATGAGGTGTTGTAGATTTATGGAGGAGTATGTCGAATCTAGTCTTTCCTTGGTGCGGCATTTTAGATCCTTGGTGGAACCACTTAGATCTGGAATCTTTGGAGTGCGCCGCTACTGATCTAGGGAAGATTGGGTCAGATTTGGGTGTTACGGTTTCTGGCGATGGGCTTCAACGGTGTTCCTTAGATTCATGGCGGTAGGTGATCTTTGGATTCTTTAGAAGCTTAGTCTCCTCTGAGCAGCGACCTAGTGGGTTTCTTTACCGATGGTTCTTCAAATCTGGCATGTTATCTCAGTTCTGGTGTTGTTCTTGTGATTTTACTCTACTTTTGGTTTCTCGGTGGCTCTTGGATTCAGTGCTCTAATTCTTAGTGGGTGTATGATTGAGTTGTTGTTATGGATTTTTTGGCTGGTGGATTGGTCCGTTAGTTGGGCTCTTCATCTGGTTAGGGGTATTCTATTTGAGTTTCTGTCTGAGATGGTTCTAGTTTGTTCGAATTTGTTGATGCTGCTGTGGTAATTGGTGTGTCCAGATGAGAGAGATAGACTGTTTTTTGCTGCTTGTTTACAATGCACAGAAGGATATATTGGTTGTCAAAAACATTGGTGATGGGTGATGTTTTCTACTGGACTGGGATGTGTGGAAGCTGATGCTTAAGTGTTTGGTGTGGGTGGTTCTGCTTTGCTGGCTGTGGATCTTCCTAGGTAGGAGGTGATAGAAGATGGAAATGGCGGGACTAGATGTTGGTTGATGCTTCGCTGCGTTATGGACCTGGATGCGGGCACTGGTGTTCCTGTTTTGTCTGCTTTGTCTTCCTTTGAATGGGAGCAGCTGGGTGTGGGTTGTTGGTTCCCGGGTGCATATTGGCTTGGAAGTGATGGTTGATGGATGTTGACTATAGGTTATTTGTTGTCGGTTTCCTTAGAAGGGTTGGAGGTGATGGGTGCTGGAAGAATGTTATGGCTGCAATGATTGGAATTGGTGATGTTGGATACTAGTGTTGGTTGGATAAGACGCATTGAAGCTACTGTTGTGTCTGGTCTTTTGTCACGAACCAGGCTGGGTCATCATCCGACCTGGTGCCCGACCGGTCCGCGACATGGCCCGAAGGGTGTTCCCGATCCCCATGGGCTGGCAACTAGTGTCAGTCATCAAAATAAACCAGTTGGGAAAGGTTTGTCCCATAACAAAGATAAATAAACATAAACTGAACAAGCAGATAAATAAAGGAAAATAAACTAAACAACGTGGTAGTGGAAAAAGGAATAAACAAAACGTGACATACCTCAAGTGACCCTGTGGATCACCACAATACGTCAACTACACTCGCTCCCAAAAGCGATCCAAGACTGAAACCTGTAACTGAAAAGTAAAGTAGGCATGAGCACCGAGATGCTCAGTAGGAATGCCAAAATCTAACCACGTCCTATGCCTCCGCCTTTAATAAGAAATCCAATTATTCCAATTTGAAAATAAGATATAACAAAATAATGTTTCTCCTTTTCAAATTCAAGTAACAGGTTTACATTTTCAGGTAAAGCATTTTACTCACACTACATTTTCAAAATAGGTTTCAATCATGCAATAACATTTCAAAATGAAAGAAACCAGTTTGGATTAAAAATATGGTTTTCACAAACAAGACATCAAGTATGAAACAATTGAAAAGAAAGTTACATCACTAGCAGCATGTCACAGATGAGCACCATGGGTAATCCCTATAGGTAGCTAGAACAAGTGGGAACCTAGAGACCTCGTACCTCGGTGAAATGTGTCTTAGAAGACCACGACCCTCAGAAAACGTGGCTTAGAAGGCCACGACCCTCAGAAAACGTGGCTTAGAAGACCACGACCCTCATAAATTCATATGTTTAGTTAGTGTTGTTGCGTCAATCCTGCTAGAAAAATCGGGATGAACCCCTGCCGTTTCATCTAGCGTACTAGTCCTGGTCACCCACCTAGATACTCAGGTTTTCCATTGTGCTCTATTTGAAATGGTGGTGAGTTGTCTTTATCAAGAAAACAAACAAGTACATAACACTTTATTTATCTAAAACCCATTCAACCTCTCACCACCGCTCTCCCTCCTTAAGAGCATTCCCCCTCTTTTCACCACACAACCATGAACAAGCCTTTACACTAGGCACATATCACAAACCACACATTAACACTTGCATCACATTTTATTTTCAAATCAAGGGGAATGAATCAAGAGGGGTTTTATATTTTCACAAACCAAATCTTAAAGTGCCAAACGAGCCTCATCACTTTAGAAAGAGTATTCGTCATTTTAGAACACCTAAAGGTACTATATATTTAAAACAAGCTGAAAACCACACTTAAAATGAAGTAATACTTTTAAGGAGGTCAAACCATCTTTTAATCTTGTGTTCACATCAAAACCTATTTTTGAAGATCTCTTTGGATCCCCTTTTTAAAAATAATTCATGTCATTACACTTTCATAACAAAATTGAACAAAAGGCCACACAACTTTTGGAAATACCCATTTCATGTTCAACCCCTATGAAACCACTTTTTAAGAACCAAAACCATATATATATAGTGCATATGGATTTCACATAAAAACAAGGAAATACTTTTAAAGAAACATCAAGCAGAAATGGAAATTCTAATTAAAGATTAGGGCATAAGGGACCTACCTCAAACTTGTCATTATTTGTCGACGACCACTCAAACTGACCCAACGCACTTCCATGCACATGAATTTATACATATATATATAAATACCCCTAGATTCATTGCACATATTCCCCACTCCATGTGGGAATATGTAAAAAGAGGGCATTTATATATATATATATATGTCTTACCTTATGCATGCACATGTAGGCGTTCTTGACACCCGCAACTTGAAACCATCATAGCGAGGTCCAACACACTAAACATAAATTTAATAAAAAAATTTAAACACTTACACAATCTAAAAAACCTTTCTAAATAACGCGCCAAGGGTTTCCACCAAAAGAAAAACATTCAAATTCCCTTTTTTAAGGCAAAGTGCCCAACAATACTAAACGCAACCAGATTTTACAGCCTTAAAGTCCTTAAATAAATCAATTCCAGAAGTCATAGAACAACCATGAATGATGCAGCATAGGACACACCTCAAAACACCCAAATCCCTCTTCTTTTTGAAAATCAAAATCACACTAAAAACCTTTCCAAACATCATTCGCATCACTTAGAAAATTATAAATAATGAACTTCATGATTTATAAAATAACATCAAATAACAAAACATGAGTTTTCCTCAAAAACACACCCCATTATATACGAACATGCTATAAAATATCAAAGGCATACTAAACTTCTTTAAAACCAGTTTCGCACCAAATGAATCAACAACAGAACACCAAATTTATTAAAGCAAGTAAAATAATTCTCCAAATAAACACAATCCGTACACAAAAAATTAATTAAAGAACATCCTAAATTTATTAAACAAGCAAACTATTTCATCGAACAACACCTATATGTGGAAACACTTACCTTCGGTGTCTAAACATCGGATTCCGATGCAACCTTCGATCGCGTGCCAATTGCACTGCAAGAAGCCTAGAGAAAACCCAAAACAATAAGAGTCAATCAAAATTAAAACCCCAAACACATTAGGTTCGGCCAAATTCAGAAGGGTGATGGGGGTGACCTCAAATCAATTGTAAAAGGAGGGATAATAGGGGATAAACCCACACCTTGAAGGACCGGATCATGAATCCGGTGGGAAGCCTGTTGAAAACTGAGCCAGAGAGGGATCTCCAGAGGTGGCGGCGCGAGAAAAACGGCTCGGACAGAGGGGAGGGGAGGTCGTGCGAAGGTCCTCCGCTCTGGAGGAAGGAGGGAGGCGTGTCGTAGAGCCCTCTCCGAAGGGGAGGTCGTGGGAAGGTTCGCGGCACCAGAGGGGAGGTCGCATGCCGTAGGGTTTCAGGTGGGCGATGCGTCCGTCGTGACCACGGAGAGGGGGAGAAAAAAATGGGGCTCGGCGCAATGGGGGGGGGGGAGATCGTGACACAAGGGGGGGGGGAACCCTAACAAGAGAAGAAAAAAAATTTAAATAAGAAATTGAAAGAGAAAAAAAATAAAAAAAAGGAATCAAAGAAAATAAAAGAGAAAAGAAGATGGAAATAAAAATAAAATCAAACCTTAAAAAAAGACATAAACAAACTTAAAATAATAATAACAATTATCAACTATAATAAAAACGATAACGTTAATAATTTTTTATAAAAATGTCAAAGGCTTATTAAAATAAAATAACATAATTAAAATATTAACAAAACATAATAATAATAATAATAATCTTAAGTTTTTTTTATTTTCATTATTAAAATAGTTATAAATAATTTATTTTTCTTTTGCGTTAACTTTATTATTCATTCGGTTAATTAATTAACTAACTGTGCATCAGGAAGGCAGTACGGTGGTCTGGCGAAGCCACATGGATTCATCTGTTCCCTGCCCATGCATTGGGCATTGCGAAGCCAAAAACGATCGCTTATCAGAAAAAGCTCACAAATTTCAACTTGGGCTCAACTCGCAATCAAAATGAGGATTGAAATAGTTAAAATAATTAGAATAATTAAATTCTTGAAATCGGGGTGTGACAATTCTCCCCACCAAAAAAACTTTCTGCCCCCAGAAAGTCACCCAACCGAATGAGGAATCAAACTAGAGTTTGAAACGGAACAAGACCCACAAAAGCACAAACTCAGTATGACTTTTCACTCCATCAGTCACACCTGACCAACTCTGAGGGAAACTGAAAAGAGAAGAACCATCAGGAAACGGGGAGGGTTCTCCGCACCACAAGAACCCGACTAGCAAAACTGACATTGAGACTCTTAGCATGGGCTTACTCTGAAACTGCTAACTTGATCCAAGAGGGAACTACCATGTAGAGACCCGTATCTTGACGTACATGGACATTACATTACTTTTGCGGAATACTTAGTACATAACAAAAACACACACACAAGGATCGTAATAGTTTAGTGTCTTTGGAAACTCGGAACGTAATCTTCTAATCGTGGTGAAAGTTCTTCAATATCTCCCATAAAGTTCATCCCTTTTTCTACCTAAAACCCTTCTTTATATCCTGGGGAAAAGAAAACATAAAAGGGTGAGCTCAAATGCTCAGCAAGGGCAAATAAAGGAAATAAAAATCATATCATATCTTTTTGAAAATCAAAACCTGCAAAAGAGATCATGGAATAAATCATAGAAGTGAAAATGAGATCCCCATAATCATAACATAAAACTTGAAACTTTGTGGCATGCACACATAATCATGGAAAATCATTCCTTGTTAGTCATGACTCATTGCCAAGACTATCTTAGTGGACAAAGTCACTTTCTGAACCGAGTTCACTCCTCGTTTCAGTCCTGTATCACTGAACCGAAATAACCTTCCGTTCCAGCCATGTCTATCTCATGAGATATAAAATCTTTACCCAATTCATTGGAGGGAGATATAGGTCCCACCCATCTTATAATGAATCCTTTCTTATGTGTGCCACATAATCATAAAACATACATCATCGCATAACACAGGTAACAAAAATGGGATTCTTGAAACATCATGACATCATAAATCAATTCATATAAGATAAAGGAATTCATAAACATAATTCCATCACAACATAGTCAAATCAATGTAAAAATATGGATAGAAACAGAACCCTTTATTATCTTAGATGGAAAATAATTTTGATAAGACACTTGAATTGAATTCTTGAGGAAAATATCCTTTCTTCTTCAAAATCAATTTCTTTTCACAAAACATCATGCAATTTTAAAAGAAAGAGATTTTATTGAAAATAGTCATGAAATCTTTTAGAGGAAGCTTCATGAAAATAAGGCTTTATAAAACAGTAGAAATCCGTTCGTGCCGTATAAGTTAAAAAAACATTCTTCGTACTTTTGTCGGAAAAGTCAAAAAGTACCTCGTATGAAAAAGCGACAAAAGATTCCTTTCATATTCTTCACTAAAAACTCACCGAAGAGTAAAATTGGATTTAAACTATTGTAAGTGGATGGAAACAATATTACATATTGAAGGAACATGGATGTGGATGATAAAATACACCCCAGTAAATACTTACGAATAAACAATCTCGGATAAAAATGAGATTGTGATATTTCCCTTACCTTAGGTCCAATTTGCTTCGTATGTGTCCGAACCTCCTGTATAATGATTTAAATAATGTCATTGACTTATTACAGAATCATATTCATTGTTATGATATCATATATGGTTCACTTATGACATTATATTACCCGTTCTTTTGTAAATTCCATGTTAAAGAAGCGTTTTGGGTAAAATCGTTTCATTTATCGTAGGTGTTTTGACTTGTTGTTCTTGACATCATTATTACTTATATCATGATTTACTTACTTCCAGAATATAAAATATGATTTATATATCATATATATTCAGTATATATATATATATAATAGATAGATAAATAAAATGAAAAAACACCGTTCATGGAGACGGTAGTCCGTACGTACGCATGAACGCTGTTTTTCTTTCCTTATTGTCTTGAAATGGAAGTAAGTAGATGACATACATATGTATATATATACATAAATCCAGTAGCCTTATAATGTCATATATTTCATTATTATTTCTTATATATACATTATAATCATTCTTAAATGGATAACATGGAGAATGAATCTCATCGCGTCGTGGAGACGGTAGTCTGTACGTACGCACGAGCGATGATATCATTTCTATAAATATTGAATTGAATTGGAGTGGATTATACAATATATCAGAATCAATATGATGTTGTAATAACTATGTATAGTTATTCTTTACACCATTATACCCATCCATGTAAGGTGGTGGTGGAAAATAGATTACACCACGGCGTGGAGACGGTATTCCGTACGTACGCACGCGCGGTGATTTCTTTTTCCGTAGGATGGATTGATGGTGAAATAGGGTTGTTTAATACTTATAATAACATGTCAGTATATGAGTGATACTGATGTTATTACTTCATAATTAAACAACCTAAGAAGAAGAAGTGGAAGAAGAAATAAAGATGAAAGAATTGGTAACGGTAATTACCTCTTCTTTGAAGTTCCTCTTTGAGACCTCCTCTTAGGGCACTAGAATTGGTCTTTGAGGAAGACCAGAACCTCTAGGATGTTTCTAGGGAAGTGGAGAAGGGATTTTGGCAGGGTTTGGCCGAGCTTGAGTGCTCAAATTGGTGTGATGAGGAGGGGGAGGAGGTGTCCTTTTATAGGGGAGGAGAGGGGCACCTTAGGAATATCTCAAAATATTATTTTATATTAAAGTCAAAATCGGTTTATAATGGTTCCAAAGGGTCTTATTTCAAAGCTAAAGTGGGGATGGGTCGAAATCCTATCAACCAATAGGATTTAGACAAGTTTAGGGTATTATTTTAACCTTATCAATTAGATTTAACTATAAGTTAAATAATTTAACTTTTACCGTGTCTTTTTGTTTTCTTACACTATATGGTTAATACACTTACTATAACATGCCAAAAGAACCCCAAAATTGTTTATTATTAATATATATATCCTTATCTAAGTCATTTGGCCGAACCTTAGATTTTTAGGAATACAATAACAATTAATAATATAATATTTGATTTAAAAACTATTTTGTGTCAATTTTGACACTATTTGATATATGATTTTTGTGAAAGTCATAACAGAATTAAATGTTCGAACCAAGTTGATTAAATCAACATTAATATATCATAGTAACCTAGAAAATTATTGGAATTCATAAAAAGTCTCAAATTACATTTATTTTGGTGTTTATAACATCAATTATGTCAATATTTCATTAATAAGATAATTACTGCATCATCGTTGTGTCATAAATAAATTAAATTATTTGATGTCTAAAAATTAAAAATAAAATACCATAATGTAGTAAATCTTTTTAGCTTTCTAATGAATATTTACAAACGAATTTATCTTATGTATAACCCCATATTAAAAATGATTTACTTATTAAACGTTGATTTTAACTACTTTAACCCTTCTTTAAATAAATTAATAATAAATGTCCTAATCTAATCCAAGTGGGCCTAAATGGTCATATTTTATTCCTAAGTTTGTTTTTGGTCGAATTACACTTGTCCAATAGAATTAGGACATGTGTTAGGGTAATAATAATATCATATTTACCCTTAGTTACCCTATTTACTATTAACCGTGGTAAAAAAAGTAAAAAGTTACTATTCACCAAAAAATTATTTTCATCTCATTGAACCACATTTTAGTCCTTGATATTAACCGTGTCTCTCGGATTTTAGAAATTCCATTCACAGAAGCGGTAAAATTAAGTTTTATGCAAAATTCAGTTTTTAACCTACCACTTAGTGGTTTCACTATTCATCAAAAATTGAAGTTTTTCAGAAAAATGCCAAAATTTCACCCTAAGCTATAATTGATATTCCGAATTCAAAAATGATTTCTATTTTACAAAATTCCCAACATATAAGTTGCATTAATTAATTTTATAATTAAATCCCGCTGTTAAAACAAATAGCGTGTTTTTAAGAAACAAAATCTATCAAAAGATTGACACTTGTTTATGTCTAGTTTAAATGTGAAATTACATCCAATGACCAACATTGTATTAAATTGTAAAAATATATTCTAAATATACTTTAAAACCACTCAAATTAATAATTTATCACTATTAATTATTTCGATTAAAAAAGTTGTTTTTAATTATAATTTAGTAGTTTTCACTATTCATCAGAATATGAAAGTTATCCGAAAAGTACCAAAATTTCACCTTAGGCTAAATTCGATACTCCGAATCCAAAAATAAAGTTCATTTTGAAAAATAAGATTTACTGGATTTCAAAAAGTGGTTATTACTATTCATAACGGCTAGTTTTAATAATATTTTTATAGCATATCGTTGTTTAGTGAAACTCGGTATTGCGTACTACACACGCTATCGAGGAAGGTCGCGATTGCGTGTAATGCAAGTCAAGTCAAGGATGTGTGTTGTGCAAGCTCCTTTTGGTGTAGCGTACAACACAAGACTTTAATAAAATTAAAAAGAATATTTTTTTATAAAATCTTGGGTTGTTACATTCTACCCCCCTTAAAATGAATTTCGCCCTCGAAATTCGTCGGGGTTATAAATGGTTTACTATTCGAAAGTTTCTTTAATAGAAACCCACATCGTAAAAAGGAATATCAAAACCAATCTTTAAAAACAAAAGTATGAAACGTAACGGTTACCCAAATAAACTAATCATTGGGTTTCCACATAGGTGAAAATATGGATATGGAAGAGAAATCTAACCATCATGTTCTGATGGAGAGTGGTAGAGAACATGGATATGGAAAAGCCAGTAATCACAAATCCATAAATTTGTGATGATCTAAGGTACCATCTGATTCATCAGGTATAAGATCACTAGGACAACATTTTTGGTTTTCAAGATCATTTCCCCTAAAGTTGAAAATTTGAATTAGAATAAATACTTACTTTATTTTGGTACAATCTCACTGTTGTTCGTGCTTTGAACAATTTCCACTTCATCTCTTAAATAAATGAAGTTGAATTTGTTATTCGTGAAGTGTTAGCAGATCATGTGATAGAATGACAGGTCATTCCATCTGTCTCAAACAAAAGGTTAGCAAAACTTATATACATAAGTCGATCTATAGTGAGATTAATCATATATGGTTCCTAAAATGGACTTATACTTCATATATCATACTGCTTAAAACTAGTTTCTACTAAACAGGGACTTCCTGTAGGTCAGTGGTAGGCGATAAAGGCCAGTCGCACTTCGGTTGTGGGTTCGATTCCTACAGCCTTGTCCGAAGCGATGGGCTGTCGCCCGTCCTGCAGGTTGTCCTTTTTCCAAAACTATATAACATCCCATCAATAATATCGAAAAAAAACTTATATCCTTAAACAATACTCACTTATGTCCAACATAATCCATTCCAATCTTTAGGCTTATCCATAATACTGCAGTCCACTCCCATATATCATAAGATATGTTTTGTTGGTCACATTCCAATCATTCAAAGTCCTTAATCATGTATTCTCTTGAATACCATAGTGAAAACATGAATGCAGTTTAAAGTTAACACTTTCCACATACCAAAATCCTCAAAATTCTATATACTCAAACCATGATATCACTTAGTCCTTATATCAATCATGAGCTGATGAATACTATTAAACATTTCATTTTCTCGTCTTCATTATGCGCATATCATCTTATTTCCAAAAAATATCTCAATCACTTTGAATACCACATCAATAAATATTGCAATACTCAATGATACAACATTATTTTGGAATCCCATTACATAAACACTTAATCATTCCACCACATCGTTGTCATATTCAACATTTCCAATAGTGATCGCATGTGATTTCCCTTTGTCCTTTGCCTTCAGTGGTTGCTCATGTTGATCATCACTAACCCTTGGATTAGGGCAATTATTAGCATAATGCCCCATTTCCTTGCACTTGAAGCATTGAAGTGTTGGTGGTGCGTTCTCTGCAGTGTTTACTTTATTCACATCATTAGAAACCCTTTTTCCATTACTTCGACACTCAGCTGCTCGATGACCTTCTTTTCCACACTTAAAACATTTTCTAGTCCCTTTAAGACAATCTCCACCATGCTTCTTTCCACACTTTGTGCATAAGGAAACATTCATCTTCTTTTCACCATTATTCTGAGATTTCTCCTTGAACTCCATCTTTCGTTTCTTGTCAAAACCATGATATGGATATGTAACACCAACTTCCATTTCTACCTTGATAGCACAACGCACAATTTCTTCATAGCTACTGAAGTCTCTTATAGCTAATGCACTTCGAAGACTTGGTTTTAAGCCACTGAAAAATCGATCAACTTTACTTTCAGGTTGGATGATAATTCCAGAAGCATACCTTGCAAGTCTTGTAAAATTTGCTTCATAGGTACCAACAGATTCATCGTCCCTTTGCTTCAGTTCAAGAAACTCTTTCTCCATCTTTGTTCGAAGAATACGAGGGAAGTACTTACTGAAAAACAAGTTCTTGAACTCGTCCCATTCCATGGACTCAATTTCATCTCTTGGCCTCGTATTCTTGATAAGATTCCACCATTGATCAGCTTCACCTTCCAAACGATATACTGCTAAGATGACTTTATCATGTTCAGAACATTGAAGAACTGAAAATATCTTTTCAGTAGTACTGATCCATTGTTCAGCCACAAGTGGATCAGAAGACCCACTGAAAGAAGGTGGACGTTGCCTCATGAAGGACTCAATAGAATATTGTTCCCTTCTCTGCTCATTTGGAAGTCTAGAATGATTCATAGCTTGTGTAAGTATAGCAATAAGATTTTGCACTCCATCTCCCATAACATTTGTTTGTTCAGGAGGGCAATCATTGCATTGTCCATTGCATTGATCAACACGGTTCCTTCGGGTTTCAGCCATCGTCTAAAACCCAAAAAGAATAGTGTGAGAGGCGAAAATCATGCTAGGGAAAACAACATAATAAAGGGGGAGTACCTTCAATATCTAACATCTTAGGTTTAATTCTATGACCGTTAGCGTAATTCTAGTACTATAACCTATACGTATACTTAACCTTAGGGACATCCCTAGACATACCTTAGAAATATCTCTAGGGATCTCACTAACGTTTTCGCATCCTAATTTCCAAAGGTTGACTAAACCTTTCCTCTGATACCAACTGTAGAGACCCGTATCTTGACGTACATGGACATTACATTACTTTTGCGGAATACTTAGTACATAACAAAAACACACACACAAGGATCGTAATAGTTTAGTGTCTTTGGAAACTCGGAACGTAATCTTCTAATCGTGGTGAAAGTTCTTCAATATCTCCCATAAAGTTCATCCCTTTTTCTACCTAAAACCCTTCTTTATATCCTGGGGAAAAGAAAACATAAAAGGGTGAGCTCAAATGCTCAGCAAGGGCAAATAAAGGAAATAAAAATCATATCATATCTTTTTGAAAATCAAAACCTGCAAAAGAGATCATGGAATAAATCATAGAAGTGAAAATGAGATCCCCATAATCATAACATAAAACTTGAAACTTTGTGGCATGCACACATAATCATGGAAAATCATTCCTTGTTAGTCATGACTCATTGCCAAGACTATCTTAGTGGACAAAGTCCCTTTCTGAACCGAGTTCACTCCTCATTTCAGTCCTGTATCACTGAACCGAAATAACCTTCCGTTCCAGCCATGTCTATCTCATGAGATATAAAATCTTTACCCAATGAATTGGAGGGAGATATAGGTCCCACCCATCTTATAATGAATCCTTTCTTATTTGTGCCACATAATCATAAAACATACATCATCGCATAACACAGGTAACAAAAATGGGATTCTTGAAACATCATGACATCATAAATCAATTCATATAAGATAAAGGAATTCATAAACATAATTCCATCACAACATAGTCAAATCAATGTAAAAATATGGATAGAAACAGAACCCTTTATTATCTTAGATGGAAAATAATTTTGATAAGACACTTGAATTGAATTCTTGAGGAAAATATCCTTTCTTCTTCAAAATCAATTTCTTTTCACAAAACATCATGCAATTTTAAAAGAAAGAGATTTTATTGAAAATAGTCATGAAATCTTTTAGAGGAAGCTTCATGAAAATAAGGCTTTATAAAACAGTAGAAATCCGTTCGTGCCGTATAAGTTAAAAAAAACATTCTTCGTACTTTTGTCGGAAAAGTCAAAAAGTACCTCGTATGAAAAAGCGACAAAAGATTCCTTTCATATTCTTCACTAAAAACTCACCGAAGAGTAAAATTGGATTTAAACTATTGTAAGTGGATGGAAACAATATTACATATTGAAGTAACATGGATGTGGATGATAAAATACACCCCAGTAAATACTTACGAATAAACAATCTCGGATAAAAATGAGATTGTGATATTTCCCTTACCTTAGGTCCAATTTGCTTCGTATGTGTCCGAACCTCCTGTATAATGATTTAAATAATGTCATTGACTTATTACAGAATCATATTCATTGTTATGATATCATATATGGTTCACTTATGACATTATATTACCCGTTCTTTTGTAAATTCCATGTTAAAGAAGCGTTTTGGGTAAAATCGTTTCATTTATCGTAGGTGTTTTGACTTGTTGTTCTTGACATCATTATTACTTATATCATGATTTACTTACTTCCAGAATATAAAATATGATTTATATATCATATATATTCAGTATATATATATATATAATAGATAGATAAATAAAATGAAAAAACACCGTTCATGGAGACGGTAGTCCGTACGTACGCATGAACGCTGTTTTTCTTTCCTTATTGTCTTGAAATGGAAGTAAGTAGATGACATACATATGTATATATATACATAAATCCAGTAGCCTTATAATGTCATATATTTCATTATTATTTCTTATATATACATTATAATCATTCTTAAATGGATAACATGGAGAATGAATCTCATCACGTCGTGGAGACGGTAGTCCGTACGTACGCACGAGCGATGATATCATTTCTATAAATATTGAATTGAATTGGAGTGTATTATACAATATATCAGAATCAATATGATGTTGTAATAACTATGTATAGTTATTCTTTACACCATTATACCCATCCATGTAAGGTGGTGGTGGAAAATAGATTACACCACGGCGTGGAGACGGTATTCCGTACGTACGCACGCGCGGTGATTTCTTTTTCCGTAGGATGGATAGATGGTGAAATAGGGTTGTTTCATACTTATAATAACATGTCAGTATATGAGTGATACTGATGTTATTACTTCATAATTAAACAACCTAAGAAGAAGAAGTGGAAGAAGAAATAAAGATGAAAGAATTGGTAACGGTAATTACCTCTTCTTTGAAGTTCCTCTTTGAGACCTCCTCTTAGGGCACTAGAATTGGTCTTTGAGGAAGACCAGAACCTCTAGGATGTTTCTAGGGAAGTGGAGAAGGGATTTTGGCAGGGGTTGGCCGAGCTTGAGTGCTCAAATTGGTGTGATGAGGAGGGGGAGGAGGTGTCCTTTTATAGGGGAGGAGAGGGGCACCTTAGGAATATCTCAAAATATTATTTTATATTAAAGTCAAAATCGGTTTATAATGGTTCCAAAGGGTCTTATTTTGAAGCTAAAGTGGGGATGGGTCGAAATCCTATCAACCAATAGGATTTAGACAAGTTTAGGGTATTATTTTAACCTTATCAATTAGATTTAACTATAAGTTAAATAATTTAACTTTTACCGTGTCTTTTTGTTTTCTTACACTATATGGTTAATACACTTACTATAACATGCCAAACGAACCCCAAAATTGTTTATTATTAATATATATATCCTTATCTAAGTCATTTGGCCGAAACTTAGATTTTTAGGAATACAATAACAATTAATAATATAATATTTGATTTAAAAACTATTTTGTGTCAATTTTGACACTATTTGATATATGATTTTTGTGAAAGTCATAAAAGAATTAAATGTTCGAACCAAGTTGATTAAATCAACATTAATATATCATAGTAACCTAGAAAATTAGTGGAATTCATAAAAAGTCTCAAATTACATTTATTTTGGTGTTTATAACATCAATTATGTCAATATTTCATTAATAAGATAATTACTGCATCATCGTTGTGTCATAAATAAATTAAATTATTTGATGTCTAAAAATTACAAATAAAATACCATAATGTAGGAAATCTTTTTAGCTTTCTAATTAATATTTACAAACGAATTTATCTTATGTATAACCCCATATTAAAAATGATTTACTTATTAAACGTTGATTTTAACTACTTTAACCCTTCTTTAAATAAATTAATAATAAATGTCCTAATCTAATCCAAGTGGGCCTAAATGGTCATATTTTATTCCTAAGTTTGTTTTTGGTCGAATTACACTTGTCCAATAGAATTAGTACATGTGTTAGGGTAATATTAATATCATATTTACCCTTAGTTACCCTATTTACTATTAACCGTGGTAAAAAAAGTAAAAAGTTACTATTCACCAAAAAATTATTTTCATCTCATTGAACCACATTTTAGTCCTTGATATTAACCGTGTCTCTCAGATTTTCGAAATTCCATTCACAGAAGCGGTAAAATTAAGTTTTATGCAAAATTCAGTTTTTAACCTACCACTTAGTGGTTTCACTATTCATCAAAAATTGAAGTTTTTCAGAAAAATGCCAAAATTTCACCCTAAGCTATAATTGATATTCCAAATTCAAAAATGATTTCTATTTTACAAAATTCCCAACATATAAGTTGCATTAATTAATTTTATAATTAAATCCCGCTGTTAAAACAAATAGCGTGTTTTTAAGAAACAAAATCTATCAAAAGATTGACACTTGTTTATGTCTAGTTTAAATGTGAAATTACATCCAATGACCAACATTGTATTAAATTGTAAAAATATATTCTAAATATACTTTAAAACCACTCAAATTAATAATTTATCACTATTAATTATTTCGATTAAAAAAGTTGTTTTTAATTATAATTTAGTAATTTTCACTATTCATCAGAATATGAAAGTTATCCGAAAAGTACCAAAATTTCACCTTAGGCTAAATTCGATACTCCGAATCCAAAAATAAAGTTCATTTTGAAAAATAAGATTTACTGGATTTCAAAAAGTGGTTATTACTATTCATAACGGCTAGTTTTAATAATATTTTTATAGCATATCGTTGTTTAGTGAAACTCGGTATTGCGTACTACACACGCTATCGAGGAAGGTCGTGATTGCGTGTAATGCAAGTCAAGTCAAGGATGTGTGTTGTGCAAGATCCTTTTGGTGTAGCGTACAACACAAGACTTTAATAAAATTAAAAAGAATATTTTTTTATAAAATCTTGGGTTGTTACATACCACATAGACCAAACCTCGAAGAATGCACAAGTAGATTCATAGGGGGTCCCCCCACCATTTAAGAACTAGCCAGCTTAAGCCAATTAGCACAGAACAAAACGAGAAACCCAGCACAAACTCACCCATGAACTCTCCGCATAAACCAGACCCCCCCCCCCCCACATGGGGTCCTCGACAAAAGACCTCGAGTCGAAGGGCGGACCACACCCCTATTTGTCATTTCCCAAGACGCATGTGTTTCTAAAAAGAGCACATCTTAAAACAAAAACGGGTCACCAAAAGAGCTAGCCACACAAGAGAGACAATAACCTTGAGACTCACAGGCATAAAGAGACAAACTTCAAAACTCATATTTGAGGAGGCACAACTACTGGAATTACAAGAAAAAGAGATCACCACGCCTCTTACAGCAAAATATAATTTTAAAAGATGGGAGAGATACAATAGGGAAATTCAGACCGTCCCCATTTCAGCATTGGAGACAAAAATTAGACCAAGGTTCCCCACACCCAATGATTCCTGACTGCGTGAAGAGCTTCACTCCGAGACCTATGGCTAGAGCTCTGATGTCTTGAAGAATCTGCTACCCCACAGTCAGGAGCCGACATCCCTCGGTCGACACTCCTATTGACAATGCTGCTAGCGGATCCTCCTCAATTGTCCCAAATAGCCACACTAACGGCAAGCCTTCAGAGGATGATGACAAGGCGACTTAAAGTACCCAAACCGAGCACACTAGAAGCAAACAAGAGGGTGGCCCAACAAATAGAGGATGGTATTGACAAGATGACTTGTCTGAGACAGGTTCCTCTGATTCACTCTCATCACCGGATAGGGAACCTCCTAGAACACCAAAAGGAAAAGGTCCTAGAACCCTGGACAAAAACCCCATAGAATAGAAACTTTAACTAATTCCATGATGCCAACTTCGGAGAAATGGTAATCATCCCCTCCAAATTCCCGACATAGGCTTACACTGCTCGTTGGCCTTACTCGACACTCACTAGTTCTGCCACTTTCCTCGGCTTCACTTCCTCGGGTATAAACCATCAAACGAGAGTAGTCTTAAACACCTTCCAAGACATACCATCATGCAACGACGCTTGGATTATTTCCTCCACCAATACAAATTTTCACCTTCAAACGGACCGTAACCAACACAAACTCTCATAGTTTTGGGAGTTTCCAATAACCTGGAAACACCAATAATTTCACCAATCCAGTCCACTACCTTCGATAGATCACGATCACCATAGAAGTTGGACAATAACCGAAAATAATTCAATTCCACCACTCTGCTAAGAGTATGGGTAGAACCAACAACTAGAAGAGGCTCACTAGAAATTTCTGGGACCTTTTTGGGCAGCATACTTAAAAACAAGAGGCACAAATCTGAATCAAAACTCATCATAAATCAAAATTTCACACCTCAATCACAAACAAAATCTCAAACTAAAATCACTTTCCAACCACAATTCAATATGTCAAAACCAAGAACCCACAAAAAAGAATACCCAACATGAAAAGAGAACGCTAAAAAATTTCTCACTCACTTTTCTAAACATTTGAAAAACCCTTTTTGAAAACCATTTTTCAGCAAACAAAACAACTTAAATATTCACCATTAGTATCTCATGAAGTCTCACACATACATATCCCTGTGCTAGATCAAGCACCTATCCACTCACATCACCAATTTCCCCACTTGCCACATGTGTACCTCAATGTATGTGATCACTCATAGAAATACCAAGGGTCAATTCCAGACACTTATCTTTTCCAAAATAGACCGTTAAGCACAAAGCACGAATTCCCAACCAATTTGAGAAAGTCACTTATCATTAAAGAAACACATTTCAAAATTCCAAAACATTTTCCGTTCCAAAAACCATTTTCCACTCCAACAACCACATTCCCTTTTGAAAACACCTTCACAAAAATCCATTTTCATTTTTGAGATCTACTCACCCCAAACAAAACGAAGGTCAAACATAACTCACATCAAAATTTCCAAAAACAAGGAACTAGTGTCTATGCAAACCCGGTAACATGGCTTAGTAGACCATGGTTCGAGTGGGCATCCCCACAGGAAGTATCTTGGATCATGCACTCGGGCTGTAAATGGGTCGCAACTCCATGCAGCCACATCGCATAGCACCAGATCACTTCCCTTGTCAACCCTCATCCACACAAACCAATCCAAAGAAGAAAATTCAAATCTCGGACTACCCCTGGAAACTCGAGTCTCGGGATGGGAAAGGGTTCATGACATCCTTTCCGCACCTACCTCTCGAGTCCCAACACATCTAATCACCAAGCTACTTGACACCCCAAATAACAAGGGCCCCCTCTGATACCATTTTTTCACGAACCAGGCCGGGTCGTCATCCGACCTGGTGCCCGACCCGGTCCGCGACATGGCCCGAAGGGCATTCCTGATCCCCACGGGCTGGCAACTAATGTCGGGCATCAAAATAAACCAGTTGGGAACGGTTTGTTCTATAACAAAGATAAGTAAACATAAACTAAACAAGCAGATAAATAAAGGAAAATAAACTAAACAACGTGGCAGCATAAAAAGGAATAAACAAAATGTGACATACCTCCAGTGACCCCATGGATCACCACAGTGCGTCAACTACACTCGCTTCCAAAAGCGATCCAAGACTGAAACCTGCAACTAAAAAGTAAAGTAGGTATGTCCACCAAGATTCTCAGTAGGAATGCCAAAATCTAACCACGTCCTATGCCTCCGCCTTTAATAAGAAATCAAATTATGCCTATTTGAAAATAAGATATAACAAAATAATGTTTCTCCTTTTCAAATTCAAGTAACAGGTTTGCATTTTCAGGTAAAGCATTTTACTCCCAAAACATTTTCAAAATAGGTTTCAAGCATGCATTAACATTTTAAAATGAAAGAAACCAGTTTGTATTAAAAATATGGTTTTCACAAACAAGACATCAAGTATTAAACAACTGAAAAGAAAGTTACATCACTAGTAGCATGTCACATATGAGCACCATGGGTAATCCCTATCGGTAGCTAGAACAAGTGGGAACCTAGAGACCTCATACCTCGGTGAAACGTGGCTTAGAAGACCACGACCCTCAGAAAATGTTACCTAGAAGGCCACAACCCTCAGAAAACGTGGCTTAGAAGACCACGACCCTCAGAAATTCAGATGTTTAGTTAGTGTTGTTGCGTCAATCCTGCTAGACAAACCGGGATAAACCCCTACCATGTCATCTAGTGTACTAGTCCTGGTCACCCACCTAGATACCCAGGTTTCCCATTCTCCTCTATTTCAAATGGTGGTGAGTTTTCTTTATCAAGAAAACAAACAAGTACATAACACTTCTTTATCTAAAAACCATTCAACCTCTCACCACTGCTCTCCCTCCTTAAGCTCATTCCCCCTCTTTACACCACACAACCACGCACAAGCCTTTACACTAGGCACATATCACAAACCACACATTAACACTTGCATCACATTTTATTTTCAAATCAAGGGGAATGACTCAAGATGGGTTTTCTATTTTCAAAAACCAAATCTTAAAGTGCTAAATGGGCCTCATCAATTTAGAAAGAGTATTCATCATTTTAGAACACCTAAAGGTACTATATATTTAAAACAAGCTGAAAACCACACTTAAAATGAAGTAATAGTTTTAAGGAGGTCAAACCATATTTTAATCTTGTGTTCACCTCAAAACCCAATTTTCAAGATCTCTTTGGAACCCCCTTTTAAAAATAATGCATGTCTTTACACTTTCATAACAAAATTGAACGAAAGGCCACACAACTTTTGGAAATACCCATTTCATGTTCAATGCCTATGAAACCACTTTTTAAGAACCAAAACCATATACATATATATAGTGCATATGTATTTAACATAAAAAAACAAGGAAATACTTTTAAAGAAACATCAAGCAGAAATAGAAATTCTAATTAAAGATTAGGGCATAGGGTACCTACCTCAAACTTGTCATTATTTGTCGACGTCCACTCGAACTGACCCAACGCACTTCCATGCACATGCATTTATACACATATATATAAATACCCCTAGCTGCATTGCACATATTCCCCGCGCCATGAGGGAATATGTAAAAAGAGGGAATTTATATATATATATATATATATATCTTACCTTATGCATGCACATGTAGGCGTTCTTGACACCCGCAACTTGAAACCACTATAGCGAGGTCAAACACACTACACCTAAATTTAATAAAACAATTTAAACACTTACAAAATCTACAAAACATTTCAAAATAATGCACCAAGGGTTTCCACCAAAAGAAAAAACATTCAAATTCCCCTTTTTAAGGAAAAGTGCCCAACAATACTAAACGCAACCAGATTTCGCAGCCTCAAAGTCCTTAAATAAATCAATTCCAGAAGTCATAGAACAACCATGAATGATGCAGCATAGGACACACCTCAAAACACTCAAATCCCTCTTCTTTTTTAAAATCAAAATCACACTAAAAACCTTTCCAAACATCATTCGCATCACTTAGAAAATTTTAAATAACGAACTTCATGATTTATAAAATAACATCAAATAACACAACATGAGTTTTCCTAAAAAACACACCCCATTATATACGAACATGCTATAAAATATCAAAGGCATACTAAAATTCTTTAAAACTAGTTTCGCAACAAATGAATCAACTACATAACACTAAATTCATTAAAGCAAGTAAAATAATTCGCCAAATAAACACAATCCGCACTCAAAAAATTAATTAAAGAACATCCTAAATTTATTAAACAAGAAAACTATTTCATCGAACAAAACCTATATGTGGAAACACTTACCTTCGGTGTCTAAACATTGGATTCCGACGCAACCTTCGATCGCGTGCCAATTGCACTGCAAGAAGCCTAGAGCAAACCCAAAACAACAAGAGTCAATAAAAATTAAAACCCCAAACACATTAGGTTCGAACAAATTCAGAAGGGTGATGGGGATGACCTCAAATCAATTGGAAAAGGAGGGATAAGAGGGGAGAAACCCACACCTTGAAGGACCGGATCATGAATCCAGTGAGAAGCCTGTTGAAAACCGAGCCGAAGAGGGAGCTCAGGAGGTGGCGGCGCGAGCAAAAAGGCTCGGACAGAGGGGAGTGGAGGTCGCGCGAAGGTCCTCCGCGCCGGAGGAAGGAGGGAGGCGCGTTGTAGGGCCCTCGCCGAAGGGGAGGTCATGGGAAGGTCCACCACATTAGAGGGGAGGTCGCGTGCCATAGGGTTTCAGGTGGGGGAGGCGTCTGCCACGACCAGGGAGAGGGGGAGAAAAAAAACAGGGCTCGGTGCAAGGGGGGGGGTGATCGCGACGCAAGGGGGAACCCTAACAACAGAAGAAAAAAAAGTTAAATAATAAATTGAAAGAGAAAAAAATAATAAAAATAAAGGAATCAAAGAAAATGAAAGAGAAAAGAAAATGGAAATAAAAATAAAATAAAACCTTAAAAAAAGACATAAAAAACTTAAAATAATAATAACAATTATCAACTATAATAAAAACAATAACGTTAATAATTTTTTATAAAAATGTCAAAGGATTAATAAAATAAAATAAAATAATTAAAATATTAACAAAACATAATAATAATAATAATCTTAATTTTTTTATTGTCATTATTAAAATAGTTCTAAATAATTTATTTTCCTTTTGCGTTAACTTTATTATTCATTCGGTTAATTAATTAACTAACTGCGCATCAGGCAGGCCGCACGGTGGTCTGGCGAAGCCACATGGATTCGTCTGTGCCCTGCCCGTGCTTTGGGCATTGTGAAGCCAAAAACTATCGCTTATCAGAAAAAGCGCACAAATTTCAACTCGGGCTCAGCTCGCAATCAAAACGAGGATTGAAATAGTTAAAATAATTAGAATGATTAAATTCTTGAAATCAGGGTGTGACATCTTTTGTGTCTTTTTATTTCTTTGTTTTCATTTGGGGCTTGTTTTTTGGTATGGGTCGATTGGCTCTGCCCTGCCCCTATCTGCACTGTTACCTTTTTTTCATAACAAATTTGGGGGGGGGGGCATGAATAGCCTGGTCCTGCACCTTCCTTCCCCCAAAAAATCCATGAAAACATAAAAACCGTAAAAACCTTGAAGAACCCCTAAAAACCATAAAACCTCTAAAAACCTTAAAACATCATAAAAACCCATAAGACAACTAAAAACAAACTGAAAACTCTAAAAACCATTAAAACTCCTAAAATTGTTAAAAAACACTAAAAAACCAAAAAAAACCCTAAAAATACAAAAGTCCCTATAACCCCTAAAACCCCCTAAAACCCCTTAAAACCCTCAAAGTCCCTAAAAACTTAATAAACGCTAAAAACCATAAAAATCCTAAAAATCCCCTAAAAATCTATAAAAAGGTAAAAAAATCCTGAAAACCCTGAAAACCATAAAACACCTAAAGCATTAAAAAACCCTAAAAACCACTATAATCTCTAAAAACCCTTAAAAACATTGAAAATGTTAAAAAAATCAAAAAACCTTAAAACCCTAAAAAACTCAAAAAATACTAAAAGCCTAAAAAACCCTGAAAACCCATGAAATCCCCAAGAACCCTGAAAATCTCTAGAAGCCCTAAAAACTATAAAAATCCTAAAAATACCTAAAATTCAATGAAAACCTAAAAAACCCCCTGAAAACCATAAAAACTCCTAAAAACCTTAAAACCCCTAAAAATGCATAAAAACTAAAAAAATCACTAAAAACTATGAAAACCCTTAAAACCCTTAAAAATGTTAAAAAAATCTAAAAAACCTTAAAAACCTAAAAACTAAAAAAAAAACCCATGAAAACCATAATACCCCTAAAAACCTTAAAAACCCTAAAAACCCATAAACCCACAAGAAACTCAAAAAACCCTTAAACACCCTAAAAATGATAAAAACACTAAAATTAATAAAAACCTGAAAAAAGTCAAAAATCCTTAAAAACCAAAAAAGACCCGAAAAAACCTTGAAAATCCAAAAGACCCTTGAAAAGACCTAAAACTCCTAAAAACTATAAAAACTATAAAAATCATAAAAGAAGCCTAAAAATCTATAAAAACATAAAAAAACCTTGAAAACGCCCTGAAAAATATAAACCCCCCTAAAAACCTTAAAAACACTTAAACCCTTAAACCCATAAAAACCCAAAAAACACTCAAAAACATTCAAAACCCTTAAAACCCCTAAAAACTTTCAAACGCTCTAAAAACCTTAAAACCCTAAAAACTCAAGAAATACTAAAATACCAAAAGACCCTAAAAACCTGGAAAACACCAAAAAACCCAAAAAAAACCCCTGAAGAGCTCCAAAATCCTCAAAATCCCTAAAAGTCCAAAAACCCCCTTAAGATCATAAAAATCATAAAACCCCTTAAAAGTCACTGAATATGTAAAAAACCAAAAAATATTGAAAATCCCCTGGAAACCATATAAACGCCCTAAAAACATAAAAAAACTTAACCCCCCAAAAACATTAAAAATACAAAAAACTTCGAAAACCCTCAAAACCTCTAAAAACATTAAAAACTATAAAAACTATTAAACCCCCAAAAAACTCAAAAAAACCCTAAAAACCCAAAAGGACCTTAAACCCCCGAAAAAACCAAAAAATACATGAAAACCCCTAAACCCCCTCAAAATCCCTAAAGACCCTCAAAAACCCAAAAAAACCACAAAAATCCTAAAAAAAACCCCTAAAAATCCAAGAAAACGTTAAAAAACCTAAAAACCCTGAAAAACAACTCAAAACCATAAAACCCTTAAAACATTAAAAAATTGTAAAACCCGATAAATACCCTAAGACCCATTAGAAATTTTAAAAACCATTTAAACCCCTAAAAACATTAAAAAACTCTAAAAACCTTAAAAAACCTATAAAACTCAAAAAAAACCCTTAAAACCCCAACAAAAACCATAAAATCCCTAAAAACCATAAAAAACCCTATACCCCTAAAAATACCTAAAAAATAGTAATGCTGAAAAACCCTATGAAGACTTTAAAAACATAAAAACATTTTAATACCATAAATAACCTAAAAATTCTAAAAATCCTAAAAGACCATAAAACCCCTAAAACCCAAAAAAATCCTAAATAACTAAAAACCCAAAAAATCCTAAACCCCCTAGAAATCCATAAAAACTTAAAAACCCTAAAAACCCTGTAAAACACCTAAAAATAATAAAAATCCCTAAAAACGATAAAAAAACTAAAAAACCATTAAAACCCTAAAAGCTCAATAAAACCCCAAAAACCCAAAAAGACCCTAAAACCCCCAAAAATCCCAAAAACCCATAAATAACCCTAAATACCATAAAAATCATAAAAAATCATAAAAATCCATAAAAACGTAAAAACCCCTAAAACCCCTAAAAAACCTCTAAAAATCATAAATCCCTTAAAACCGTAAAAAACCCAAAAAACCCAAAAAACTAAAAGCCAACTAAAAAATCTTAAAACCTCTTAAAACGTTAAAAATTCTAAAAAACCTTAAATACCCAGAAAATTCAAAAAAAAACCCTACGAACCCAAAAAGACATTAAAACCCCTAAATGACCCTAAAACCCCCAGAAAGACCCTAAAACCCCCAGAAATCCCTATAAACTCTAAAAAACTCTAAAACCCAAAGAAATCCTAAAACCATCTAAAAACCATGAAAATGTAAAAAATCTTAGAAACTCTGAAAAACCCCTAAAAACCATAAAACCTTTAAAAATCTTTAAAACCCCTTGAACCCATAAAGACCCAAAAAACACACTAAAAACCCTAAAAACCCTAAAAACCCATAAAAATATTAAAAACTCTAAGAAACCTTCAAACTCTAAAAAACTAAAAAAAAACCTAAAAACCTAAAAGACCTACAAAACCCTAAAACCCCTAAAAGTCCTAAAACCCCCGGAAAAACCTAAAACCCCTCAAAATCCCTAAAAACCCAAAAAAGACCTAAAAACCTTAAAAATCCTAATAAACCCCTAAAAAATCCATGAAAACATAAAAAACCCAAAAAGGCGCTGAAAACCCCTAAAAACCCCAAAAAACCCTGAAAACCCATAAAAACCCCATAAAAACCCTGAAAACCCTGAAAACCCCCCATAATCCCAACAAACCCTAAAAATCATAAAAATCATAAAAATCCTAAAAAACCCCTAAAATCCATTAAAAATGTAAGAAACCCGAAAAAATATGGAAAACCCCTAAAACGCATATAAACACCTAAAAACCTTAAAAAGCCCTAAAGCCAGATAAAAAACTAAAAAACCACTAAAAATGTAAAAACCATTAAAACCCCTAAAAATGTTAAAAAGTACTAAAAACCATTAAAAACACTAAAAAATCAAAAATCCTAAAAACCCCAAAGACCTGCTAAATATCCATGAAAACAAAAAAACCCTAAAAACCTAGAAGAACACATAAAAACTAGGAAAACCCCTAAAAACCATAAAACCCTAAAAATACCGAAAACTCTAAAATCCCTTTAAACCCCTAAAAATGTTTAAAAACTCTAAAAACCCATAAAAACCCATAAAAACTTAAAAGAAACCCTAAAACTGAAAATTCCCTATAAACTCTGAAAACCCTAAAACACCCAAAATCTATAATGACCATAAAAAACCCTAAAACTATAAAAATCCCAAAAAAACCATGGAAATCCATTAAATCATAAAAAACATAAAAAACCCATGAAAACCATAAAACACATAAAACTCTAAAAAACCACTAAAAACTCGAAAACACCTTAAAATGTTAAAATACTATAACAAAGCTTAAAACCCTAAAAAACTCAAAAAAACCCATAAAAACCCGAAAAGTCTATAAAAACCCTAAAAAACTAAAAACCCTAAAAACACTTGAAAACCCATATAAACCCTAAAATCCTTAAAAATCCTAAAAACACCTAAAAACCATAAAAATCATAAAAACCACTAAAAATCTATGTAAATTAAAAAACCCTAAAAACCCTAAAAACCCAAGGAAACCCATAAAAACGTTAAAAACTCAAAAAAACCAAAAAAACCCAAAAAAATCGTAAAACCCCTGAAAATCCCTAAAAACCACTGAAAGCTCCAAAAATTCCTCAAAATATCTAAACACCCTAAAAACCCTAAATATTCTAAAAAACACAAAAAATCCATGAAAACATCAGAAACCCTAAAAACATGACCCCCCTTGAAAACTATAAAAACCCATACAAACCTTGAAAAATACTAAAACACCAGAAAACCCAAAAAACCATTAAAACTCTAAAAACCCTTAAAACCCCTAAAAACCTTAATAAAACTCTAAAAAATATTAAAAACCTCAAAAAATCAAAAAACCCTTAAAAATCCAAAATGATCCTAAAACCCTGAAAACCCCATAAAACACCTCCAACCCCCTAAAAATCCATAAAATCCCTAAAAACCCATAAAAACATATAAATCCTAAAAAACCCTAAAAACCCATGGAAAAGTAAAAAACCTTAAAACCCTGAAAAATCCCAGAAAACCACAAAAACCCAAAAAAACCTTAAAAACCCTAAAAATCACGAAAAAACTCTAAAAACCCTTAAAACATCTAAAAACGTTAGAAAACTCTACAAAACCCTAAATACCCTAAAAACTCAACCCCTCCCCCCAAAACAAAAAAATACCCTAAAACCCTTAAAAATCCCTAAAACCCATGAAAAACCCAAAAATCTGTCAAAATCCCTAAAATCCATAAAAATCATTAAAACCACTAAAAATCCATGAAAACGTAAAAAATCTATAAAACCTAGAAAAACCCCTGAAACCATAAAAACCCTAAGAGCCATAAAAAAATATAAAAACCCATAAAACCCTTAAAAAAAACTGAAAACTCAAAAAAACCCTTACAACTCATAAAAACATCAAATACTCTACAAAACCTTAAAAACCCAAAAAACACAAAAAGACCTTAACAGCCCGAAAAAACCCCCAAATCTCTGAAAAACACTAAAATACCATAAAAACCCAAAAAGTCCCTAAAAATATAAAAACCCTTAAAAACTACGAAAAATCATAAAAACCTTAAAAATTCCAAAAAACTATAAAAACCAAAAAAATCCAAAAAGACAATTAAAACCCATGAAAACTTAAAAACCCTATAAACCTTGAAAATCCCTGGAAAACTACAAAACCCCTAAAAACCTTAAATAGACATAAAAAATCATAAAAACCCTAAAACCCCACTAAAAACTCTAAAACCCTTTAAAACCCTTAAAAAAATAAAAAAATCCTAAAAAACCAAAAAGACCCAAAAAACCAGTGAAAACCCCTAAAACATTGGAAAACCCTTGAAAACCCCTAAAACCATTAAAATTTCATAAAAACTTAAAAAAATAAAAACCATAAAAATCCTAAAAACCCTGTAAAATCCATGAAAATGTAAAAAACCCATGAAAACAACAAAAAACATTAAAACCTTAAAAATAATAAAAACCCATAAAACACTAAAAAGCACTAAAAACACTAAAAACCCATAAAATCCCTAAAAACGTTAAAAACAATAAAAAACCTTAAAACCCTAATAATATAAAAAACACTTAAAACCCAAAAAGACCATAAAAAACCTGAAAACCCTAAAACCCCCTAAACACTTGAACACCCTTAAAATCCTTAAAAACAAAAAAAAACTCCCTAAAACCCATAAAAATCCTAAAATCCCATAGAAATCCATGAAAACGTAAAAAACCATAAACTTTTAAAAACCCCTGAAAGCCATAAAACACCTAAAAACCCAAAAAAATCCATAAAAACACATAAAACCCCTAAAACCACTACAGACTCTAAAAACCCTTAAAAACCCTAAAAACAATAAAAACACTAAAAAACTTGACAAACACTAAAATACTCACAAAAACCCTAAAACCCCAAAAAGTTTCTAAAACCCTAAAAGCCTCAAAAACCCTTAAAACCCCTAATAAATCCTAAAATCCATCAAAATACTAAAAACCCCCCAACAATCCATTAATACATAAAAACCCTAAAACCCCGAAATATCCCAGAAAACCATAAAAACCCCTAGAAACCCAAAAAATCATTAAAAACCCTAAAAGCCCACTAAAAACTCTAAAATTCCTTAGAAACCCTAAAAATGTTAAAAAGTCTAAGCACCTTAAAAACATAAAAACTCAAAAAACCGGCAAAAAAATACCCTAAAACCCCTGAAAACCCTAGAAACCCTCAAAATCCTTCAAGCTATAAAAAACCATAAAAACATAAAAATCCTAAACCCCCCCCCCAAATCAATGTAAATGTAAAAAAACCTAAAAACCCTGTAAAACCCATGAAAACCATAAAAACCCCTAAAAACCATAAAAACACTAAAACCCCATAAAACCCAAAAACCCCATTAAAACTCTAAAACCCATTAAATCCACTTAAAACGTTAAAAACTCAAAAAAATCTTAAAATCCCTAGAAAACTCAAAAAACCCCCTAAAAATCCAAATGGGCCTTAAAACCCCAAAGATACAGGAGGGACGTGGTGGTTTGGATTCTGGAAATTCACGACTGATGAAAAGATACAGGTTCGTTTTCAAATCGCTTCTTTTCATTCTGCTGTCGAGCTTCTAGATTTCGGCTGCTTGCTAGATGCTATATTGAATTTGGAGGTGCTTTATGTGTTCTTGTTGGCCGCTGTGGTGATGATGCTTGGTTTGGTTGTGAGTTATTGTTGCTGCTGGATCACGAGCTTGTTGCAAGACTGGAATCTCCTGGGGAGGACATGTTGATTGCTGGAAAGGGTGTGATGGAGGCTAGTTGGGGAAAGGCTGTGTTATTTACTGGTTGTTGAATGCTAATTGGGGGTTGATGCTTATGGTTGTTTGGTTATTTGTTGCTACTACGGATGAGTTTGTTTTTGTGTTGCTCGTTGCTGGTTGTTGTTTGTTGGGAGGTGATGATGGCTATGTTTGGTTGCGGTGCTTGTGTTGTGGTTTGATGTGGCTGGTTGTGATTGGCTGTGATGTCGGATTTGGTGTTGTTGGTTGCTGGGGCTGGTTGGTTTGGATGTGTTTCTGCTGCTGTGTAGCTGTGATGATTGGATGTGGTGCTGTTGGATGCTGGTATTGGCTGGATGTGACATGATGATGACGTTGTTGTGTCTATTTTTTAGTCTTTTTCTTTCTTTGTTTTTCTTTTTTTGGCGTCAGTTGTAAGGGGTTTTTGGGTGTGGGTTGTTTGACCCCTCCCCTCCCTTATCTGTTGTGTCTCCTTTTTTCTTTCTAATAAATCTGGGGGGGGGGCAGGAATAGCCCGACCCTCGCATCTTCTTTGACCTAAAAACCTTAGAAACTATAAAAACCCATAAAACCACTAAAACACACTAAAAATAACAAAAAACCATAAAATCCCTAAAAATGTTAAAAACTCTAAAAAACCTTAAAACCCTAAAAAACTAAAAAATATGCTAAAACCCCAAAATAACCCTAAAAATAAAAAAAGACCCTAAAACCCCTTAAAAAAACAAAAACCCACTAAAAACCTTTAGAATCCATAAAAACCCTAAAACCCATAAAAACCATAAAACCCCCTGAAAAACCATAAAAACAATCAAAATTCCTAATACCTTAAAAAATACTAAAAACACATAAAACCATAATAAATAGCTAAAAACTAAGAAAAACCCTTAAACCCCTAAAAACATTAAAAACTCAAAAAAACATTAAAAACCATAAAAATCTAAAAAAAAACCTAAAAACAAAAAAGTCCCTAAAAACCTTAAAACACCATAATAAGATTAAAAAACCATGAAAACATAACCCCCCCAAACCTTGAAAACCATAAAAACCCTAAAAACTAAAAAACCCTAAAAACCACTAAAAACCCTTAAAACCCCCCAAAAACGTTAAAAACTCTAAAAACCCTTAAAAAATCTATAAAACTGAAAAAATCCTCTAAAAACCCAAAACGAAACTAAAAGCCCTGAAAAACACTAAAATCCCCAAACCCCCTAAAAACACTAAAAACCCTCCATATCCATAAAAACCCTAAAAAACCCAAAAAACCATAAAAACTATAAAAACCACTAAAAACCCATGAAAATGTAGAAAACCATATAAAACCCTAAATACCATAAAAATTTAATAAAAACATTAAAAACCCCTAAAATCCATAAAAACCCTAAAAACTAATTAAAAACTCTAAAAATCTTTAAACCCCATAAAAATGTTAAAAATATTTAAAAAACCTTAAAATCTCTAAAAACTCAAAAAAAAACTAAAATTCCAAAAGAACCTAAAAACCCTAAAATCACTAAAAATCCTTAAAACATCTGAAAACCCCCCAAAACCCCTCAAAATCCCTAAAAACCATAAAAGTCCCTAAAATCACTAAAAACACGAAAACCCTCTAAAAATCCATGAAAATAAAAAAACCCTAAAAACCCTGAAAAACCATTGAAAACCATAAAACACCTAAAACCCTTACAAAACTAAAAAAGACCCTAAAAACCCAAGTCCTTAAAAACCCAAAAACCCCTAAAAAACCCTAAAAACACAAAAAATCAACAAAATCATTAAAAACCCTAATATACCATAAAAATCCAAAAAACCCCTAAAAATCAATGAAAACATAAAAAACCCTAAAAACCTTGAAAAAACCCTGAAAACTATTAAATCCCTTAAAACTTAAAAAACTGAAAAAAACCCTATAAAAACCAAAAAAGCCCACTAAAAATACTAAAAATCTTTTAAACCCCTAAAAATGTTAAAAAACTCTAAAAAACCTAAAAACCCCTAAACAACTAAAAAACCTAAAACCCAAAAAAAAGACCCTAAAAACCACTGAAAAACCATAAAAACCCTAAAACCACTAAAAACTCTAAAAACCCAAAACCCCCTAAAAATGTCAAAAAAACTAAAAACCTTGAAACTGTTAAAAAACTCAAAAAACCTCTAAAACCCCAAAAGACCCTAAAAACCCAAAAAAACACTAAAACCCTAGAAAATCCATAAAAACCCTAAACTCTAAAAACCCTTAAAACCCCTAAAAACCCCTTAAAATGTTTAAAAAATCTAAAGAACCTTAAAACCACTAAAAACTCAAAAATAATCCTAAAAATCCAAAAGGACCTTAAAAACTCTAAAAACCCATAAAATCCAGAAAACCCCTAAAACCTTCAAAATCCCTAAAAACCATAAAACCTATTGAACTATAAAAAACCTAAAAAACCACTAAAGTCCACGAAAATGTAAAAACCCTTAGTAACAATGAAAAACCACTAAAAACCATAAAAACACGTAAAAACATTAAAAAACCCAAGAAACCCATAAAAACATTAAAACCACTAAAAACTCCACAAACCATTAAAACCTCTAAAAATGTTAAAAACTCTAAAAAACATTTAAACCCTCCAAAACTCAAAAAAACCCAAAAAACCCAAAAAGACCCTAAAAATCCTAAAAATCTTAAAAACTCCTAAACACTCTAAAAACCCCAGAAAAATAATTAAAACCCTAAAAATCCCAAAAACCCGTAAAAACCCATAAAAACCGTAAAAATCATTAAAAACCCTAAAAATCCAGGAAAATTTTAAAAACCCTAAAAACCTGCAAAACCACTGAAAACCATAAAAACACATAAAAACCTTAAAAACCCATAAAAACCCTCAAAAACCACTTACAACTCTAAAAACCCTTAACACCCCTAAAAATGTTAAAAACTCTAAAAATCCATTAAACCCCTAAAAATAAAAAAACCCCTAAAAACCCTAAAAACCCTAAAACCCCTTAGAAAACACTAAACCCCTAAAACCCTCAAAAACCCTAAAATCCCCCAAGACCATAAAATCCCAAAAAAACCCCTGAAAATCTTCGAAAATGTAAAAATCCATAAAAACCCTTAAAACCCCCTAAAAATCACAAACCCCCCCCAGAAAACCTTAAAACCCCTAAATCCCCCCAAAACACTAAGACACTAAAAACTCTAAAAACCTATAAACCCCTAAAAAAGTTAAAAAACTCTAAAAACCTTAAAACCTTACAAAAATAAAAAAACCCTGAAAAACCCAAAAAGACCCTAAAAACCCTGAAACCCCCTAAAACCCTAAAAATCCTAAAAACCCTAAAAAACCCTAAAAACCAAAAGAAAACCTAAAAACCCTAAATATCCAGGAAAATTTAAAAGGGCCTATTAACATAGAAAAACCTTTTAAAACCACAAAAACCAGTAAAAACCTTAAAAAATATTAAAAACCCATAAACCCCTAAATCTCTAAAAATCCTTTAAACCCCTAAAAACATTAAAAAAATATAAAAAATCCTAAAAAACCCTAAAAAAACTCAAAAAAACACTAAAACCAAAAAGACCCTAAAAATCTAAAAAAACCCTAAAAACAACAAAAATTATGAAAAACCCAAAAAAATCCAAGAAAACATAAAAAAATCCAAAAAACCCATAAAACCCCCTGAAACCATAAAACCCCTAAAAACACTAATAATTTGAAACCCATACAACCCTGAAAATGATAAAAACCTCTAAAAATCATAAAATTCCTAAAAACCTCAAAAAACCCTAAAAACAAAAAAGACCCTAAAATCCTTAAACATATAAAAATCCTAAAACCCATAAAAACTATAAAATCCATAAAAACCGTAAAAATGTTTAAAAACCCCTAAAAATCCATAAAAATGTAAAAAACCCGAAAAAACCTTTGAAACCCCTAATACCACTAAAAACCTTAAAAATAATAAATACCCATAAATACCCTAAAAACCACTAACACCTCTAAAAACACTTAAAACCCTTAAAATGTTAAAAAACTATAAAATAAATTTAAACCCTAAAAGACTCCAAAAAAATACCTGCAAACCCAAAAAGAAACTAAAAACCCTGAAAAAACACTAAAACCCCCCAAACCCCTGAAAATTCTCAGAAACACTCAAATTTCCTAAAATCCATAAAAGTCATAAAAATTCTAAAAAAAACTAAAAATACATGAAAATGTAAAAAACCCTAAGAAACCTAAAAACCCCATGAAACCATAAAAACCCTTAAAAACCATAAAAACCCCTAAAACCCATAAAAACCCTAAAACCCTTAAAAACACACTAAAATCACTAAAAACCATTAAAACCACCAAAAAATTAAAAACTCTAAAAACTCAAAAAGACCCTTAAAACCCAAAAGACCCTAAAACCCTCAAAAAATATAAAACCTAAAACCCCCCTAAAAATCCCTAAAACCCTCAAAAGGAAAAACCCAAGACGAGGATGGTGGCTGAATCTCTAGGTGCCTCTCACGCTCGGGTTCCTCTCCGCGACCTCGTCTCCTCTGGCATGATCGTTCCTTCTCTGCGGCGATGGTCTCTTTGGTGTCGTTATCCACAGCACTGTCGCTTCCTCCGGTGGTGTGCTCGACGGATTTGGTCGAAGGATGCTTCCTCTAACGGAAGGGTCAGACCTGGGTTCCCCGACGTGCGGTGTTACAGATTCTTGGAGGTGTGGAGATATGGCCCATCCTCGACAAAGCGTTGCAGGACAATGGTGGAACCGTTCAGATATGGGACTTCCACCGTGCGGCACTTCGGTTCCATGGAGGTACGGGTCAGATCTGGGCGATATAGTATGTGGTTTTGTAGATCTCGGTCTCTTTTCTGCTGTGAGGAGTGTTCTCGGTGGTGTTGGTCTCCGGCGGCCTCCTTCGGCTTCTTGGCAGTAGGGTTCTCCCAAGTTCTTCAGTGGTTTGGTCTTCTCCGAACGGAGTCCTGGCCTCTCTTGACCCGTGATGCTGAACGGTTGGTGCGACGGGATCCGCGATGTTCTGGAAGTGACATGCCCGCTTCTATGCTTTGATCTGGTTTTCCAGATCTGGGTCTGAGGGGGATTTGCTGGATCTCTTGGCTTTTTGACGGGTTCTGGTGGCTTCAGAAAGTGAAGATGCAGGTTTGAGCTTCTGATTCCTTAGTTTTGTCTTTGGTTTATGCTGCTGATGAAGTTATGTTCAAGTTGAGCTACGTCCTGGCTGCTATGGTGGAATGTGGTCTTTTGAGATGTTGCTAGTTTGGTTGTGAGTCGTTGCTGAAGCTGGATTTGAGTCAAGATGAGATGGAGGTTGATGGCTATGGTGCTGGTTTGGTTTTGAATAGCTATGGGTGTGGGATTTTTGTTCTTTTGAGTGTGATGGATGTTGTCATGTCTATTGCTGGTTGTTGTTTGTTGGTAGGTGATGATTGTTATGTTTGGTTGCAGTGCTTGTGTTGTGGTTTGATGCTACTGGTTGTGATTGGATGTGATGTTGGATTTGGTGATGTTGGTTGCTGGGGATGGTTGTTTTGGATGCGTTGCTGCTTCTCTGTTGCTGTGATGATTGGATGTGGTGCTGTTGGATGCTGGTACTGGCTGGATGTGATGTGATGATGCCCCTGTTGTGTCTGTTTTTGAGTCTTTTTCTTTCTTTGTTTTTCTTTTTATGGCGTGGGTTGTAAGGGGTTTTTTGGGTGTGGGTCGTTTGACCCCTCCCCTCCCTTGTCTACTTTGTCTCCTTTTTTTTCTTCCTAATAAATTTGGCAGGGGCAGGGAATAGCCCGACCCTCGCATCTTCCTTGCCCTAAACCCTCAAAATCTTTAAAAACCCTAAAAACAATAAAAATCTATAAAAACATAAAAAACCCCAAAACCCCCTAAAAGCCTTACAAAACTCAAAAAAAAACCCCAAAAGACCCTAAAACCCCTACAAAACCCTAAAAACCCTAAAACCCCTCAAAATCACTAAAAACCCTAAAACCCCCCAAAACCATAAAAATCCAAAAAACCACTAAAAATCCATGAAAATTTAAAAAACCCTAAAAACCCGTAAAAAAACCTAAAAACCCTAAAACCCCTTAAAACCCATAAAAATCCTTATAAACCAATAAAAAACCCAAAAAAAATAGTAAAATCTCTAAAAACTCCAAAACCCCTAAAAAGGTTTAAAAACTCTAAAAAATATTAGAACCCCAAAAAACTCAAAAAAAACCCTAAAACCCTTAAAACCCCTAAATACCCTAAAACCCCTTAAAAACCCTACAGATCATAAAAATCCTCAAAACCCCTATAAATCCATGAAAAGGTAAAAAATCCTAAAAACCCAAAAAAAGCCTAAAAAGACAAAAACAATTCTAAAAACACTAAAACCCCCTAGAAACATTAAAAAACAATAATAAACATTGCCTTTTAAAAAAACTTTAAACCCACTGAAAACTCAAAAAAGAACCCATAAAAACCCTAAAATCCATAAAAATACTAAAAACACTAAAAACTATAAAAATCATAATTAAAACCCCAAAAATTCATGAAAATTTAAAAAAACCCTAAAATCCATGAAAAATCCCTTAAAACCATATAACCCAAAAAAACCCAAAAAAAACCATAAAAAACACTAAAAAAATATAAATAACCATAAAACCCTTAAAAACATTGAGAAACACTAAAAAACCATAAAAAGAGAAAAAAATCTTAAAACCCCTAAAAAACCCAAAAGACCCTAAAAACCCTGAAAACCCTAAAAACCCTAAACACACCTGACAAAAACTAAAACCCCTCAAAATCCCAAAAATCAACAAAAACCTTAAAAACCAAAAAAATCCAAAAACACCCTAAAATCCATGAAAATATAAAAAACCTAAAAAACCCTGAAAACCAAAAAAAACCCTAAAAACCATACAAAATCGTAAAAACCCATAAAAACACTAAAAACTCTAAAAACCCCTAAAAATGTTAAAAAACGAAAAAAAGCCTTAAAAAACATAAAAAATCAAAAAAAATTCCTAAGAAACCAAAAGACCCTAAAAACCCTAAAAAAATATACATGCTAAGCACCTTTGAAAAACCCTAAAACCCCTCAAAATCCCTAAATACCTTAAAAACGAAAAAAATTCTAAAAAACCCCCTAAAATCCATTAAAACTTAAAAAACACCAAAAACCCACTAAAACTCTAAAAAACCTTAAAACACCTAAAAATGTTAAAAAACTCTAAAAACCCCTAAAACACCTAAAAACTAAGAAAACCCCTAAAACCCCAAGAGACCCTAAAACCTCCAAAAACCCCTAAAAACCCTAAACCACCCTAAAACCTCAAAAAACCTTCAAAATCCTTAAAAATAATCAAAAAAACTAAAAAATAAAAAACCTTAAAAATCTCCAAAACCCCTAAAAACCAAAACCCCCTGAAAAACCATAGAAAAATAAAAATCCCCTAAAATCCAGTAAAAACTCTAAAAAACCTTAAAACCCCTAAAAACATTAAAAACTCTAAAAAACCTTTTAAATCCTAAAGAGCTTAAAACAACCTAAAAAACCAAAAAGACCTTAAAAACTCTGAAAATCTCTAAAAGCGTACAAAAACCCTAAAACCCCTCAAAATCCCAAAAAACAATAAAAACCCTAAAACCATAAAATACCTCAAAAATTACTAAAAATCCATGAAAAATTTAAAAACCCTAAAAACCTTAAAAACCTTGAAAACCCATAAAACCCATAAAACCTCAAAAAACCTCAAAAACCTAAAAACCCATAAAAACACTAAAAACTCTAAAAATAATTAGAACCCTGAAAACTATAAAAAACTCTAAAAACCTTTAAACCTCTAAAAAACAGAAAAAATCCCTAAAACCCCAAAAATACCATAAACACCCTAAAATATCCGAAAAATCATAAAAACTCTTGAAAACCCCAATAAAATCTAAAAATCCATAAAATTCCTAAAAAATAATGAAAATCCTCAAAATCCAAAAAAACCTCCTAAAAATCCATGAAAACATAAAAACATATAGGAAACCTGAAAACCATCAAAACCCCTAAAAACCTAAAAACCCTAAAACCTCATAAAAACCCAAACTCTAAAAACACTTAAAATCCCTAAAAATGTTTTAAAACTCTAAAATATATTTTTAAAAAAAATCAAAAAACCCTTAAAAACCCAAAACGACCATAAAACCCCTAAAAACCCAAAAACCCACAAAAATCGTAAAAACCCCTAAAAAACCATGAAAATGTAAAAAACCCTAAAACACCTGAAAAACCTCTAAAAACCATAAAACCCCCTTAAAACCCTTAAAACCCTAAAACCCCATAAAAAAACTCAAAACTCGAAAAACCCTTAAAAACCCCAAAGACCCATAAATACCCTAAAACCCACTAAAAACTCTACAAACCCTTACAACCCTTAAAAACATTAAAATTTTTAAAAAACAATAAAACCATAAAAAAACTCCACAAAAACCTGAAAACCCAACAAGACCTTAAAACCCCAAAACCCTTAAAACTCATGAAAAAACCTAAAAACCGTAAAAATCCCTAAAAACCATAAAAAACCAAAAACACATAAAATTCCTAAAAAAACCCAAAAAATCCATGAAAATGTAAAAACTCCTAAAAAAGCTCCTAAAAACAATAAAAACCCTTAAAAACCTTAAAACTCTAAAAACCCATAAAAACCCTAAAAACCCCTAAATGCTCTAAATACTCTTTAAACCCATAAAAATGTTAAAAAATCTAAAAAACTTTACCTTGTAAAAAAATTCAAAAAACCCTAAAAAACTCAAAAACCCCTAAAAACCCAAAAGAACCTAAAATACCTAAAAACCCCTAAAACCCCCTAAAAACCCCTAAAACCATTCAAAATCAAAAAAAATACTAAAAAACATAAAAACATAAAAAATATAAAAAAACCTAAAAATCCATGAAAACATAAAAACCCTAAACACCGCATTAAAACCATAAAAATCCAAAAAAACCTTCAAAAAACCTAAAAAACCATAAAAACCCTAAACCACCAAAAACTGTAAAAACACTTAAAACCCATAAAAATGTTTTAAAACTCTAAAAACCTTAAAACACTTAAAAAACTCAAAAAAACAGAAAAAACCCAAAAAGATCCTAAAAACCCTTAAAACCCCTAAAAATCCAAAAAACCCCTACAACTATAAAAATTCTAAAAAATCCCTAAAAATCAATGAAAACATAAAAAACCCATAAAAACACTCAAAACCAAAAAAACCTCTAAACACCTTAGAAACCTTAAAACCCATAAAAACTCTAAAAACCACTAAGAACTCTAAAACCCTTAAAACCCCTAAAAACGTTAAAAACTATTTAAAACCTTGAAAACACTAAAAAACAAAAAAAAACATTAAAAACCCAAAAAGACCCTAAAAACCCTAAAAAGCCATAAAAATCCAAAAAACCCCGAAAACCCCTACAAATCCAAAAAATACCCTAAAATCTGTAAAAATTCTAAAAAACACCTAAAAATCCATGAAAAATTATAAATCCCTAAAAACCCTTAAAAACCCTGAAACCCATAAAAACCTTTAAAAAACATAAAAACCCTAAAACCCCATAAAACTCTAAAAACCACTAAAAACTTTAAAAACTCTTGAAACCCCAAAAGATGTTAAAAAACTCTAAAAACATTAAAAACACTAAAAAACTCAAAAAAAACTTAAAAACCTAAAAGACCCTAAAAACCCTAAAATCCCTTAGGAACCATAAAAACCCTAAAACACTAAAAACCCATAAAAACCCATAAAAACCTGTAAAACCCCTCAAGAACCTAAAAACCCTCAAAATCCTAAAAAACCCTAAAATTCTATGAAAACATAAAAAACACTAAAAACCCTAAAACCCCCAGAAAATCATAAAACCCCCTAAAAACCTTGAAATAGCCTATATACCAATAAAAACCCTAAAACCACTAAAAACTCTAAAATTCCTTAAAACCCATAAAAATGATAAAAAACTCTAAAAAACCTGAACAACCCTAAAAACTCAAAAAGACCCTAAAAACCATTAAAACCACAATACCCCTAAAAAACCCCCAAAACCCTTAAAATCTTTTAAACCCCCAAAAATCTAAATATTACAAAATTCCTAAGAACCCCAAAAAATCAATGAAAATGTACAAAACCCTAAAAACCCTAAAACCCCCCTGAAAACCATAAAAAGCCCAATTTTTTTTTAAAAAACCATAAAACCCATAAAAAACGTAAAATATCTAATAATTATAAAAATCCTTAAAACCACTAAAAACATTAAAAACACTAAAAAACCTTAATACCCTAAAAACTGAAAAACCCAAAAGGCACTAAAAACCCTGAAAACCCCTAAAATCCAAAAAAAAACCCTGATAAACCTCAAAAAACCTCCAAATCCCAAAAACTCATTAAAAAGTGTAAAAACCATAAAAATATTTGGGGGGGGATCGGGAATATCCTGACCCTCGCATCTTCCTTTCCCTAAAAATCTATGAAAATTTAAAATACCCTGAAAACCCTGGAAAACCCCTTGAAACAAAAAAAACCCTAAAATCCCATAAAAACCCTAAAAACTTACTAAAAAATATTAAATCCATTTAAACACTTAAAAATGTTAAAAAAACTATAAAAAACATTAATAACCCAAAAAAACTCAAAAAAATCCTAAAACCCAAAAGGACCCTAAAAATCTAGAAAAACCCTATAACCCTAAAAACCTCATAAAACCCTAAAAACCCTAAAATAAAAAAATCCTAAAAAACTCCTAAAAATCCATGAAAATATAAAAACCATAAAACCCTAAAAACCCCTAAAAACAATAAAACCCCTTAAAAACCTTAAAAACCCCTCAAAACCCATAAAAACCTTAGAAAACCACTAAAAACTCTAAAAGCCCGTAAAACCCCTAAAAATGTTAAAAACCTCTAAAAACCCTTAAAATCCTACGAAACTCAAAAAACCCTAAAACCCCAAAAGACCCTAAAAACCTTGAAAAATCTTGAAAACCCCTAAAAGCCCTACAAACCCCTAAAAAGCCTAAAAATCCTTTAAATCCCTAAAAACCCTAAAAAATCTCAAAAACTATAAAATCTTAAAAAACCTCTAAAAATCCATGAACACATAAAAAACCTTAAAACAGTTGAAACCATTAAATCCCTTAAAACCATAAAAAATCATAATATCCAATAAAAACCTAAAACCCACTCAAAACTCTAAAAATAAATAAAACCTGTAAAATGTTAAAGAAACTTTAAATAACCTTAAAAACCCTAAAAAAACTCAAATACCCTAAAAACCCCAAAAGACCCTAAAAAATCTCAAAACCATAAAACCCCTAAAAACCCTTGAAAAATCCTAAACTCCCTAAAAATTATAAAAACCCTGAAAACTCAAAAATAATCATAAAAATTCTAGGAACACCGTAAAAATCGATGAAAATGTAAAAACCATACAAACCCTGAAAACCCCCTGAAAACCATAAAAACCCTTAAAACCTTAAAAAACCCCTGAAAACCCATAAAACCCCTAAAAACCATTAAAAACTCTAAAAAACTTTCAAACCCCGAAAAACATTAAAATACTCCAAAAAATCTTAAAAACATTAAAAACTCAAGAAAAACTAAAAACCCAAAAGACCATAAAAAACTTGAAAACCCCTAAAAACCCTAAAAACCTCTAAAACCCCCCAAAATACCAAAAACCCCTAAAAACACTAAAAACCATAACAATACCAAAAAATCAATGTAAACATAAAAAACCTGAAATACTTAGAAAACCCCCTTAAACAAAAAAACTCCCAAAAACCATAAAAACCCTAAAAACCCATAAAAACCCTAAAAACCCATAAACCCCTTAAAAACAACTAAAAACTATAAAAACCATTAAAAACACTAAAAACTATAAAAAACCTTAAATAACCTAAAAAACTCAATAAAAACCCTAAAACCCCAAAAACACTAAAAACCATAAAACCCCAGAAAACCATGAAAACCCTCAAAACCCCTAAAACACCCCAAAATCCCTAAAAACCCCCAAATCCCTAAAAACCCCTAAAACCCTAAAAACCAAAAAAATCCAAAAAATTCCCAACAATCCATGAAAATGTAAAAAACCCTAAAAAACCATAAAAACAAAAAAAACCTAAAAACTATAAAAACACATAAAACCCTAAAAAACCCAAAAAACTAAAAATACCATAAAAACCCAAAAATACCATAAAAACCTTAAAACCCTTGAAACCCCTGAAACCCCCTAAAAACCCCTAAAAACCTTAAAAACCCTAAAAACCCTCAAAATCCCTAAAAACCCTAAAAAACTCAAAAACCCATAAAAAATAACAATCCATGAAAATGTAATCACCTCTACAAACCCTGAAAACCATAAAAAAACCTAAAAACCATAAAAACCCTAAAAACCCATAAAACCCCACTAAAAATATAAAAACTATTAAAACCCCTATAAACAATAATTTTTTTTTAAAAAAACAGTAAAACCCATAAAAACTGAAAAAAGCAATAAAATCCCAAAAACCCTGAAAACCCTTAAAAACCCTCAAAATCTATAAAAACACAAAAAAATCTTGAAGACCAAAATAATCCTAAAAATCCACAAAAAATATTTCAAGATGTAAAAAACCTAAAAACCCATAAACCCCTAAAATCCTCTAAAGACTCCAAAAACCCTTAAAACCCCTAAAATCCTCTAAAGACTCCAAAAACCCTTAAACCCCCTAAAAATGTTAAAAAATTCTAAAAACCCTTAAAATCCTAAAAAACATAAAATAAAACCGTAAAAACTCAAAACACCCTAAAAAACCTGAAAACCCCCTAAAACACTTGAAAACTCCTAAAACCACTCAAATTCCCTAAGAAAATAAAAACCCCCCAAAACCATAAAAATCCTTAAAACCCCTAAAAATTAAAGAAAATTTAGAAACCCTAAAAACCCATAATAACCCTAAAAACCACTAAAAACTATAACAACCCTTAAAACTTCTAAAAATATTAAAATACTCTAAAAAACATTACAAGCCAAAAGAAACTTTAAAAAATCCAAAACCCTTGAAAAATCTTTAAAAAAATCTAAAAAACCCTAAAAACCCTAAAAATCCATAAAAACCTAAAAAACCATAAAAATACTAAAAACCCCTTAAAATCCATGAAGATGTAAAAAACCCAAAAAAAACTGAACAAATTCTAAAAACTATAAAACCCATAAAAACATTATAAAACCCTAAAACCCCATAAAAACCCTGAAAACCCTGAAAACCCTGAAAACCTCTAAAAACCATAAAATCCAAAAAAACATTAAAAAACCATAAAACCCCATAAAGACCCAAAAAGAACACTAGAAACTCTAAAAGCCTTTTAAACCTCTAAAAACACTAAAAAAATTTAAAACCATAAAAAACTTAAAAAAACCCAAAAAACTCAAAAAGTCCCAAAAAACTTTGAAAAAAAAATCCTAAAAACCATAAAAACCCAAAAAAACCATGAAAATGTAAAAAACCCTGAACACCCCTAAAAACTCCTTGAAAACCATAAAAACCCCTAAAATGATAAAAATTAATAATATTCGATAAAAACCCTAAAACACTACGAAATACTCTAAAAACCCTTAAAACTCCTTCAAATGTTAAAAACCTCTATAAACCCCTAAAACCCTAAGAACTCAAACCCCCCCTAAAATCCCAAAAAAGACCCTAAAAACCATGAAACCCCTAAAACCCCCTGAAAACTCTCAAAATCCCTAAAAAGATAAAAAAACTCTAAATACCATAAAAATCCTAAAATACCCCTAAGAATCCATGAAAAAGTAGAAACCACTAAACCCCCCCTAAGAAACCCCTGAAAAACCATAAAAACCCATAAAATCCTTAAAAATAAAAAAAAAAACTCATAAAACCCTAAAAACCACTAAAAAGTCAAAAAACCCTTTAAACCCCAAAAAATGTTAAAAACCCCTAAAAACCATAAAACATGAAAAGATTAAAAGAAACATAAAAACCCAAAAAAAACTCTAAAACCCAAAAACCCCTAAGACCCTTGAAATCCCCTCAAAATCCCTAAAACCCTTACAAATCTTATAAATCCCCTGATAATCCATGAAAATGTAAAAAACTCCCAAAACCCTTGAAACCTAAAAACCCCAAAAAACCATAAAAAACCAAACAACCCAGAAAAAACCTAAAAACCCACTATAATATCTAAAAGCACTTCAATCCCCTAGAAACATTAAAAATCATAAAGAAACCTTAAAAACTCGAAAAAAATCAAAAAAATAGCTAAATCCCAAAAAGACCTCAAAAAACACTGAAAACCACTAGAACACCTAAAGACAATAAAATTCCTAAAACCCCTAAAAATAAATGAAAATGTAAAAAACCTTAAAAACCCCTTGAAAATAAAAAATCCTAAAAACCATTAAAAACCTTAAAATCCATCAAAACCCAAAAAAAGCACTAAAAACTCTAAAAACCATTAAAACACATAAAATCTCTAAAAACTATAAAAAACCTTAAAAGCATAAAAAACTCAAAAAAAAGCATAGAAATCCAAAAATGCCCTAAAAACCTAAAAATTCAAAAATCCTTAAAAACCATAAAAATTCTAAAAATCCTAAAAAAACAATAAAACGTAAAAAATGCTAAAAAACCCTTGGAAACCACAAAAATCCATAAATCCCATAAAAACCCCAAAAACCCCATAAAACCTGAAAAACCACCAAAAACTCTAGAAGTTCTAAAACCCCCTAAAACGTTAAAAAACTCGAAAAAAACTTAAAATCCAAAAACTCAAAAAATACACTAAAACCCAAAAAGACATGAAAACCCCCCAAACCCCCCAAAACCCTACAAACCATCAAAATTTCTAAAAAACCTAAAACTCTACAAACCATAAAAATCATAAAAACCCCAAAAATCCATAAAAATGTAAAAAAACCCAAAAAACATTGAAAAACCCCTGAAGATGATAAAAAACAATAAAAACCTTAAAACCCAAAAAAATCCAAAAAACCACTAAAAACTATAAAAACCCTTTAAACCACTAAAAACGTAAAAAAAACTCAAAAAAATGATAAAAATCTTTAAAACTCAAAAAAACCATAAAGCCCAAAAGACCATAAAAACCTTGAAAACCCAAAAAAACACCGAAAAAACCCCAAAACCCATCAAAATATGTAACATACCTAAAAACCCTAAAAATATAAAAATCCTAAAAAACAACTAAAAATCCATGAAAACGTAAAAAACCTAAAAACTCTAAAAACCCAAGAAAACCATAAAGACTCCTAATAATCTTAAAAAAATCCTAAAAACACAAAAAACCTCTAAAAACCCCTAAAACCCCCTAAAAACTCTAAAAACCATAAACCCCCTAAAAACGTTAAAAAACTCTAAAAACCCTTAAAACCCCTTAAAAACTAAAAAAACCCAAAAAACTAAAAGACCCCAAAACCCTAAAACCTCTAAAAACCTGAGAAAAAACCCTAAAAGCCCTTAAAATCTCTAAAACCACTAAAAAATATAAAAACCATAAAAATCATAAATAACCCTGAAAAATCCATGAAAACATAAAAAACCCTAAAGCCCTGAAAAAACCCAAAAAAACATAAAAACACCTAAAAACCATAAAAAACCCTAAAAACCCTACAAAAGTACTACAAACTCTAAAAACCCTCAAAACCATTAAAAACATCAAAAAAACTATAAAAAGCTTAAAAACCCTAAAAAACTCAAAAAATCCTAAAACTCCAAAATGACCCTTAAATGCCTTAAACCCCTAAAAACTCTAAAAACCCCTGAAAACCCTAAAACCCCCCAAAATCTGAAAACCCTAAAAATAAATAAAATGAAAAAACCCTAAAAATATGAAAATTTCAAAAACCCTAAAAACCCCTGAAAACCAAAAAACCCCCTAAAAACCTTAAAATCCCATAAAAACACTAAGAAACTACTAAAAACTCTAAAACCCATTTAAACCCCCAAAAATGTTAAGAAACTCATAAATCCCCTCAAGATCACAAAAAAACCCAAAACTATAAAATACCACTAAAAACTCCAAAATCCCTTTAAACCCCTAAAAATGTTAAAAAACTCTAAAAAACCTTAAAAATCATAAAAACTACAAAAAAATATAAAAACCAAAAAGCCCCTAAAAACCCTAAAACCCATTGAAATTTCCTAAAAACCCAAAAAATTATAAAAATCCTAAAACCCCTAAAAACCATAAAAATCCTAAAAAACCCTAAAAATCCATGAAAACATAAAAAACCCATAGAACCCTGATTAACCCCTAAAAACCATAAAACCCACTAAAAACCTTTAAAACCTATAAAACCCCACTAAAAACCACAAAAAACACTTAAACCCACTAAAATGTTAAAAAAAACTCTAAAACCCCTTAAAACCTCAAAAGAAATACTCGAAAAAACCTAAACCCTACCCTACAAACCCTAAAAACCCACAAAATTCCTAAAAACCCTAAGAAAACCTAAAAACCATAAAAATCCTTAAAACCACAAAAAAACCATGAAAACATAGAAAACCCTAAAGACCCGGGCAAGCACCTGAAAAACATAAAAACACCAAAAATTTTAAAACCACAAAAACCCTAAAAACCACTAAAAATTTTAAAAACCATAAAAACGCATAAAAACGTTAAAACCATATGAAAACCCTAACAAACTAAAAACACAAAAGGCCCCAAAAACCCCAAAAACCCCTGAAAAATTCTAAAAAACCAAAAAAACTCTAAAAACCCTAAAAACCTAAATATTAAAAAAAAACCTAAAAAACCCATAAAAATCAATGACAACATAAAAACACTAAAAACCCTAAAAACCCCTAAAAACCATAAAACACCTAAAACCTTAAAAAAAACTAAAAACCCCTAAAACCCTAAAACCCCACAAAAAACTCTAGAAAACCATTAAACACCTAAAAACATTAAAACACTATAAAAAAACTTTAAAATCCTAAAAAGTCAAAAAACTATAAAACCAAAAAAACCCCAAAAACCCACAAAAATCCCTGAAAATGTAAAAAACCCTGAAAATCATAAATACCCTAAAAAACTATAAAACCCTAATGACACATAAACCTCTAAAATCCAATAAAAACTCTAAAACCCTTAAAACCCCTAAAAATGTTAAAGAATTCTAAAAGACATTAAAAACCCTAAAAAGCTCAAAAAACACTGAAAAATCTTAAAAACCCCAGAAAAAACCTTCAAAATCCCCAAAAACTCTAAAAACCCTAAAAACCACTAAAAACCCTAAACCCCTTAAAACTCCTATATATGTTAAAATACTCTCAAAAAACTTAAACAAATAAAAAACTAAACAGAACTAAAACCCAAAAAGACCCTAAAAACACCAACACCCCCTAAAAAACCCTGAAAAACCCTATAATCCATCAAAATTAGTAGAAACCCTAAAAGTGCTAAAAATTATAAAAAACCTAAGACCCCTAAAAATCCATGAAAACATAAAAAACCCTACAAACCATTAAAAACACCAAAAAACCAAAAAACCCCCCAAAACCTAAAAAACCCAAAAAACTCAAAAAAAATCTAAAAACCACTAAAAAATATAAAACCCTTTAAACCCCTAAACATATTAAAAACTCTAAAAAACCATAAAACAAAAAAAACTCAAAAATACCCTAAAACCCCCAAAAGTCCCTAAAACCCCTAAAACCCCTTTAAAACCCCCCAAAATTTCTAATGGTTTTAAGCATTTTTAGTGGTTTTATGGTTTTAGTATTTTTAAGGTTTATAGAGGTCTTTATGGTTTTTAGGGGTTTTGAGGGATTTTAGGGATTTTTATTTTTTCATGGATTTCTACAAGTTTTTTAGGGTTTTTATAATTTTTTAGGGTTTCCAGGTTTTTAAGTATTTTGAGGGTTTTTAGGTTTATTACCAGTTCTTAGGGATTTTATGTGTTTTTAGGATTTTTGGGGTATTTTTAGGATTTTAGGGTTTTTTTAGAGTCTTATAGTTTTTAAGGTTTTTATAGTTTTTTAATGTTTTAGGGGTTTTAAGGGTTGTAAAATTTTTGGTTGTTTTTTAGGTTTTTTATGTTTTTAGGAGTTTTTATGGTTTTCAGTGATTTTTCAGGGATTTTAGCGTTTTTTATGTTGTCATGGATTTTTATGGGTTTTTAGGATTTTTTTGGATATTAGGGTTTTTAGTGATTTTTTGTGTTTTTAGAGGTTTTTAGGGGTTTTCAGGGGTTTTTAAGGTTTTTAGCATTTTTAGGGTCTTTTGGGTTTTTAAGGGTTTTTTGAGTTCTTAGGGTTTTTAAGGTTTTTTAGAGTTTTTTAATGTTTTTAGGGAATTGAAGGGATTTACATTTTTAGTGTTTTAGGGGTTTTTAGGGTTTTTAGGGTTTTTTTAGGATTTAGGGGTTTATGGTTTTCATAGGTTTTCAGTGTTTTTATGGATTTTATGTTTTCATTGATTTTTAAGGGTTATTAGGATTTTTATGGTCTTTAATGTTTTTAGGGTTTTAGGGATTTTGAGTATTTTTAAGGTTTTTATGTGATTTTTAGGGGGGGTTTAGGGATGTTCAAGTTCTTTTTGGGTATTTACAGGGTTTTCTACGTTTTTTAGAGTATTAAGGTTTTTAGAGTTTTTTAACGTTTTTAGGGTTTTTAAGGGATTTTATAGTTTTAATGGTTTTTTTGGGTTTTAACTGGTTTTTAGGGTTTTTCAATTTTTTTTAGGGCATTTATAGTTTTTAGGGGGTTTTAAGGGTTTTTAGGGTTTTTTACGTTTTCATTGATTTTTAGGGGTTTTTTTGTATTTCTATGGTTATTAGGGTTTTTAGGGATTTTAGGGATTTTCAGGGTTTTGAGGGGTTTTCAGGTTTCTTAGGGTTTAAGGGTATTTTTGGGTTTTTATTGTCTATTAGGTTTTTATGGTTTTTTGAGTTTTTATGGCTTTTTATAGTTTTTAATGTTTTAGGGGATTTAAGGGTTCTTAGAGTTCTTAGTGGTTTTTAGGTTTTTATGGGTTTTTAAGGTTTTTAAAGGTTGGGGTTTTTCATGGTTTTTAGAGTTTTTTTTTTTGTTTTCATGGATTTTTTGGGGTTTTTCATATTTTTTTGGTTTTTTATGGTTTTTTGGGATTTTTGAGGGTTTTTAGGGTTTTAAGTGGTTTTTAAGGCTTTTCACGATTTTTATTGTCTTTTTGGGATTTTAGGGGTTTTTTGAGTTTTTTAGGGATTTTAAGGGTTTTTAGAGTTTTTTAACATTTTTCGGGGTTTTAAGGGTTTTAAGGGTTTTTAGAGTTTTTAGTGGTTTTTAGGGTTTTTATGGATTTTTAGGTTTTTTATGGTTTTTTGGGTGTTTATGGTTTTGAGGGGGCTGTCATCATTTTTAGGGTTTTTACATTTTCATAGATTTTTAGGGGGTTTTTATGATTTTTATGGGTTTTAGGTTTTTAGGGTTTTTAAGGACTTTAAGGGTTTTTATGGCTTTTAGTGGTTTTAGGGTTGTTTAGGGTTTTTAGGACTTTTTCGGTTTTTAGGATTTTTTTGAGTTTTTAGGATTTTTTAGGTTTTTTAGAGTTTTTTTTAACATTTTTAGATTTTATGTGATTTTTAGAGTTTTTAGTGGGTTTTGGGGTTTCTCTGGGTTTTTAGGTTTTAAGGGGGGTTTTATGGTTTTTAAGGGGTTTTCAGGGTATTTAAGTTTGTTACGTTTTCCTGGATTTTTTTGGGTTTTTAATATTTTTATGGTTTTTAGGGTTTTAAGGGGTTTTAAGGGTTTTTAGGGATTTTGAGGGTTTTTCATGGGTTTTAGGGGTTTTAAGGGTTTTTAGTATCTTTTTGGGTTTCTCTATTTTTTTTTTGAGTTTTTTAGGATTTTTAAGGTTTTTAGGGATTTTTAATTTTTTTAGGGGTTTTAAGGGTTTTTAGAGTTTGTAGTGTATTTTTAGGGTTTTTATGATTTCATGGATTTCTAAGGGTTTGTTAGGATTTTATGGTTTTTAGAGTTTTTATGGATTTTAAACATTTTGAGGGGTTTAAGGGTTTTTAGGGGTTTTAGGGTTTTAGGGGTTTTCAGGGTTTTAGGGTCTTTTAGGGTTTTAGGGTATTTTTGAGTTTTTTGGTGTTTTAAGGCTTTTTAAAGTTTCTTAACGTTTTTAGTGAGTTTTTAGGGTTTCTATATCTTTTTAGGGTTTTAAGTTTTTTTATGGTTTTCAAGGTTTTTTCAAGTTTTTAGGGGTTTTTTACAATTTCATTGATTTTTAGGGGATTTTATGGTTTTTATGGGTTTCAGGTTTTTAAGGATTTTCAAGGTTTTTAGGGGTTTTCATGGTTTTTTAGGGTTTCTTTGGGTTTTAGGTTCTTTTGGGTTTTAGGGATTTTTGAGTGTTTAGGTTTCTAAGGTTTTTTAGATTTTTTAAACATTTTTAGGGGTTTTAGGTTTTAGGGGTTTTTCAGGGTTTTTACGGTTTTTTATGATTTCATGGATTTTTAGGGGTTTTTTAGGTTTTTTATTTTTTTATGTTTTTTATGGTTTTTAAGGATTTTTAGGGTATTTATGGTTTTTGGGGGTTTTTTGGGGTTTTTATGTTTTTTCAAGGTATTTTTTGTATTTTTGGGGTTTATGGTTTTTTTGAGTTTTTAGGGGTTTTAAGGCTTTTGGAATATTTTTAATGATTTTTGGGGTTTAGAGGGTTTTAAGAGTTTTTAGTGGGTTTTCTGAGCTTTTATGGGTTTTTAGGGTTTTTAAGGTTTTTTGGGATTGTAATGGTTTTCAGGGGGTTTCAAGGTTTTTATGGGTTTTTACGTTTTCATGGATTCTTAGGGTTTTTCAGGATTTTTAGGATTTTTAGTGTTTTTAGGGTTTTGAGGGATTTTGATGGTTTTTATGGGTTTTAATGGTTTTTATGGATTTTCAAGGTTTTTAGTATCTTTTTTGGATTTTTAGGGCTTTTTTGAGTTTCATAGGGGTGTTATGGTTTTTCTTGAGTTTTTAATTTTTTATGGTTTTTATGGGTTTTAAGGGGTTTTAGAGTGTTTATTGGGTTTTTAGGGGTTTTAGGGATTTTAGGGATTTTAGTGTTTTTTAAGGTATTCAGTGTTTTATTAGGGGTTTTAGGTTTTTTTACATTTTCATGGATTTATGGGGTGTTTTAAGGATTTTGTTGGTTTTTAGGGGTTTTAGCGATTTTTTGGTTTTTAGGGTTTTTCTAGGATTTTAATGTTTTTCATGATTTTTAGGGTCTTTTTGAAGTTTTTTAGGTGTCTTAATGTTTTTAAGTTCTTTTAACGTTTTAGGGTTTTTATGGGTTTTAATGTTTTTTAAGTTTTTTTAGAGTTTTAAAGGGTTTTAGGGGTTTTTTATGTTTTTAGGTGTTTATGGTTTTTAGGGGCTTTCGAGGTTTTATGGTTTCTTATGTTTTCATGGATTCTTAATGATTTTTTAGGATTTTTCTAGTTTTTAGGGGTGTTTATGGTTTTAGATATTTTGAGGGATTTTAGGGGGGTTTAGGGGTTTTTGGTGTTTTATAGTTTTTTAGGGTTTTAGGGTCTTTTGGGTTTTTGGAATTTTCTTGAGTTTTTTTTGGATTATTAAGATTTTTTTATAGTTATTAAAATTTTATGGGTTTTAAGGGTTTATAGAGTTTTAGTGGTTTTAGGGTTTTTATGATTTTAGGGTGTTTTAAGGTTTTTAGGGGTTTTTATGGTTTTCGGGGGGTTTCTAGGGTTTTTAGGGTTTTTTACATTTTCACGCATTTTTAGGGGATTTTTTAGGATTTTAATGGTTTTAGGGTTCTTAGGGTTTTTAGGGTTTTTAAGGATTTTTTAGGGGTTTTGTAGTTTTGGAGGGGGTTTTAGGGTTCTTCAGAGTTTTTAGGGTCTTTTTGGATTTTTAGGGGTTTTTTGTGTTTTTTTTGGGGTTTTAAGGTTTTCTAGAGTTTTGAACATTTTTAGGTGTTTTAAGGGTTTTTTAAGTTTTAATTTTTGTAGGGGTTTTATGGGTTTTTACAGGATTTGAAGGTTCCTTGGGATTTTTATGGTTTTTTGGGGTTTTTCAGGCTTTTTGGATTTTTTACATTTTTTTGGATTTTTAGGTTTTTTTAGGATTTTAATGGTTTTTAGGGATTTTAAGGGTTTTATAGGTTTTCAGGGGTTTTAGGGTTTTTAGGGGTTTTCAGGGTATTTTTGGTTTTTTGGGGGTTTTTTGACTTTTCTTGGGGTTTTAAGGTTTTGTAGAGTTTTTTTACATTTTTGTGAGTTTAAAGGGTTTTTAGAGTTTTTGTATTTTTTTGGGGGTTTTATGAGTGTTTATGGGTTTTAAGTATTTTAGGGGTTTTTATGGTTTTCAAAGTTTTTTAGGTTTTTATGGTTTTTAGGGGGGTTTTGCAATTTTTAGGGCTTTTCACATTTTCATGGATTTTTAGGGGTTTTTAGGACTTATTTTTCAGGGTTTTTAAGTTCTTCTTTGGTTTTTAGGAGCTTTTTTTTGAGTTTTTAGGATATATATGATTTTTTTGATTTTTTAAGGTTTTTATGGGTTTTAAGTGTTTTAGAGTTTTTATGGGTTTTTTAGGTTTTTAGGGTTTTTTACATTTTCTTTTGTTTTTAGTGATTTTTTAGGATTTTTATTGTGCTTAGGGTTTTTAGGTGTTTTTGGAATTTTGAGGGTTTATAGGGGATTTCAGGTGTTTTAGGGTTTTTTGTTTTTAGGGTTTTTAGGGACTTTTTTGGTGCTTAGGATTTTTTTTAGTTTTTAAGGTTTTTAGAAATTTTTAACATTTTTAGAAATTTTAAGGGTTTTACAGTTTTTAGTATTTTTTAAGTTTTTATGGGTTTTTAGGGTTTTAAGGTTTTTTTGGGGGTTTTATGGTTTTCTAGGTTTTTTGGATTTTGTATGTTTTCATGGATTTTTAAGGGTTTTTTATAGTTTTAGGGTATTTAGGGTTTTTAGGGATTTTGAGGGTTTTTTGGGTTTTTCAGGATTTATATGTTCTTTTAGGGGTTTTATGGTTTTTTATGGGTTTAAGGGTTTTATGGTTTTTTAACATTTTTAGGGGTTTGATGGGTTTTTAGAGTTTTTATTAGTTTTTAGGGTTTTGTGGATTTTAAGGGTTTTATGATTTTTAGGGGTTTTGTGATTTTCATGGATTTTTTAGGGTTTTTTATGTTTTCGTGGATTTTTAGGGTTTTTTAAAAATTTTTATAGTTTTTAGTGGTTTTTTGATTTTTAGAGATTTGGAGGGTTCTTAGGGTTTTTACGGGTTTTTAGGGGCTTTTAGGGTTTTTTTGGGGGTTTTAGGGTTGTTGAGTTTTAAATTGTTTTTAGATTTTTTAGAAAAAATTTGGGGTTTGAAGTGATTTTAAATTTTTAGTGGTTTTTAGAGTTTTTATGGGTTTTTAGGGTTTCTTAAGGTTTTTTGGGGATTTTATGGTATTTCGGGGTTTTTTAGGGTTTTTAGGGTTTCTTATGTTTTTATGGATTTTAAGGGCCTTTTAGGATTTTTCTAGATTTTAGGGTTTTTAGTGAATATAAGGGTGTTTAGGATTTCTCAGGTTTTTCAGGGTTTCAAAAGGTTTTTAGGGTCTTTAGGGTCTTTTGGGCTTTTAGGGTTTTTTTACATTTTTTTAGGTTTTTTAATGTTTTTTTTTGTTTTTAGAGTTTTTTAAAGGTTTTTAGGATTTTTTATGTTTTCATGGATTTTTAGGGTTCTTTATGATTTTTATGGTTTTTTGGGTTTTTTTGTTTTTTGGTTTTTTTGGGTTTTTTGGGTTTTTAGGGATTTTGAGGGGTTTTAGGGGTTTTCAAGGCTTTTTAGGGTTTTCTAGGATTTTTATGGTCTTTTGGGGTTTTTACGGTTTTTTTAATTTTTTATGTTTTTTAAGGTTTTTAAAGTTTTTAACATTTTTAAGGGTTTTAAATGTTTTTAGTGTTTTTATTGGTTTTTAAGGTTTTTAAGGGTTTTCAAGGTTTTTTAAGGTTTTTATGAGTTCTATGCATTTCAGGGGACCTTCACGGTTTTTAGGGTTTTATTACATTTTGATGGATTTTTTTGGGTTTATTAGGATTTTATGGTTTTAGGGATTTTTGGGGTTTTAGTTAATTTGTGGGTTTTTAGGGGGTTTTAATTTTTTAAGGTTTCTCAAGGTTTTTTCGGTCTTTTTGGGTTTTTAGGGTTTTCTTTAGTTTTTAGGTCTTTTAATGGTTTTTAGATTTTTATTACATTTTTACGGGTTTAAAGGGTTTCTAGGGTTTTTAGTGGGTTTTAAGGGTCTTTATTTTTTATATGGTTTTAAGGGTTTTTATGGTTTTTAGGGGGTTTTAAGGTTTTTAGGATTTTTTTTCTTTTCATGGATTTTTAAAGGTTTTAAAGGATTTTTTGGTTTTATGGTTTTTATAGTTTTTAGGGATTTTGAGGGGTTTTAGTGTTTTTTGGGGTTTTATAGTTTTTAGGGCTTTTAGGGGTTTTAGTGATTTTTTGGGTTTGTAGGGTTTTTCTGTTTTTGAGATTTTTTATCCTTTTGAGGTTTTAAGAGTTTTTATTGGGCTTTTTGGGTTTTTATGGGTTTTTATAGTTTTTTCTGTATTTAGGGGTTTATGGTTTTCAGAAGTTTTTCAAGGTTTTTAGGGTTTTTTACATTTTCATGTATTTTTAGGGGTTTTTTAGGATTTTTATGGTCTATAGGGTTTTTTGGATTTTTTAGCGTTTTTAGAGTCTTTTTGGGTTTTAAGGGGTTTTTTTGAGTTTTTTTAGGGGCTTTAAGGGTTTTTAGTGTTTTTAACGTGTTAAAGAGTTTTTGTTTTTTTTTTAGTTTTTTGATGTTTTTAGGGTTTTAAAGTTATATTTTATTGTGGTTTTTGGGGTTGTTATGGGTTTTTAGGATTTTTATGGATTTTAGGGGTTTTATGGGTTTTAGGGGGTTTTTTGTTTTTTGAGGGATTACTATATTCTCATGGATTTTTAGGTGTTTTTTTGGAATTTTATGGTTTTTAGATTTTTTAAGGTTTTTATGGATTTGGAGGGTTTTTGGGGTTTTTAAATGATTTTTAGGGTTTTCAGTGTTTCTAGTGCCTTTTGGGATTTTAAGGACTTTTTTTTACTTTTTTAGTGTTTTTATGGTTTTTAAGAGATTTTTTAAGCATTTTAAGGTTTTTATGGGTTTTAGGGTTTTCAAGGTTTTAGGGTTTGTATGGTTTTATGGGTTTTTCATTGTTTATTGAGTTTTTTATGTTTTCATAGAATTTTAGTGGTTTTTTAGGATTTTATGGTTCTTAGGGTTTTTAGGGGTTTTAGTAATTTTGACGGTTTTTAGAGTTTTTTAGTGTTTTTAGGGGTTTTTGGACTTTTCATGGGGTTTAGGGTCTTTTAGATTTTTAGGGTTTTTTTAGTTTTTTAAAGGCTTTAAGGAGTTTTAGAGTTTTCAACAATTTTATGCGTTTTTAGGGTTTTTAGAGTTTTTAGTGGGTTTTTAGGTTTTTTAGGGTTTTTACGGGGTTTCAAGGTTTTTTAAGATTTTTATGGGTTTTATGGTTTTTAATGCTTTTTAGGATTTTATATGTTTTCATGGATTTTTAAGGGATTTTTAGGATTTTTATTTTTTAGGGTTTTTTAGTGTTTTTTAGGGTTTTAGGGATTTGAGTGTTTTAGGGGTCTTTAAGCGGTTATCAGCTTCTTTAGGGTCTTAAGGTCTTTTTTAGGGTTTTTTTTATTTTTTTAGGGTTTTAAGGATTTTTATAATATTTAAAATTTATAGGGTTTATAAGGGTTTTTATAGTTTTTAGTGTTTTTTAGGGTGTTTATAGTTTTCAAGGGTTTTCAGGGTTTATAGGGCTTTTCTTCTTTCACAAAATTTTAAGGGGGTTAGGATTTTTATGGTTTTTTTGGTTTTTAGGGATTTTGAGTGTTTTTTGGGGTTTTTAGGGGTTTTAGGGTTTTGTGGGTTTTACTATTTTTAAGGTTTTAGAGTTTTTTTGGATCTTTGATGATTTTTGGCGTCCTTCAGGAATTTTCATTATTTTTCAGTGGTTTTAAGGTCTTTTGGGTTTAAAGGTTTTTTTGTGATTTTTAGGGTTTTTAAGGTTTTTTAGAGTTTTTAATATTTTTAGGGGTTTTAAGAGTTTTTAGAGTTTTTAGTGGTTTTTGGATTTTTATGGTGTTTCAGTGTTTTTTAAATTTTTAGAGGTTTTTAGGGTTTCTAGGGGGTTTTATGGGTTTTTAGGGATTTTTACATTTTCATGGATTTTTAGGGGATTCATAGGTTTTTTATGATTTTTGGGTGTTTAGGGGTTTTAGGGATTTGGCGGTTTTTTTACTTTTCAGGGGGTGTTCCGTTTTTTAGGGTTATTTAGGTATTTCAGGTTTTTTTTTAGGTTTTTATAGTTTTTTGAGTTTTTATGGGTTTTATGGTTTTTTAGATATTTTTAATGTTTTTAGGGGTTTAAAGTATTTTTAGAGATTTTAGTGGATTTTTAGGGTTTTTATAGATTTTTCAGGGTTTTTATGGTTTTCATGGGTTTTTCAGGGTTTTAGGATTTTTACTTTTTCATGGGTTTTTAGGGATTTAATGTTTTTATGGATTTTAAAGTTTTTTAGGGTTTTATTTGGGGTTTTAAGTTTTTTATGGTTTTCCAAGTTTTTTTAGGTCTTTTGGGGGTTTTAAGGTTTTTTTCGTTTTCAGGGGTTTAAAGGTTTTTTAGAGTTTTTTAATGTTTTTAGGGGTTTTAATGTTTATAATGTTTTTAGTGGTTTCTTAGTGTTTTTATGGGTTTTGATGGTTTTTTAATGTTTTCCGGGATTTTTTTGTTTTCATGGATTTGTAGGGTTTTAAAATATTTTTATGGTTTTTAGCATTTTGATGGATTTTAGGGTATTTGGGGATTATTAGGGTTTTTAGAAGTTTTCAAGATTTCTAGGGTCTTTTGGGTTTTAAGGTTTTCTTGGAGTTTTTAAGGGTTCTTAAAGTATTTACCATTTTTAGGGATTTTAAGTGTTTTTAGAGTTTTTAGTGGTTTTTAGGGGTTTTATGGTATTTTAGGGTGTTTAAGGTTTTTAGGGTTTTTTATGGTTTTTAGGGTTGTTTTAGGGTTTTTATTGTTTTTTATTTTTCATGGATTTTTAGGGATTTTTTTACATTTTTTTTGGTTTTTTTAGAGTTTTTAGGTATTTGGGTTTTTTTTGGGTTTTGGGGTCTTTGAAGTGTTTTAGTGTGTTTTTTGGATTTTTTAGATTTTTTTTGGATTTTATGTTTTTTAGAGTTTTTAAACATTTCTAGTTGTTTTAAGGTCTTTTAGAGTATTTCATGGATTTTTAGAGTTTTTATGGGGTTTTAGGGTTTTGTATGGTTCTTAGGGTTGTTTATAGTTTTTTTTGGGGGGGGGGTTCAGGGTTTTTAGGGTTTTATATGCATTCATGGATTTTTAGGGGATTTTAAGGATTTTTATGATTTTTTGTGTTTTTAGGGAATTTAATGGTTTCTAGGGGGGTTCAGGGGTTTTTAGGGTTTTTAGGGTTTTTAGGGACTTCTTGGTTTTTAGGGGTTTTTTTGAGTTTTATAGGTTTTTAAGGGTTTTAGGGGTTTTTAACGTTTTTAGGGGTCTTACGGGTTTTTAGAGTTTTTAGTGGTTTTTAGGGGTTTTTATGGGTTTTTATGGGTTCTTAAGATGGGGTTTTTATGGTTTTAATTTTTTTTAATGTTTTTAGGGTTTCTTACTTTTTCATGGATTTTGAGAGGGTTTAATCCTATTCAGGGGTTTTCAAGGGTTTTTATTAGTTTTAGGGTTTTTCTGGTTTTTTATGGTCTTTTGGGTTATTAGAGTTTTTGTGTCTTTTAGGTTTTTAGAGTTTTTATCATTTTTAGGGGTTTTAAGGGTTTTTAGAGTTTTTAATTGTTTTTTAGGGTTTTAGGGTTTTATGGTTTTCAGGGGTTTTTATGGTTCTTTTTGTTTTCATGGATTTTTAGGGGTTTTTGAGGATTTTTATGGATTTTATAGTTTTATGATTTTTTTGGATTTTGGAGATTTTGGGGTTTTTCATGGTTTTTAAGGGTTTCTAGGTTTTTTCCAGGGTTTTTAGGGTCTTTCTGGGTTTTTAGGGGTTTTTTAGTTCTAAAGGGTTTTTATGGTTTTTTATAGTTTTTTATGATTTTAGGGTTTTATGGGTTTTTAGGGAATTAAGGGGTTTCTCAGGGTTTTTTTGGTTTTTTACAGTTTCGTGGGTTTTTAGGGTGTTTAGGGATTTTTTAGTTTTTAATGTTTTTAGGGGTTTTAGGGATTTTTTGGATTTTAGGATTTTTCACGGTTTTTAGGGTTTTTTAGGGATTTAGTGTCTTTTGTGGTTTTAGGGTATTTTTATGTTTTTGGGGGTTTTAAGGTTCTTTATGTATTTTTGGGTTTTAGGGTTTATATGGCTCCTGCTTGAAGGCTATCCTCGCTGGTTGTTTTTGGTGCAATGGTTCTATGGGGGCTACCGCTGGTGATTGCTTGTGGTTGTGCTGGTCTGGCTGGGGTTCTTTGTGTGTCGGGCTGCCTTTGGGTTAGTGTGGTATCCTGGATTTTGTGCTAGGGATGCTATTTGTAGGGACTGGTAGGGGATTCTTTGTGCGGTGGTGTGCAGCACTGTGGGATGGTGTGGTTTGGGGCAGGGGCTGTTGTAGTTCACTATTCTTGGGTGACTGTTCTTGGGAGTGTGGTTGGATGGTGTGTGGTTGCATTTGCATGCATGTGTGTGTGTGTGTGTGTGGTTGTTTGCTTGTCTGTGTATGTGGTTGGTTTTTTGTAGGTTTATTTAGACTACTACATGTCTAGCCTATTTCTCTTGGACTGCTTCATGCTCTTGGAGGGCATACTTCTTGGCTTTGTGGGCATATTATGTCTACCATGCTCGGGTGCTGCTAATATTTTGTTTCTTGTGGAATCTCTGTGTTGGGTGTGTCACGCGCCATCTGGCTACTTTTTGTTATCGCCACTTGTGATCCTTACAATGTTGTGATGGCTTAGAGGCTTGGTTTATGGTGTGCTTCCTTCATCTTGGAGCCTCTATTTTGGTGAATCATGGTTGAGTTTCTTGTCGCATGTCTTCCCCTTGGTGCTTCAGTGCTTCTTGATTGTTAGTGTACTAACTTTCTTGGTTTCTTGGTGTTGGCCTGGTTGGCTTCATGAGGCTTTCTTAAGCTTCCTGCTGGTGCTTTCTTTAGGTTCCCCAGCTTGGCTCTTTTGTTTTCTATTTTGTTAGCCTTCGGGCCTCATTCCACCCTCTGGTGTTAGTTTATAATTATATTCCTTTTCTTTTTAACATATCTGTCTATTTTCCTTGCAAAAAACCTTAAAAACAACAAAAACCCAAAAAATCATAAAAAAACCTAAAAACCTTTAAAAATCCATGAAAACATAAAAAACACTAAAAACACTAAAAACCACTTGAAAACCAAAAAAACCCTAAAACCCCATAAAAACCCTAAAACCACTAAAAACTCTAAAAACTCTTAAAACCCCAAAAATGTTAAAAAACTCAAAAAATCCCAAAAAACATAAAAAAATAAAAAAACCCATAAAAACACAAAAGACCCTAAAAAACATGAAAAACCCTAAAAACCACAAAAACCCTAAAAACCATAAAACCCCACAAAATACCAAAAAATCCTAAAAACGCCTAAAACCCTAACAATCCATAAAAATTAGAAACCCCAAAATACCATAAAAAACCCTTGAAACCCATAAAAACCCCTAAAGACCTTAAAACCCCATAAAAACCCTAAAACCCCATATAAACCCCAAAACCCGTAAAAACTTTTAAAAACTATAAAAAATATTGAAACCCTAAAAAACTCAAAAAACACTTAAAAACCCAAAAGACCCTAAAACACTGAAAAACACTAAAACCCCTAAAAACCTTCAAAATCCATAAAATCCTAAACTCTGCCCTCCTGCGATCTATGGAGATCCAGGCCACCTCCAAGAAGGTCAAGCTAAATCTCAAAGTAAATTCGTGGGAGCGGAATTCACAAACTGCTGATTAGGAGAGGGCCAGAGAGAAGCTTTTGTCGATTCTCAGAATGCAGGAGGAGTACGAGTCGGGATGGGATTCTATGGATACGGGTGCTGAATTTGACTTCTGCTTTACTAGTGTGGGCGTTGACCTGGGTGCGAGCTTCGGTTGCCGTAGTGTGGAGTTGGATGACTTCAGTGGTGATATTGACTGACACGCCCTTTTGTGTGTGTCTTTTCTTTTGGACCTTCTCTCTCTCTCTCTTTTTCTTGATCTTTCCTTTTTTGGGGTCGTTAAGGGTTTTTGGGTGCGGGTCGTTTGACCTCTCCCCTCCCTTGTCTGTCGTGTCTTTTTTCATTATAAATTTTGGGGGGTCGGGAACAGCCTGACCCTCGTATCTTCCTTGCCCTAAAATCCTAAAAACCCTAAAACCATAAAATCCTAAAAATTCCCTAAAAATCCATTAAAATGTAGAAAACCCTAAAAACCCTAAAAACCCCTAAAAACCATAAAAAAATCCTATAAACCCATAAAAACCATAAAAACCTAGTAAAAACTCGAAAAAACCTTCAAACCCCTAAAAACATTAAAAAATTTAAAATGCCTTTGAACCCCTAAAAATAAAAAAACCCCAAAAACACTAAAAGATCCTAAAATCCTTAAAAACTCTAAAAACCCTAAAACCCCTGAAAAACTATGAAAATCCTCAAAATTCCTAAAACCTAAAAAACCCTAAAAGCCCATACAAACCATAAAAAGTATCCAAAAACTCATAAAACCATTTAAACCCCTAAAAACAATTAAAATACTCAGAAAAATCATAAAAACCATAAAAAACTCAAAAAAAACCCAAAAATCACAAAAAGATCCTAAAAACCTTTAAAACCCTAAAAACCGCATAAACCCCTAAAAACCATGAAACTCCCAAAAAACCCTATATAAACCTAAGACCATAAAAGCCTAAAAAACTCAAAAAATACAAAAAATCCCAAAAACCCTGAAAACTCCCTGAAGTCCATAAAAAACCCTAAAAATATTAAAAACCCATAAAACCCCTAAAACCCACTAAAAACTCTATAAACCCTCAAACCCCCTAAAAGCATTTAAAACTCTAAAAACTATTAAAAAACCTATAATACTCAGAAGAAACCCAAAAGACACTAAAAATACTAAATAACTCAAAAGGCCCAAATCCCCCTAAAACCCCCTAAAACCCTCCAAATCCCTAAAAACCCTAAAAAACCCGAAAAACCATACAAATCCTAAAAAAACCCTTTAAAACCCATGAAAACATAAAAATCCATAAAACCCTGAAAAGTTCCCGAAAATCCTAAAAATATCTAAAAACCTTACAAACCCCTAAAAATCCATTAACCCCCAAGAAACCACTAAAACTCTAAAAACCATTAAAACCCCTAAAAAAGTCAAAAATATCTAAAATACCTTAAAACCCCTAAAAACTCAAAAAAACCCCCACTAAAACCCCAAAGAGACCCTAAAAACCCTAAAACTCCTAAAACCATAAAATACCCCTGAAAATCCCTAAGATCCTAAAATCCCTATAAACCCTAAATACCCTAAAACCCATAAGAATCCTAAAACGCCCCTAAAAATCTATGACAATGTAAACAACCCAAAAAAACTCAGAAAACCCCCTAAAATCATAAAAGCCAGTAAACACCATAAAAAACCCTAAAACCCCATAAAAAACCACTAAAAACTCAAAAAAAACCTCAAACCCCCTAAAAATGTTAATAAAATCTAAAAAACCTTAAAACCCCAAAAAACACAAAAAAATCCCTAAAACCCAAAAAGACCCTAAATCCCCTAAAACCCCTAAAAAGCTAAAATCCCCTAAAACCCCTGAAAATAATAAAAACCCCTAAAAACCATAAAAACCCTAAAAACCCATAAAAACCCAAAAATCCCCAAAAAACCCACTAAAACCTCTAAAAACCCTTAACCCTCTAAAAACGTTAAAAAACTCCAAAAAACATAAAAACCCTAAAAACTCAAAAAAACCCCAAAAAAACCCAAAAAGACCATAGAAAACCTAAAAAACAATAAAACACTTAAAACCTCTCAAAAGGAAAAAACCCTCAAAATCCCTACAAACCATAAAAATCCTAAAAACCCTTAAAAATCTATGAAAACATAAAAACCCCTAAAAACACTGAAAAACCCCTAAAAACCTTAAAAAACTCAAAAGGCCCTAAAAACGAAAAAGTGCCTAAAAACCTAAAAAAACCCAAAAAACGCTAAAACCCCCAAAATGTCTAAGGACCCTAATAAACAATAAAAACAATAAAATTTAAAAAAAACACAAAAAAACCAAGAAAACATAAAAAACCCTAAATCGCTGAAAAACCCCTTGAAACCCATAAAATCCACAAAAATATTTTTAAAATTCTAAAAAATCATAACGACCCTAAAAACGGACTAAAAATACTAAAAAGCCTTCAAACAACTAAAAATTTTAAAAACTCTAAAAAACCTTAAAAACCCTAAACAAATAAAATAACCTGAAAACCCAAAAGACCCGAAAAACAATAAAAAAATCTAAAAACAACAAACAACCCTAAAAACCCTCAAAATCCCACAAAACAAAAAATCCCATGAGAAAACCATATAAATGCATAAAATCCCAAGAAAACCACTAAAAACTATAAAAACCCTTAAAACCACTAAAAATATTAAAAATCTCTAAGATACCTTCTATCCGCTAAAAACTCAAAAAACTCTAAAAATCCAAAAAAATCCTCAAACCCCCTAAAAAATCCTAAAACCCCTCAAAATCCCTAAAAAACTAAAATTGATAAGAACCCTAAAAGACCCCTAAAAATCCATTAAAACATAAAAACCCTAAAAACACTGAAAGAACCCCTCAAAACCATAAAAACCCATAAAACCGTAGAATCCTTAAAACACCATAAAAACCAAAAAATCACTAAAACTCTAAAAACCTCTAAACCCCTAAAAATGTTAGAAAATTCTAAAAAACCTTGAAAACCCTAAGAAACTGAAAAAAATCCTAAAAACCCAAATAAACCCTAAAACCCTAAAAAACACTAAAACCCCAGAAAACCCCTAAAACCCCTAAAAATTCCTAAAAACCCTAAAACACCCTTAAAACCATAAAAATCCTAAAAACCCCTAAATTCCATGAAAACAAAAAAACCCCTAAAAATAATGAAAAATCCCTAAAAACCATAAAAACACCTAAAAACCATAAAAAACCCTAAAAACCCATAAATACCATAAACCCACTAAAAACTCTAAAAACCCTTTAAACCCCTAAAAAGGTTTAAAAATTATAAAAAAATCAATAACCCTAAAAAACTCAAAAAAAAAACTAAAACCAAAAAGACCCCAAAAAACTTGAAAAACCTAGAAATACCCTAAAAATCCGTAAAACCCTAAAAATCCTAAAAAAAATAAACCCCCCACAAAAAATCCATGAAAACAAAAAAAACCTAAAAACCTAGAGAATCCCCTAAAAACATTGAAAACTCCTCAAAATCCCTAAAAACCCTCAAAAATATAAAAACCCCCTAAAAATCCATGAAAACGTAAAAACCCCTAAAAACATAGAAAATCCCCAAAAATCCATAAAAACCCCTAAAAGCCTTTAAACCCCTAAAAACCCATAAAAACCCTAAAACCATTAAAAACTCTAAAAACCCATAAAACCATGAAAACATTAGAAAACTCTAAAAACCATAAAAACCCTAAAAACTAAAAATAAACCCTAAAAAAGACGCTAAAAATTCTAAAAACACCTAAAAATCCTAAAAACCCTTAAAAAACCCCCAAAACTCTTAAAATTCATAAAAATTATAAAAACCATAAAAATCCTAAAAATCCACGAAAATGTAAAAAACCATGAAAACCCCCATAAAACCCTATAAACTACTAAAAACCTTAAAAATACTAAAAACCCATAAAAACACTAAAAACCCACTAACACCTCTAAAAAATCTTAACACTATATTTGTTACCTGAAAACAACACCAGATACCACTATTGAATAAAGAACATCGTCAACAGACACCAACCAACGTTGCCACCATCACCACTATCTCATCTTCCTACCACCAACGACCAACAATAGATAATGAAACCACCATCATAGATCATGAACCACCATCGAGGAAGAACATAAAAATATAAACGAAATTGGGGAAGTAGCCCTAAAAGAAACCAAATTAAGAGGCAACTGGGAATGAAACCCGAACAAGAGAAAACAAAAGAAGGCTGACTGGTGGGACTCCGCGACCACCAAACTGCAGGGCCCCAAACCCCTATGTATCCATCGATCCAAATTCGACCTAAAGAGGAGCGATAGAATGCTAGGTCAGAGCAAGGTGAGGTGGCCGAGGAATAAACCCTATGAACAAAACCCTACAAGAAAAGGAGGAAACTGGGATGGAACCACAGCAGGAAGAGATGACTCTGGTAGCGGCTGGGAATCAGAAGTCTGCCAAATTTCTTTCCCAAAACCTCAGAGTATCCCTCGCTGAAAATCCAACATGGAGAGGAGCGAAGGAACGCAAAGTCAGAGCATGGTAGAGGTGAACAGGAAGAGACCAAAGCACCTCACTGAGCAGGAAGGTGAAACGAAGATGAGAAACCTAGAGAGGAGCGAGTGAGAGAGAAGAAGAAAGTAAGGGAAAATGCAGGCCAGAGCGAGCGAGGAAGAGAAAGGAGAACCTAAATGGAGTGAGGTGAAGGATTCATCACCACCAGGGATGAGGATACCTTAGGAGGCGAAAGGCGATCTGAGAGCTCGAGAATGCCAGGCGACTGAGTCGCCAACAAAAACCCACTAAAAACCCAAAAAGTCCATGAAAATGTAAAAAAACCTTAAAGACCTTAAAAACCCCTAAAGACCTTAAAAACCCTAAAACCCCCTAAAAACCCTTAAAACCATAAAAATGTTAAAAAACTATAAAAATCCTTAAGAACCCAAAAAACTAAAAAAATCCAAAAAAATCCAAAAACTCGTAAAACCCTAAAAACCCATAAAAAACTTAAAAACCTTAAAACCCCCCTGAAAAATGCTAAAACCCTCAAATTCTATAAAAACCATAAAACCCCTAAAAACTATAAAAATCCTAAAACCCCACTAAAAATACACAAAAATATTAAAAACCCTAAAAACAACTTAAAACCCTAAAATCTCACCCACCCAAAAGACCTCAAAACCCCTGCAAAAGCCTAAAAGCCCTAAAACCCATAAAACCCGTCAAAAACACTAAAAACACTAAAAAATCATAAAAACGATAAAAAGTCTACAAATCGACTAAAAACCCATGAAAACTTAAAAAACCCTAAAAAAGATCAAAAAAATATCCCTAAAAACCGTAAAAAACCTTAAAATCCCCAAAAAACTCTAAAAACCTTAAAACCCCCTAAAAACATTAAAAATTATAAAGAATCCTTAAAACCCCTAAAAAATAAAAAAAATCCGTAAAACCCCAAAAAAGAAACCCAAAACCCGGAAAATCCCTAAAAACCCTAAACCCCCTAAAACTCTCAAAATCCATAAAAACATTAAAACCGCAAAAAAACCATAAAAATCCTAAAAAAAACCCCTATAAATCCATGAAAACATAAAAACCCTAAAAACCACCCAAAAAACATAAAAACCCATTAAAATGATAAAAAACCCATAAGAAGCCACCCTTAACCACTAAAATTTCTAAAAACACTAAACCCCCCTAAAAACGTTAAAAAACTCTAAAAACCTTTCCTTATAGAAAGAACTCAAAAAAACCTAAAAAAATAAAAAAAACCCTAAAACCCCAAAAATCCCTGAAACCCCCTAAAACTCCCTGAAAAACCCTAAAACACTAAAAACCATAAAAAAAAATAAAAATCCACTAAAAATCCACGAAATCATAAAAAAAACTAAAAACCATAGAAAACCCCTTAAAACCATAAAACCCCTGAAAACCATAAAAACCCAAAAACCCCCAAAAAAACCACTAAAAACACTAAAAACACTAAAAACCTTCAAAACCCCTAAAAACATTACGTTTCTCTGAAAAACCTTAAAACCCCTAAAAAACTGGAAAAAACTGTAAAAACCCAAAAAGACCCTAAAACCTTGAAAAGCCTAAAACACCTAAAAAATACTAAAAACCTTCAAAATCACTAAAAACCATAAAAACTTAAAAACCAAAAAAAATCCAAAAAACCCCCTAAAAATCCATTAAAACATAAAAAACCCTTAAAACCTAAAAAACCCAAAAACCATAAAAACCATTAAAAACCTTAGAAAACCCTAAAACACCCTAAAAAACTAAAAACCACTAAATACTCTAAAAACCATTTAAACCCCTAAAACATTTAAAAACTATAGAAAAACTTAAAGCCCTAAAAACTCAAAAAAACCCAAGAAACCCAAAATGACCCTAAAGACCCTTAACACCCTAAAAACCCTAAAACACCCTAAAACCCCTCAAAATCCCTAAATGCCTAAAAAAGGGAAAAATTATAAGGTGTTTCGTTTAGGCGGATGGTGCGATGATCTGGTCTGGCGACGCTGGTCGGGGTCTTCTCGATCTTACATTGCAGAAGCTCGTTTCTTCTGTCGGTTCGCGAAGTAGCTGCAGGTGCGTGCTCAACCTTGTCTATCAGCTTTGCCTTTGTTCCAGTTTGTTGCTGCTTGTTTCGGTCGGACCTTTTGGCATTCCATGTTCTCCTACTTGATTTCGGTTCTGAAAGGACACTGGTTTATGGGTCTGCTGAGATGTGTTTGGAGATTTTTGTGGATTACGGTTTGCTGTACTAAGAGGTGTGGAATGCTGAAAGTTGTCTAGTTTGAAGCTCATGACTTCTGGTTGTTAAGCTGCGACTATTCCGAGAATTCTCTGCTTGCTAGCATGCTGGGTTGTGATGAAGTTGTGGGTTCTAATTCGAGATGCTAGTGGCGCTGTGCTATTTTCTGTTGTGCTGTTGGTTGTACCTCTTCGTGTGACATGGTGGAGGCTGCAAGGTGTTGGATGCTGGATTTTACGAAATTTGATGATGGCTGTTGTATGGAAGTGCACTCTGCTTGCTGGTTCTTGGTGAGGACGTGTGGCTGTTTGGTATTTGCTGCTGTTGTGGATGAGTTTTTTGCTGTGCTGCTGGAGTGGAAGTGGGATGCTAGGAGATGTTTGGTGGTCGAAAGAGGTGCTGGCTGTTTGAAAATGAGGATGCTGGTTGCTGGTTTGTTGTGGATGCTGGTTGGCTGGTTGCTGCTGCTGGATGTTGTTTGTTGTTGTAGTCTGAATGCTGGTTGTTGGTTAGCTGTGAGCTGCTGGATGCTAGTTAATGCTGGATGTAGTGCGGTTGGATGCTGGTACTGGATGGATGTGACGTGATGATGCTGCGGTTTGTCTATTTTTGTGCCCTTTTCTTTCTTTGTTTTTCTTTCTTTGGTGTGGGTTGTAAGGGTTTTTGGATGTGGGTCGTTTGACCCCTCCCCTCCCTTGTCTGCAGTGTTTGTGTCTTTTTGTTTAATAAATTTTGGGGGGTGCCAGGAATAGCCTGGACCTGAGCCTTCTTTGCCTAAAAACCATAAAACCCCTAAAAACCTTATAAAACCCTAAAAACACATAAAAACCCTAAAGCCCACTAAAAAAATCTAAAAACCCTTAAAACCCCATAAAACGTTAAAAAACTCTAAATGACCTTAAAACCCCTATAAAACTCAAAAAAACCCCTAAACATCCAAAAGACCCTAAAAATCCAAAAAACATTTAAAACATTAAAACCTCTAAAACCCCTCAAAATCCCTATAAACCCTCAAAAACCTTAAAAATAATAAAAAACCTAAAAAACCCTAAAAATCAAAGAAAATGTAAAAAAACCCTAAAAACCTCCAAAACCCCTAAAAACCATAAAAAACCTTGAAAACACATAAACCCTCTAAAAATCTCAAAAAACTCTAAAAACCCTTAAAGCTCCTAAAAACGTTAAAAACTCTAAAAATCCATAAAAACCCTAAAAACTCAAAAAAAAACCTAAAAACCCGAAAAGACCCTAAAAACTCTAAAAACACCTAAAAATGTTTGAAAAAACCTAAATACCCTCAAAATCCCTAAAAACCATAAAAACCCCTAAAAACCCGTGAAAAAGTAAAAAACTCTAAAAACCCTGAAAACCCAATAAAATCCATAAAACCCTAAAAAACTCAAAACACCCTATATCACAAAAAAACCCAAAAAAACCACTAAAAACTTTAAAAACCCTTAAAAATGAGAAACACTATAATAAACTCTAAGAAAATTAAAACCTAAAAAACTAAGAAAACCCCCTAAAACCCAAAAAATACCCTAAAACCCTAAAAAAACCCTAAAAACAATAAAAACAATTGAAAAACCCTAAAACCGCCTAAAAATCCTAAACAATCCTGAAAACCCTAAAAAAAAATAAATACCTAGAAACCCCTAGATACCCTAAAAAACCCCTAAAAACAATAAATACCCCAAAAACATTATAAACCTTAAAATACCATAAAAAACCTAAAACCACTAAAAACTCTAAAAACCCTTAAAAACTCTAAAAACCCTTAAAATCCCTAAAAATGTTGAAAAAATATAAAAATTCTTTTAAAAAATCCCTGAAAACAAAAAAGACCTTAAAAACCCTGAAAACCCTAAAAACCCTTGAAAACCCCTAAAACCCCTCAAAATCCCAAAAACCCCAAAAATCCCAAAAACCCATAAAAATTCTAAGAAACCCAAAAAAATCCAAGAAAATGTAAAAAACCCTAAAACCCTGAAAAATCTATAGAAACCATAATACCCTCAAAAAACCATAAAAACCCTAAAAACTCATAAAAACCCTAAAACCCACTAAAAACTCTAACACCCCTAAAAATGTTTAAAAACTCTAAAAAATGTAAAAACTCTAATAAATTCAAAAAAACTCTAAAAACCCAAAAGGACCATAAAAACCATGAAAAACATTTAAAATATTAAAAAACCATTGAAAATCCATGAAAACATAAAAAACCATTAAATTCCCTAAAAACCATAAAAACCTAAAACCCATAAAACCCAAAAAACCACTAGAAACTCTAAAACCCCTAAAAAGGTTGAAAACTCTAAAAACCATAAAACCCCTAAAAACTCCAAAAAACCCCTAAAACCCAAAAGAGCTTAAAAACCCTAAACCCCCATGAAAAACCTTAAAACACTCAAAATCTCTAAAAACCCTAAAAACCATAAAAATCCTATAAACCCCTAAAAATCCATGGAAACTAGAAAAACCTAAATAACTCCTAAAAACCATAAAACCCCTTAAAACCTTAAAACCCCTGAAAACCCATAAACGCTTTAAAAACCCTCTAAAAACTCTAAAAACTCTTTAAACCCCTAAAAATGTTAAAATTTTCTAAAAAACCTTTCTTGTAAAAAACACTAAAAACACTAGAAAACAAAAAAACACTAAAAAACCCATGACTCTAAAACCCCAAAAAACCCAAAAAACCCATAAAACCCCTCAAAGTCCCAAAAAATCCTAAAAAATAAAAACCATAAAAATATAAAACACCCATAAAACCCATTAAAACATAAAAACCCGTAAAAACCCTAAAAACCCCCATAAAATCATATAAACCCAAAAAACCTTAAAAAACCCTAAAAGCCCATATGTACCCTAAAACCACTAAAAACTGTAAAAATCCTTAAAACCCCAAAAAATGCGTGCGTTGTAAGGGGTTTTCAGGTGTGGGTTGATTGACCCCTCCCCTCCCTTGTCTGCAGTGTTTGTGTCTTTTTGTTTAATAAATTTTGGGGGGTGCCAGGAATAGTCTGGACCCGAGCCTTCTTTGCCTTAAAACCCCACAAAATGTAAAAAAACAATAAAAAATATTATAAACCCTAAAAAACGAAAAAAACCCAAAAAACCAAAAAAGACCCTAAAAACCCTTACACACACTAAAAACCCTAAAAACCCTAAAACCTTAAAATTCCTAAAAATCCTAAAAACCCCTAAAAACCATAAAAATTCTGAAAACCCCTAAAAATTCATGAAAATGTAAAAAACTCTAAAATCCCTAAACAACCCTTGAAAACCAAAAGAACCTATAAAAACCTTTAAAACCCTAAAACCCATACAAACCCTAAAAACTACTAAAAACACTTAAACCCTCTAAAAATCGTTAAAACTATTAAAACCTTAAAAACACTCAGAAAGTAAAAAAAACTTTAAACCCCCGAAGACCCTAAAACCATGAAAAGACCTAAAACCACTAAAAATCCAAAAAACCCTAAAATCTATAAAAACAATTATAAAAAACACTTAAAAATACAAGAAAACGTAAAAATTCCTAAAAATAAAGAAAAAACCCCCAAAACCATAAAAACCTGTAAAAACCGTAAAAACCCAAAAAATATATAAAACCTCTAAAAACCACTAAAAACTCTAAAATCCCTTAAACCCCCAAAAATTTTAAAAAAATCTAAAAACCCCTTAAAATAATAAAAAACTCAAAAAAAACCTTTAAAACCCAAAAAACTCTAAAAACCCTTAAAACCACAAAAACCAATAGAAACTCTCAAAAACCTAAAAACTCTGAAAAATCCTATAAACCCTCAAAAATCCTAAAAACCCCTAAAAATCCATGAAAATTTAAAAAACCCTAAAAACCCTGAAAACCCCTGAAAACCATAAAACCCCTAAAAACACATAAAAACCCTAAAACCCACTAAAAACACTAAAAACCCTTAAAACCCCTGAAAATGGTAAAAAAACTCTAAATTTTTTTAAAACCCCTAAAAACTCAAAAAGACCCTAAAACCCAAAAAACACCCAAAAAACCTTAATAGCCCATAAAAAGAAAGTACCCTTAAAACCCTAAAACCCCTAAAACACCCTAAAAACCACAAAATACTAAAACCCCCATAAAAATCCATGAAAATATCAAAAAAATATAAAACCCTTGAAAACTCCAAAAACCCATAAAAAACCCATGAACCTTAAAAAACCCTAAAACCCCATAAACACCCCACTAATACCACTAAAACCCCTAAAAAGATGAAAACAATAAAAATCCTTAAAACCCTAAAAACTAAAAAACCTAAAAACCCAAAAAGACCCTCAAAACCCAAAAAACCCCCTAAAAGTCATAAACCCCCCCCTAAAAACCCTAAAAACTCAAAATCCATTAAAATCCTTAAATACCAAAAAAATCAAAAAATTCCTAAAAATTCCCTAAAATCTATGAAAAAAATAAAAAGCCTAAAAACCCTGAAAACCCCCTTAAAAGCATAAAAAATTCGAAAACCCCATAAAAGCCCAAAAAACCCACTAAAAACTCCAAAATCCCTTAATCCCCTAAAAACGATAAAAAATATAAAAAAATATTAAAACCCCAAAAAACTCCAAATTACCTAAACTCTCAATAAGACCCTAAAAATACAAAAAACCCCTAAAAACCTCTAAAAATTTTAAAAACCATGAAAATCCAAAATACCATAAAAATAATAAAAAGATTACAAAATCATAAAAATCCAGGAAATCAGAAATAAACATAAAAACCCTAAAACCCCCCTAAAAACCTTAAAAACCCAAAAAACCCCTAAAACCACTAAAAACTCTAAAAAAACGTAAATCCCTTAAAATGTTAAAAACCTCTAAAAACCCTTAAAACCTAGGAAAAACTCAAAACCCCTGAAAACCCAAAAAGACCCTAAAAACCCTAGAAAATCTTAAACCCCCTAAAAACCCCTAAACCACCTCTAAATCCCTAAAAACCAAAAAACCCAAAAAACCATAAAATACTAAAAAAACACCTAAAAAACCATGAACAGATAAAAAACCTTAAAACCATAAAAAAACTCTTCAAAGCATAAAAACCCCCAAAACATTAAAAAACTTTAAATCCCATAAAAACATAAAAAATCACTAAAAAATATAAAAACCCTTAAAAACACTTAAAACGTTAAATAACTCTAAAGAACCTTAAAGACCCAAAATAACTCAAAAACCCTAAAAACTATAAAGACTCTAAAAACTCTGAAAACCCATAAAACCCCTAAAAACCCCTGAAAAACCCTAAACACCCAATAAATCTCTAAAAACAATAAAAAATACAAAAAACCATAAAAATCCTAAAAACCCACTAAAAATCAAGGGAAAGGTAAAAACCCTAAAAACCCTGAAATCCCCTGAAAACCACAAAACCCCTGAAAACCTTAAAAAACTAGAAACCCAAAAAAACCCTAAAAACCCAATAAAACTCTAAATACCCTTAAAACACCTAAAAAGTTAAAAAACTCAAAAAAAACCCAAAAAACCTAAAAACCCTAAAAACACCTAAAAACCCTAAAACATCTAAAAACCCTCCAAACCCTCAAAATATCTAAAAACCCCAATAAACACTAAAAACCATAATAATACTAAAAAATCCATGAAAACATAAAAACCCTAAAAACCCATAAAACCCCTAAAAACCATAAAAACCCCTAAAAACCCTAAAACCCCATAAAAACCTTAAAACCCCACTAAAAACTATAAAAACAATTAAAACCCCTAAAAATATATAAAATATAAAAAACATTAAAAACACTAAAAAACTCAAAAAAATCATAAAAGCCCAAAAAGTCCCCAAAAACCCTAAAACCCCTTGAAAAACCCCAAAACTCAAAAAAAACCTTGAATACCCTAAAACCCCTCAAAATCCCTAAAAACCCCTAAAACCCTAATAATCTGTGAAAACATAAAAAACCCTAAAAACACTGAAAAATCGCTGAACACTATAAAAACACCTAAAAACTATAAAAACCCTAAAAAACAAAAAAAACCATAAAAAAACAAAAACATCCAAAAAACCCTGAAAACCTTAAAATCCCTTGAAAGCCCTAAAAACCCTCAAAATCCCTAAAAACCCTAAAAACCATAAAATTAAAAAAAAAACCCTAACAGACCATGAAAGTGTAAAAACACTGAAAAACCCTGAAAACCATAAAAACACTTAAAACCCTAAAACCCATAAAAATTTAGAAGCCTAGTAAAAACTCTAAAAACCCTTAAAACCCTATAAAGATTAAAAAACATTAAAAAACAAAGAAACATAAAAAATCGAAAAGAAACATAAAAACCCAAAAAATCCTAGAAACCCAAAAAAACCCGAAAAACCTTATAAACCCTTGAGAACCCTGAAACCACACAAAATTTATAAAAAACCCTAAAAACCTTTTATAGGCTATAAAAATCCTAAAAATCCCTAAAAAATCTATGAAAACATAAGAAACCCTAAAACCCTGAAAAATCCTAGAAAACCACAAAACCCCCTAAAAACCTTTTCAAACCTAAAAATCCATAAAAACTATAAACCCACTCAAAACTCTAAAAACCCTTAAAACCATAAAAATGTTTAAAACCCAAAAAAAACTCAAAAAAACCATGAAAACCTAAAAGACCCCCAAACCCTAAAAACCCAAAAAAAACCATAAAAAATCTGAAAAACCTCAAAATCTTTATAAACCCTAAAAAACCCTAAAAAAACACTAAACACCATAAAAGTTGTTAAAACCCCCTAAAATCAATGAAAACATAAAAGACCATAAAAACCCTAAAATACCCTAAAAAACTAAAAACTCTAACAACCCTTAAAGCTCCTACAAATGTTAGTCAACCCTAAATACCTTAACAACCCCTAAAAAACTTAAAAAAAACCCCTAAAAACCTAAAAAGTACCTAAAAACTCTGAAAAAACCTAAAGGCAGAAACCCCTAAAAACCCTAAAAACCATCAAAATCAACCTAAAAGCCATAAAAATCCTAAAAACTCTTAAAAATCAATGAATATGCAAAAAAACCCCTGAAAACCCATTAAAAATCATGAAACCCCTAAAAACATTAAAAATCCCTAAAACCCCATAAAAACACTTAAACCCCACTAAAAATCTAAAAACCTTTTAAACCCCTAAATCACTAAAAAAACTTTAAAACATTAAAAAACTCAAAAAAAACCCTAAAAACCCAAAAAGACCAAAAAAACTATGAAAAATAATCAAAATTGTAAAACCCCTAAAAACCGTAAAAACCTTGAAAACCCCTAAAAACTCCTAAAAATAATAAAAACCCTAAAAATCCATGAAAATGTAAAAAACACTGAAAACACTAAAAACCCCTGAAAACCATAAAACCCCTAAAAACCATAAAAAACAATAAAATCTTGTCAACCGTTAAAAAACCACTAAAAAATCTAAAAACCCTCGAACCCCCTAAAAATGTTAAAAAAACTCTAGAAAACTTAAAAACCCTAACAACTCAAAAAAAAAACCATAAAAACACAAAAAGATCGTAAAAACCCTTAAAACTATATAAAGCCCAGAAAACGCTAAAATCCCCTAAAAACCTAAAAAACCGTAAAAACCATAAATACCCCTAAAAATCCATGAAAAGGTAAAAACACTATAAACCCATAGAAACCCCTAAAAATCACAAAACCCCCTAAAAACCATAAAAAACCTTAAAAACCCTAAAAACCCAAAAAAACCCTGAAATAACTAAAAACTCCAAAACCCCTAAAAACTTTAAAAAACTCTAAAACCCCTAAAAACCTATAAAAACCCTCAAAATCCCTAAAAACTCTAAAAACCCAAAAATACCCTAAAAACCCAAGAAAACATAAAAAACCCGAAAAACTCCGAACAAACCCTGAAAACCATAAAACCCCTAGAAACCATAAAAAAACCTAAAAACCCATAAAAACCCTAAAAAACCTCTAAAATCTCTAAAAGCTCTTTAAACCCCTAAATCGTTATAAAACTCTAAGAAACCTTAAAAACCCTAAAAATAAAAACAAACCCCTAAAACCCAAAATACCCTAGAAACCCAGAAAAAACCCTAAAAACCCTAAAAACCTTAAAGACCAAAAAAATCCTAGAAATCCCCTAAAAATCCATGAAAACATAAAAAACCCTAAAAACACTTAAAAACCCTTGAAAACCAAAAATAACCCTAAAAACCTTAAAATACATTAAAACCAATCAAAACCCTAAAACCACTAAAAACTCTAAAATCCCTTAAAACACATAAAAACGTTAAAAACTCTAAAAAACCTTAAAACCCTAAAAAACTCAACCCCCCCCCCCCCAAAACCCCCAAAAGACCCTAAAAACCCTAAAAACCCCTAAAATCCATGAAAACGTAAAAACCCCTTAAAAATACTTGAAAACTATAAACCCCCTAAAAATCCTAAAAACCCAAAAAAACCCTAAAAACCAACAAAAAACTCTAAAAATCCTTTAAATGCTTAAAAATTATAAAAAACAATAAAAAAAACTTAAAATACCTATAAACTCAAAAAATACCCTAAAACCCCAAAAGATCTGAAAACCCCTAAAAACCCATAAAAACCATAAAAATTTCTAAAAACCCTTCAAACCATAAAAATCCTAAAAAAAACCGTAAAAATCCATGAAAACATAAAAAACCCTAAAAACCCATGAAACCCATAAAAACCCAAAAAACCATAAAAAACCAAAAAAAACCCAAAAAACCCCTTAAAAACCCATAAAACCCCTAAAAACCACTAAAAAACCTAAAACCCTTTGAACCCATCAAAATTTTAAGAACACTGAAAAACTTTGAAAACCCTAAAAACTCAAAAAAAAACCCTAAATCCCCCCAAAAATCTATAAAACCCTCAAAAAACTAGAAAATCCCCGAAAAACCCCAAAATTCCTCAAAATCCCAAAAAACTATAAAACCCCTAAAACATAAAAATCCTAAAAAACAAATAAAAATGCATGAAAACATAAAAAATCCTAAAAACTCTGTAAACCCCTTAAAAACCAAAAAAACCCATACAACCCTTAAAAACACAAAAAACCAAAAAACCCATGAAAACCACAAAAAACACTAAAAACCATTAAAACCCATAAAAAAGTTAAAAAAATCTAAAAAACCATAAAAAGCCTAAAAATTCAAAAATACACAAATCCCCCAAAAGACCCTAAAACCCTGAAAAACCCAAAAACCTCTAAAAACCTATGAAAACCCCTAAAACCCCTCAAAATCCATAAAAATCCTAAAAAACCCTAAAAACCATAAAAATAAAAAAAAACCCTTGAAAAAACCATGAAAATATAAAAAAATCCTAAAAACCCTCAAAAGCCCCAAAAAACCTAAAAACCCAAAAAACCTTAAAAAACCCAAAAACCTATAAAAACCCAAAAACCCACTAAAAACTCTAGAAACCTTTAAAACCTCTAAAAATGTCAAAAAAAACTCTAAAAATCATAAAAACCATAAAAAACTCAATTAAATTATAAAACCCCAAAAGACCCTTAAAACCCATAAACCCTTAAAAACTCTAAAATGCCCTCAAAACCCAAAAACCCCTAAAAACCCCAAAAAACCCAAAAAATAATAAAAATATAATAATTACACGAAAATGTCAAAAACCTTGAAAAACCCTTGTAAACCATAAAACAACCTGAAAACATTAAAATTTTGAAAACCCCATAAAAACTCTAAGAAACTACTAAAAACTCTAAAACCCATTTAAACCATCAAAAACTTTCAAAAACTCAAAAAAACCATAAAAACCCTAAAGTGTCAAAAAAACCCAAAACCGAAAAAGACACTAAAAACCCTGAAATCCCCTAAAAACCATAAAAACCACTGAAAACCCAAAAGACCCTCAAATTCCCTAAAACCCCTAAAAATATCAAAAACCATAAAAATACTAAAATCCCATTAAAATCCATGAAAATGTAAAAAAATCGTAATAACCCTGAAAACCCCCTGAAAATAATAAAAACCTCTAAAAACACAAAAAATCCATAAAACCCTAAAAACCATTGAAACCTAAAAAACCATAAAAAACATTAAAAACCCTAAAAAATCCTAAAACCCTAAAAACTCAAACAAAACCCTAAAAACCCAAAAAGACCCTAAAAACCATGAAAACTCTGAAACCTCGTGAAGAATTATAAAAACCCTCAAAATCTCTAAAAACACTAAAAAACTCTAAAATCCATGAAACCTCTAAAAACACCTAAAAATCCACTAAAACGTAAAAAACATTAAAAACCATAAAAAACCCAAAATACCATAAAAACTAATGGAGACCATAAAAACTCCTAAAAACCCATAAAAACAAAAAAAACACTAAAAACTCTAAAATACCTTAAACCCCAAAAAACTTTCAAAAAACCTAAAAAAACCTAAAAACCCTAAAAACTCAAAAAAAAACTCTAGAACCCGAAAAAGACCCTAAAAATCCTGAAAACCCATAAAAACCCTAAAACACCTAAAATTTACTGAAACCCCAAAAATCCCTAAAAACCCTAAAATACCATAAAAACCCTAAAAAACCTTAAAAATTCATTAAAAACGTAAATACCCCTAAAAACCATGAGTAACCCCTGAAAACCATAAAAACCCTAAAAATCACTAAAAGCCCCTTAAAACCCCAAAAATGGTACAAACTCTAAACACCATAAAAACCTAAAAAAACTCAATAAAACATCTAAAAAACAAAAGGACCCAAAAAACCCAAGAAAATTGTAAAACCCGCTAAAAATACTAAAAAACATCAAGATCATTAAAAATCATAAAAAAACCTAAAAACCATAAAAATTCTAAAACCCCGATAAAAATCCATAAAAAAATAAAAAACCCTAACAACCATGAAAACTAACCTGAAAACAATAAAAACCCTAAAACCTTAAAAACTCATAAATCCCTAAACAACCACTAAAAACTCTAAAACCATTTAACCCCTAAAATTGTTAAAAGACTCCAAAAACCATTAAAAACTAAAAATGTCAAAAAACCCCAAAACCCCTAAAAGATAATAAAAACCCTGAAAAAACCCCTAAAACCCCATTAAATATCCTAAAATCCTCAAAATATTTAAAAAATCTAAAAAACAGAAAAACCATAAAAATCCTAAAACCCCCTAAAAATCCATGAAAATACAAAAAACCATAAAAACCTGAAAACCATACAAACCCCTAAAAGCCTAAAAGAAACCGATCAACCCTTAAAAATCTCTAAAAATCCACCAAAACTCTAAAAACCCTTAAAACCCTTTAAAATCATAAAAAATTCTAAAAGACTTTAATACCCTAAAATGCTAAAAAAACCCTAAAAACCCTAAAAAACCTAAAACAACATAAAACCCCTAAAAACCCTCAAAATCCCTAAAAAACATAAAAAAATTCCTAAAAACCATAAAAATCAAACCCCCTAAAAATCCATCAAAACATAAAAAATTCGAAAAACCTTAAAAAGACCATAAAAACCATATAAACCCCTAAAACCCTTTAAACTCCTATAAATGTTAAAAAAGTCTAAAAAATATTAAAAATAAAGAAAATCTCAAAAAACAATCCTATATCCCAAAAAGACCCTAAAACCTCAAAAAGTAAAAAAAATCCTTGAAAAACAATAAAAACACCTAGAATCCCTAAAAACCCTGAAAATCATAAAAATCCAGACAACCCTTAAAAATCCATGTAAACATAAAATACCATAAAAACCCTGAAAACCCCCTAAAAATCATAAAACCCTTAAAAATCTTAATAAAAACTCATAAAAACCCTTAAAACTATGATAAACTCTAAAAACCTTAAAACCACTAAAAATGTTAAAAAAACTCTAAAAAACATTTAAAACAAAAAAACACAAAAATTCCCAAAAATCCCAAAAATACCCCAAAACCCTTCAAAAATCCAAAAAAATCCCAAAACCACTAAAAACCCTAAAAACCCATAAAACCCCATGAAAACAAAAAAACCCTACAAAACCTGAAAACCCCCTAAAAATAATAAAACCCCCTAAAACCATAAAAAACCCCAAAAAAACTAAAAACTCAAAAAACTTTAAAACCCCATAAAACCCATAAATCATTAAAAAACTCTAATAGCATTAAAAACCCAAAAATATTCAAAAAAACCCTAAAATCCCAAAAGACTCGAAAACTCAAAAAAAACCCTAGAACCCATTTTAAAATTCTAAAAACCCTCAAAATCCCAAAAAACCATAAAATCCCAAAAAAATATAGAAATCCAAAAAAAACCTAGAAAAAACTACGGAAACCTTAAAACCATGAAAAACTCCTCAAAACCATAAAAATAATGAAAAACACTAAAAACCAATAAAAACCCAAAAACCCACTAAAAACTCTAAAAACTCATAAAACCCCTAAAAATGTTAAAAAACTAAAAAAAACCTTAAAACCCCTAAAAACTCAAAAAACCCTAAAAACCATTAAAATCCCTAAAAACCCTAAAACCCCCCAAAAACAATAAAAAACCTAAAAATCCCCTAAAAATACCTGAAAACTTAAAAAACCTTGGAAAACCATTAAAACTATCAAACCCTAAAAGAACCTAAACACCCTAAAAAACTAAAAACTATAAAAACCATTAAAACCACTAAAAACATTAAAAAACTCATAAAAACCCTAAAAATCCAAAAGACCCTAAAAACCCTAAAAACCCTGAAAACCCCTGAAAAATCCATGAAAACATAAAAAAACCTAAAAATCTGAAAACCCCTTGAAACCATAAAAATCACCAAAAACCTTAACAAACCCTAATGACCCATAAAATACTAAAAACCACTAGAAACTCTAAAAACCCCTTAAAACCCCAAAAACGTTAAAAAAACCTAAAAACCTTAAAAACCCTAATAAATCAAAAAATACCCTAAAATCCCAAAAGACCTGAAAAACCCCCAAAACCCCTAAAAACCCAAAAAAATCAGAAAAAGACTAAAAACCCTATTTTTTTAAAAAAATCCTAGAAAGCTTAAATACCATAAAAGTCCTAAAAACTCCCAAAAAAATCATGAAAAGATAAAAAACCCTTAAAAACCCATGAAAACCACAAAACCCCTAAAACCTTACAAAATACTAAAAACCCATAAAAACCTAAAACCACTAAAAACTCTGAAAATCTTTAAAACCCATAAAAAATAAAAAAATAAAAACCCGAAAAACCCCTTAACACCCATAAAACATTAAAAAACTCTAAAATACCTTAAGACCCATAAAAACTCAAAAAAAAAAACTAAAACCCAAAAAGGCCTTAGAAACCCTGAAAACCCATAAAAACCCCTAAAATCCCCTAAAATCTATCAATATAAAAAAAAACCATAAAAACACTAAAAACCATAAAAAAACATAAAATCCCTAAAAATACTTGAAAACGTAAAAAACAGTATAAACCTTGAAAACCCTTGAAAACTATAAGACCCCTAAAACCCTTAAAATCCTAAAAATTCATAAAAACCTTAAAACTTACTAAAAAATTTAATACCCTTAAAACCCCTAAAAATTTTAAAAACTCTAAAAAACATTAAAACCCTAAAAAACTCAAAAACCATAAACCACCAAAACACCTTAAAACCCGAAACAACCCAAAACCCCCGAAAACCCCTAAAAACGAAAAAAACCCTAAAAAAATAAAAAACTGTAAAATACCATAAAACCGCGAAAAAACCACTAAAAACTTAAAAACCCTTAAAACCAAAAAAATGTTAAAAAACTCAAAAAAAAAACCATAAAACCATAAAATATTCAAAAAAGGCCTAGAAACCCAAAAAGAAACTAAAAAACATGAAAAACCTAGAAAACCCTAAAGCCCTTGAAAAAATCATAAAACCCCTCAAAATCCTTAAAAACCCTAAACACTATAAAAATCCTCAAAAACCTCTAAAAATCCATCAAAATTTAAAAAACTTGAAAACCCATGAAAACCATAAAAACCGAAATAACCTTTAAAGAACCCTAAATCCCATAAAAACCCTGAAAACCCACTAAATACTATAAAAACCCCTTTAAACCTCAAAAAACATTAAGAATTTATAAAAACATTAAACACCCTAAAAAACTAAAAAAAACTCCAAAACCCGAAAGGACCATAAAAACCCTGAAAACCCTAAAAACTCTAGAGCCCTTGAAAAACCCTACAACCCTTCGAAATCCCTAAAAACCCAAAAAAACACAAAAAACCATATGAATTATAAAATTCCCCAAAAAATAATGAAAATGTAAAAAATGTAAAAAAACCATGAAAAACCCCTTAAAACCCTAAAACCCTCAAAAAACTTAAAAAACCCCAAAACTAAAAAATCAGTAAAAATTCTAAAAAACCATTAAACTCCTAAAAATGTTAAAAACTCTAAAAAACTTTAAAAACACTAAAAACTCAAAAGAACCCTAAAACCCAAAATACCATAAAAACCTCGAAAACCCTAAAATCCCCAAAAACCCATTAAATTTCCTAAAAACAATCAAAATAAATAAAAACCCTAAAAATCATAAAAATCCTAAAATTCCCCTTAAAATCCATGAAAACTTAAAAAACAATAAAAATCCTAAAAACCCTAGAAACCATAAAAACACCTAAAAACCTTAAAAACCCTAAAACACCATAAAAACCCATAAAAAACTAAAAACTCTAAAAATCATTAAAACCCCTAAAAATTTAAAATCACTAAAAACCTTAAAACCCTAGAAAACTCAAAAAGAACCCAAAAACCAAAAAAAGACCCTAAAAATGTGAAAGTATATAAAAACCCTAAAAACTATCAACACCCCTAAAAACTCTAAAAAACTATTAAAACCATAAAAATCCTAAAAACTACTAAAAATCCATGAAAACATAAAAAACCCTAAAAACCTTGAAAACCCCATGAAAACCATAAAAACCCCTAAACCTTAAAAAACCATAAAACCTTAAAACCCACTAAAAACTATAAAAACCCTAAAAACCCCTAAACACATTAAAAAATCTAAAAAATAACAAAAACCCTAAAAACTCAAAGAAAAGACCCAAAAAAGTCCCTAAAAACCATGGAAAACCCAAAAACCCCAAAAAAACCTTCAAAATACCTAAAAACCTTAAAAATCATAAAAAACCCATGAAAATCCATAAAAATATAAAAAACCCTAAAACACCTCTAGAAACAGCTAAAAAACCAAAAAATCCCTAAAAACCATAAAACCCCCTAAAAATTCACAAAACCCCAAAAACCACTAAAAATTATAAAAACACTTAAAAGTCCCAAAAAAATTAAAAAACTCTAAAAACCCTGAAAATCAAAAAACCCCTGAAAAACCCAAAAAACCATAAAAAAATCCAAAAAACCCAAAAAACCTATAAAAATCCACGAAAACATAAAAAACCCTACAACCATGAAAACCCCTAAAAACCGTACAAGCCCATAAAAACCTTAAAATGAATAAAAAGAAAGAAAAACCCTAAAACCCACTGAAATCTAAAAAAAAACTTCAAAACCCCTAAAATGTTAAAAACTCTAAGAAACCTTAAAAACCCTAGAAGTTAGAAGACCGTAAAAACCCAAAAATACCCTAAAAACCCTAAAAGCATAAAAATACAAAAATAACCCTAAAAATCCATTAAAACATAAAATCCATAAAAACCCTAAAAAACCCATGTTAATAAAAAAATCATAAAAACCTTAAAAATGCTTAAATCCCCTAAAACTCAGAAAACCACCAAAAATATTAAAAACCCTTAAAACCCATAAAAATGTTGAAAAACACTAAGAACCTTAAAACCTAAAAAACCATAAAACCCCCAAAAGACCCTAAAAACCCTAAGACCCCTAAAAACCCTAAAACTCCCAAAATATCTAAAAACCCTAAAAATACTAAAAACCATAAAAATCCTTAAAAAACACTAAAAATCCATGAAAACATAAAAAACATTAAACTTGAAAAGCACCTAAAACCAATAAACCCCTAAAAACCATAAAAATACTAAACAGCCACTAAGTCTCTAAAAAACATAAAACCCTAAAACATTAAAAAACTCTAAAAACCCATAAAAAACTCATAAAATACCCTAAAAACTCAAAAGACACAAAATACCTGAAAACCCCTTTAAACCCCTAAAAACCCCAAAACCCATCAAAATTTCTAAAATCCCTGAAAACCCTAAAACCCCCTAAAAACCTTAAAAGCCCTAAAACCCACTAAAAACTCCTAAACCCCTTGAACACCTAAAAATGTTTAAAAAACTCTTAAAACATTAAAAACCATAAAAACTCAAAAAAAAACCCTAAATACCAAAAAAGACCATAAAAACCTTCAAAAATTGTAAAACCATAAAAACCCTGAGAAACCCTAAAAACCTTAAAAATCCCTAAAAACCCCTAAAAACCATAAAAATCCTAGAAAACCCCTTAAATGCCATGAAAACATAAAAAAATGAAAACCCAGAAAACCATAAGGATTTAGTGTTTTGTGGGTTTTAGGGTCTTTATGGGGATTTAGTGTTTTTATGGTTTTTAGGGGGTTTATGGTTTTTAGGGTTTTTTCAGGTTTTTAGGGTTTTTTAGGGTTTTTAGGAATTTTGATGGTATTTAGGTCTTTTCAAGGGTTTCTAGGGTTTTTAGGGGTTTTTAAGGTTTTTACAGTCTTTTGGGGTTTAAAGGATTTTTTTTGATTATTTTAGGGGTTTTAAGGTTTTGCAGAGTTTTTTAACATTTTTAGAGGTTTAATGGTTTTTTAGAGTTTTTAGTGGGTTAGAGGATTTTTAGGGATATTTGAAGATTTTCAGGTCCTTTTGGTTTTAAATGTATTTTTTGAGTTTTTTAAGGTTTTTAAGGTTTTTATAGTTTTTTAATGTTTTTAGGGGTTTTAATTATTTTTAGAGTCTAAGTTATTTTTAGGATTTTTATGGGGTTCTAGGGTATTTTATGGTTTTTAGGGTTTTTTATGGTTTTCAGGGGATTTTCAGAGTGTTTAAGGTTTTTTATGTTTTCATGGATATTTAGGGGTTTTAGGATTTTTATGGTTTTCAGAGTTTTTAGGGTTTTCCGATATTTTGAGGGTTTTTTGGGTTTTTATTTGGTTTTCAGAGGTTTTTTGGGTTTTTAAGGTTTTTAGGGCCTTTGGGGTTTTATGGTTTTTTAGTTTTTTTGGGTTTTAAGGTTTTTTAGAGTTTTGAAATATTTTTATGGATTTTAATGGGTTTTAGAGTTTTTGGTATTTTTTAGGATTTTTATGTGTTTTAAGGGTATTTAGGATTTTAGTGTTTTTTTTTGTTTTCATTGGTTTTTCAAGGTTTTTAATGTTTTTTACATTTTAATGGATTTTAGGGTTTTTTGGATTTTTTTTTGTTTTTAGGGGTTTTTAGGGTTTATCAGGGGTTTGAGGGTTCCTCAGGGTGTTTAGGGACTTTTTGGTGTTTTAGGGTTTTTTTTTTATTTTTTAGGGTTTTAATATTTCTCATAGTTTTTAACATTTTAGGGGTTTTGAGCGTTTTTTTGAGATTTTATTTGGTTTTTATAGTTTGACTTACTTTTTAGATGTTTTAATGTTTTTAGGGGATTAAATGGTTTTTAGTTTTTAGTGTTTTTTAGGCTTTATGGTTTTTAAGGTTTTTAGGGATTTTATGGTTTCCAGGGTTTTCAGGGTTTTCTATGTTTTCCTTAATTTTTAGGGGATTTTTTGTAATTTAATGATTATTGGGGTTCTAAGGGTTTTTAAGGGTTTTTAGTTCCTTTTTAAGATTTCAGATTTTTTTTGAATTTTTAGGGTTTTATGGTTTTTAGATTTTTTTAATGTTTTTAGGGGTTTTAATTTTTTAGTGGGTTTTTAGGGTTTTTTAAGGTTTTTAGGGGGTTTTATGGTTTTTAGGGTTTTTAGTGTTTTCTAGGTTTTCATGGATTTTTAGCATTTTTGGGGAGTTTTATGGTTTTTAAGGGTTCTTTAAGGTTTTTAGAGGTTTTTACATTTTCATGGATTTTTTGGGGTTTTTTTTTGTAATTTATGGTTTTTAGGGTTTTTTAGGGTTTTTTTGGATTTGAGGGGTTTTGGGTTTTTGGGTGGTTTTAGGGTTTCTCAGGGTTTTTATGGTTATTTTATGTTTTTAGGGTATTTTTTAGTTTTTTAGGTTTTTAAGGGTTTTTATAGCTTTTAACATTTAAAGGGGTTATAAGGTCTTTTAGAGTTTTAGTGGTTTTTTAGGGTTTTATTAGTTTTTAGTGTTTTAAGGTTTTTAGGGGTTTTTAGGGGTTTCAAGGGTTTTTTAGGGGTTTTAGGGTTTTCTATGTTTTCATTGGTTTTTAGTATTATTTAGGATTTTTATTGTTTTTAGGGTTTTTTAGGATTTTGTGGGGTTTTAAGGGATTTCACAGGGTTTTAAGGTTTTTATGGTCTTTTGGGGTTTTTGTTATTTTTTTTGGTTTTTTCAAGTTTTTAATGTTTTTAGAGTTTTTTTATGTTTTGATTATTTTTAAAGATTTTTAGTGTTTTTAATGGTTTTTAAGGTTTTTATGGGTTTTTGGGGTTTTTCAGGTTTTTAGGAATTTATATTTTCACTGTTTTTTCATGGTTTTTAGGGATTTTTTTGTTTTCATGGATTTTTAGGCATTTTTTGGATTTTTATGGTTTTTTTTGTCTTTAGGGATTTTTTGGTGCTTTATGGTTTTTCCTGGGTTTTTAGGGTTTTAAAGGATTTTAGGGGTTTTATGTTTTGGGGGGGGGGGGGGTTAGGGTTTTTTATGTTTTCCTGTATTTTTAGAGTTTTTAAAGACTTTTATGGTTTCTAATATTTTTCAGGGTTTTATGGATGTTGAGGGTTATTAGGGATTTTCAAGGATTTAAGGGTTTTTAGGGTTTTTAGGGTCTTTTGGGGGGTTGAGGTTTTTTTTGAGTTTTTTTTGGGTTTTTAATGTGTTTTGAGTTTTTTAACGATTTTGGGGGTTGAAGGTTTTTTTGAGTTTTTAGTTGTTATTAGGGTTTTGGGGGTTTTTAGGGCTTTTTAAGGTTTTTAGGGGTTTTATGGTTTTCATATTTTTTGGGGGTTTTAGGGGGTTTACGTTGTCCAGGATTTTTAGGAGTTTTTGAGGATTTTATGGTTTTTATGAATTTTAGAGATTTTTGTGGGTTTTAGGATTTTTTAAGTGATTTTAGGGTTTTAGGGGTTTTTAGGGATTTTAGGGTCTTTTGTGGTTTTTAGGGTTTTTTTTGAGTTTTTTAGTGTTTTTATGGTTTTTAGAGTTTTTTTTAACATTTCTAGGGTTTTTAAGATTTTTAGAGTTTTTAGTGGTTTTAGGGTTTTTAGGGTTTTTAGGTTTTTTAAAGGTTTTTAGGGTTTTCTAAGATTTTCATGGAGTCTTTAGGGTTTTTAGGTTTTTTTTACATTTTCTTGGATTATTAGGTATTTTTTAGGATTTTTGGGTTTTTAGGTATTTTTAGTGTTTTTATAGATTTTGAGGGTTTTAGGTTTTTTCATAGGTTTTTAGGATTTTTAAGGATTTTCAGGGTTTTCAGGGATTTTGGGTTTTAAGGTTTTTTTACCTTTTTAGGGTTTTAAGGCTTCTAACGTTTTTTGGGTTTAAAGGGCTGTTAGAGTTTTTAGTGGTTAATTGGATTTTTCTGGGTTTTTGGTATTTTAAGGTATTTAGGGGTTTATAGGTTTCATTGATTTTTCCTGGTTTTTATGGTTTTTAGAGTGTTTTATGTTTCTTGGATATTTAGGTGGTTTTTTATATTTTTATGTTTTTTTGGTTTTATAGGGTTATTAGGGATTTTGAGTGTTTTTATGGGTTTTCATTGGTTTACAGGGGTTTTCAAGATTTTTAGGTCTTTTTGGGTTTTTAAGGGTTTTTTATTTTTTTAGGGGTTTTAAGGTTTTTTAGAGATTTTTAACATTTTTAGGGGTTTTATAATTTTTAGTGGTTTTAGGGGTTTTCTAGGTTTTCTGGGGTTTTTTAATTTTTTAGGAGTTTTTATGGTTTTAAGGGGTTTTTTAGGATTTTAGGGTTTTTTACATTTTTAGGGATTTTTATGGTATTTTAGTATTTTAATGGTTTTTAGAGTTTTATAGGGTGTTTAGGGATCTTTAGGGTTTTTAGTCGTTTTTTTAGTATTTTGGGATTTTAAGGTTTTCTATAGATTTTTAACATTTTTAACGGTTTAAAGGGTTTTTATGGTTTTTATGGATTTATAGAGTGTTTCAAGGTTTTTAAGATTTTCAGGAGTTTTTCATGGTTTTTTGGGTTTTTATATTTTCATGGATTTTTATGGGATTTTATGATTTTTATGGTTTTTAGTGTCTTTACAGATTTTGGGAGGTTTTACTAATTTTTCCAAGGATTTTAGGGTTTTTTGATCTTTTATGGTTTTAGGGATTTTTTTTGTTTTTTAGGATTTTTATGTTTTTTATAGTTTTTAACATTTTTTGGGGTTTAAATGGTTTTTAGAGTTTTAGTGAGTTTTTAGGGTTTTTATGAGATTTTAGGGGGTTTTAATTTTTTAGGGGTTTTATGATTTTGGTTTTATGATTTTTAGTGGCTTTCAAGTTTTTTAGGGTTTTTTATGATTTCATGTATTTTAATGGGGTTTAGGATTTTTATGTTTTTAGGGTTTTCAGGGTTTTTAGATTGAGGGATTTTAGGGGTTTTAGGTGTTTTTTTGGGTTTTTAGGGATTTTCAAAAAATTTAGGGACTTTTTTGGGTTTTGGGGTTTTTTTAAGTTTTTTAGGGTTTTTAAGGCTTTTAGAGTTTTTTACCATTTTAGGAGTTTTTAAAATTTTTAGTGATTTTTGGGTTTTATTTGTTTTTTACTGTGTTAGGGATTTTATAGCTTCAAGAGGTTTTTTAGGGTTTTAGTGTTTTAGGGTTTTTTTATGTTTTCATGGATTTTTAGTGGTTTTTTTATTTTTATAGTTTTTAGGGTTTTTAAAGGTTTTTAGGGGGTTGGTTTTTTAAGTTTTTATTGCATTTTTGGGTTTTTAGTTTTTTTGTGAGTTTTTAGGGCTTTTGAGGCTTTTAGTGTTTTTTAACATTTTTAGAGGTTTTAAGGGATTTTAGAGTTTTTAGTGGGCTTTTAGTGTTTATATGGATTTTTGACTATTTTACGATTTTTAGAGGATTATATGGTTTTCAGAGGGTTTTCAAAGTTTCTAGGTGTTTTTACGTTTTCATGGATTTTTAGGGGTTTTTAATATTTTGATGGTTTTTAGGGATTTTTGGGGCCTTAAGGAATTTTGAGAGTTTTAGGATTTTTCAGGGGTTTTTAGGGTTTCTAGGGGTTTTCCGGGTTTCTAGGGTTTTTTGAGTTTTTTTGTTGTTTTTATGATATTTTAGTGTTTTTTATCATTTTTAGGGGTTAAAGTGTTTTTAGTTTTTTAGTGGTTTTTTGGGGTTTTATGGTTTTTGATGTTTTTAGGGGTTTTATGGTTTTCATGGGTTTTTTAGCATTTTTAGTGTTTTTTACGTTTCACATATTTTTTGGTATTTTTAGGATTTTTATGTATTTTAGTGTTTTTTAGGTTTTTGGTGTTTGGTGGGTTTTAGGGTCTTCCATTGATTTTTAGGTATTTTCAAGGTTTTTTGGGTCATTTTGGGTTTTTATGATTTTTTTTTATTTTTTAGGGTATTTATGGGTTTTTAGATTTTTTAACCTTTTTAGGGGTTTTAAGGGATATTAGATTTTTAGTGGGTTATTATGGGTTTTTAGGGTTTTTAGGGGTTTCTATGGCTTTCAGGGGGTTTAAAGGTTTTTTGGGTTTTTAAAATTTTCATGGATTTTAAGGGGTTTTTAAGGAATTTGATTGTTCTTATGGTTTTTAGGGGTTTTAGGGATTTTGAAGGTTTTAGGGATTTTAAGGGGTTTTTATGGGTTTTTCAGGTTTTTTAGGGTTTTGAGGTTCTTTATGGGTTTTTATGGTTTTTTTGAATTTTTTAGGGTTTAAGGTTTTTTAGAGTTTTTAAAATATTTTTAGATTTTAAGGGTTTTTAGAGTTTTAAGGGTTTTATTGGTTTTTAAGGTTTTTTTTTCATGTATTTTTAGGGGGTTTTTATGATATTTATGGTTTTTGGGGTTTTTAGGGTTTTTAGGGATTTTGAGGGATTTTATGGTTTTTCAAAGTTTTTTAGGGGTTTTTAGGGTTTTAGGGTCTTTTTGGGTTTTTAGGATTTTTTGAGTTTTTTTTTGTTCTTTGGTTATTAAGAGTTTTTTAACATTTTTATGGGTTTTAAGGGTTTTTAGAGTTTTTAGTGATTTTTAAGGTTTTTTGGATTTTTTTAAAGGTTTTTAGGGGGTATTTTTGGTTTTCTGGGGTATTTCAGGGTTTTTTGTGTTTTTACATTGTCATGGATTTTTAGGGGTTTTTTTGGATTTTTTTGGGGTTTAATTTTTTTAGTGTTTTTTGTGATTTTGACAGTTTTAAGGGGTTTTCAAAAGTTTTTATGGGTTTTTAGGGTCTTTTTAGGTTTTTAGGGTTTTTTGAGTTTTTTAGGGTTTTAGAGCTTTTGAACACTTTTTGTGGTTAAAGGGTTTTTTGAGTTTTCAGTTGTTTTTTAGGGGTTTTATGTTTTTTTAGAGTTTTTATGGTTTTTAGTGGTTTTTATGGTTTTCAGGGGGCTTTCATGGTTTATAGGGTTTTTATGCTTTCATGGATTTGTTGGGGTCGTTTTGGATTTTTATGGTTTTTATGGGTTTTTATGGGTTTTCAGGGTTCTTAGTGTCTCTTATGTTTTTAGATGTTTTTTGAATTTTAGTGTTTTAATTTTTATTAGTTCTGTTTTAGGTTTTTGGGTTTTTAAGGGTTTTAGTGTTTTTAGAGGTTTTTAGGGTTTTATGGGTTTTATGATTTCTAATGTTTTAGGGGTTTTTGTGGTTTTCTGGGGGTTTTAGGGTTTTAGGGTTTTTTTTGTTTTCATGGATTTTTAGGTTCTTTTGGGATTTATATGGTTTTTAGTTTTTGTAGGATTTTTTGGGATTTTGAGGTTTTTTAGTGGTTTTTATTGGTTTTTGATTTTTTATGGGTTTTAGGAGTTGTTTCAGGTTTTTATAGTCTTCTTGGGTTTTTAGGATTTTTTTTGAGTTTTTAGGGGTTTAAAGGCTTTTAGAATTTTTAACGATTTTAGCAGTTTTAAGCGTTTTAGAGTTTTTAGTGGATTTTTAGGGGTTTTATGGGTTTTAGGATTATTAATGTTTTATGGGTTTTATGTTTTTCTTAGGCTTTTCAGGGTTTTTAGGGTTTTTTACATTTTCATGGATTTTTAAGGGGTTTTTAGAAGTTTTATGGTGTTTAGGGTTTTTAGGGTTTTTAGGGATTTTGCAGGGTTTTCAAAGGTCTTTAGGGTTTTCAGGGTTTTTAAGGTCTTTTTTGTTTTTAGGGTTTTTTGAGTTTTTTAGGTTTTTAAGGTTTTTAGAGTTTTTTTAACGTTTTTGGGGTATAAGTGTTTTTATATTTTTTTAGTTTTTAGGGGTTTTTAGGGTTTTTAGAAGTTTTTCAAGGTTTTTTGGGGGTTTTCAGGGGTTTTTAGGTTTTTAGGGCTTTTTAAAATTTTTATGGTTTTTAGGGTTTTTTAGGGATTTTCAAGGGATTTTGATGTTTCTAGATTTTCATTGGGATTTTAGGGGTTTTGGGTCTTTAGTGTTTTTTTGAGTTTTTTAAATATATTTTAGCTTTTTAGATTTTTTTAACATTTTTAGGGTTTTAAGGGTTTTTAGATTTTTTTTGTGGTTTTTAGTGTTTTATTTTTTTTAGGGCTTTTAATGTTTGATGGGTTTTATTGTTTTCAAGGGTTTTTAAGGGTATTAGGGTTTTTTATATTTTCATGGATTTTTAGGGGTTTTTATGATTTATGATTTTTAGGGGTTTTAGTGAATTTGATGGTTTTTTGGGGTTTTCAGATGTTTTAAGGGTTTTTGGAGATTTTTATGATTTTCAGGGACTTTTGGGTTTTAGGGTTTTTTTGGGTTTTTAAGTTTTTTTAGATTTTTTTAACGTTTTCTGGGATTTAAATATTTTTATAGTTTTTAGTGGGTTTTTAGGTTTTTTGGGTTTTTTGGGTTTTTAAGTTTTTAGGGGTGTTTAGGGTTTGGGGGGGTTTCATGATTTTTATGGGTTTTTTATGATTTTTATGGATTTTGGGGGTTTTGGGTTTTTTGGGATGTTGAGGGTTTTTAAAGGTTTTCAGGGTTTTTTAACTATTTTCAAGGTATTTAGGGTCTTTTTGGGATTTTAGGCTTTATTTGAGTGTTTAGGGTTTTTAAGGGTTTTTAGAGTTTTTAAACATTTTTAGGAGTCTTGATGGTTTTTAATTTTTTAGTGGTTTTTATGGGTTTTAGGGTTTTTATGTTTTTAGGGGTTTTGTGGTTTTTCAGGGAGTTTTTTAGGGTTTTTAGTGTTTTTTACATTTTCATTGATTTTTATGAGGTTTCCTAAGAATTTTATGGTTTTTAGGATTTTTAGGGATTTTGAGGGTTTTTAGGGTTTCTAGTGGTTTTAGGGTTTTTCTTGGTTTTTTTGGTCTTTTTGGGTAATTTGGATTTTTTTGGGTTTTTTTAGTTTTTTATGGATTTTAAGGTCTTTTAGAAGTTTTTAAGTTTTTTAGGGTTTTATGTTTTTTAGGTCTTTAAGGGTTTTTTGAGTTCTTAAGGTTTTTATGTGGTTTTAGGGTTTGATAATGTTTTTGGGGGATTTATGGTTTTCAGTTTTTTTCATAGTTTTTACATTTTCATTAATTTTTATGGGTTTTTAGGATTTTTTGGGTTTTATGGTTTTTAGGGATTTTTAGGGTTTTAAGGGTTTTCATGGGTTTTTAGGGTTTTTAGGGGTTTTTTGAGTTTTTTTGGACTTATAAGGTATTTATAGTTTTTTATCATTAGTAGGGGATTTGAGGATATTTGGATTTTTAGTGGTTTTTTAGGGTTTTTTGGGTTTTAATGTTTTCTATGGTTTTTGGGGTTTTTTGATTTTTTAGTTTTGATGGGTTTTTCAAGGTTTTAGGGTTTTTTACGTTTTCATGAATTTTAGGGGTTTTTAGTATTTTTTAGGGTTTTTAGGGTTTTTAGGGATTTTAATGTCTTCTTGGGTTTTTAGGTTTTTTTGAGGTTTTTGGGATTTTTAAGGTTTTTTGGAGTTTTAATTTTTTTAGGGAAAAGAAGGCTCGACACCAGGTGAACCTAGTCCCCAAAAATTTATTAAAAAAGGGAAGGAACCGACAAGATGTTACAAGGAAGGATTACAAAACTGGGTGTGCGACTCACTCGTCATATCAGACTCCACAAACCATAGGCAGCAGGATGGGGTGAAAAAAGACCACATCGAGCCCCTTGCCACAATCACCTGCTTGGAAAGGGAATCCGCTAACAAGTTTGCCTCTCGATAGGAATGTGTGACCTGAAATTGAGCCTTTAGAAAAGGGTAAGGCAGTCAATCCATTGGGGAAGAATCCTCCAAGGGACTCTCCCAGATTAGTTTTTAAGGATCGTCACAACAAGCATCGAGTCTGATTCAAGCTAGAGAGACTCCATCCAAATTGAACAGCAAACTCAATCACCTTCTTCATGGCCCAAAATTCAGCTTCAAGGGAACACCCATTTCCAATAAAGTATTGAAAACATCCTTTGACAAAACCTCGGTGGGTATGGAAGACCCCGCCACACACATAGGGGCTTGATGCTCCCAGTGCCGCACCATCCATTTTAACCTCGACCTAGGAAGAGATCAGGGGAATCCAGCAGATGAACATGAGAACCTGTGGTTTTTTTTCCATGCCAGAAACTCCAAGCATCTGCAAGAGAATAGTATCATTAACATCATTTTCCATTGTACTTGTCTGAATGTGATAAATTGCATGGACTGCTGTATGCAGGGTCACGAAACCACTATGGAAGTTGAGTCCCTTTTTGTTAAAAGATATCACATTTCATGCATCCCAGATATAAGAAGTAATAGCAGCAATGACAACGAGCAAGAGGTTGGACACCTACCTGCTACAAGGCCAATTAACCAGGCTGTCCAGTATGGAGGGGTTTTTATGATTTTTATGGTTTTTAATTT